>JBAJHW010000001.1:181940356-183140356 GCA_037013535.1 Intellagama lesueurii | reverse complement strand
GACCAGGCAGGTCCTATATCTAGTTGCAACTAAATCATAATTTGAAGCATCTGAATGTGTTTGCATGTTAATTCAAGAAGGGGGGGGCGGCATGTAGAGTGTGTGCGTGTCTGTGTTTGTACGCGCGCACACAAGTCTCAAGAAGGGACACCACACTTCTGAATTTGCAGCTATATTACGAGCGGTGATGACTCAGAGTAAGCAATTGTGTGTTTATGAATGTGGAATGGCTCCGGCCCTGTCCACTGCCAGCTCTGGTGACTGGTGCCTACTTATACACCCTCCAAAGGAACATGTCCCTTAAAGAGAAAAATGTTGGCTCCCACCAACAACATGTAGTGCTTTTTTAAGATGCATATTTCCTTAATATACTGTATGTCAAGTGAACATGTGGTCATATAGCAGCCCCAAGAGCTTTTAATTCTTTAAAGAACTAAAAAAAAGAAAAGAGTGATGAAATGATTTCCTTATAAGGAAATAGTTAAAAGTAAGCAACCACTAAACATTTAAGCTGTACAGTGATGTTAAACAGTTATTTTTATTTGGCAGTCATGTAACTAAGTCTGAGATTTTTTTAAAAAAATATGGCCTACCCCAAACTTGATAAATTTGTCTCCTTCATCATCCTTTAGATGTCTTAACTCAATAATTCAATATTTCAGCTATTTGTCAACACAATATACAGTATTCATTTAATTTTTCATTTAAAATATTTTTTACTCTGCCTTTCTCCTTGAAAAGGACCCAAGGTGGCTTACAACAGTGAAAGACAAAATTTAAAGTAGAAAACAATGAGTATACAATGGTGGTTAATATCATTAAAAGACAGCATTAGTATCTCATAATTCAGAATCGGAATTTTGTTTAATATTGTAGGAATTAACAGAATATGTTTGACAGTGTCTTGTGAGCATTTCAATATATTATTTCTGGTTTGTTTGTTTTAACAGATTGTTTTCTGGAACAAGTAAGGAAGCTTGGGGACATGGGAATAGCAGGAAGGTGAGGCAAATTCCTTATTGTAATAACAAGTGAAATGGACTGAGGTGAGGGGGAGAAGGGGGGGAAGGAAGAGAGAGAAAGGGCTAGCAGCAAGGAATTTCTCAAAGAGTCTTCCTGCCTCAAGCAAAGCAGGAACTGGAAGGGAGGCATGGAAGAAGAGTTGGGAACAATATGCTGAGTAAACAGAGGGTGCTTCCTCTCTCCCTCTCTCGCTCTGCAGGAGAAGCCCCTAGTCCTTAGCAGTTGGCTGCTTCCTTTGCATGCATGCCTTCTCTTTTCTCCTCACCAGCGTTGCTAAGGGGAAAAGAAGCCCAGGCCCTCGAGGGAGACCACTCTCTAGCAAACAAGAGGGAGGCAGACAGCAAACAAAGACCAATGGGAGTGTGTTCCCCAATTATTGAAAGCTTAAAAAACCTGGCCACTATAAATTGGGTATGCTGACAAAGCTCCAGAATTGATGTGCACTGGCAATGGCAAAATAAGTACATTCCTCTTGCCTCTATGTGTTTTCAAACTGGCAGCCTTTTTTGAGATTTAAGAACAGAAAATAATAACTAATTAAATAGGCTTCTTTCTATTTTGAAGGCAGACTTTTCTTCACCGGTCATTCAATTGAATGTATTTAAGAAACATGCAGAGAAAAGAATTTTTAAGTGCTTTGCTTAAATACAAATACAGTCCTGTAGGATGATGTCTCACCGTACATGTATGCTTTAGGGTTTATGTCATGTGTGAAATCATGGAAGGAATTGTCTGTAGGTTTGATGAAGTTCCACCTACATGGAACAATGCGAACGGCCATTTTTTTTTAAAAAAATAATTAGTTGGGTGTAAATAGATAAATGGATTTATATTAATAAGCGGCACCACAAGTCATAGGACATACAAACACACTGGGCTCAATCCAGATGTGCACTTAGTGGAGATTCACTCCTAGTGGAGAAAAGGAATTGGACAGAGATGTTTTACAGATCCCTTCTTCCCTCTGCATGCTCCTCTGACTCCAAAATTTGCTCCAGAGAGGTGGGGATTGAATAAAACAGTGCGATATGCCGAACTGGGAACTATTAAAGAAATGGTGCATAAGAGACAACTGCCTCTTTTTTCTCCGGGAAAGCTCCACTGGATCCTGGCCCCCTCTGAGATAAAAGCAGGCCTTTTGCCTTTGGAGGGTCAATTTTGATTCCAAATAACTCTTTTAATTTTTTAATTTATGAAAGAACTTGCAAGTCACATGTTAAAATTCACAACGGCATAGTATTCTAGCCAATCTCTTTCATGAATATGGCTGAAAGCAAAATCAAGATGGTGCTCAAGGATTTAATGCCATAGTATAAATTAGGGATGTGCACTGGATCCAGTCAAATGCCAAAAGACTATCTGGGTTATTTGTGCATTTCTAGAAAGATAACAGTGTGCAGCAAAGTTTTCATAGGGGAGAATGACTCCCCCACTGATCCTTTGTGTTAAATCTGGCATTTATGGGATTAAAATGTTACCATTAAAAAGATATAATACTGTTAAATGTGGGGAAAGGGGAACTGAAACTTTCAGTACCTTGTAAAGAAGACTATGAGCTGGCACCAATGAAGGAAAGTATTTGCAGTATGCTCTTTAATAAACCTTCCTCATCTTTCCTGCTGCAGTCATTGAATAAATCATTAAAATCTACATACTCTTAAAGTTTACAAGACTTGTTTCTGCAGCCATCCAACATCCTTTATCCTCACAGCCACAGAGCAATAATGGGCTGCCATGCCATTAGTTTGTGATCCAGGGAAGAGAAGTGGCAGAAAGAGAAAGGACAAAAAATGTAGATTTTTTAAAAAAATCTTTCTTTTTGAACCAAAATGAAGTGTTCACTTTTTCTTCAATAAATCTACTTTTTGTGTTGATGTACGACAAAAGAAAAGGCTGAGAAAGGGAGAAGATGAGCTACAGTTCCAGATGGTGTCACGGAAGAGCAGGTTCTCTGCACTGTCCTTCTGAGAAGGAATCAAGAAAGACCTTCGCCTTTTAAAAAGTCCATCCCTTCCTGTGGCTGTCTTAGGAAGTTGCTCTGCTCACTGGCAATATTGGAGCTTTTTCCTGGCGGTTGGAAAGAGGAAGGGGAAATAGGCAGGGAAAAAATAAATTATAGCATCCAGCTCTGGACTGCTGCTCATCTGGCCAGAACCTCTTCTGTTCTGCCTGCACCACAGGGCTTCCTCAAGACTTTGGGACCTGAGTTACAATCTATGAGCTGGTTTTGCCATTTTCATTTCCCCATTTGGGGAATGGGTTTTTTTTCCTTAGAAATTTGGAAACACACAAATACCGACATGCATACAGACAAGGATTGGTTGTAGTGTCTCCAGAAGGACACAGGGCAGTTTGGACACCAACCTGTATGCCCTTATTTGGGCATGAGCCAGGTTGGAGGGGCACTGCAATCCCTTGTACAAATAATTAGATGCTCACCTTATTAATGAACTTGACCAATAAGCAAGGGTGACACATGATCTAAAAAGAGGAGGTCATGCATGGGCCACTGTACCATAAATTAACTTGTACTTCATTTAAATACAATACTTTATTTCATAATAGCCACTTATATCACAGGTTTGTAATTCTAGAAGATATCATTGGATTCAAATGCTTGCATTTACAGAACAATGCTAGATAAAAAGAATTAGAAGTTTATCAAAATAGGTGTATAATATGGTTTTATAATCCTTTATATATTGGACAAAATCCTGTTGCTTAGCATAGTAAATAACACTATAGAGGGGGGGCCACTGAATCAATGGGGATTGTCATGTTACTGCCTGTCCTGTGGTTGTTTCACCAAGCAAAGGGCACAAGCCACATGTCGTGTCGCTGCCACCAGTTGATTACATCAACATTGTTTATTATTAATGATAGAGGTCCAGGCAATGTGTCATTTTAAAAAGAACCAAATAGAAGTTGTTTGTTATTAGAGGTGATGAAGGTACAGTAGATGTTGTTAACTCTTAACAAAACATCCTACTTCATTCACCCTCAACTGCCAACCCTCTCTCTCTACTCCCAAACTCCAAATTCCCAAATTCTCCTTTTTTCTCCCCCTCCTGCAGAGACTCTTATATCTGGTGACTCTACCTCTCCAGCACTCTCATTAGTACATGCGGATAGCTCATTAATATTCATGACCTGGGCAGACGCCACAGGGATTTAGTGAGTAATCTTCTCCATAAGTTCCATGGATTCAAAGGGTCTACTCTGTGACTTAAAGTAGGTCTATTTGACTCAATGGAACTTACAGAGGAGATGACTCACTGAATCCTCACTGATTCAGTGGGCCTACTCTAAAGCAATTTACTATGCTAAGCAACAGGATTTTGGTCATTATGTCCCATGGGTTTAAGGTAGTACAAGACAGGTATATGTTTTTTAAAACTTGGTAAAGCCAAACTGTTGAAGAATAATGGAAGTCCAGATTATAAATGAGAGACAAAGTCTCAGAATGTAAAAAGTAGATACCTGGCTCAGCAAAACTACGAGCAAGAAGGATCTTTGAATTGTCGTAGATCACAAGCTAAATATGAGCCAAGAGTGTGATGTGGCTACAAAAAAGGCAAATGCTATTTTAGGCTGCATTACTAGAAGTATAGTTTCCAAATCCTGCGAAGTGCTAGTCCCCCTCTATTCAGCACTGGTTAGGCCTCACCTTGAGTATTGTGTCCAGTTCTGGACATCACACTTCAAGAAGGATACTAACAAATTGGAACAAGTTCAGAGGAGGGCGACAAGGATAATCAGGGGGCTGGAAAACAAGCCTTATGAGGAAAGGCTGAAAGAATCGGGCATGTTTCACCTTGAGAAAAGAAGGCTGAGGGGTGATATGATAGCACTTTTCAAATACTTGAAAGGCTGTCATACAGAGGAGGGGCAAGATCTGTTCTCGATCATCCCAGAGTGGAGGACACGCAACAATGGGCTCAAGTTAAAGGAAGCCAGATTTCGGTTGAATATCAGGAAAAACCTCCTAACTGTTAGAGCAGTACGACAGTGGAACCAGTTACCTCGGGAGTTGGTGAGTGCTCCAACACTGGAGGCATGCAAGAAGAACTTAGATAATCACCTGGCAGATATGCTTTGATTGTATTCCTGCACTGAGCAGGCAGTTGGACTTGATGGCCTTGTAGGCCCCTTCCAACTTCACTTTTCTATGATTCTATGAAAGCAAAATCCTGCTCATTTCTTCTGTGTGTGGAACTGTCTGCTGTGTGAAGAGTCAGAGAGTTTCTGAGATTGTGCAAGAGGTATCCAGTGACATCTCCTTGCACAGTTCAAAATTGTCCTACTGCTCAATCAACAAATCGTAGTGCAAGCAGAAGGAATGAACAGGATTCTGCCCAAACAGAAAGGCGGGAAAGTAGTAAAATCAAGTTAAGTTACAATATCTGGGATGGAATGATCTGTGATATGATCTCTGGAAAAGTTATTCTGGGTTTAGCTTTCAAAGGCCAGAAGTCTTTCAATCCCCAAGGTACATTTCCATGAGAAATGTCATACTGATAATCCTTTTTTTTAATTTCAGGAACAGTATGCTCCATTATGTTTAGTACAGACAAAAGTATTCAGGACTAAATGAAATCAAGGGATTAAAAAAATTAGGCTAAAATACTGATAAATAATTTTTAAAATTAGCTGTATGTATGTACAGAAGCAACCACTTTCAGCATAAATATGTACATAATAATCTAAGTAGCATAAAAAAATTACATCCGTATAGCTAGATGCATAAATCTCAACGCATCCTTGCATAAAGGTAGTCAAGTGAGGTACTCAGACTCAGTGTAATGTGGCATATAACAGGGATGTATATCAGCAATGTATTTTAGAACAGTTCTTTCTGTGATGTAGCTATCACACTGCATTAAGAATACCATAACAGTCGCTGATGTGATCTGCTTTGGAACATATCGCATCATAAACATATGGAAGAAAAGAAATGAAGCTTTTACTCTGCTCATAATACTAGAAAATGGGCAAGGATCCTAACAATTGCATCAATGCCTTTTACGTAATGAACTTCAAAATCTAGGTTTCACACTGGAGCTAATAAACCTTGTGTGAATTATGTCTTTTGATTTTTTTCCCCGTACAATTAAGATTTCAGGCCGAACATTTATCAGAAACCAAAATAAATAGATTGGACAGAGATGATCAGGATAAATTAGAATGCAAAGCAAATACTCCACATTTTTAACACATCCTTTAAAATATACAGATATGTAATTACTTAGTAAATTAATAAACTGTGTGCCATCCAGTTTATGTGACCTTTTCCAGACCTTTTAAGATATACAGAACCCAAATGTGGCTTGCCATTCCTGTCTGCTGGAGGTGCTCTGGGACCACTTAGCTTGCCCAAGGCCACACACACCGAGTCTTTCTCCTGGAAGGCACAGGGGGCCACTGAACTCCCAAACTCTGGCTCCACAGCCAGGTACCCAACTCACTGGCTATTCAGCCAGTTACAGAATTTATAGGTGTAACATGGAAACAAACATGAAAGGTTGGGAAATAATAGGAAACAATCTGTTGCTAAACTGAAGAGAGGAATAAAGTTTTAATTTGTTGAGTTAAAAGTCAGTGATAACCAAGTTATCTTATAGTTTTGTGATTTGACATTAAACTCATCAAATGACAGAAAGTGGGATGCACTCAAGAAAAGCTTTTGACCCCTGTGCGAAACACATTCAACAGGAAATAATTCTTGATTTTCATGGTACTGATTTCCACAGAAATACATTGCCTGGGATGTTGCAAACAATGTGTTGGAGTAGAAGGAGGGTGAAAATAGGATATTTTGATTTAACTGCCTATAAATGCATAATGAGCAATTATCTAAACATACTTAAAACTGATTTACATAAATAAACTATTTCTAATTGAATCAAACAGAAAAAAGTCAAACTGGTGATAGTTTATCAAGTATACATATAGAAGACTGTGCAGAAATTTGAACAGCATTATGAAATGGTGATACTTTTTCCATTAGCAAAATCCATGACTCTTTTGGGTGAGGCATTTTCCCTACTGCACAGTCTCTTAAGGGCACCATTTGGAAATAATTTAAAAAGATAAAATGCATCTAATCTGTTACCAATTAGAAGAAACATGTGAATATTATTTTCTAATTTGAGACTCAAGTGCATTCAAAGCCACAAATAACTAATTGAAATAATTACATCTCCTTCTGAATATTTCTATTATGCTCTTGAAACAAGAGGGTGGGCACTTCTTTCCCTGATATGCCCGAGGGCTGAATGTATCAATAAGTACATCAAAGCCCTGCCACATGAACTGGCACAAAATCATAATTTCTACAAAGTACATACATTGGTTCATGGCAGCTGTAGCCCCAGGGCTGCCAAACTGATTAGCTAGTTCTTACTGCTGTTTCTGCAAACCTGTGGGATTCAGCTTGGTAGATGGAAGGAGGAGGAGGAAGAAAACGTAAAACAGGTAAACATTCAGCCTCCGAATTCATGCTATGAAAAAGCCTAATTTTTAGGGGCCTATTGTAAAAATGACAATTCCATGCACTCTATAATAATATGACAGTCTTCCCTATTATTCAGAGGTACTGTGACTTGAATAATTAGCTCTCTCAAATCTTTTACAGTTGTAGAGCTGCAGCCATGTTAGTCTGTGCAAGCATTTCAACAAGAAACAAAACAAAACAAAAACAAAAGGGGGAAAATGTGTTGTGGGACTAACTGCTATACTTCAATGGTGTGAAACATTGCCCACTTCTTCAGACGTATGGGTAGAATACAGAGACTACATGGCAAAACATTCATTAAGAGACAGTAGTATTTGGTTGCATTTCGCACTTTGTAATGATTTATGGCCCCTGCTTGGTATTCAGTTCTTTTGAAGTCTGCCTGGTTCTGTAAACAGCAACATGATTAAAAGGAACAACAGAGGAATAACAACATGTAGTTATGTAAAGAATGGTAGATTTCACCTTTGAGCTTTGTTCTGAAAAGATGGATCTGGTAGTTGTGAAGGAAAATAACAGTAGATAGCAGCATAATTATTACATTTAATAATGACTTAAGAAGCCTGATATTTAATCCATTGATATGGATGTCCAGTATGTATAGATATTTTATTTCAGTTGTTTCTCTCTGGATTCTTGTTCTGCAGTTTTTCTTCTTCAGAGTTGCTATTCTAGCTAAAATTATATGGTGGTCACCATGGCAGTCCATGGTCTGAACACAGGAGGATGACCCTTCCCAAGATTTTGGGCTGAGGTGCCCTCCTTGGATAATCAGCTGGCTTCGTTCATTACCATACATAAACATTCAACGCCCACTAAAGGTGGTCAGGGTAGTCGTGTTGCCAAATATGAACAATTGCCCTGTTCTATAAGTGCTGGTCACAAAAGGAACAGGTCCCTGATTACATGACTTCATGTTAACGCAGTATAGATCATGGTCCACAAGAGAAACTGCTACAGTATCTATCATGTTATACCCTAGACCAGTGGTCCCCAACCTTGGGCCTCCAGCTGTTCTTGGACTACAACTCCCAGAAGCCTTCACCACCACCTCTGCTAGCCAGGATTCCTGGGAGTTGAAGTCCAAGAACCTCTGGAGGCCCAAGGTTGGAGACCACTGCCCTAGACTACAGATCACAATCCTTCTGGTTTTATATGCTGTACTGCCTTCTGCAAATGGTTTCCCATTAGTCTCATACTTCCAGTTCAGGTCTTTCATGAAACAATTTAAACAAAAAAATTCCACATGTGGCAAAATCTATGACAAGAAGGAAAAAATAATAATTATGTAACTTTGCAAATGAACATTTTATATAAATTTATTTCAGTTTAGAGGTTTGTTGTGATTTTAGAATTTGAGTATCTTGCCTTCAATTATCAACATTATACAATTTCTGCTTAAAACACAACATTGTGTATAATTATTTGGTATCTGAAGCTCAGATTTAATGATGAGAAGAACTGTTCATTCACTGAGGGAAGGGGAATGAAACTGTATTTTTCAGCATAGGTCATGTTCTAGTCTGAGACTAGAATTCTGTGGGCAATATAAAAATACGTATAAAAGAATAACAGTACACATAGATAGATTTATTCCAACCATCACTCAGAATGATTATACCTGAAATTAGAGAGCTTAATGAGTTTTGAAGTAGCACACTCTCTGAGATTGTCTTTAACATTTTTCATGATCTCACTGACAAAAGTGATAGGCAGACAAGCTGTTACCCTAACTACAAGAGACTTGACATATTTCTTTTTAAATTACCCACCATTGGCATGAGCATTTAAGCACATGTGATCTGACTGAGCTAAATTTTACATGATTTTTTCTAAACAAATCTGCAGCACCAATCGTGACCTGTCGGAAGCAAACTACACCAAAAAGCTGACTATACATTTGCCCCCATGTAAAAAATATATATGAATATAAATATATTTGCCCTCTTTCCCCTCCCATGATTAAAGACCTTCTTGCCTAAGGAGAAACCTTAGGTTCAAGAATGAATTGAAGTATTGAAATGTTGTAACAAAGCAATGTTAATTAAAATATTAGTTAAAAGTAGTGGAGGGTGGATAGGTTTGGGAAGGGCAATGTGATAGATCTGATGACAGAGGGTGTAGAATGAATGAAACTCAGACAGTGAATAAGAGATTCCCGGGTTCAAATTTTGTCTCTCCAGGAACTTATAAGGTGACTAAAATCAGGTCATGTTGGCCAGGTCTAACACTTTTAATGTAGATGGTTTATAACAGTAACAGAGCTACCTCTAAAATTTTGGACTGCACTTCCCTACTACTCAGTTAATGCTACTCAGTTAATGCTACCCCTGCTACTCAGTTAACCTATGATTAACACCATATTCACTGAACCACAAATACTTTCAAATAAAGTTATTTTACAGAGAAAAAAATACCTATCTGCATAGAAGTTCTACTGAAAGCAGCCATTTAATCACAGATGAGTTGGGACAGGATTACTGCCTTACTGTGCTTTAATGCAGGGGTCCCCAACCCCCGGTCTGTGGCCCGGTGCCGGTCCGTGGCCATGTCAGGACCGGGCCGCAGAGACAGATCTCCCGTCCCCCGCACACACTCAACCCACCCACACGGCCCGCCACCCGCACGCACGGGTGCCCCTCCCACCTGCGAGTGCACCCCTCCCACCCGCGAGTGCGCCCTCACCTCTGTGAGCATGCCCCGCCTCTTCGCGCATGCGCGCGAGCACGCTCCACCACTCTGTGAGCATGCACTGCCTCCCGCACATGAACCCCACCCCCTCAACCAGTCCGCGACTCAGAAAAGGTTGGGGGCCACTGCTTTAATGTACTGTTTCATTTTAATATAGAGAAGTGGCTCTTGCCATTTGAAAAAATAAGATACAACTTTAATACAACTTTAAAACAAATGCCAAACAGGAATGTTAAATTGGACTATAGTAGAGAAAAAACATACTTTTTGTAAGCCAAATATCTTCCTAACAATTCTTCAAACTAAATAACTGCTCCATAGGATCAGTAAAAACAGCCTAAGAAGTGAATTTGGAGGGATATCAGCTATCAAGCTCTAGGGCTATTGGGAATGATTAGTACAGAATGCGAGGAAGCTGCAGTTTCCCAAACGCTATGCAGTTGGTGTTCTTTGCTAGTCCAGGATACTACTCTTGTACTGTTAATAATCTTTCATGAACAGAGTTTGAACCTAGGTTAAAAAATGACACCTGAAAGAGGCCATCAGATTGCCAAATCTTTGTTACAGTTTTACTGCCCTTGTGATAGATTCAGTTCTTAGCCACCAACACAATGTCATCCTGTAGAGTTCTTTTGCTTTACAAAACAGACGTCTTAGGATGCCTCTAGCTTCAAGAGCAGTTACCTGCATTTTGTTTTCTAACCTCTTAACAACAATGGAATGTACTTTGTCCCCTGATGGGTGCATAATGAGAACCAACTGTCAATCACAGCTCCATTAGTGTGGACAGACTTTCACTTCCTGAAACAATTTATTAGATTCCCAGAAGCAAAGAGGACTTCTTCCTTTTCAGCTCGGTTTTAGAAGAGGCATTCAGGAGAAGGGGGTGTCTCTACTGTTCCTGCTGGGTGCCTTTGTCTCCTCAGTTTACTCATGAAAACTATTTCCTGAGTTTACCCAACTCTTCTGTCTTGAGCCTGCTTAGTATTTGCCAAACTTTTTTCTTTCTGTACTCTGTTCACACAAAATCACTGGCTTCCAGAAAAAAGTACCATAACCATTTCTCAAGGATTTCAACAATGCAGTATGTTATAGGTAACATTGGTACAACACTGTCTTTTGCATCTAAAAGATGGCAACCAGCCATCTGATAAGACATCCTATTATTTTAACTTGGTGTTTTTATTTAGAGAGACCAGTTTTCAAGCAACCAGTTTTCAAGTGAAGACATGCTTCAATATATTCAGGATCCAAGATAAAGCTGTTTTCAAAGAAGTCAACTGTGTCTAGTGCTTTAGGGGTTTCAGAAGATATGACGGGTGTGTGAACAGCATAGCATAGCATAAAATAATGCAATATCACTACAAGCTATGGAGCTTGTTTTCCTGCAAGTCAGTCAAAATATAGTGAAATATGGAGAAGGGGCATAATCCATGTCAGCAAACTTGGTCAGATTTCAAATTTACCTGATCTCCCTACAGACGAGACACTCCATTTCTAGAAAGCTGGATCTGGAGATTACACATATTGACAATGAGCATAATTTTTGTATTGTCATTTCTATCTTAAGCTATCTGTCTAAAGCAAGAAACAAAACCATCAATTATGATGTAAGATAACATAACTGACTAAATTTCAGGCCTGAGATGAGCAAACAAGGGCAATGAGCTAAAATCCCATGTCACCACATGGAATAAACTGAGAACATGGGGATAAAACTCCAGAACAGGAAAAAGAAAGGCAAAGCATCATAGTTCAACATTTGTTTAGATAAATGTCTGCATAATCCCCAATAAAGATACGGGTTTGTTTGTCTCTCTTAAAACAGTTCATGATTTAAAAATATATATACTTTCAGAAAATTCAGTTCTATCCCAAATGACTCTAAATGGCCAGTTTCTGCTTCAGAACATCCCACTGAGCAAATTAAAGGATGCTCGAGATTATATAAAACAATATATTTCATCTAACACTGGTCTTAAGGAATAAAATATACTGCACAACTGCACTTGAGCATTAACAGTATGCCCTTTTAGTATAAATCAGCTTAACTTTTATCTCAGAAAGAAAAATGGAAAAAAGAAGATAGGTCTCTAGCCTGATTCTCAAGTCAATAGTAAATTGGAGGACTCGTTAGTGTCAGAGAGATCCAATCAGGATGAAATTATGCAGTCATGTAAGAAATAATATCTATTAGGCTAATTTAATCAACGAATACTTTACAGATGAATTAGAATGCAGAATCCAATTATTTTAAACATTTGGACTGTCAGCTACTGTATTTAAGGAAAGAAAAGATACACTGATGGTGTACAGAGATCTATAGAACAGGGCGACAGTGATAGGAAAGGGACAGAGACAATGACTACTTTAAAAATATTTCCATTGTCTTTGCATATCTATATTGTATATAAAGAAACATATATTTATCAGTCCAGGCTTCTTTAATTGCCTGGCATGGCAGCCTAGGATTCTCTCAAACCTAAAGAACTCATTGTTGGCACTTCGCCTTTGGAAGTAAATACTGCTGTTGCTGGCTGATTGCTTCACTGATCAGATGTGAACTTTAAGGGCTACAGTCCTCAAGGCTTCCTGAGGGCACAAAGGGGTAATATCCCAGAAAAGGCCTATTTTAATAGTGGCATAAGACAAGAGATAAATGAATAATTTTTCTAGTTAAGATCTCCACAGTTTCAGAAGAGCATCAAAATGATGCCCTGCATGATAGAATTAAACTGTTTTCATATAGTGCCTTAATCAACATTCAAAATGCAATGCTGTACTAAAATGATAAAATAGTAGCTAGGAGAAAAACGTAAAATATCTGATCTACCAAGGGTATATAGTGGTAGTGTCCATGTGCCAAGTAGTGACTTTTTATCATTTCTAAGTCATGGATTGCATTATTCAGTATAATGCTGTGTTTCAAGGTGAGTTGCCCATACTATCTGAATGGAAGGTAGTAACAAACAGATGACTGTAGTATTGCCGAAAGTGTGGAGGTACAGATAACTGACAGAGCACACACATTACGTACAGAAAGTTCCAGATTAAAGCTGGGAAAGCTCCCCCTTTAAAACTCTAGAGAGAGAGAGACGTTGCTAGTCAATGTAACAAACAGTGATGGAAAACAATTTCGACATGTTCAACAGTTGTGGTAGAAAGCAGCCCTTTTAGGGCTCTCAAGACTTGTGAGAAGAAGCACATCTTGCTTCAAGAACTGGTACATTTGTGAGGTTTATGGGTTGTTGTTTTTTGTGTTTTTTGGGGGGAGAAATAAGGTATGCACAAAACAATACATATTTTACAAATAACAAAATATATACAAAGATGAGTTAATGGGGTAAACACATTTAGTTAGGTTAAATATATAAATAGTAACATTAGATAAAATAAATGTGTAAATAAATGTGCACATTAAGAAAAATGAATAAAAATCTGTGTATGAACTTTAGTGTGGGAAGAAAATATGGCGGCCAGAATCCTCTTGGGTTTGCTCAGTAGAAATCCAAAATTGTGTAACTGATATGCTGTTCCAGCAGTCTGTCACGCCCTCTGACATAGTCAAGTCATGCATTTGGCTGCACATTCAGTTGTGCATCCAGGCCTGCTTTGTTCAGCCAAAAATATTTTGAAAAACATGTATTCAGTTTCCCTTATACAAAGTATTTTGCTGTAGGATTTTAGCTGAAGTCTCTTAACCACTTATGAAACAGGGATGGGTAGGGTTCAGAAAAACTAATCAAAGTGAAGAATGAGAGACTGTCAAACCCCTGGTCAACAATGCTAAGCTAGATAGAGCAGAATTCAGAACAGACTTACTAGAAACTGCCAGTAAGTTTGAAACAAGTTCAATGATGATACATAAATAGAAGAAACATTTATTAATAATATAAATGGTACAGTAATGGTTTTGTATCACCAGTACTGGGCCAAGCACGCTGGACAAGAACCTGAGCTGAAGCCGGCCAAATCTAGCCCTTGCCACCTGCACAGACACCTGGGGAACAGCTGCCACCCCTCTTGGAGAGGAAGACAGTATATAAAAGAACTGTTAGAATGCATAATTGTGCAATCCAGCATGTATATATGTGTATATAAGAATGACTGAAATGTGTTATTTACATAATAGAACACTGTAACCAATCGGATTCTGTCTGGTGCTAGCCAATGGGGGTTTGGTTAACTGCCGGATAGAAGTGCCAGGATGAGACTTATTCTGATTGTTCTGTTTGTCTGTTAGCATGAGGCTTTTCTGTTGAGAAACAGTGTTTTCCAGTAATGCTATCTGCTGTAAGTATGTTATTAAGGAAGCTATTACGAAACTTGTTATAAGTCTGTCGAGCACAAATCTACACCAAGTAAAAGTGTTCAAGTACTGTTAGCTTATTTTTCAACATGTTATACAGTAAACATTCTTAAAAAATTTGCACGACTAAATGAGTCCTATTTCAACTGCTGATACACACAAGTTCATATATGTATACCAAGGGAATATATATACCAAGGGAATTCATGATCTGTGTGTTTTTTAATGCTTGATGCATGGTATGTGTAAACTCTCAGAAATCTCAACAAGAGCAGGCCCTGCCAGGCCTAGAGAGCTGGGAAGGCTGATGACCTAGGAACTAAAACAGCTGGGCCCCTTGACGGTGGATGTGCTTCTGGCTTCCCCAAACAGGTATATAAAACAACAGGCCCTGCTGGAGGCAGCACCTTTCTGCACCCTTCTTAGCACTGCACTTGGGGTTGCGTGTCAAGAGATGTAGGTGCTGAGCCCAGAAGCTTCTCTTTACTTTCCATTGGGACTTTGTTGTTTTTACTACAACAGAATACCTTTAGAGGCAACACTGATCGTAAGATCACTTAAGGTATTCTGATTCACCTGCTTCTTGTATACACTCTCTACAAGGCAGCAGCAGTAGTAGCTGAAAGTGACGCTGGTGGAGGAGACAACGGCAGTGACACTCAAACTAACTTTCGTTAACATTGCACAGTAAACCTCTGCTGCATTTCCTTACCATGAAAACCCTATGATGAGATAGTCCAGAATGAAACGACAGTTAGAGATAGAAGATGAGACTCCTAGGTTGGAAAGCACTTAACTAGCTTCTAGGGAAGAGCAAAGGAAAATCCGAAGCTGTGCAACGCTTACAACTGGAACACTGAATGTGAAAAGCATGAATCAATGTAAACTGGAAAACATAAAGCTAGAAATGGAACGTAGAAACATTGCAGTGCTTGGTATCAGTGAACTTAAATGGACTAGACTGGGATATTTTCAGTCAAACAACAACAGAACATTTTACTCTGGAAATGAAAAGCTCAGAAAAAAACGGAGCAGTTCTAATACCGAGCTGAGGTGTAGCACAGACAGTTAAGGACTATAATGCAAGATCTGACCGAATAATATGAATCAGACTCCGTGGAAAACATATCAACATAACCATCATCCAAATCTATGCTTCAGTTACTAATGCTGAAGATAAAATTGAAAGCTTGTACACAAGTGTCCAAGAGGAAATTAATCACACACCAAAACAAGACATGCTTATAATCATAGGTGACTGGAACGCAAAAGTAGGGAAGAAAGCAGAACCAAATGCTTTTGGAAAAAATTGTCCTAGGGGACAGAAATGAAGCAGGAGAATGACTCATAGAGTTCTATGAAGCCAACAATTTGTTTATTGCAAATACATGCTTCAAAAAACTGAACAAACAGCTGTACATAACCAAATGGTCAATATAGAAACCAAATGGACGATGTTGCACTCCTTGTGCATCATGCACACATGGGCAATGAGCAGCAAGCTTACCTTCAGAATAATTGACAGGTGGGAGGGTATACATTATAGTACTCTACGTATTACAGCACTGCCCAACCAAAATCAGCACCCTGTCTAGGAGCAGTTAGGCATCAGGCAATACTGACAGGCAAATGTAAAAGATTGTGACTGCCTGGCACAGAGGAGGTAAGGGTACACTGTAATGATATTGAGAGATGCTCGGACTTGTAATCACATAAAGATGGAGTCTGTTAGGTTCTGTCTAAGATGAGTTAAAAGCAATGGAATGTGTGAGACTGTTTTTGCAGATTTACTGCCTGGTACAGAGAAGCATGGTAGCGACGTGGTGGCGCTGCAGGTTAAACCGCAGAAGCCTCTGTGCTGCAAGGTCAGAAGACCAGCAGTCGTAAGATCAAATCCACGCGACGGAGTGAGCTCCAGTCGCTTGTCCCAGCTCCTGCCAACCCAGCAGTTCGAAAGCATGTAAATGCGAGTAGATAAATAGGTACCACCACGGTGGGAAGGTAACGGCGTTCCGTGTCTAGTCGCGCTGGCCACGTGACCACGGAAACTGTCTACGGACAAACGCTGACTCTACGGCTTGGAGACGGGGATGAGCACCGCCCCCTAGAGTCAGACATGACTGGACTAAATATCAAGGGAAACCTTTACCTTTACCTTACAGAGAAGCATTGACAGAGATAAGAAGGCAAGGCCAGAGAGAGGCCTAGAGGAGACCAAACAAGAATACCGCTTAATTGGAAACAAGATAAAACACCTGTGGACTCATGAGAAATATGGGTGGAGAGATGTGTTAAGTTTTCTTGCAATTAATTGGATAACAGCTAATAAGTGTCATGAAGAAGGAGGTCTTAAGCCATGTAGAAAAATGATTGTTTGTGTATGAGAAATGTTGGTTCGTGGCATGTGGATGAATGCTCGCAGAATGTAAGAGAAAAAAGGTTTGCCTTTCGAAAGAGGAGAAGGGGGGTAAATAGCCCAGTTTAGAAGCCAAGATGATTACTTAGCTTAGTTTTTAGTATTTTCTTATTTTAATAAGAAATAGCAGCTTTATTTAATTATTGTAGCGTTTGAATATGTCTTATGCTTAATGCTTTTGCACAACAACTGTATTCTAATGAAACTTACTTAATTTTCTTAATAAAAACAAATATAATCCTTACAAAGGACTTGTCTCTTGAAACAGCAGGGCTTACATCTAAATCCAGTGGATTTGAGAAGGTCACTAAGTTGCTATTGTAATTATCAGGTCCTACCTTGCAGGGCTGTTGTGTTGTCTAAGGAAACACAAAGTCTATGCTTTATTGCTTTGGAAGTAAGCAAAGGTTTCTTTTAAGGTCAAGATAGTCCATGGGGCATATGCTACGCACTTCTGAGGCTTAAAGGACCTACCTCAGAGATAAAGGTGGTAGTTTTGCGCGCACAATGACTCCTTGCCCAAACATCATACTCTCTTTAGGGAGGGGTGATCGTTACAGATCGTTAAGGAAAGCAGTAGAAATTGCCACTGGCCTCATAAAATGATTTCTTTGACAAAAGAGAAAAGAGGGAATTTGGCAAGGTGAAATGGTATAGAAATAGTCTTAACGTTTTGCGTAATGTTCTGAAGGTATGGGATGATCCTTTTTGGTGGTGGAATTACAAACAAGCAGTCTAGTTGGTATAAAAATGGATGCAAGGTTAGTACGGATGGCTAAAGCCTGGTGAACATCCACCAAATACAAGGCATATTGTAGCAGTAAGAAGGGTGAGGGCTCCAAAGTAGTTAGAATTATCTGAAAATGATAAAAGGCTGAGATTACCTTTGGTAGGAAGGTGAGATTCAGTTACCAATACCACCATGTCCCCTGGGGTTCTGCACACCCCTTTTTAATTTTTATTTTGGCCATGAGAGGGTAAATTTGTCGGAGTAAAAAAAAAACCGCTCAATTTTTGTAAGGAAAAAAAATCAGGGATGGTGGCCATAGGAATAGGTGTGGCCCTCCCAAGTTCCAGGGATCAGTGTCCACGTCCCCTGGATCATTGCAGATTGCCCACTGTTGGCCTAAATGTTAGGAAACTCTTTCCTTCCTTATGTGCCAACAATGACTCTTTTCCAAAATGGAATATTTAAAATAATGCATGGATATAGTTTCCCTGTTCCATTTTTTATATTAAATGCATAACCTTATAAATTAATGACTAGAGATGGGGATATTCGTATTTGTTTCAGAATATGAATATCCCCGTCCCAGTGGACCTAATGAGGGTCCAGCCCTCAGGACTGGACCGTCCACTCACGTGTCCCAGTGCTGCGAAGGTCCTGCTCTTCCTGCCAATGGCACCCGGAGCTCTGCTGTCTCACTGCTCCAGGCAGGGGGCAGGAGGACGGGTCTCCCTGCACGGCTGCTGAGGGCTGGACCCTCATTAGGTCCACCTGGGGTGGGGATATTCATATTCATTTCAGAATATGAATATCCCAATCTCTATTAATGACTATATTACAGTATGTTCAATTAGTATGTTTACATGAGTAGAACAGGTAGGATAATACCCCTGCTGAATTCATAAGATTTTAGAATTTGCTATTCTTACTGATACTTTTGTTGTCAAGTGACTTAACTGAAAGTAAAGATATATTTTCCTCAGGATGGTGGAAAAAAGAAAAAAGAAATTAGTCGAAGATTACCATCTCACTGGGATCAAAGTTATGGAAGGAATCAGAGATTTTGATATGCACTCTGTATTACGTCAAGCAAAATTTATCTGCTTTCTTGATAAGGTTTCAATCTAAGTGATGAAAAAACATGCCACCTGCTTTTTATCCTGAGGCAAATACTCTACTGATAGAGCCATTTGGTCCCAGAGAAATAACTGGTATCTACCAAGATAAGCTTGATAATTTGCTATGCAAAGAGACAGAGTGGAAAACTCACTGGATTTTCTCCCTGGCAATCCAATCTGCAGCCTTCCTTGCCATGAGCTACCAAAGATGATGTCGGAGCAACAGAACTTGGTGTTGGATGCTTGAAAAGAAACTCACACTACTTATCTTGAAATACCATGAAGTAAGGAAACTGAGGGAGGTTTGTCCCACACAGCTTCTATTGTTTTCAAAAAACAGGACAAATGAGGAAAGGCCCCTCAAGTACTGGCTGGACAGTGAACCATTGAAAACATTCAATTCACTGCTCTTGCTGATACTTAATGTGCAAACACTTATACAAATCAACAAGTCAGAAGAACTTCTCCAATTCTTGGATGGAGAAACAAATAATAAATTTCCCTCTAGGAAGCCTGGAGATGAAGATGATATCTGTACAGGGGAAAAAAGCAACTGAAGGAGTAGAACCTCCATTGTAGTCGTGGACAAATAAAACTGGATGTGTTGCTGGATTTATGTTGCTCTTTCTTTGGAACCAACAGGGAGAAATGAGAAGTGGAGGTAGATGGTAATGGTTACAACTGGGTGCAACTGGAACAGACATAAAAGAAATGGTCATAGTCATCCAATTAATGGAGAGCTGCAGCACTGACAAGTAGATAGGTCTACAGCAACTGATGTTGCTACTAGTACTGATAGTATGGACCTTGACATCAGAAAAGCACTAGGAAGGATTGACTTCAAAGACAGTGGTATCAAAGCAGGAACCAGTATTGTTGATTTTAATGATGACTGACGTGTTGTGAACCACCCAGAATGTCCACAGTAATGGGTTGGTATACGACATGAAATAATAAATAAAAATAAATACATTAAAGGTTTGTTGTTGTTGTTTTTTGCTGGAGAAAAGCAGAAGTCTGAAAAAAAATAATCGTGTAGTACAGTGGGTCCCAACCTTTTTAACACCAGGGACCGGTTTAGTTGAAGACCATTTTCCCAAGTACCGGGGGCGTCTGTCCATGCATGCGTGCAGGGGGGGCATGTGTGAGTCTGTGCATGTGTGTGGGGGGGGGCGTGCGTGCGTGCAGGGGTGTGTGCATGCGGGGTGTGTGCCTACGGGCGTCTGTCTGGGCATCTGTCCGGGAGGGTGGGGGGCATGCATGTGTCTGTGCGTTCGTGTGGGGGCGGGTGTGCGTGCATGCGGGTGGGCAGGAGTGCATACACGCACATATGTGTGCGTTCCTTCGGGCCTTGAAGATCTGTCTTGGAGGCCCAGTCCTTCCAAGGCCACAGACCGGTGCCGGTCCGCGGCCCGGGGTTTGAGGACCCCTGGTGTAGTAGACTGGATTGTTAATGTTTGCTGGAGGACCACCTTGATAAATGAAAGGATCCAAAGACATGGGCATGTTAGAATTTGGCTTAGGTACCACTACTGTAGAACAAACTCTGTATGAACAATGGGCATAAGTAAGAGGGAAGACACCAAAATCCTTGGTATTGGTAATGATCCCAGTGCTAGCTGGGAGCTTTCTTTCTTAACAAGAAGCTAAGCAGAGCTAGGCCTGGGTACGCTTCAAAGCCTTCCAGCTTAGGCCTTTGTCCTAGGTGAGCCACATTTAGGCACCTGTAAGGTAGAACTTCCAGAATAGAGAATCATGGGATTTTTTAGCTCAAGTGCAATCCTTAGATGATGCTTTAAAAATGCAGAACTAAGCTCTACCAAACCCAAAATAACTCCAATGGCACTCCAATACCTCCAATGACAGCATAATTCCTAGACATTAAAACATTAGCCATGGTTTAAACAGTTAACTATTTGGACATCCTTTATACTCTGTGTAAATAACCTGCTACCAATGTCCAGTGTGATTCTCTCTCACATGGGCTTCTCTGACTGACAGTAACAACTTTAATCTACAGTTCTCTCTTCACACTCCACTCAATCTGGAGAAGATCCACACACTCAAAAGAGGCTATGTGCACATACAACACACAGAGAAAAAGACTTTTTCTCCCACAATTTCCGCTGCCATCTCAATTCCCCCTTCAGCTCCTGCAACCCAGGACTCCCATGATCAATTTTGCCATATTTTAAGAATGGCCAAGCACCTTAAGCCCAGTCATATGCTGGGTCTTTCTGACAATATGGAAAAATTGACCACGGGCCCTTTAGAGGTCACAGGATGACTGTTGAGTCCCCAATATTATTCCAGTTTTTTTAAAAACAATTTTTTGATGGGCATGGGAGTACTAGGAGCCCTGGGGACCAGATGCTGTCCACCAAGATGGACAAAGAGAAGAGCACCAGGATAAGAGGCTAAGGGATTTCTAAATTTGAAAGCATATGCGAATACATATACAGGAGTCAGGATTTGTCATAAGACAGGCACTCTCAATTTAGGTTGCCAAGGCACTCTACTTTCTATATAACCTCTTCCTTTAGCAAAGTATATTAACAATTTCAAAGAATACTGGTGGTTGCTGCAGCATCTCATGTGAAAAGCTCCCATCTTATAGGAAACACCTTAATGTGCCAAACATCCCATCCTTTCCTGGCTATTTAGAAAAAGCTATTGCTCCCTTAAAGATCAAGTGGGCAGCAGCCCCTCAACAGGAACTGGTGTATGAGCTACCGCCACATGCCTAATTAATGGCCCTGCCGGTCGCAGCTGGAAGAGCTGAGCTGGGGGTGATTAATTAAATTAGCTGGCAGAGGAAATTACAGTGGAAAAGCCAAAGTTTGATTGCTCCATAATTAACCACAGTGCAAATAATATCTGCATCTATAACTTCCAGCAATGAGATCAGAAGCCAATTGAGTTTGGCACTGATTGAAGCTGTAAATATCCTGTGGTGAAAAATGATAGGTTTATTCTTAAGGGAAAACTTGCAAAAATGGACATCTATGGGATGCAATGTACAAGGAAACTGCACAAGGATTGGGTACTTATTTTAGTGATATGTTTTCCCCAGCTATTCACCTTGCAGACTAATTTTTGCATACGTTTTTAATGCTGATTTACATAGGAAAGTATGTGCACTGTACAACAGGGTTCATTTTTTTTTTTTTTTGAATAATCTGTTCCTAACATTCTTTTCTAACAGAATCACTAAACACAGATAAGTTTTCTTGGACATTTTGGTGGAACTCTCACACCTGCAGGATTATTTTCCAGAAGTGCTCCTTTTTAAGCATATAGCACAACTGTTACCCTTGCTATGCTCTTTCACAACATTCCAATCATTTAAATATAACTCCAAAATTTGGAATTGAAACAGTCACAGGAGAGATCCCGCTATACTTGTAACAGTTCACAGGGCAGACATGAGAATTTTTTAAAAAATGTAAATTCCTTCAGAGAAGATAGGGATGCCCCCCACTCCCAAAAAAACACCACCTTCAGAAGGCGAGTTTTCCTCAGCACCACAGCAGGTAAGAAAAAGATTAAATTTCCTCTCTATGCCTGCTCTAATCTCATTACTTCCCAACCCTTTCCAGCTGATGCAGCTCACATTAAAAAAAAAAGCAGCACGTTGAATGCAAAGATGCACTTCATGCCATGTGCAATTTTTGTCCAAGGAGCCCAGCATTTTATTTCTTAAGTTAAACCAGTATCTGCACATGCATTTCATTGTCCAACTGTGGATATGGATCCAGCTAAATTTTAACATGGTGAGATTGCTAATTGTTTACATTTGGCTGCAGCTAAGTACATATGGGAGGTACCTAATGATATGTCCATGTGCTTTGCTCCTCTGTTGCTGCCTGATCTTCACATTTATTAAGGGATTCACACAACCCATTTAAAAAATAAAATGGAGCAGGATGAATTCTGGTGAAATAATTGGTCTCATTTTTACTTTAGCGAGCAGCTCATTCTGGGATTTTGACAGACCAGCTTATTTAGAAAATGTATCTGATAAGGGAGTTTGAGATTGTCAAAGAAGCTAGAAGCCATGTCATCAAAGGCTAGAGTCCATTACAAGTCTGACTCACCCTGGCAGAATAGATGAAGCTGAGATAGTAGACTCAGATACATCCACCCTGTTCATGATTAACGGACACATCAACAGAAGAGAATGGATAGTTACAATGGTGATGGGGCGGAGAAACTATTGGGCAGCAGCGGTAGTGGAAGGTGACACTGGTGAAGGATCTTTCATAGACAATGGCAGTGACATGAAAGCTAACTGTTGTCACTACTGTGCAGAAGAAGGCAATGGTAAACCATTGCTGAATATTTCTTACTTTGAAATCCAAAATGAAACAAGATATAGTGCTGGAAGATGAGACTCCCCGGTTGCAAGGCACTCAATCAACTAATGGGGAAGAGCAAATAACAGGTACAAATAGCACCACCAGTAATGATGCAACTAGATTAAAGCTGTAAGGATGTTGAATGGCTGACGTGCATGGAGATGAAAGGAAAATCCGATGCTGCCTGACACATACAATTGAACTTGTAATGTGAATAGCATAATTCAAAGTAAACTGGAAATAGTAAAACAAGAAACTGAATGTTTAAACATTGCAGTATTTGGTGTGAACAAACTAAAGTGGACTGGAGTGGGACATTTCCAGTAAGGCAAAGTGTCTTTATTCTAGAAATGACAAACTCAGAAGAAACAGAGTAGCTATAGGTGAGATGTAGAACAGGCAGAACAGGGAGTTAGGGGCTATAATGTGAAGTCTAAGTAGTATGAATCACATTTCTTGGAAAACTGATTAACATAGCCATCATCCAAGTCTTTGCTCCAGCTACAGATGCTGAAGAAAGAGAAAGTGAAGGATTTAATGCAAGCATTCAGGAAACTGACCATACACTGAAACAAGACATGCTGATAGTCATACATGTCTGGAAATCAATGGTAGGAAACAAAGCTGAAACAATGAAGAATTTCACTTAGAGATAAGAAACAGGAATGCAGTGGGAGAAAGACTCATAAAAATTTGTGAAGCCAACAGTCTGTTTATCACAAATACAAGCTTCAGGCAACTGAACAAACAACTATACCTGCGGACATCACCAGACAGCCAATATAGAAACCAAACAAACTACATAATTGAAAGTAGCAGATTGGGAAACTGTATTTCCTCAACAAAACAAGACCAGGAGCATACTCTGGCACTGATCGATATTATAAAAAATTAGTATAAAGCTGAAAATGAACACTAAAAGAATCTTAGTGCCAAAATATAATTTAAAAAAAAATTCTGATAAATTTAAAGGCCCCAGAAAGGGTAGATTTACATTACTAAACTCAGATGACTATGAAACAGAAGAATTGTGAATTGGAAACAGACATACTATCAGGAAAGAATACAAAATGACTATTTCTGTGTGAAAAAGAAAAGCCAATATAGAAGATTGTTACTGAACAACAACAAACAAAAATAAAACAGTGACAGACGCAGTGTCAGAATTCTGAAGGCACCTTTTCAGGGACTATCACATAGGAAGAAGGAGAACTATTACAATGACCAGTACAAAGAAGACAATAACAAAAGAAGAAGTACAAGAGATCTCTTCCAGAAGATCCAAGAAATAAAAGAAAACTATAGATTAGCAATGCCAAAAGACCAACAGGGGAACATACCATCTTAAAAATGAGTAAAAGGTGGAAATAATGTACTGCAAAATTATGCAGAAGAGGTAAAGGGATGTGAGATTTCTTTGAATAAGAATCCAATAATGAAGAACCTGCAATTGTAGAAAGCTTCTCTCAAATCACATGGAAGAAATACATCAACATGGTAGATAGAATAGCAATAGAACTACTCAAAGCTGTAAAGACCGAATCTGCCTAAAGCCTAACAAGAACACGCTAACAAATATGAAAACAACAATGGCACACGGAATGGAAATACTCAATATACATCCCAATATCCAAGAAAACAGATGTCAAGGAATGCATAACCTATAGAAACATAGAAACAAAGAATCATAGAGTTTGAAGTGGCCTATAAGGTCATTGAGTCCAACTGCCTGCTCATTGCAGGAATTCAAATCAAAGCAGATCTGACACAGATGGTTGTCTAATTTTCCCTTGAACAACTCCAGCACTGGAACACTCATCACCTCCTGAGGCATTGGGTCAATTATCATACTGCTCTAAGAGTTAGGAAGTTTTTCCTCATGTTCACCTGAAATCTGGCTTCCTGTAATTTGCGCCCATTATCACATGTCCTGCATTCTGGGATGGTTCAGAACAGATTGTGACCCTCCTGCGTATGACTACCTTTCAAGTATTTGAAAACTGCTATGCCATCTTCCTTCAGTCTTCTTTTTTCAAGGCTAAACACACCCAGTTCTTTTAGTCTTTCCTCATTTGGCTTGGTTTCCAGTCCTGTGATCATCCTTGTTGCCCTCCTCTGAACTTTTTCCACTTGGTCTGCATCCTTCTTGAAGTGTAGTGTCCAGAACTGGATACAGTACTCTAGGTGAGGCCTAACCAGTGCTGAATAGAAGGGAACAAGTACCTCTACGATTTGGAGATTATACTTCTGTTAACACAGCCTAAAATAGCATTTGCTTTTTTTGCAACTACATCACACTGTTGGCTCATATTCAGCTTGTGATTTACAACAATTTCAAGATCCTTCTTACTAGTAGCATTGCTGAGTCAAGTATCCACATCTTGTAACTTTGTGTTTGGTTTTTTCCCATAGGTGTAGAACTCTTCACTTATCCCTCTTCAATTTCATTCTGTTGTTTTAAGTCCAGTGCTCATGTTTATGAAGATCAAGAGATTATTTCACCCAGTTTTGTGTCAACTGTGTATTGACCTGACAGTTGTTCTATCCAGCCCACACCTAATTAGTTTGTTAATCAGAATATCATGGGGCACTTTGTCAAAGGCATTGCTGAAGTTAAGATATATTATGTCTACAACATTCCCACCATTTACCAGTGAGGTTATCTGATCAAAAAACGAGATAAGATTAGTCTGGCAAGATTTGTTCTTGACAAATCTTGCTGGTTTCTAGTTATTATTGCATTGTGTTCAAGGTGCTTTCAGAGTGACCAGATTATAATCTGCTCCAGAATTTTCCCTGGGATTGATGTCCGGCTGACTGATCTCTACTTCCCAGACTCCTCCTTTTTGCCCCCTTTTTTGAAGATAGGGACAATGTGAGCCCTCCTCCAATCACCCAGTATTTCACCTATCCACCATGATTTCAAGAAATTAATAGACAGTGGTTCTGAAAGTTCTTCAGCCAGTGCCTTCAATGCTCTTGGATGTAGTTCATCTGGCCCTTGCATTTTCCATGCAAGCAAGGTGATGCTCAAGGTGTTGCAACAAATACTTTTATCCCATATTGAGCAAGAAATGCCTGATATCCAACTGGATTTCATAAAGGAAGAAGCACTAGAAATATATTGCAAATGTGCAGTGGCTACTGGAACACACCAAAGAACTTCAGAAGACCAATCTATACTCTATATTTTATAGACTACAGAAAAGCCTTTGATTGTGTGGATCATGAGAAGCTACAGGTTGTTCTGAAAGAAATGGGTGTGCCTCAGCACTTGATTGTTCAGGTGCAAAACCTGTATTGTAGACAAGAAACTACAGTTAGGACAGATCACAGAATCGTTGTAGAGTTGGAAGGGACCTTGGAGGTCTTCTAGTCCAACCCCCTGCCTAAGGCAGGAGACCTCATACCATGCGGGACAGATGGCTGTCCAAACGTTTCTTGAAAACCTCCAGCAATGGGGCACCCACAACATTGGGAGGCAAGCTGTTCCACTGCTTAATGGTTCTCACCGTCAGGACATTCCTGTATTTAGACTGGTTTAGATTGAGATGGAGGAGTGAAAATTGGTGGGAGGACCACCTCTAATTGAAGATTCACAGGAGAAACAATCTTACTAGCAGAAGGCAGCAATTATTTGAAATGACTTCTGGTGAAAGTGAAAGAAGAAAGTGCCAAAGCAGGACTGCAGTTGAACATTAAGAAAGCAGAAGAACTGCACAATTTTAACACTAACAATGAAGTAAATGAAATAGTTAGAGATTTTGTATACCTTTGTTCAACCATCAGTCCAAATGTAGAGTGTAGCTGAGAAATCAGAAAAAGACTGAAACCTGGAAGGGCAGCAATGAAGGAACTAGAAAAAAAAATTAAGTGCAAGGATGTGAAACTGAAGACCAAGTCCAAGATCATCCACAGTTTTTAATTCCTCATTGCTATGTATGGATGTGAAAGCTGGACAATGAAGAAAGCTGACAGGAAAAAAATAGTTTGAAATATAATACTGTAAAAGAGCTTTGCTGATAACCTTGACTGCCAGAAAGACAAACAAGTGGGTCTGAGATCAAATCAAGCCTGAACGTTTTCTGGAAACAAACATGACAAAACTGAAGCTGTCCTACTTTGGGCACATCATGAGAAGACAAGAATTGCTGGAGGGGACTATTACGTCAGGAAAAGTTGAGGAAAACCAAATAAGAGATGGATTGACTCCATAAAGGAACCCATAGACTTGAGTTCACAGCAGCTGAGTTGCACCTGGAGACTGCACATTTTGGAGGTCACTCATTCATCAGGTCACCCTAAATTGTGTCTTATTGGCAAGTAAAAACAAAAATGTTCTTCCTTAGGCACTTGAAAAGTATTTAATGCCACTGAGAGGGTTGGGGAGTGAATGAAAGTAAGTAAGTTCCAGGTAGGGAAAACATACAAGGAAAAGGGGAAATTAATCTGAAATAGAGATGAAAGGATGTATGAGTTATGCTTACAGATGGGGTGAGGGAGAAAGAGAGCAACACATTATAGCTTATATCTTGTACCTTCAATGTAAATTTCTGTTCCCAGAGCAGCTAACAAAGTAGCAAGAAACAATAAAGGCATAAAAAAATAGTAAAACAGAAAACAGTATGAGCGTAATAATTTCAGAGTGAGAAAAAGAGACAAAACAACAAAATGGACATGTGAAACAGGAAGAGCAATTAATTGTCTGACTAAAGGAACAGCATAAGAAATGAACTGATCATTTATAGATGGAGGCTGTGATGTAGAAGCAATATCAAATCTGCAACCCTTGGGCTCCATATGACTGAATTTCATGCACCCTGAGGCACTAATTTGCTCTGATGGTTCTGCAGCTACAGCCATTCCAGGGACAAAAGATAAGCAGAGGCCACAGAGGAAGACAAGACAGGTACAGCTGAATGAGGAAGTACCCAGCTTTCAGTGGGCATCCCTGTCCAGCTGGGGAGTTGGAAAACATGCCCTATTTTGTATAAGTGAGAGAGTGCTTTGAAACCATAGACCCAGAGTTTCCACAAGGCATCCTTACCTGAAGAGAGAAAACAGGATGGTGAAGGGTGGGGGTGTGGAGGGAGAGCTGAGAGCAAGAGCAAGAGCGGGAATGTGCCTTCTTTTGCTGTGGGCTTCACCCTCTGCCAGATGTCATCAACAACTACATTTGCCCATGGGTTGGCTCTGCACAGAAAAAAACAGCCCCTGCCCATGGAACAGAGGGTTGTGAATAAAATTGTGGGTACGTAAGGAGTTACCCCACTGTAACAATGAAAGAATCCACAATAAAAAGTGAAACTGGTTTCCAACATATCCAGCAACAAGCAAAAGAAAATGCTTCTTTCCTCAACATTTAATTACCTTATGAAACTCATTGTTGCAAGCTGTGGCAATGGTCAGCTGTTTGGATATCTTTAACCAAGAGATCAGACAAAGCAAAGGACAGGTCAAGAGGCAGTAGCCACGCCAGATGAAACCTCTATGTTCAAAAGGAGTACCTGTGAATACTGAAGACAACAGAGTAGGGTTGTTTCCAGCACGCTTTGCTTCTGGCCTTCCTGGAATCCTCTATCTGACTATTGATGGGAATGGCATGCTGACCTCTTCCTCTTTGTAGAACAAATGATGCATTTATGGAGTGGGAGGAAATATGAGGGATTCTGAAAGGAAATAGCATTTTGTCTTTTTTTATTTTTAAGAGTGGAGGCTGTTTTTCAGATTTTGTTTCATATGTTTGAGAGCACCTCAATTTAATGTTTGGAGATGCTACTAAATTTAAATTTTGATATTTTGACAAATATGCAAAAAAGGAAAATGCAAAAAAAGAAAAGAAAATATAGAAGATGGAGAGAGAGAAAAAAAGGAATTACAGTACATCAAAGGTAGGGAATATAATGGAGAGGGGAGGAGAGAGCAAGAAGGTAAAATATACCTTTAAAACAGACAAATCAAATGTAATCTGAGTTTTACTCAGCTTTGTAATTTGATTTTGTTTTTTGAAGCCATGAGCAAATCATTTATTTCTATAGTACCTTACCTACAAAAAAAAAAGTGTCCTTGTTCAGAGGGGCAACAATCCCTGGTAATAGACTACAGTCTAGGTTCTTAACCTGTGGTCCGTGGACAACCGATGGTCCGCGGAGGCTTGAAAAAATGTTATTATCTTTTGCAGATAAAATAGAAAGAAAGAATGAGACACTACAGCTGAAGAAGTATTTAACAGCTTGAACAGGTTTATGACATCTCATGACATGGACAGGTTGAAATGCATTGGAATTAGCACAATGTCTGGAAAGCTTACTGGACTTATAGTACGGATTAAGGAAATCATACCATTGGTGACCATTGCTGCATATATAGGGAAGCTCTAGTTTCTAAGAAAATAACAGAAAAACTAAAGCAGACCTTAAATGAATCAGTCAAAATTGTCAATTTTATAAAAAGCAAATCACTAAATTCAAGACTTTTTGAACAGCTTTGTAAATATAGATAGTGAACCACCATCCTTTGCTACACTGTGAAGTTTGTTGGCTATCAAAAGGTAAAGTTTTGTCTTGTTTTGGGGAATTGAGAGACAAGATAAGCTTATTCCTCATGGAGAAGCAATTTCACCTCAGCGATCATTTGACAGATTTTTCCTGGTTAGTCAACTTCGCATATCAGTCAGATACCTATTTAAATATACTCAACTTAAATCTTCTAGGAGAAAAGGTTAGTTTTTCAACTTGAAGACAAGATTGAAGCAATGATCAGAAAGCAGGAATTGTGGCATCATCACCTATCGAACCAAAACTATGAGACATTTCCAAACATCACAACGTTTTTTGGTTCCACCGATGAAGAGTTGTCTGAGGAGGGCACGTTGCTTATCACATGGCATTTAGAAGATTTGTAGCATAGTTTCTGTGAATATTTTCCTGTTCCTGAGTCAAGCAGAAACTGGATTAGAGATCCATTTTCAGTTAATGGGTATGAACTAGAGGGGCTCACAGCAGCAGAGGAAGACAAGCTCATAGAAATATCCCTGGATGGTGCTCTGAACAGTCCCTTCCAAATTTCTGGGCTCATCTATAAGCAGATTTTCTGGAACTATCAAAGAGGGCTATGAAAGTATTGATGCCTTTTGTAATAACATACTTGTGCAAAAAATAATTCTCTGCTCTTGTTTATCTTTAAAATAAGTACAGAAACCATTTGAAAAACATAGAGTCAGAATACAAGTTTCAGCCATTAAGCTCGATATAACAAGGCTTGTAAGTGAAATGCAGCACCTGCCTTTTCATTAATTATAATTATATGAATATAATATGTTCCTTTTTTTCCTTTCCAGCTTGTGTTTAATGAGGTACAACCTTGTACAAATTATATTCATGTCATTTTCTGGTTTTCATTTTAATGTGACTTTTGTTTAGGTGTGTCATATTAATGATTTTATAAGCTTCTAGTTTTAGTTTCTTCTGTAAGAATTAAAGATGATGATGATGATGATGATTATGTCTGAAATAATTCCAATAAAAAATATTATATTAGGAGGGTGTGCATTAACAGATTAACTTATCTACCTTCTCTCTAAATTTGAAGACCCTTTATGAGAAACATTAAATAAATATTTGATGCACTTTAGGGTTTTAAATCTTGAGTTAAGTTTTGATGGTCCATGGCAATGAAAGATATTTAAAGGGAGTCCAGGGTAAAGAAAAGGTTAAGAACCACTAGACTACAGCAAAAAGAAGAGCTTTGTGGTGCAGTGGTTAAACTACAGTACTGTAGTCAAGACTCTGCTCATGACCTGAGTTTGATCTCAAGGTTGACTCAACCTTCCATCTCTCCAAGGTCGGTAAATTGAGTATCCAGTTTGCTGGGGGGCAGCAGCAATGAGTATGCTATGTTATTCTGTTTCAGCAGTAGCAAGAAATCTTGTGGCATAGGTCTGTATTACGGCATAAGCTTTCATGGACTACAGTCCACTTCATCAAATGCACAAGACTCTTGTTTTCCTTACCATCTTGAGCAGGTCTTAGAAGCAACAGTGCACGTGCGCACACAGACACACACACACACAGACACACACACAGTGAGAGTCCACCTTGAACAATTAAAGATAAACAGCATTGATATTAGAATGAGTAATATAATATAATGACAATATAATGAGTTCCTGCCAAAATGGGTAATAATGATTGCCTGTTGAAGCAGGTAATATGTAATACAGTGAGTTATATTTGGACAGTAACATTCCAAGCTTTGGCTATTTAGTCATTTAAGAGAAGATAAGGCTCTATTTTTAATCATGGTACTCTTAACATGTGCTTAATTGATACAGTATGATTTCATATTTAAAAACTGAAGAAAATTGTTTATTTGATCAGATCAAAGGTGGCTCTCAGATAATATGAAGAAGTTATCTTCAACAACCAGGAAAAAAATTGAATTGAGTATGGAAGAGCAGCTCTATTTAGGGATTATAGCCTGAAAGTATATGTGCGTTAGGGGAGGAAATCAAATTGTGGTAGGGATGGGAGCATGTCAACAAAATGTTCCAGAGAGCTGGGAAAAAGAGAGGTTACGTACCTGTAACTCTGGTTCTTCGAGTGGTCATCTGTGAATTCACACTAATGGGTTAATCTGCGCCTGCGAAGAGATTTCCGGAATCTTCTGGAGCTTAACACTCGTTCGCCAGGACCGCCCCCCTAGTGCACATGGTCTGCTCGTCCTGGCTAGTGCCTCAGTTCCCAAACTGACCGCCGCTGAATAAAATGAAACAGATGTGACGGACAGAGGGGAGGACGGGCGGGAAATGTGAATTCACAGATGACCACTCGAAGAACCAGAGTTACAGGTAAATAACCTCTCTTTCTTCTTCATGGTCTCTGTGAATGCACACTAATGGGTGATTAACAAGCTTACCTGACCGGAGGAGGGACGTCACGGAAGAACAGACGACAGGACCGCTCGTCCAAATGCAGCATCCGACTTAGCCCGGAGGTCCTAGCTGTAATGAGAGGCAAAGGTGGACAGCGTGGACCACGCAGCAGCCCTGTAGATATCAGGGACAGAAACGCCTCTTAGGAATGCTGCAGAAGTAGCCACTGACCTCGTAGAATGAGCCTTAACTCCAACTGGAAGAGGCTTCTTAGCCAGCTGATATGCCAAGCGAATGGTTGACACAAGCCACTTAGAGATGGTTTGGGAGGAGATAAAGAAACCTCTGTGTGGTAAGTGCGGAGAAACAAAAAGTCTCTTGGATTTGCAGAAAGAGGCGGTCCTTGAAACACAGAAGGCCAACGCTCGCCTAACGTCTAAGAGGTGGAGAGAACGCTCCAAGTCAGTAACAGGCGATGGAAAAAAGGTAGGTAAAATGATGGGTTGCTTAAGGTGGAAATCAGAAACAACCTTTGGAAGAAAGGAAACATTGGGATAAAGAGTGACCTTGTCTGGGTAAAATTGAAGAAAAGGAGGGTCGCTCTAAGCGCAGCAAGTTCTGAGGTTCTACGAGCAGAAGTAATGGCCACAAGGAAGAGGGTCTTGTAGGCAAGAAGGTGATCAGACGCTGTGGCGAGAGGTTCAAAAGGCCATGTCATTAGGCTTCGTAGAACAGTATGTAGTGACCATTGCGGAGGGAGGTGTGGTCTGGTGGCTTGTAGATTGGAGACCCCCTTAAGAAATTGTTTAATTGTAGGGTGACGAAAGAGCGAAGATGCTTCAGAGTCACATGGCTGATGAGCTACTATAGGGGAGAGATAGAGGTGAGTAAGGAATTGTAGCACGGTGTGAAGAGTTGTAGGCGCAGCTGGGAGATCATGTTGATCTACAAATTTAAGAAAAGCAGCCCATTTATAAGAGTACAGCTGCATGGTAGCAGGTTTCCTTGCCCGTGCTAGGATGGCAGCTATCGAGGGTGAATTCTCCACGCTGTTAGGTGGAGTGCGAATAGATCTGGGTGGAAGGTTTGACCCCGATTCTGGGTGAGAAGGTGGGGTATTGGGGGAAGGCAGATGAAGTCTATGGAGATGGAGCGGAGCATGATGAACCATGGTTGTCTCGGCCACCACGGGGCAATGAGGATCGCATTGGACCGGTCCTGATGCAGCTTTACAATGGTCCTTAGGAGCAGAGGGATTGGAGGGAATAGGTAAACTAGACCTGACGTCCATGGTGCCATCAGAGCGTCTCCGATGGAGCCGGGGCCTATCCCTGCCCTGGAGCAATAGAGGGGACATTTTGTGTTTTCTGTTGATGCGAAAATGTCCATGTGTGGTTGTCCCCATAGAGTGGTTAGCTGACGAAAGATGGAGTCGTCGAGGGACCATTTGTGCGTCTGCGAACTGAGTCTGCTGAGAGAGTCCGCTATACGATTGTGGTGAGTGGAGATATGAACTGCTATTGGGAATATGTGGCACTCGAGACACCACTCCCAGAGCTGGACGGTAAGGTAAAGCAAGGGAAGAGAGTGTGTCCCGCCCTGTTTGTTGAGATAGAAGAGGGCCGTGATGTTGTCAGTCGTAATCTGAACAGCGGTGCCGGTGATCAACGGTTCGAATGTGCAGAGAGCCTTGAATATGGCTAGAAGTTCTAAGTTGTTTATGTGAAGCAGTTTCTCGGAGGGAGACCATAGAGCGTGAAAGCGCAGACCCTTGCAGTGAGCCCCCCATCCGGTTGGGCTTGCGTCGGTTGTTATCTGTATGGTAAGTTGGAGAGGTGCAAAGGGTCTGCCAATGAAAAGATTGGCTGGTGTGTTCCACCATTGGAGCTGTGCCGCAAGTTCTGGGGTAACCCTCAATAACATGGAGGGTGGGTCCGACATGGGATTGAAGAGGGACAAGTACCAAGCCTGAAGGGAGCGCATCTTCAGGCGGGTGTGTTGGATGACTGACGTTATAGATGCTATGAGTCCGAGGAGGCGCTGGGTCTGAAGTGCGGTGACTAATGCATGTGGCTTGAAGTACTGAAGGGCAGCATGGATCTTTGTACCACGGTCTTGGTGAAGGTAGGCTCGCGCTTTGCGGGAATCTAGAACTGCGCCTATATAGTTCACCCACTGTGAAGGTGTAAGGGTGGATTTGGCCCTGTTGACCTGTAATCCCAGGTTCTCGAGGAGGGAAAGGGTGAAATTCACGTTGCGTAGTGCTTGAAGATGGGAGGGGGCCACCAGTAGCCAGTCGTTGATGTATGGGAAGATGGAAATTCCCTGAGTGCGGAGATAGGCTGCTACTGGGGCCATGCACTTCGTGAAGACGCAGGGAGCAGTAGAAAGGCCGAAGGGAAGGGCCTTGAATTCGTAGACAGTATTTTGGAGAGAGAATCTGAGAAACTTTCTGTGATCCTGACGTATATTGATATGAAAATAGGCGTCGGTTAGGTCGATGACAGCGAACCAAACGTCGCCCTGGAGAAGAGGTAAGATGCGTTCTAGAGTAACCATGAGGAAGCGTTGCTGAAAGATGTAGTAATTTAGGTCCCGTAGGTCGAGGATAGGGCGGAGACTGCCATCCCTCTTGGGTACCGTGAAATATCTGGAGAAAAACCCGAGGTCGGTGTCTGGTGAGGTGACGGGTGAAATAGCATCTTTTGAGAGAAGGGATTGAACTTCTAGGCTGAGAACATGGGATGGTGGAGTGAGGACTCTCCTCAGAGGTGGGAGGACAGCGAATTCTATGGTGTAACCGGCGGCAACGATAGTGAGGACCCACTTGTCAGTGGTGATGGCAGCCCAGGATGAAAAACGGGTGGCGAGGCGAGTTTGATAAGGATGTGGTAAGTGGAGCGGGGGAGACTGGGTGACTTGAAAGTCAAAGACTCTGCTTTGGTTTTTTGTCAGGCCGACGAAAGGACTGACGGGGATGTTGACGCTGAGCGGCATGGCGAGTCTGGAAAGTGTATGTAGCCTGTGGTAAGTATCTCTGTTTATCAGAAAAGGATCTGTGTTGCTGGTAAGGATATGGGCGACGCCATTGGTAGCGCTGGGGCCTGTAATAAGGTTGAGTATTGTAAGATCTTGCAGTTTTCCTCATTTTTTGGAGATTATCAAGGATCTCATCGGTCCTGGTGTCGAAAAGGCCAACTCCATCAAATGGTAGATCCTCAATCCGCATACGAGAATCATCAGAGATATGGGCTGAGCGGAGCCAAGCATGTCTTTGAAGGGCAACGGCTGTGGCCATGTGCTTCGAAGCAGCTTCTATTCCAAGTCTTGCTGTGATGCGCTCCTGGCACGCGACAGCCATGGCCTCTTGATGGAAGGCGAGGCCTCTAGGTTTATATTCGCCCTGAGCCGATTGAAGAGAAGGAAGTGCTTTGTTCCATAAGAAACGGTGGTATGCACCCATGGCTGCAAGGTAGTTAGCAGCGCGTAATGTGAAGGATCTCCCTGGAAAAGACCCTGATGTTGGGAAAGTGTGAAGGCAAGAGGAGAAGGGGACGACAGAGGACGAGATGGTTGTACAGTGTCACCGAAGCTACCAACATGAATTTGACCAAACTCCGGGAGTCAGTGGAAGACAGGAGGGCCTGGCGTGCTCTGGTCCATGGAGTCACGAAGAGTCGGACACAACTTAATGACTAAACAACAACAAAATGTGAAGGATGCTAGGGAGTATACCCGACGACCAATGATGTAGAGTTTCCTGCTTTCCTTTTTATTCGGTGTGGTGTTAGACCGATTCTTTGCTCTGTTTTGAGTTGCATCAACTATGACCGAGTTCGGGGGCGGATGCTTGGATAGAAAGGCCGTATTGTCTCCATGAGTCTTGTATAAATTTTCAACTCATCTGGAGATTTGTGGCACAGAAGATGGTTTAGCCCAAGATTGTTTAATCAGTTTGAGCAAAGATGGAATAAACCCCATGCGGAGTGGGGGGTTTTTTGGTCATCATCAATGTCCTCGTAAACCTTATCAGACTCAGACTGTACTGGTTGTTGTACATCGAGATCCATTGCTTTAGCAATACATAGGACTAGTTGAGAATATGACGTAAAGTCCTCTGATGGAGAGGGAGGGTTTACGTCGGCGACATCAGAGTCAGGGGTAGGTAGATTGGGAGGAGACTCCGGGAGTACCATGGAGTCAGAGGTGTCAGAATCCGTTGATGGTGAGGACGTGGAATGACCTGGAGAAGACGGGTCATCAACTGTATCAACCGGTGCGGTGGTTTGTTTGGTTGATGCTTGTTTAAGAGCTGGATCCCGAATGGTAGATTTATGTGGTTTAGCTCGATTAGATCGATGAGCATGAGCAGTCTCATGAGATACTGGTGAAGGACCAGCATAGGTGGTGGTGACTTTAACTGATGCAACCCGAAGGTTGCAACTGAGGTGGTGGTGGCTTTAACAGAGCAACCCGAAGGGCTCGAATGGTCATAACGAGGCAGTCATAACGAGGTGGACCTGCGGACGGGCGGTGGGTTCGGTGCACGGTACCGAGTGCTTGGAGGATGGTTTAACACGTTTCGGTACCGACGTGGTAGAAGAAGGAGGCGAGGTATACTTCCTCTTTCTGGAGGACTTCTGAGCTCTTGGTATCGGTACCGGTATCGAGGAGTCATCTGCCAAGGAGGACTGATCATTGTATCGCGGTTGATATGGAAGAGGAGATTCAGAACCAGAATCGGAATAGTAGTAGGAGTATCGAGGGCGCTTAGGCTCCATATAGACCTCTGTATTGGGGCGCCAGTACTGGTATCGACGGTGACGGTATCGCTGTGGCGGGAGCTCATAATATGCCGGTAGCTCAAAGAGGGTAACCCTCTTGGGATGACGGTACCGTGAAAGCGAAACATGGGATGCAAGTAATCCCGTCAACATCTGTAGAAGTGGAGCGTCGACATCAGTAGGACCAGTCTCTGGTGTATGATGTGCCTTTTGGGTCCGCTTGTGCGGAGGTTGCGTATCAGCGATGGAAGCTGAATCCGACTGACACGCAGAGACAGAGCAACCCGAAGGGCTCGAATGGTCATAACGAGGCAGTACCGTAACCTCAGCCGAGGTATTAGCCCACGAGGGAGATTGAGCCAAGAGAGGCGAAGGTGGTTGGCCTGAAGGTGGAGGCAAATAATCGTCACCCTCCACAGATATGGAATCGAGGCAAATAGTTTGCTGCTCTTGTAACTGGATGGAAGAGGTCGTCTTGTCCTTCTGGTGTTTGGAGGATCGAGAATCAGAGGACGATTTCTTAGGCTTCTTTGGTTTGGACTGTTTGTCCGGTACCGGAGGAGACTTCGGTACCAGTGTAGACTTCGGTGCCGAAGCACCCGTGGTAGACTTAGTGATGGTCTTAGACTTAGATTTCGATTTCGCTGAAGATGCAACCGAGGCTCCTGGGACAACCAATTGAACCTGAGAAGGTGGTGCAGGTTCCATAGTTGATATGGGACGAAGGGAACGTTCCCACAAATAAGATCGTAGGCGTTGCTGCCTTAGCGTAAGTGCCTGTTTTGTAAACTTTTTACAAAAAGGGCAAGAAGCCGGTTGGTGAGCTTTGCCCAAACAGAAAAGGCAGGAATCGTGGCCGTCGGTGAATGGGATCTTATTGGGGCACAAAGTGCACCGTTTAAACAGTCCAGAGGAGGCCATAAAAAAATGAAAAATAAAGAAAGGGGATTCAAGGAGGGGCGGGGGCAGAAGGAAGGAATAACAAAGATTCTCACTATCCGAAGATCTCTAACGAGAAAAATCCTTTTTCAATGCAGGAGGCGAACACAGCTCATCTGAGAGAAGGAACCTCAGTGGCGGCAAAAAGGAACTGAGGCACTAGCCAGGACGGGCGGACCACGTGCACTGGGGGGCGGTCCTGGCAAACGAGTGTTAAACTCTGGAAGATTCCGGAAACCTCTGCGCAGGCGCAGATTAACCCACTAGTGTGCATTCACAGAGACCACGAAGAAGAACAATTAACTTGTTTTTAGGTGATGCTAAGGGTACAGGGACAATGGAAGGAGGACAAAGTTCCACGATGCTGGTTTGACAGCACCAGCAGAACATTGGACTTCTGCAACAAATCTACATCTAGGCAAGGTTTTCAAACATTTCTATAACCTGATATACAGATGTATACTTAGAAACTTTCTGAGGACTTGGATTTTTTGGCTACAGCTACCAGAACCCTGGCTGCAGGAACTCCTGGTGAATTCTGGAACCTGTAGTAAAAAAACATTATCCCAAAGTCCCATGCCTACTCATTAATATGATGCATCAATTTATTTATTTATTTAATTTATTTCTAGATCATCTATAAAGATGTAAAAGCCCTCATGTTAGTCTGTTAAAGCAAAAAACAAGAGTATTTTGGTACTTTAAAGGTGATATGGGCACTTTGAAGGACCACAGGGCCAAATTATGGGGCTCCAGGTACTGTCATAGGCCATATTGGGCACAAAATGGTTGAAAACGCCAGTCACTCCAGTAAGGTGTATTGGACGGAGGAACAGACTAGGACTCAGGAGATCTTTCTAATCCCTCCTTGGGCATGACAGCTCACTGGAAGTGGCATTGGTAAAACCACTTCTTAAATATCCGACATATCTTGAAAACCTTATTACAGTTTATATAAGTGGGATAGAATTCTTCTGTCTACATGTCCTTTGAGAGAGATGCTGTGACATGGATGTGGATATGTATCCTTGACTATGACAAAGCTCTTGGCATGGGAGACCTATCGTGTTGGTAAACAACTCTAGTTAAAGATCCAAAATGAAACTGTGAAGGGTGTTAGCAAATATAAGTACCTTTGAATTTAACTGAATGAACAGTGGAATCAGAGCCATACAATAAAAGCCCAAATAAAAGAGTTCAAAACATAGATAAATGGCATGTAGTGATTAAAAGACCAAGAAATTGTCTTTTATAATACATTAAAGCTAGAATACTTCTGTGATTTAATGGACGTTGAGAAGTACAGGTTGTTGCCATTCATTTTCAAGGTAAAATAAATGGGAAGGGAGTACATGAAATAAAATGTCTTACTAGTTTAAAGAATCCTACAACTAGTTTAGATGCAAAACAACATTGTTGTTTACAATACCCAAAATCCAAGTAGCCTTGATGACATTCAACCCTTTGGTGGAAGAGGAACAATAACAAGAAGAAAAAGCACTCAAGACTGTACAGAGGTTTCAACTGAAAGCAGGTGGCCTGATGTCTAAAATATTTCCTCAAGTTCAAAGTGATACCTACAAGATTCTGGTTTACTGGAAAGCAATGAATTGATTATTATCATGATAGTTTGTTCTAATCTGCACACACACACACACACACACACACACACACACACACACACTAATAAGCAATTAACTATAATGTACTCAAATATGAGTTAATGGGAATAGCTCAGTTCATGTGAGACTGAATTACAATGCTCTATGTGAATTATGAAGTCCCCTTAACTAACAGAACTTGCTAAAAAAAATCCTGTGTAAAATCTATGTCCCCTAGCAGCTGTTTGGTGTGTGGAAACACAGCTGTCTAAACTTTATTGGCACTAAATGTCATCCTTGCACACAAATTGGATGCCTGGAAAACCCAAAGGCACATCTTCGTCTGTTAATGCTATCATATACAATCATGTTTCCCAATAAGATGTGAAAACTGAAATGGAAAACGTCAACAAACCCTGGCCACAGCACAGACTGGGGCATGACACAGTGACAAAAATTTACTTTGAGTTGTAATTAGTGACACTGTCATTTTCGTTTGCTCCTGCCAATTAATTTACCCTGTCAAAGAGAAAAACAGCAACATTCACATGATAATTTATATATGGGGAGATGGGTCTTGCAAAGCTGTGGCTGCAGCCAGCAGAATTCCCTTGGAGCACTTAAAAAATAAAATAAAAGGAATGGGGGTGTGCATGGGGGTGGGCAGAAAGAAAGTTAAACTGTCCTTGTTATAATTGTTAACGCTGATCGCTCAAGTAGAAGATGGGCTGATTAAAACTCCAAACGAGCCTCTAGCTCGCTTATATCTCAGAGTCCAAAATGATAGAATCAGAGGAGTTTATTCATACCATTAAACCCCAGAGAACTTAATTGAAAGAAGAGCACAGCCCGGACCTTGACAAGCGGGAGGTCACAGTAATTGCTGCCGGACATATTTAACATTAAGATAATCAGGCCATTAATTACCCTTTGGATCATTAAATCAGCCAGTTGCAAAATGAAATTTCTGCCTCTATTACTCACTTGAGAGACCACAGGGGTGGCTTTTAATTTATCAGTGAGCTTGAGATACAAAGGAACAGGCATGAGGAAGGAGAAAAGGGGGAGAGGATGGGGGTTTGCTTCAGCAGAGGCAGAAATATCAATCCGCCATGCTTGGTGATTGTGGCAAATTAACTAGGTAAGATAACCTCAGCTTCTAAAGGCAGAAGCTGGGGGTATGTAAATAGATGAGGGCAGACAGGGAGATCAGAAGCTGCACACCACTTAGCAGGATAATAAAGGAAATCATCCTTGATTATCAGTGCTAATTTGGACACTGCCGGTAGCTTGTTATGCGTGTTCTGAGTAGCATTTAATTAATTCAATTGCTTGTTAATGAGGGAAGTGACATGTGGGGAGCAGATGCCACCCAACTGCAGATGGGTTCTGGTCAACCCATCACAATAAAGTCTTTTTAAAAAAAAAAAAAAATGCTCACCCCAAAATGGGAAAGGTGTCAAGCCAGGAAGAGCATTCAAGAGGGACAGAACACTGACCTCATCAGGCAAAGAGATGGTAAGAAATAATAACGCCTGACAACAGTGAAAATACAGGTACTAACGTTCCCAGAGGCTATATTTGTAATGGTACTTACACCCCTATGCCAGAAATTCAAGACTAACATGAACCACTTCATAATTTTATGATCCGATTTAATAAGGCAAAGAAAGGTCACAATACCACTGTTTACATCTGAGCTACAAGCATCAGACATTTTGCCAGTGTGTCCTTCTTGCTATTATACACTAATGAGAATAGCTATCGGTATCAGGCCCACTATCACAGACTACGATGGTTCAGCATGTAAGCCAAATCACCGGTAGACGGCTGGCAGCAGATAGGAGGAAGAAGGATCAGGCCTGCAGGTCTGTGTAATTAAGGAGCCTGTGTGCCCTCCACACCGAACCTCAGCAGCACCAGGAACAGCGCTTCATCAGTAAGTTATTGTTCTACCCCACCCATTAATGCCATGGGGGCTACAGTCTTCTAGCTGGTCAGGCCCATCCTGGCTCAGCCTATTCTGCTCAGAGGTCAGGTAGGTTGGCAGATACTTGGAGGGGAATAGAGTCAAATGCATTTAATGTTTGCCCCATGATCAAGCAGCTACCCTGGTCTTTCCCAGCCCTGTGAGAGACTTTGAGCTGTGACCATTTGCTTGGTTGTCATAGCCTAAGCACAGAAAAGTCAGTGTGCTGCCATCATCCTAATCACAATCATCATCATCAGGAGGAGGTGCACCATCACCACTACCACTGACAAGAACTCATCTGCCTGCTCCTTGGAAGATGGAAGGGCATTCCTCTTTTGAGATGAGACTGGCAGGTACACTAGTGCAATGACTGTTGATGGTATAGGCTCAGTTGTGTTTGAAATGCCAGATAAACCAGTGATGCAGTGGTTGCATACACAGGTATGCAGGCATATGGTGTAGTCCCAATAAGACACACATCTTGTGAGCTGTTGTTTGGGATGCTCCAAGACATCTCATGACTGTGGCTGTGAGGATCAGGTAATAGGAATACCTCAGCCCAAGGTTAGTCTAGCATTGCTCCAATAAATGTCATTGAGAGGGGAACAAATGTGACTTTTTGTGGTTTATTCATATATTGGCGCAGCTTAAAAGAAATACATGCTACCAGGTAATGCTAAGAAGGGTGGCAGTCAAAACAAAAGGTTCTAACGTACAAACCGTGAGCCACGCCAGTACCAAATTTGGAGCACTGGGAGAAGACAGTCTGCTGTCCCAAATTTCAGGGCATTTGGGCAAAGGGGTTTCAATTTTTTAAAAAAGTAACACTGTTTTTGCCCTGTGCAGAAAATAAGATGAGATATGTACAGTCATTAAAAAAACAAATACACTGATAAGAAAAAAAATTGCATATCTGGGGAGAAAATGGCCCCTTGCAGCCTCTTTTTAAATTTCAAATAAATTAACACATTCTTGTCTCTAATAGCTCTTTCGTAATTAGTGCTTTTCCAAGACAGAAAAAAGCCCAGTTTACAGATTGTCTCATAAGCTCCCAGCCTTCTATGTGAAATTTTAACCCTACCACTCTGAACTGACTTTGAAAGAAAGCACTTAACTCCTTCCTGGCCAATCATTTTAACTGCTTTTAAAAAGACATTTTAAAAAGAGAATAATATTGAGCAGCTCACTTTAAGTTGTGAAATTACTGGGGGGTGGAATTCAGCTTTGCACCTGGGAATTTTCTCAAAGCATGTTTTACCCAGTTTACATGTGAGTAAGGAGAAAGCAGCAGCAACAGCCAAGGACAGCTGCAGCATGAGGGGGGAAATTGTGGCGAAGGTTAAGGAGACAGAAGCGAGGGAAAACCACCTTCCCCCAACACCTTTCTCACTGTAAAATGAGTGACTGACTTCTAAAATATTAAGAGCTCTGCTCAGAACTTGCAAACCAACAGCATCTTATGGTAGGTACTCCTCTCTCCTTGTTTACAGATCCACATGATCTCATATTATTTTTAGATGTTATCCTCCCTAAACCAATGTCAGATCACAGATCCTATTTGCACCCACAGACTACACCACAAAAACTATGAGTCCCCCCTCCCAAATAATCCTCAAACCATTGTCCAGTTATAGGCCCCTTTCGTACTCATAGATTACAACACTGAAATCATGACTCCAGACACATTCTGATTGGTCAGAATATTATGGTATGCAAACAGCTCAGTTGTTTAGAATGTTCACATTCCTATTACATATGCATGGTGTGATAAACTCAGGTTACTCATTTTTGCTCAAGTGAGAGTTCAGGCTTGACTTGACTGAGCACCCACTTTTCTGCTTTTTTGGCTATCTTTAATATCTCTACCAACACCACATTTCAAAGGATTTGCTTTTTGTCCCTGTCCTTCACTATCTTATTTTCACATAGTATGCATGATTTTGACTTTGATTTCCAGTGACATTCTTTGCTAACTCCAACCTCTTCCTTTTTTTTTTAAATTTCAAAAAACAAAGGGACATCTTTTGGAAAACATGTATACAACATATCCATAGAGGTTTTCGTTCCAATATAGGTTTTCTTCCGCAGCTTGCCTAACTCAAAGAAAGAGATATGAAATTGGAACATAGCTTTCCAGTCTGCATTTGGCAGAGCGGGCACGGCAACATTAGTTTAACTGAGAAGTTAAAGGGTGTGTGTTTCTCCATTGCATCTGTTGTATCTACTCACACCTTTGCTTCACCATTTCATGAAGTCCAAAACAACCCTTCAAAATATTTTGGCACAGAGGGACTACAGCCTCATCCAAGCTGTTATCGCTTCTGTCTTCTCCCAGTAACCATGGTACAGATCATATGCTCAACTTCTGGAATCCTACCACTGGGTTATTCTATATGAGGGAAATTTCTGATTGAATTTGTGGGCAGCATGTTAAACTCCTGTTTTAAAAAAGCCAGGAAATTCAATTCTTTAAAAAAGAAAAAACCACACACAAACCCTCTGGTTAATGAATGTGGGATACTGTGCCTCTGTACTCATGATTCAAAAAGCCAGGAAATGGGCCAATATTGTTGCACAATATTGTGCTCGTGTTGCCACAAGGAAAAAGGATACCAAGCTTTACATAGCCAAGGGGAGCCTGAATGTTGACAACACCAATGGCAGCAGTCAAGATGGTCTACAGCAGGGGTCCCCAACCCCCGGTCCGCGGCCCGGGGCCGGTCCGTGGGCTTACTTGAACTGGGCTCCGGACACAGATCTCCGCCCCCCACATACACGCACGGGGGGCGTGTTGCACTTGCGGGTGGGCGTGTCAAGCTTGCAGAGGGGCGTGTTGCGCTCGTGGGTGGGTGTGTCACGCTTGCGCGCGAGCATGACACGCCCCTCCGCGAGCGTAACATGCCCGCCCGCAAGCGTGACACGCCCCTCCGCAAGTGCGACACGCCCACCCTTGAGCGTGACACCCCCACCTCCGAGCACGGGGGTGCCCCCACACCCCCGCGCACAGAGCCCGCACCCCCCAACCGGTCCACGGTCTGAAAAAGGTTGGGGACCGCTGGTCTACAGGATAGCCTCTTCTGCTCACTACCGTTCACACTTGTTGAAAAACAGCCCAACAATTGCTTTGTGTTTGGGTGAGAAGCAGTTAACTGATGAAAAAGGAGTCAGCTTCTGGGATTTCCCCTTGTGTGGTGTCACTTTGTGAATGATAGTGGCGCTGGGGGACTCCTGTTGAACACCTTGGCCTGTGAAGTGTCTCAGGGTTTATTTTCTGGACTTCCCAACATCACTGGTTCCATTGTCATAGTGCCCTAACCAAGGACCCCTCTAAGGTGTGTGGCTGCACGTGCAGGTACAACTCCCTCTGCACAGCTTTCCTCCTCCTCCACACAGTCCCTTTGGTTCCGGTCATGTCAGAACCCCACACAGGGGGGTGGCAGAGTTGTGCATGCGCACAGGGGGAAAGTTGCCCATGTGAGAGGCAGAGCCTCACCCAGCGGGGCTGAAAATAAGAGGGTACATTTTCCTGACATTCAGCCAAAACCTGGCTTTAGCCCTGCGTGTATTCAGTATAGCACCAAGTTAGGCCAGAGGCACTGGGGTTTATGTCACCACAGTTTGTAAGACTTTTACCTCAAGGAAATCATAGAATAATGGAGTTAGAAGTGGCCTAAAATCATAGAATAATTGAGTTGGAAGGGCCTAAGGCCATCAAATCCTGCCCCCTGCTCAATGTAGGAATACAAATGAAAGCAGATCTGACAGATGGTTGTCCATTTTTTACTTGAATGCCTTCAGCATTGGAGAGCTCCCCACCTCCCATGATAACTAGTTCCATTTTTATACTGCTGGAATAGTTAAGGAAGTTTTTCCTGACAGCCGAAATCTGTCTTCCTGTAGCTTCAGTCCACTATTACGTGTCCTGCACTCTGGAATGATCGAGAACAGATTCTGCCCCTCTTTTGGGGCAGGATCAAATACCTTTCAAGTATTTGAAAAGTGCTATCAGATCTCCCCTCGCTCTTCTTTTCTCAAGACTAATCATGCTCAGCTCGTTCCGTTTTTCTTAAAGGGCTTGGCTTCCAGTTCCCTAGTCATCCTTGTTGCCCTCCTCTGAACTTGCTCCAGTTCGTTGCCATCCTTCTTAAAATGTGGTGCTAGAACTGGACACAGTACTCTAGATGAGGCTTAACCAGTGCTAAACTAGTACCTCATGGGATTTGGAGACTATACTTTTCTTAATGCATCCTAAAATAGCATATGCCTTTTTTGCAGCCCCATCACACTGTTGTTCAGCTTTTCATCTACAGCAACTCCAAGATCATTCTCATTCATAATATTACCAAGTCAGGTATCCCCCATCTTATATCAGTGCACTTACCCCCCCCCCCATATAGAACTTTTCACTTTTCCCTGTTAAATTTCATTCTGTTGTTTTCAGCCCAGTGCTCAAACCTATCAAGATGTTTTTGGATTTTGTTCCTATCTTCTAAGGTATTAGCTATACCACCCAATTTTGTGTCATCTGCAAATGTGATAAGTACTCCCTTCACTATCTCATCCAAGTCACTAATAAAAATGTTGAAGAGCACAGGTCCCAGGACTGACTTGTGGTACCCCACTGGTTACCATCTCCCAGTTTGAGAAGGAGCCATTGATAAGCACTCTCTGAGTATGATTCTGTAACCAACTGAGTATCCACCTGACACTTGTTCTATCCAGCCCACACCTCATGCCTCATCAGAATATCATGTTTATTAAAACTGGCTTTCCTAAAGTCCAACATATATGTGCAGCGACACTCTGTTTTTGTTTCTTTTGAAATCAAGAACTCAAGTAGAACATGGTCACTTTCCAATACAGTTCTTCCTGCCACTTCTTCCACCAAGTCATCTCTATTGGTTAGGATGAAGCCCAGGATAGCTACTCCTCTTGTTTCTTCCTTCACTTTTTGTAGGAGAAAATTATCAGCCACAAAGGCCAGGAATTTCTTGGAAGGTCCATATTTGGCAGAATTTGTCCCCCAACATACCGTATTTTTCTGTGTCTAAGACGATACTTCTGTCTAAAATATTTAGATTGAAAAATTGAGGGTTGTTTTATACATGGAAGTAAGGAGGGGGGAGGGATCAAAGTGCTTTGATCCCTGCTTTCTCCCTCCACTTTCTTCGCAAAAAGTGGAGGGGGAAAGCAGGAATCAAAGCGCTTTGATGATTCCTGTTTCCCCCTCCACTTTCCTTGCAAAAAGTGCAAGAAAGTGGAGGGGAAAAGCAGGAATAATCAAAGCGCTTTGATTCCTGCTTTCCCCCTCCACTTTCTTGCGAGGAAAGTGGAGGGGGGAAAGCTCTTTCCTCGCAAGAAAGTGGAGGGGGAAAGCAGGAATCAAAGTGCTTTGATCCCTGCCTTCCCCCTCCACTTTCTTGCGAAGAAAGAAATTTTGGGTTAGAAAAGGGGGGCGCGCGTCTTATACATGAGGGCATCTTATACATGGAAAAATATGGTATATCAGGATAATTGAAGTCTCCCATTACTACTACATTGTGTTTTTTTGAAATTCCTGCAAGTTCCAAAGTTTAATCTGCATCTTCTTTTTGATATGGCGGTTGGTAGTATACACTATCATTTCCTTTGGTTTTTTGCCCCTACCGAATTAATCCAGATGCTCTTGATGGGACAACCACGCTCATCCACCTATATTTCTATGCACGAATACAGTGGTGCCTTGACTTACGACCATAATCCGTTCCATTAGATGGACGTAACTCGAAATGGTCGTAAGTCGAAGCACCATTTCCCATAGGAATGCACTGAAATGCAATTAATCTGTTCCGGCCGAAGAAAAAAATCACCAAAAAAATATAAATCACTGCAAGACTCATTGGAAACGTGATTAATCCCTTCCGGCCGAGGGGGGGGGGGGAGAAAAGCAATCAAGCGTGCAAGACCCATTGGAAATGCACAGAAAACAAATGGAGCAGATCGGAAATGCACAGAGAACAAAGGGGGCAGGTCAGAAATGCAAGGAAAACAAAGGAAAAAGCAAGGGAAGCATGCAGGACCCATCGGAAATGGGGAAAAAAACCCCAAAAAGCAACCAACCCCCCCAAGACCCATCAGAAATGGGGGGGGGGGGAAACCAAAAAACAAACAAACCCCCCAAGACCCATAGGAAATGGAAAAAAAACACTCCAAAAAGTGACAACCCCCCCAAGACCCATCAGAAATGGGGGAAAAAAAACCCAAAAACCAAACCAACCCCCCAAGACCCATCACAGCACAGAAACATAACCCCCCCAGCCCAAAACCACGCTGCAAAAACACCCAGAACAGTTTTTAAAAAGCAGAAAACAGCACCTTATCTTACCAGGCAGCCCGAAGCCTACCTGCAAACACACACACACGCTCACTCAGAAGCAGAAGGAGTCAGTCCCAAGCCTCCTCCGATGCACACCCTCTAACTGCTGGGGCGAAAGAGCTACAAAGAAGCAGCCTCATCGCCACCTACAGTTAGAAATTTGAATTTCCCGCCTTTTCCCCCTGCCCTTTTCTGTTCGTAAGTGGAAGCTCCGGTCACAAGTAGAAGCAAAATTTTGCGGCCGGAGCTGGTCGTAACTCGAAATGGTCGTAAGTAGGGATGTTCGTAAGTCGAGGCACCACTGTATAGATTTTTTTTTTTTTTTACATATTATGCTACTCCACCTCCCCTTCTATTCTTTCCGTTCTTTTTGAACAATTTATATCCTTCAATTGTCATTTTCCAGTCATGGGAATCATCCCACTAAGTTTCAGTTACCCCTATCAAGTCATATTTACCCTCCTGAACTAGGATTTCCAGTCCTTGTTTGTTTCCCATACTCCTGGCATTCATGTATAGACATCTGAGATTGTGTGATTTACAGCCTGCTTTATTTCCTACGTTTTTTAAAGATTATTATTGGGCCCCATTAGAGGTGCTCGGTCTGTTCTTTGTTTTGTACATAAGCCTTCATCTATCTTTACTTCTGAGCTTGCATCCCCCTCCCCCTTCTGATTCAGTTTAAAGCCCTCCTGATGAAGTTCTCCATGTTGTGGCCAAACACATTATCTCCAGCTCTTGTGCAAACCATCACTTGCCAGCAGTCCATCTTCCAGAAAGCTTACCCCATGGTCCCAAAATCCAAATCCCTCATGTCGGCATCACCTTTGCAACCAGGCATTCACCCAAAGTATTTTCCTTTCCCATTCTATTCCTATAAGGCCACTGAGTCCACCTCCTTACTCAATGTGGGAATCCAAACCAAAGCAGATCTGTCCAATTTTCTCTTTAATACCTCCATCATTGAAGCACTCACCACTTCCCAAGGATATTGGTTCCATTTTCATAGTGCACTAACAGGATGTTTTTCCTAATATTCAGCCAAAATTTGGCTTCCTATAGCTTGAGCCCATTATTACGTTCCTGCACTTTGGTTGAGAACATGATTGAGAACAGATTTTGACTCTCCTCTTTATGACAATCTTTCAAGTATTTGAAAAATTCCATTATATATCCTCTCACTTTTCTTTTCTGAAGGCTAAACATGCCCAGTTCTTTCAGTCTACCCTCACAGGGTTTGGTTTCCAGTCCCCTGATCATCCTTGCTGCCTTCCTCTGATTGTTCTACTTTGTCTGCATCCTTTGTAAAGAGCAGTGTCCAGAATTGGACAAAGTACTCAAAATGAGACCTAAATAGTGCTGAAAAGAGGGGAACTAGTACTTCATGGGATTTGGAGACTATACATCAATGCAGCCTCAAATAAATTTGCCTTTTTTGAAGCCACATCACATTGTTGGCTTGTATTCAGCTTCTAATCTACAAAAATTCCAGGATCCTTTTTGCTCATATTACTACTGAGCCAAATATCCCCTATCTTGTAACTGTGCATTTGTCTTTTTTCCCTAGGTGAAGAACTCTGCGCACTCATCCCTGTTCGATTTTGTTCTGTGGTTTTCAGCCCAGTGCTCAATCCTATCAAGATCTACTTGAATTTTATTTTTGTCTTCCTGGGTATTAGCTATTCCACCCAATTTTGTGTCATCTGCAAATATGATAAACATTTCCTACCCCTGTTATCCATTAATAAAAATGTTGAAGAGCACTGGGCTAAGGACTGAGCCTTGTGGTACCTTCTTCCAGTTTGAGAAGGAGTCATTGATAAGCACTCTCTGAGTATGATTTTGTAACCAACTGTGTATCCACCTGACAGTTGTTCCATCCAGCCGCATCTAGTTAGCTTGCTAATATCGTGGGGAATTTTGTAATAGGCTTTTCTGAAGTCAATATATATTACATCTATAGCATTCCCAGCATCTACCATGGAGGTAAGATTAGTCTGGATATGTTCTTGACAGGATATGTTCTTGACAAATCTGTGTTGGCTTCTAGTTATTACTGCATTGTTTTCAAGGTGCTTGCAGAGTGACCACTTTATTACCTGCTCCAGAATTTTCCCTGGGATTGATGTCAGGCTGACTAGTTTGCAGTTCCCATGTTCCTCTTTTTTGCCCTTTTTGAAGACAGGGACAATGTTAGCCTCGACTTCAATCATCTGGTGCTTTATCCATCCTCTATGATTTCAAGAAAATATTAAGACACTGGTTCTGGGAGTTCTTTAGGCAGTTCTGCCAATACTCTTGGATGTAGTTCAGTGGGACCTGGAGATCTGAACTCCTTCAAACTAGTAAGATATTCTTGACTATTTGTTTATCAATCTCAAGTTGCAATCGTGCCCCACCACTTGTACTTCACTTTTGACTGGAGGGTGATAGACAGTTTTTTGGGAAAAGAGCAAACCAAAGTAGGAATTGAGCAGGTCTGCATTTTCTTTCTCATCTATTATAATTTCTTTTCTTTCTTTTGCTATGCATGTACCAGAAAGGTTTTTTGTTGTTGTTTATAGCATCTCTTGCTAACCTCAACTCACTCTCAGCTTTTGCTTTCCTAACACCATCCCTTCAATTCTTTGCTACCTATCTGTACTCTTGCTTTGCAGCATGGCCTTCCTTCCACTTCTTGTATGTATTCTTTTTTATTTTCAGAACCTCTCTGCACTGTCTGTGAAGCCAATTTGGTCTTGTTTGCTGTCCTTCGCCTTTTAATCTTGTTGGAATTGTTTGTAGTTGTGCCTTTTCCTTTTATAGACTACAGCAAAGCCTTTGCCTGTGTAGATCATGATAAACTAAGGATGGTTCTGAAAAAAAATGGGTGTGCCTCAGCACTTGATTGTCCTGTTGTGTAGCTTGTATAATGGACAAGAAACTACTCTTGGGACAAAATATGGAGGGACAGAGTGGTTTCCTATAGGCAAATGTGTCTGAAAAGGTACATTTTATCCACCTATCTGTATGCAGAACATATCATATGAAAAACCAGCCTAGATTCAGATGGAGGCGGAGTGAAAACTGACTGAAACAACACCAATAATTTCAGATATGCAGATGACACCATCTTACTGGCAGAAAAGAAACAATGGCTTGAAACGACTTTTAATGAAAGTGAAAAAAGGAAGTGCCAAAGCAGGACTGCAGTTGAACATTAAGAAAACAAAAATCATGACTACAGAAGAACCACACAACTTTAACGCTGACAATGAAGAAACAGAAATAGTTAGAGATCTTGTATACCTTGGTTCAACCACCAATCCAAATAGAGACTGCAGCCAAGAAATCAGAAGAAGATGAAAATCAGAAGGGCAGCAATAATTTTATTTATTTATTTAAAATATTTTACCTCACCTTTCTCCTTAAAAAGGATCCATCATTAAAAGATAATATTTAAAAGCTAAAACAGTAAATATAGAAATATTTTTAAAGAATTAAACAAATATTATACTAAAAATGGTAAATAAAGTCGATACTAAAAACACATTTAAAAGCAACAAGGCAAAACAATCTGTTTAAAAAAACCCTCTCAGACAGCCATTCACTAAGGAAAAGCCTGCCTGAAGAGAAAGGTCTTCATCCATTTAAGGAAGGAAAGCAAAAAGGGGGTCACCTTCGCCTCCTATGGGAGGGAGTTCCAGAGTGACAGTGAAGGCCCTCTCCTGCATCCCCACCAAATGCATCTGTGAAGGTGGTGAGACTGAAAGAAAGGTCTCTCCTGATGATCTTAACACTTGGGCAAGCTCATAAAGGGAGACACAGTCCCTGAGATAGCTTGGACCCAAGCCATTTATACAACATTGTAGGTTAAAACCAGCATTTTGAATCGTACCTGAAAACAGATTGGCAGGCAGTAGAACTGCTGTGACAGAGGGGTTATGTGATCACTGTAACCAGCCCCAGTTAACAATCTGGCTGCTGTGTGTTGAACTCGCTGACGTTTCCAAGCGTCTTCCAAAGGCAGCCTCACGTATTATACTAATCCAGCTGGGATGTAACTAAAGCATGTGGCACCATGGTCAGATCAGACCTCTCCAGGAATGGGCACAGCTAGTGCACTAGTTTTAACTGTGCAAATGCACTCCTGGCCACCACTGAAACCTGGGCACCCAGGCTCAGAGATGAATACTGGAACACACCGAAGCTGCACATCTCTTGTTTTCAGAGGAAGTGTAACCCCATCCAATACAGACTGAACCCCTATTCTTTGATCTGCCTTTTGGCTGACCAGGAACACCTCTGTCTTGTCTGGATTAAGATTCAGTTTATTCACCCTCATCCAGTCCATTACTTACATCAGACACTCATCTAGAGCTGAAACAGCATCCTTGGATTTATATGAAAAGAAGAGATAGAGTTGGGTGTCATCCACATACTGGTGACACCAAACTCCAAAATTCTGGAGAACCTCTTGCACTGGTTTCATGTAGATATTAAATAGCATACAGGAGAAAACAGTACAGGCAATGGCCAGGGTGTCGAGCATGAGTCCCCGAGCACCACCTTCTGAGTTCTCCCCTCCTGGAAAGACCAGAACCACTGCAGAACCAGCAAAACCAACAGGGACACACACACACTGTCCAGTTCCTAGCAAAGGTCATCCACCAAGATGACCCATATCCACCCCATATCCGAGTCTGAAGCCAGACTGAAATGGGTCTATATAATCCATTTCATCCAGGAATCCCTGAAGATGAGAAGCCACAACCCGCTCCAGCACCTTGACTAAGAATGGAATATTAGAGACTGGTCAATAATTATTCAGTATTGTGGGATCCAAGGAGGGCTTTTTCAACAGTGGTCTTACTATGCCTCCTTTAGGCATGCTGGGATTCTATTCTGTTGCAAGTAGACATTCACCACTTCTCCTACCCACTTGACCAGTTCCTTTCTGGTAGCTTTTATAAGCCAGGAAGGGCAAGGGTCTAGCAGGTATGTGGTAGCCTTCACCTCTCCAAGAGTCCTATCCACATGATCAAGTTTCAATCAACTACAGCATCCAAGTCAGAGCAGATCTGAACAATTATGCTTGCAAAGTGATGTGAAAATTCTTCACAGTAACACAGTCAGCTACAGTGTGGACTGCATTCTCGTCCTTCTGGCTATGATGTGGCCCTTGATCACTTGAAAGAGCTCCACTGGATGACCCTGTGCAGACACAATGATAGCAGAGGAAAACAACTTATTTGACGCGACCAATGGCACAGAGTGGGCTATCTCATGTTTGTTCAGATTAACTCCAAGTTTCCCCCCAGGAAGGGACCAGAAAAGATCATCAAGGATAAGGATGTGTCACTGGAGACCAAGATCAAGATCATCCACACTCTTGTACTTTTGATCACCATATATGGGTTTGAAAACTGGACAGTAAAGAAAGCTTTGCAGATATCATGGACTACCAGGAAAACAAACAAGTAGTTGCTTGATCAAATCAAGCCTGAACTATCTCTGGAGCCAAAAAATGATGAAACTGGAGTTGTCCTGCCTTGGGCACGTCATGAGACGGCAGGATTCTCTGGAAAAGACAATAATCCTGGGAAAGACTGAATGCAGCAGGAAAAGAGGAAGACCAAATACAAGATGGATTGACTCCGTAAAGGAAGCCACAATCTTGAGTTTGCAAGAGCTAAGTGGGGCTGTTGAGGACAGGATGTTTTGGAGATCGCTCATTCATAGAGTTACTATAAGTTGGAGGCACCTTGATGGCACATAACAACTCAGGGAGGGCATGGTGGAACAAATGCAGAATGCTTGGAGAAGAGCAATAATCTAGGCAGTTAGGCAGAGGGTAGATCTTATTTTAGCCATGCTGACAGGGAGTGTGGTGAGAGTAGAAATCTTTAACATCTGAACATAAGTTCTAATCACCCTTGACCTCGATTCATCTCAGTCTTGGTTCAGCTCACACCAGAAAGGACCTTGCTCTTCCTCCTCAGTTCCTCTATGGCTTTTGATACAGCTGACTACAGTATATTCCTATTGACGTAAAGGGCAACCGTGTGGTCATAACAGAATAAGCATATTACTAATTTGACTTTGTGGGTCACATAGTAGGAATACAGTCTTCAGTGTTTCTGTTCACAGTCCATCTCAGAATGTGGCAGTGAGAGACTCATTTGGTGCTTCCCTGATGGTTGTGCTACAGAGCTGCACAAGAAATTATTCTGTCTGCAATATTTTTTAATATCTATATGAAGCCACTGAGAGCAGTCACGAGGAGATTTTGAATTCTTTCTTTGTAACATCTGAATAAAGTGCTTGAACATAGAGTCATTGTCTGCATGAGGGCCAATAACCTGAGCTTGGGTTCTGGGAAAACAAAGACTTTGTGAATGAATTATTCCTGAGTCTCAGATACAGGTCAATTGCCTATCCTGAGAAGGGTTGCACTTCATCTGAGGTAATGTGTATATAGATTTTTAATTCCTAAGTGCCTTTTATCATCTTTATCTGGCATGTCAGTTGATAATTTCTGGACTGAGAAAGGTATTTCATTTGAAATAATCTGAGCACAGTGTTGGATGGATGACTGTAATACTCTCCATGCTACAGGTATATGAAGCTCTGAATAATTTACTCCTGCCCAGTCACATCAGTCCTTAGAAGGGGAAGTCTTGGTGGTGCTCTATGGCCTGGATCACCATATGGCTACTAACAAGAGAAACTGCAATACTGCAGCTTCTGTTTTGTGGAAATGTCTCCCTGTCAATATTGGCTGGTACATCTGGTTTTTACCTTCATACATCTCAAGGCTATGCTTTTATTTAGGCTTTAACTAGTGTGTGATACATTTATTGTATGTGCACCGGTTTTACCGATTAGATTATTATTTTAATCTTTTCTCTTTGTTTGTATTTTATTATTGAGAATTTTATGTTGTAGTGTAGTATTTTTATGTTTGGTTGTACAGACATTAGTTAAAAAAACCTGTTTGATTGTGTTTGCGAACTATGCCCTTTGAATGAGCATGAGTGTCAAATACTACTCAGTCTCAGCAGCATAATCTCCTCAGCTGGCACTAGAACTACCATTTAAAGCAACTAGGGTAGAAAACAAAGTTTGCACATCATGACATCAGTGATGTCAGCGAGAAAGAAATGGGAACGTCCAGGTATAAGTTCTGGAAGCATTTTAGGCATGTAGATCTTTGGAGCCTTGCCATTATACTGAAAATCAGCATGAGTATGATCCAAAAATAATCCAACTGCAAGACATCATTCTTACAAAACGGGGAAGAGAAAGTACATATACTCTTAGTGTGGACACAATCATTACAGACCTCTAGATAAATAAACTATCACTAGAAACCACAAGGTTAGTGGTCCTTAGTCTTTGGACAGAAGAATGGCATATAAACGAAATAATAATAAAAAAATAATTTAGACACAAACATTTTCATATCTTGTAGACACAACAGAAAAAAGAAGGATGGTAGTGAAATACAGCTGTTTAGTTCATTTCATGATACTCATATTCTACAAATTTTCTGCTGCAGGCAGTAAATAAATTTGTGATCCTGCTGATCTCCAAGGGCTCACTAGAGGAAACACTTAGATCGAATTTATTTATTTATTTATTTGATTTCTATCCCACCCATCTAGACCAAAGGTCTACTCTTCATATTAGCATTCATATAATGCTACTATTGTTACGACAGATACCAAGCTGGATAGTACCAAAAATCCAATCCAGAAATACATAGGCAACATGTTAGTAAACACAAAGCAGATCCTGAAATGCACACTGAAGAAAACTAAGAAATTATATCAGCAGGAAGATGCAAAAATGCAACAAAATATTTTAACAATTCTTGTCCTGAAGACAGAATTTCCCGTTTTGCTTTCCTAATGTGGGACATTTGTCTATCAAGCAAAATTCTGTCCTCATGTGGCTGCTATCAGACTTCATTTCACTGCCACACCAGTCAAAATCAATGCTTTAGGTGCCTGCTTAAACAGTATCAATTACAACTGGATAGAAAAAAAAATCTTGATTTGAACCCCAATTCATTTAATTGTCATAACATTGATCAGCTCTAATTTGACCCACATTGCTGAGGGAGGATGTAAGGGCAGATGCCCCCTAGACATTAAATTTAATATTGAATACACTTGGAAAAAAATGTCAGCTGTTGCACAATCCATACTGAAAGATTTTTCTTTTTTCTCCCTTTCCTGGGAGTAATTAAAAGATGCTTTTCTTGACTAATGATCCCCCGTTTAGAAATGGGAAGTCGATATTCCTCCTGCAGCAGTCAGCTTCAATTTGTCACTCTGCTCCAGAAGTTTGAGAAGTGGTTCTCAGGGCTGTTTGGTAATTGCTGGAGCCAATTACAAGCTTTTTAAAGCTGACCTAATCAGTGGTCCACTGACAACAGTCAGAAGCCAGCTGGTCTTGTTTCTCTCATACTTTTAAAAACTTTTCCTCCTTTGTTTTCCCACTTTACAAACTTTCTATGCTTCTTTCTTTGTATAATCATACAAGTCAGAACCATAAATTTTAACTATGTTCAGGAAACTGTAAAAACCAGAACTATTCAAAGTTGCTTTTGACAACTGAGTCTTTCAGATGCTGTTAATATTAATATTTATTTTTGTTTTGTTTTTCTTTTTAATGTTTTCTTTCTTTAATTGCCATATTGTTACATATATTGCCAAGATTTGTAAGTTTTAACCTGTAAACTGCTCAGAGTAGTGCGTGCACTCATGGGGTGGTATGTTAGTCAGTCAGTCAGTCAGTCAATCAATCAATCAAACAAACAAACAAACAAACAAACAAACAAATAAATGTCACAAGCTTGTACTTAAGATTTTTCTTCGGGATTATGTCATAGCCATGCTTCAAAGTTCAGCATCATTCCCACTTTATTTTAGGATATAATGTGAGGCCTGTTTTTGACCAAATATTGAATATTTAATATAAAGATTTTCAATGTTGGAAACTTATGAATTATTTGTACTTCAGCAGTGTCATTTAAAATTACGAGAGTAAAGTCATGTGCCATACATTATTCAAGGCCCAATTCCTGGAAAGATGAATCCTAACATACCATTTTCACGAGCACATTCTAACTCCCAGATGGGTTCTGGGATGAAGATCCGTTAAGCTACTTGCAGCTTAATTTTTGATACGCCGGCAACCCTGTATAGCCAAAGTCATAAGAGTCATAATCCTGCCCTATGCTTGTTCAGGTGGGAAAAAATATGAAAAGAGTACAACAAATGAGAGGGTGTCTTGTAGCGGGAATACAGAGGTATGAGGAGCTGGAAATTGCATACAAACAACCTGCAAGGGGAGAGATGGGATGAAGAAAGGGCAAAGCCTAGGACAGTGGCTGAAATGTGGGTGGTGTTGGGAGGAAGAGAAGGGTGATGGAGGATTTCAATGTTCCTTCTCCTCAAAACACCATTTTGTCCCAAACAAGAATTTCATAGAAATTTAATAAGTGAATATTTAATACATAAGAAATATTTCTCATTTAACTATTGGCCTTAATACACTGCATTAAAGGCATTTACTTCAAAATGGATCATTATAAAGTAATAAATTATTTTACAAGAGAAAATATACTTTCCCACTCGCATTAAAAATAATCTGCATATAGTTGATTTGTTAGTTTTGCTTCTTGATACTCTTCAGTATAGATTACATTTGTCACTTGTTCTCACTGACTCCCTTAGTCCAAAGCCTCTTTTACTCCAACACATAGAAAAGACTCCGCTATAGCAATTAAATGCCTTCCTTTTCCCTGCTCCCCCATTTTGCAAAATGACTGCACCTGCTCTGGTTAAAAAGCACTTTTTATTCCGTCCAATTCAAGCTTAAGAAGGCTGGAGAAAATATTTATTCCTGTACTAATTCTGGAAACTTGTAATATCAGAGGGTTACAGTATTTTAAGTGGCAATGCAGGATGACACATTGTGATAACTAACTGAAATGTTTTATTTCTCAGCAACTAAGCTTTGTACTTTGAAAAGCTAGCATGCTATTTATTTTATTTTAAAAAAATTATTAATCATCCTTCTGTTGATTTTATCCAAAGCTCCAAAAGCACAAAACACCCAAAAACATAAATTAAAATAAACATCTCAATTATATTAAACAATATTTGTAAAAGAAGAGTGGTTTTGTTTTGCTTTGTGTTGTTTCATTTTCTTTGCATTTGTACTAAAAATTATAAAAGATGGCAAGGTGGTGGCTCTTTAGATTATTCTAGGATTACAATGTCAGAACAGAATAAATGCTCCTGTAGAAGCACAAGACCAAACTATGGAAAAACAAGGCATCCTGAGCAATCAATGTACAGGCACCAGAACCTAAAATATCGGGTAGTTCGTAATGGAAATTTGCTGCTAAACATATGCCAAATGCAAATTATGTAGGATTAAAAGGAGGTAGCAACTAGGCCAAGAAGTTAACTGGAGGCCAGTATAGACAGGGAAGTACTGGATTCATGTGTTTCTAACAAATTCTGTTTATTAATACCATCAGCAACTAAATTCCGCAGCAGCTCAAGCTGTCAAATAATTTTACAGGAAAACCCTATAAAAATGCACTACAATAAGCTATCACTGCAGTTACTGCAATTATAATAGAAGAAAACAAACATAACAGATTTGGCCCATTTCTACTATACATTACAACCCATCTTGGCTCAAAGTAACTAGAAATGAGGGGGGTGATTTGGCATGAAATTGAAAGATTAGAGATTCAACACACAATTTATGTAATTATGGAGTTCTGATGAAAAACTCATATCTGCAGCTATGGCTGTGTTCTGAATAAAACAACTATTCACACAAACAACTGTTCATAAAACAACTACCCACAAAAATGGAGCAGGGGGGAGGGGGAGTAAAGAACATTGCCTTCTGTTGTTCGAAATTTCACAAAACCAGAGGGTGTTTTAAATCCAGAGGCCCATATCAAACATTAGTCCTTTTACATCCTACATTAGTGGTGATTAATAAACCTCTTCCATTTCACTTGGTCTACTCCAGGTAGGATTTAAGCTGGATTCAGCCCTGGGCTATGTCCACCATTGTATGAACAGACTCCATTCTCATAACAGCATTTTCTGTTTCCTTCCTCTCCCATACTGCCATGCCCAATGTATTCTAGAGACCCTTCCAGCACTTAGCAGCAACAACTGCAGGCATGGAGGTGATGACTTATTTTACTATCATAAGTCTTCCCTTGGCACAGTGATGCCAAGGAATTCACACACAGCTCCTAAAAGTTAAGGAGCTTAATCCTGTCACACAGATCTCTATCTGCAGATAAGTTTCACTTGTTGCCTTTAAACTTCAGTTCCAATAGAATGATAAAAGTATAGGCAATTTGGAAAAACTTTCTGCTGTCCATGTGCAACATTGCATAAAAGGCAGATTCCCTCCTGGGAAAAGAGTAAGCCTTTGTAGCCTTGTGCAAGTTGCATGATCCCAGAGCACCCCAGAAGATGGGAACAGTAAACCACATCTGAGTATTCTGTACCTAGAAGACAGTGGAAAGGGTTGCCATAAGTCAGAATTGATTTGATGACACACAGTTATTATTACATTTTTAAACATCTGTACATTTCCTGAAGCACCCTACCTTGTGGAGTCTGGAGAGGGTTTAATGCGTCCCTGGGTGTTTTGTTCCCACACACTGTTTGCCAGCTCATTCCCAATGGAGGACATTACTTTGATGAGTTCTATAGGCCAATCATCCAAGTCAAGTGAGCGGACACGTGACAAGTGTGTGCCAAGGTTTCGGTGTATCCCTGAACATTCAATACACATGAGTGCTCCAAGATTTAAACTTGCCCAGTCAGGATCTGTGGAAAGAGAACAGATAAACCTTACAAAGTATCTGAACCTGAAGTATCTTAAGTGTTGTATGGAAAACTACATCACAGAGCTTCAAGTCTATAATTACAAAATATATTTCATTGGACAAGGGGAAGTCAACTTGGAATTATTATGGAAAACCATTATTACTGACACAAATTCCTGCAAGGTGGAACAATAGCAAGCTTGCCAGGTTTTCAAGCAAGATCATCCCCATCATCATTGTTCCTCCTGTGGACCTTGGGTTACTGAGTGACAAGGTTGATGCTCTTACAAAAAGGAAAAAAAAGGGGGGGGGGGGGAAGGCCAGAGCTGAATGAAATTAACTTTACAGTTGTTTATAAAAAGCTGACATGTTCCGTAGTGAAGCATTCCTTCATGAGTTGAGACTTTTGAGAACTCAGTGCCAAACATGGATGACCTTCTTGTTATAAAACTTTTTCAAATCACAACACAGCAGGAAAATTCTACATGTTTGAAGTAGAGTTTTTTGAAAGTCTCAGCTTGTGAAGGGATGTTTCACTCAGCTTTTTGCAAACAACTATTCAATTCACTTCATTCAGCACCAGACATTTTATTCTGTTCTTTTTCTTGCTGACTTGATGCTGCTTTTCCTTCCTTATTGTCACTTATATGAAGAAATATATGCAACTTTTTCAGCAATCATAGGTAAATATGACCACAAAGGAGATATTATGACAGGAAAAAAGTCTATAAAATTTGGTATGTGGGTAAGTGAGCAAGGAGGAGCTCTATGACTCCAAGATAAGAACAAAAGCATTCTGAAAATTTTCAATTCTTCCAGTGAATTCTTCAGAATCAAAGCATATTTTAAAAACCAACTTTTGTGTAATCTTAAATTTTATTTTGCCAGGAATCTGTTGCACTGTGCCATTTTAGCCTGACAGTATAAAGTGAGATTTTACTTGTTTGTTGTTGATAGCTAATTTCTCACAAGGACTTTCAATGTGAAACTTCTAAATTGAAGCTGATTTTGTTACCAAATGTGAACGACAACTGATGTGAACTACCCATCTACTGGCCTACAAAAAAATCTAACTGTTAACTGTTAACAAAAGTGTTGAAAAAAGTAGAACTGAGAGTATAATAAAAGGAATTTAATGGCCCAAATCTTGTTGTGTAAGTTATACCTGTGGAAGTGTGATAACATCACTAACAGGGAAATATTTTTAGTAATTGAAGCTTTTCTCCTTCTGTTCTGTAGGTTAGCTTACTTGTAAGTGATATGCTTCCTTGCATGGAAGAGTGGGACCAAAGGAAGAAGTCTTTAATTACTGAAAATCTCTTCCTGCCACTGACATTAACCAGCAGCAGTGATTTTTTTTGATTTTTTTTTGGTAATTAAATACTTCTTCCTTCGCTTTTATATCTTCTGTGGCTTTCACACAATGAAATGGATTACATCTGAGCCAAAGAAGATGTAGGACAGAAGAAAGAAGTATTTAATTACTGAGTATCTCCCTTGCTATTGACATCACCACCTTTCTGCAGGTATAACTTATACAACAGGATTTTGTTATACAACAGGATTTTGGCCATTGTGTGGTGAAAAATATTTGTAAATAACTGGAAGACTACTGTCTTTGAAAGGTTAGTAACATCACTAACTCCATCCCAGTAAAGCAGAAGGACTGCAGAGCCCATTTGCTAGACAAAATCTGAATGTTTTCAAGATTAAAAAATAAACAGAAAGTGAACAGTATCTAGCCTTTTTATTGATAATATGTTGGATTCATAATTTTGCCTCCTATGAATGGCTTATTAAGAAATGGGGGAAAGGCAGTTGCCTCTCAGGAAATTGCCCTACAATCTTCTATATCTTGAAAATAAGAACAATAGTGCTGGGGGATCCTCCCGAACAGCATGATATCTGGTGCAGGTGGCTTCCGTTGGAAGCAAAAATATCCTTTTCTCCTCCTTCCTACTGGGTGAGGCATATGGATCAGAACTCAAACAAATGCTCTCACTGGCAAAAGGAAATACTGGAACCAACCAAATGCTGGAACCATGAGATTTCATTCTTCAATTTAAGTATATTTAAGAATTGTGGACTACCCTACCAATATTTCACTACTGCCATGCTAACAGTAAGCAAGATATGCACCATAAAGATAATAGATAAAACAGTTTCTATATGATGAGTACAATTGGTGTTAACTTGGCCAACACTCTGCTGTTAGCGCATTTTCAAAAGCATCAGATACACAACAGAGAAGAAAACAATAATTACTTTTCTAATACTATCCTGTCATTTTCTTTGTCATTAAACTGGAAAAAGAGAACTTAAAAACCTATCAAAATTTCTTACATTTTTTTCTTTTAGTACATTATAACTGACCATAAGAGCAGCATGTCAAGTTGAAAAGGAATGTGAAATGAAAAGGTCACTCTCCTCAAAAATGTACCAGGTCAATACTGACAAAAAGATGGATCTTAATCTAATCAACTGCATGTGTTAATTAGGATTTAATAGGAATATGCCACACAAATAAAATTCCATAGTGAACACTAACATCTAAAAGGAACACGGAATACAATACCAAGAGGGCAAGAAAAGGAACAGGTGTTCACATAACGCTGAACCAAAGAGATTGTAAGCTTTATGAAGCCCAGGATAATATTTCTTGTGTAAAAAAATGGTTGTACTTACTTTGTACCTCACAGTCCACACAGCGAGAATTGCCTCTGATGTTTCTTATTGACTGAAGGGCCATGGCCTCATTCTGACTTGTCAGTCGGGACTATATGTATTTAAAGAAACACACATACAAGAAGTAAGGAGCCAAAGAAAAGGCAGACACAACACTGCTGTCAGCTGGTGAAAAAGAGTTCAGACCCAGGTTGAATGAACATGAACATGAAATTTGATGTCTTTGGTAAGCTTCTCAGAGAGCTGATCCTTTAGCATCTTTAAGTAGTGCATTCAGTGTCTGACAAGCACTGCTCACAATTTTTATCCATGCTTCTGACAGCTCAAGCTGTTATTGAACCACAGGGGCATATAGAGTACAGGACGTCTAGAATCCAGCTGTGGTTGTCAGAGATAAAGCACATACAAAATTGAAGCATGTCATTATTATCTAAACCCATTCCTATAGAGAGGCTCTGCAAAATTAAAAAGCTTTCTAAAAGCTGTAACATTTTAATTTCATAGTTATCAATAAACTGGAAAATGAGGAGGAGATTAAGCAATGATAAACAGAAAATTCTATCATCAAATGATCTGACCTGATCTAATGGTTGCATTGTAAACCTCTCTCCACAGTGGCCTGCAAGTGACCTCAACTTTGACCTGGAGACATAATTTCTACGGATAGTGACTTTCAGCCTCTATACCAGCTGTGTCCTGAACAAATTCAAATGTGTGGGATTATGAACCTCTTGCTATGGATTTCAGTGGGAGCCACATGACATTTCATGTAAGCTGGTTCCTAGATATACTATTATCTGGTTTGCCTCTTAATGATGTCCTAATTCTTATCTTTTTTGCTTCAGCAATTTTAAATTGGTGAAATTTCTCATGCTACTTTACTCTAAGGTATGATTGTAAAATATACTGTAGCCACCACACAAAAGTATTACATTAAATATTTATTTAATTGTTGTTAATAAGGACAGTAAGACATTTGATTTGTTGCACATACAGCACATTGAGCCTTGATTACAGCAAACAGGGAAACCAACTCAGTTTTCCCTATCCAAGGAGAGAAGAACAAGAAAATGAAATACAATATGTAACAGCAAAATCAGTAATGACTAAGTCCTGTTGAAACAAAACAGAGCAGATTAATTGTAACTTGTTCCATTGGTTTCAGTAGGACTTAGTGAGAACTCAGCATGATCAGGGGCTTAGAAAACGATACAATTTTCTGTAAAGCATCATATTAGAATATATGAGGTTTCCAGGTGACATTTGATGAAAAATTAACAATGCTGTTAAGTTGCCTTCTGATAGCTAAAGAATCATCACCAGAGAACAATGTTTTCACAACTTCATTGTTACAACTGGGAGAATTAAGAACAAAACAGAAATGTGTTGAAGCGGGTCTTTCTGCACAATACTATCTGAAGAATTCTTACTGTATTAAAGATGAAACAGTACACACATTTTCTGCCTATGTGGGAATACCAGAATATTTTAGGAAATGACAAGAAAAAATACGGCTTTATTCTAAAAATCATAATTTTAAATATTTGTACAGACTACTAAATATTAAAAATGAGTTTGTGATAAACAAAGCAAGTGTGCTAACAGACACAATAAATTGTTAACAAAAAATAGCTTATTTAAAATCAGAAAACTGAAAAGGCAAGGTAATAAACACATCACCTTTTTAAAAAAAGGCAAAGCAAAGATACACACTGGGATAAAACAGCCAATCATCTATCAACGCAGTGCATCTAACCTTATTCTTGCTGCTCTCACATGACTGCAAGCTGGCCAGAATCTGGCTTTCTATAGCTTGGACCCAAGCATCTCTTTCTTCATATGTTGTAGCTTCAAAGTGCCAAGTCTGACCGGTAAGGGACACAATAATAAATTCAAAGTTTTCTTCTTGTTCTGAAAAAGAAGAGGAAGGTGAAGGTGAAGGTGAAAGAAAAGGACAGAGAAGAAGGCAGCAGGGAGATTCAGAAGTGTAAAGAAACAAGTAGATGTGAAAGGGCCTTTCACAACCCTTTCTGCACTTTGTAAAAACTAAAAGCAACCTTACAGGGCTGTAGTTAGGACTGAAGAAGCAACAGTAAAGACGGGTGTGTAGCTTCTTATTTCCTTGGGGAGAGGAAACACCAGTTCTTTATCAACTTGTAAGGTGAAGAAGGTCTCACTATCATTTTCTCCTCAGGAAGAAAATTTATGCAAGAGGTGGTTGATTTTTAGTAGACAAGTTAATAAATTAATAACCATCATGGCAACTCTTACAGACCTTTCTAGTGTTCACCAGGCCCTCTTTCTGCTGGTGCTCTAGGACCATGCAACTTGCCCAAGGACAATGGAGGTGGCAGAATACCAAACCCCATCAGCCACATGCTCTGGGTGATCTTGGCTGGCCCCTAGTTTGGAAGCACAGTGAGTATTTCAACTCTGAATCCTTGGCTCCATAGCTGGGCACTCCAACCCGCTCAAGTATACTAGCTCAAGTTACAAGAGAACAAAAAGTTGTTCTTCTCCCAACTTTCAAAGACTGCTTTTCATTTGAAAATGGGGAAAACAGACACGTTCTGTCATGTTTATAGTTTGGCCTTGAATCAAAGCAAGCAATGTTGATTGGTTTAAGATGATATTTCCTTCATGATTTTGGCTGTGTATTTCTGAAGGTTAACTTTTGAGGTTCAGCACATCATTACTACCATTTTCACATATACACAAAGTTTAAATGTAACAATCAAAGTATTCTAATCCCCCATCCATTAAGATACAACAGCAGCAGCATTTTCAAGCAAAAATAATCAATACAAATAAACCACTGATTCACCCATAAGCACTAAATATTTCTTGGAAGAAAACAGCACTCCTCTACTTTAGTATGTGTGTGGATAGGCGTAGAGTGGGCTAGCCTAGCAGCACAGTCCACTGAAGAACAATGGAACCATCACAGTCCACACTCATGATGCTTCTCAATTGCAAAGCTAGACCTATCCAAACTGATGGATGTGGAGGACCAGTGGCAGTAGTGAGGGAAAACACACTCCACATGGCATGAAAACATATATGCACTTTATTATGTGTATATAGCTCATGTATACAATGTATACACTGTTCAAATACGCACTGTGTTTAGGAATATTGAGCCACAGTAATAAGGGAAGAGTCCAAGCTTTATTTGTTAATTCCTAAAGAAAAATATCAGTTAAGTAATAACACCTATCTCTGAGCATATCCAAAATGCTTTCCCCACTCTCATGTAGAACTAAATGCTATATAGAGAGTGATGGGAGATCTTCCACACAGGTTTAGTAGTTACGTATCAACTTCACATTGTTGCCAGAAACCTACAACCAGAGATTATACATTTCAGATCTCTCAGCAGGCTTCTCCCAGACAGAAACTCTTCATAAATATAGTGTTTTGCAAGCACACACATGTCTGATACCTGGGTTTCTCCTGATTTAATTCATACCTAGACCTTGCCAGAGCAGCACAGAGATGAGACTAGAATATGGAAACGGAGCCCATCTGAGCCTATGTAGAGCCTGTCTTTATCATCCTCCTTTACTAATACACAAAGACAGGTGGTAGAAGCCAGAGTCTATATCTATTGTCCAATGTGTGTTGAATGGTAGCTGGGACAGGACAAAAGGCCTAAGTGATAGGCAGGGATCACATCCCTTTCTCTTGCAACCCATAAGGAACATGCTGAGTCTGGGGTGAGGAAAAGAGAGGAAAACTAGTCTCTGTACATGCAGCAGTCCACCTGCACTTCAACTCAATCTGAGAATGATATAAAAACCTGCCACAAGTCCCATTTTGGAAGAAAGGAGGGATGGAAATGAAGTAAATAAATCTAAGTTATAGAGAGCTCTATCAGACATCCAGTGGGGAGAAGGAATGGTTGGAGTGTCAATGTGGTTCAATAAATCTTAAATTGCAAGAATGTCAAGTTTTCCTCCAAAGGAAACTGAAAGATGTGTAAGCACCGAGTTGCTGAAATGGGTATATGCATGCTACAATAGAAATAATTTAAAATAAATAATGAAATATCACTCTTCTTAGCATGCACAAAACTAAACTATTTTAGATATTTAATTTCAGCTAGAAGAAAATTTCAACCAGGTTTGTGTTCTACTACATATTAGTGCTGGAACTCACATTTTTCAGTGTGCATATTCATGTATTTATTTACATATTTGGCACTTTTCTCTCTTGAGAATCAAATATTCATGATTAAAGCTCAGATCAAAACTAGTGCTTGTTTTGCATATTCCAAATACCTGTCGGGGGGGAAATTAAGCCTTTGGAAAAATTGAAGCATGGGCAAAATCTAACTACACACATACATTCACTTAAGACAGTGGTTCCCAACCTTGGATAACCCAGGTGTTCTTGGACTGCAACTCCCAGAAACCTTCACCACTAGCTGTGCTGCCTATGGTATCTGGGAGTTGCAGTCCAAGAACATTTGGGTTACCCAAGGTTGGGAACTGCTGATTTAAGACATATAAGGAAAATAAATCAATGGCAAAAAATTCCACTCAGTATCATCAGTATCATCAGTAAAAAAATCATCAGTATGCTGATGACACACAACTCTATCTCTCCTTTACCACCTCTGCAATATAGGCCATCCAGACGCTTGAGTGATGCCTTGCTTTGGTACTAGAATGGGCCAAGGCTAACAGGATCAAACTGAACCCAGACAAGATGAAGATATTGTTCCTGGGGGTGGGAGTGGGGCTCCGAAAAGTTGGATGGAGTTGTCCCTGAACTGGATGGTATTCTCCCACTTAGGGATCAAATTCTTCTGGATCCAGCTCTTTCTTGGAATTCCCAGATTGCAGCTATGTCCAGGTCAGCCTTTAACCAGCTTAGACTCATTGCCCAACTGTGCCCATACCAAGACAAGGGTTCCCTCAGGAATTGGTGCAGGCACTGAGGATCTCCCAGATTGACTACTGCAATGCTCTCTATGCGGGGCTGTCCTTGGGTCTGACCCGGAGATTACAGCAGGTCCAGAATGCAGTGGCCAGACTGGTGGTTGGTGTCAGTAAATTTGATTTAATCACTCTTGGCCAGCCTCCACTGGTTACCTGTTGTATCCCGGATGAGGTTCAAGGTCTTGATGCTTACGTATAAAGACCTTCACAGTTCGGGACCACATTACCTCATGCAGCGACTTTCCCCAATGTTATCTGCCCAGCCCACCGGAGCCTCTCAGGCCAGGCTCCTTTGGGAGCCCCAAAAGGAAAGAGGCCCCAAAGTCATCCAGTATAGGAAAGGCCATCTTGGTAGTAGCATTGAAACGATGGAATCAGCTCCCAGGGGGAAATACGCCTGCCCCCCTCGCTGTTCTCATATAGGAGACAGCTTAAAACACTACTCTTCAGGGAGGCTTTTCAATCCGACCATGGCTGAGCGCCCCCCCCCCCCCGCCATCCAGTCTGCTCTATTGTGCAAATTTGTTGGTACCACTGGCTTTTTTGCTTATGTTCTGCTACTGCTTTTTGAGTTATATTTTAGTGTCCATGGTTGTTTTGGTTTTTAAATGCCTGTAAACGGCTCAGAATAGTGCCTTGGCACTAATTGGGCAGAATATTAATTAAAGTAATAAACAAACAAACAAATACACACACATATGGTGAAAACACAGATAAAACAATAAAATACTTAAAAAAAAATTAACAGCATCCAAAGGCCTGCTAAATCAGTGCTGCTTTACATACCCTGCTGAATATTTCACAGTGACTCAGGAAGAGAGTTCCAAACTTGGGGGTTGGGGGGGGGGCAGAATATCAAATGATCTTTTCCTAAGACATTCAGGCCAAACAAAATTAACAGTTAATACATTTTAAAAGGCAGTCCCAGACTACCTCAATTGGTGCCAGGGCTTATATAAGTAGAGGTGGTCCAATAGGTGTGTGGGTCTCAAACTGTTTAGAGTGTTAAAGGTGATAACCAACATCGTAAATTAAAGCAGGAAAACTACTGGTAGCCTCTGTAACTGGTGCAAAATCAGTGTCATATGATCACAGTGGGAGGTACTGGTCTAGCTGCCAAACACTGTTATCAGTTGAAGGTTCCACATAGTCTTTTTAGGGGTCCTATTCAGGGATCCCCAATATTTTTGGTTAGAACTTTGAATGTCTTGCATACTCCTAAAAATCACTGCCATTGGAGTGTGCCAACATACAGAATAACTACTATCACACTGCACCAATTGGCTAGATGGGAAGCTGAGGACAAAATAAAAATATGCCCAAGTACAAAGAAGAGATGGGGTCTAAACTTCAAAGACAAAAACATTGTTGCTCTAGCTTCTAATTGACAGAAAGAAAGCTGATGAGATTTAAAGACCAATATCTTGATCAAGAAACTGCATACAAAGTAGAGGCAAGGTCTAAATTACAAAGGCTGTACCTGTTATCTGCCCTCACAAAGCACAAAAAAATTCCCCCTTCACAGAAAACAAAATGGTGTTGGTCAAAAAACACAAACACACACATGTAAGACACATGAATAAAAACTCAGACAAAACCCCATATCACAAGATATAACCAAGGGAGCAAACAGGCAAAGCAGCCCCCTTTTCATGTTTATGAAAAAACACCTTCTTTGAGACAGAGGTTGTGCTGTAGTACAGAGCTTCCCTTTGCAACATGCCAGTTTTGATTTTCAAAGTAAAGGAAAATCTAAAAATAAAAATAAAATCTAAAAATAAAAATCCAAAAAACAACTTCCTGCGCTGCACACTACTCTCAATCCAAAATGCTAAAGGCAGCTGTGCCGAAGGAAGCTAAAAAGGTAACAATAAGGAGTTGGACCTTTTCAGTAATAGCCTCCACTTTGTGGAACAAACTGCCAGTTGAGGCGCGCCAGACGCTGTCCCTCCCAACATTCAAAAAATCACTCAAGACAAGAGTTATATAAGGCAGCCTTTAAGAACCTCGGATTTCTGTAGATTACTGCACTTGAGTCGGTTATAGCACCAGTTTGATTATGGGAATGAAGTGGGTGAGGGTTGTTGAGGATTTGCTTGCTTGTACACTGCCCAGATTAGCGGGAATTCACTCATTGGGCATCACATCAAACAAACAAACAAACAAACAAATTCATGGTATGAAATGCCCACATGGGCACAGAGGATCTAAGGGCACCATCAGAGCAGGAACTCCAGAATCAGTAGCAGAAATAATATCCAGCGATACCAGAATTATTTCATTTGTTTAGCTTGTAGAACAAATGTGTGAAAAATAATAAAGGGCTAATTGCTCAATTCACCTGAGCCAATATCCCTTTAAGAAAAGAAAAGAAAAGACAAGACTGGTAGCTGACATGATGGACATAGACAGCCTCTATTTTAAAACACATAGGAAGGTGGGATGACAACGAGGACAAGGGAAAGAAGCTTATTTAGTAGTGTGCTAGAGCAAGAGCATAGTTACAGTTTGCATGTACCGCTCCTTACCCCCTGCAACAGGCCTGAGTTGATTAGAGATGCATGAACTCCAACTCTTGAGTCACAACTAAATGGTTAACTTTTAAATCTAGTTATATCACAGCTTGTGCAGTTTAAATCCCTTTGAGACCAATCATACTATTTTATTAAACAGTTTCCTAAATTTACCTCTGATGCATGGGAATGCTGATGGTAATAGTGCATTAGTACCATCAATCTGTCAAATTCAACTTGCCCAATTACCCCAAACTGCATTAACAACAGTGAGTATTAGCCTAATTGTGTCCAGTTTTCATGCAGAGAAACTCCCACATGGCTAATTTTGCATCTTTAAGCATAAGCAACTTGACCATCAAACTGGTTTCACACAAAAATCCTACTCATAGGTTGCCATCATTCATTATTTTATTTCTAACTGAGAAAGGTTAGTGGATTAATTAGTCACCAGTTACTTTTGGGAAAACTAGACTATAGAGGGTTAAAAGACTGGAAGTTTGTTTGTATTTGAAGGATAGCAAATATATAACCACCACTCTTTTATGGATTAAGACATACAATGTTGTTTGGGTGTTTGTCAGTATGTTGGCAGTGTGCTATGAAGTACCACAGGGCAATATTCAACATTTCTATGAAACAATTCAGGAAACAATGCCACCAGTATGATGATGATATCCAACCTTTTTTTCCTCAATTACATAATAATCAAAAGATATTGTGCCTGTTCTTGGCCAGTATGTGGATAAAGTGATGGCTGGAGGGGTTTTTGTTGTTGTTTAGTCGTTAAGTCGTGTCTGACTCGTCGTGACCCAATGGACCAGAGCATGCCAGGCCCTCCTGTCTTCCACTGCCTCCCGGAGTTGGGTCAAATTCATGTTGGTAGCTTCGATGACACTGTCCAACCATCTTGTCCTCTGTCGTCCCCTTCTTCTCTTGCCTTCACACTTTCCCAACATCAGGGGCTTTTCCAAGGAATCTTCTCTTCTCATGAGATGGCCAAAGTATTGGAGCCTCAGCTTCAGGATCTGTCCTTCCAGTGAGCACTCAGGGTTGATTTCCTTCAGAATGGATAGGTTTGTTCTCTTTGCAGTCCAGGGGACTCTCAAGAGTCTCCTCCAGCACCACAATTCAAAAGCATCAATTCTTTGGCGGTCAGCCTTCTTTATGGTCCAGCTCTCACTTCCATACATCGCTACTGGAAAAACCATAGCTTTGGCTATGCGGACTTTTATTTATTTATTTATTTATTAGATTTCTATCCCGCCCATTTAGACAAAGTCTACTCTGGGCGGGTTCCATTAAACATTATAAAACAATTAAAACAGTTAAAACAATTCAAGTCAATAGTGTTAGTAATGCTCAAGATGGGAAAGTCAATAAATTATAGTATAAATAAAGTCAAGTATTGACAGGAGGGAAGGCCTGCCTAAAACCAACAAGGACATTTTGCCCCCGTCAGCCTCCCTCAACAGGTCATCCAACAGTGCGACCAGTGCTGTTTCTGTGCCGTGGCGTGGCCTGAAGCCCGACTGGAAAGGATCCAGGGCACTGGTTTCATCCAAAAGAGCCTGAAGCTGATCAGCCACCACCCTCTCCACCACTTTGCTAAGGAAGGAAACATTGGCGACGGGCCTGTAATTGCCAATATCGTCCGCCGCCAAATTTGGTTTCTTCCTGATGGGCCTAATGAGTGTCTCCTTGAGGGCAAGGGGAACCTTGCCCTCCTGGAGAGACCCATTAATTATCACTGTGGCCCATTCCGTTGTTATAGGCCTGGCTGCTTTGATTAGCCAGGCTGGGCAAGGGTCAAGGGAGGAGGTGGTGGCCCGGCAGCGATCAAGCGCTTTGTCCACCATATCTGGCGTCACAGGCTGAAAGAATTCAAATCTCACTGGACAAGATGGAGCGCTGGACATCTCTGCTCGATCCACTGTATTTAAAAAAGGAGAGAGCTCCCGGCGGATGGCCTCCACTTTAGATTTTAAAAATGCTGCAAATTGGTCAGGTGAGATGTTAGTAGGAGGCCCATCACCTAGACCAATTCCGGATAGATCGCGAACTATACGGAAGAGTTCCGCCTGCTGATTTGAAGCTTCGCTTATCCGGTTAGCGAAGTGTGATTGTCTAGCAGCCCGCACCTTGGCAAGGTAGCGGTTAGTCGCGATCCTGACAGCTTTCTTATTATAATCCGTCGGTTTCTGTCTCCAATTGCACTCTAGCCGTCTCCTAGTTCGCTTCATAGCTCGCAGCTCCTGGTTAAACCAGGGCCCTGGCCGAGCTCTGTGCCGGAGAGGGCGTTTAGGAGCGATCGTGTCTACAGCCCTAGTGGCGGCAGCAAGCCAGCCATCAACCAGAGCCTCAACAGGAGCGCCAGACAGATCAGCTGGAATCCCTCTCATGGTGTCTTGGAATCTTAATGGATCCAGTAGCCTTTGAGGGCGGACCATTAAAATAGGTCCATGCTCCCTGCGGGGAGGGAGAGCCACTGAGAGGTTACATTTTATTAGGTGGTGATCTGACCATGACAAGGGAACCGAGACAAGATCAGTCACCATCAGACCACGCTCACTCCGCTCAGTGGAGAACACCAGGTCTAGCATGTGACCGCCCACATGGGTGGGGCCGTTAACATGTTGGGACATGCCCAAGGAAGCCATGATTTCCAAGAACTCAAGAGATGGACCGGCAATCTCTGCCTCCGCATGGATGTTGAAGTCACCCAGGACCAAAAGTCTCGGGGACTCCAACAGTGCCGCGGAGACAAAGTCCGCCAGCTCCGGTAGGGAGGTGGCTGGGTCGCGGGGAGCGCGGTAACCCAGCAAGATCCCAATACCATCCCTAGCCCCAATCGACACGTGGAGGGCCTCCAGACCCGACTTCACCACTGTAGAGTGCCTAATAACCTCCAGAGTGTTTCTATAAAAAATGGCTACTCCCCCCCGCCCCTCCAGTCTACCCTGGTGTTGGGCGGCATAACCAGGAGGACAGGTGAGGGTCAGGGGAACTCCCCCTTCTCCACCCATCCAAGTTTTGGTTATGCAAGCCAGGTCTGCGTCCTCCTCCAGAATAAGATCTTGAATAATCTGGGATTTATTGGACATAGACCTGGCATTCAACAGCACCAGTTTTAGAGTGGAGGGCCGGCTGATCTGTCTACCTCGAGCCTGGCAGGTGGTCACAGTACCAGAACAGTGAACAGCCTTTAAACATCTGTTCACCGTTCTTCTAAAACAAGTAGAAGTCTCGGTTCCCTTGTCTCGGTTCCCTTGTCACTTTTGTCGGCAAGGTGATGTCTCTGCTTTTTAAGATGCTGTCTAGGTTTGTCATCGCTTTCCTCCCAAGAAGCAGGGGTCTTTTAATTTCGTGGCTGCTGTCACCATCTGCAGTGATCATGGAGCCCAAGCAAGTAAAGTCTGTCACTGCCTCCATATCTTCCCCTTCTATTTGCCAGGAGGTGATGGGACCAGTGGCCAGACCATTTTTTGCGCTCTCCTCTTTCATCCTCATTACGAGGTTCTTTAATTCCTCCTCACTCTCTGCCATCAGAGTGGTATCATCTGCATATTTGAGGTTGTTGATATTTCTTAATTCCGGTTTGGGATTCATCCAGTCCAGCCTTTCGCATGATGTATTCTGCATATAAGTTAAATAAACAGGGGGACAATATACAGCCTTGTCGTACTCCTTTCCCAATTTTGAACCAATCAGTTGTTCCATATCCAGTTCTAACTGTTGCTTCCTGTCCCACATATAAATTTCTCAGGAGATAGATAAGGTGGTCAGGCACTCCCATTTCTTTAAGGACTTGCCACAGTTTGCTGTGGTCCACACAGTCAAAGGCTTTTGCGTAGTCAATGAAGCAGAAGTAGATGTTTTTCTGGAACTCTCTGGCTTTCTCCATAATCCAGCGCAGGTTAGCAATTTGGTCTCTAGTTCCTCTGCCCCTTCGAAATCCAGCTTGTACTTCTGGGAGTTCTCGGTCCACATACTGCTGAAGCCTACCTTGTAGGATTTTGAGCATAACCTTGCTAGCGTGTGAAATGAGTGCAATTGTACGGTAGTTGGAGCATTCTTTGGCACTGCCCTTCTTTGGGATTGGGATGTAGACTGATCTTTTCCAATCCTCTGGCCACTGCTGAATTTTCTATACTTGCTGGCATATTGAGTGTAGCACCTTAACAGCGTCATCTTTTAAGATTTTAAATAGTACAACTGGAATGCCATCACCTCCACTGGCCTTGTTGTTAGCCATGCTTTCTAAGGCCCACTTGACTTCACTCTCCAGGATGTCTGGCTCAAGGTCAGCAACCACACTATCTGGGTTGTCTGGGACATCCAAATCTTTCTGGTATAATTCCTCTGTGTATTCTTGCCACCTCTCCTTGATGTCTTCTGCTTCTGTTAGGTCCCTACCATTTTTGTCCTTTATCATGTCCATCTTTGCACAAAATGTTCCTTTAATATCTCCAATTTTCTTGAACAGATCTCTGGTTTTTCCCTTTCTATTATTTTCCTCTATATCTTTGCACTGTTCATTTAAGAAGGCCCTCTTGTCTCTCCTTGCTATTCTTTGGAAGTCTGCATTCCATTTTCTGTAACTTTCCCTATCTCCCTTGCATTTGGTTTCCCTTCCCTTCTCTGCTATTTGTAAGGCCTCGTTGGACAGCCACTTTGCTTTCTTGCATTTCCTTTTCTTTGGGATGGTTTTTGTTGCTGCCTCCTGTACAATGTTATGAGCCTCCATCCATAGTTCTTCAGGCACTCTGTCCACCAAATCGAGTTCCTTAAATCTGTTCTTCACTTCCACTGTGTATTCATAAGGGATTTGGTTTAGATTATACCTGACTAGCCCAGTGGTTTTTCCTACTTTCTTCAGTTTAAGCTTGAGTTTTGCTCTAAGAAGCTGATGATCAGAGCCACAGTCAGCTCCAGGTCTTCTTTTTGTTGACTGTATAGAGCTTCTCCATCTTTGGCTGCAGAGAACATAATCAATCTGATTTCGGTATTGCCCATCTGGTGATGTCCATGTGTAGAGTCGCCTCTTGTGTTGTTGGAAAAGAGTGTTTGTGATGACCAGCTTGTTCTCTTGACAAAACTCTATTAGCCTTTGCCCTGCTTCGTTTTGAACTCCAAGGCCAAACTTACCTGTTGTTCCTTTATCTCTTGACTCCCTACTTTAGCATTCCAGTCCCCTATAATGAGAAGAACATCTTTCTTTGGTGTCAGTTCTAGAAGGTGTTGTAAGTCTTCATAGAACTGGTCAATTTCAGCCTCTTCAGCATGGGTGGTTGGTGCATAAACTTGGATTACTGTGATGTTGAAAGGTCTGCCTTGGATTCGTATTGAAATCATTCTATCATTTTTGAGATCGTATCCCAGTACAGCTTTTCCCACTCTTTTGTTGACTATCAGGGCTACTCCATTTCTTCTACGAGATTCTTGCCCACAATAGTAGATATGATAATCGTCTGAATTGAATTCACCCATTCCCGTCCATTTTAGTTCACTGACGCCCAGGATGTCAATGTTTATTCTTGCCGTATCCTTTTTGACCACATCCAGCTTACCAAGGTTCATAGATCTTACATTCCAGGTTCCTATGCAGTATTTTTCTTTGCAGCATCGGACTTTCCTTTCACTTCCAGGCGCGTCCGCAGCTGAGCATCCCTTTGGCTTTGGCCCAACCACTTCATTAGCTCCGGAGCTACTTGTACTTGTCCTCCACTCTTCCTCAGTAGCATGTTGGACGCCTTCCGACCTGAGGGGCTCATCTTCCAGCGTCATATCTTTTAGCCTTTTGTTTCTGTTCATGGGGTTTTCTTGGCAAAGATACTGGAGTGGCTTGCCAGTTCCTGCTCCAGGTGGATCGCGTTTAGTCAGAACTCTCCACTATCACCTGTCCGTCTTGGGTGTCCCTGCACGGCATAGCCCATAGCTTCTCTGAATTACTCAAGCCCCTTCGCCACGACAAGGCAGCAATCCGTGAAGGGGGGCTGGAGGGGTGAGGATAGACAAATCCTAACAAGACAGAGACCCTGTGGGCGAGCAATTCCACGGTTTGTGGATTTCTCTCCTGGATGAAATTTCAATTTTCCAAAGGAACAGGTACATAGCAGGGATGTGTGTGAGCTGGGTGGACACTCTGAGACCCATTAATAATCAGTGGATGAGCAGGTAGCCTCTATGGCAAAGAAAGCAGATTGTCAATTTATGCTGGTACACCAGTTACACCTTTTCCCTGGCATGCATTACTAACAGACATGGGGACGAATAAAAAAAACCAATCGCAATATTCATTAAAATTGCTGATTCATTAAATATTCGTCCCTTCATATTCGTCAGTTCCAGAGACCCTGACAAATACAAAGGGACGAATATTGCCCCATTTTTATTAGTCCCCCATCTTCCTATGGCCTTCTTATTCTGCCTATGGGCCCATCAATCAGCTGATTGGCGGGCCGATAGGCAGCCAGCCAGCCCCACAGCCACCCACCCACACAGCCTATCCCCCACCCTCTTCCTCTCCTTACCTTAGCCGCTGCCACCACCCGCCACCGTCATCCATTGCTGCCTGCTGCGGTGCCCTCCGCAGCCACGGCCTGCAGTAAGGAACACTGGCTGCCCTTTGAAAAGATGGCGGCTGCGGCTTCATTTAGGGTAGGGAAGCTGCAGCCTCCATCTTTGCAAAGGGCAGCCTGGATTCCATTAACCTGCCTTAAGGGAATCCAGGCTGCCCTTTGCAAAGATGGAGGCTACAGCTTCCCTACCCTAAATGAAGCCGCAGCCGCCATCTTTGGAAAGGGCAGCCAGTGTCCCTTACTGCAGGCCATAGCGGCGGAGGCCAGCTGGAGACTGCAGCGGTGGTGGGGGCGGTGGTGTGTCGGCATGGGGCGGTGGCAGCGCGGCGGGGCAGTGGCCGCCAAGGTAGGGAGGCGACAGGGGCAGGGGGCATGCTGCGGGGGTGGGGTGGGGTCAGCTTTTTTTTTTGACAGCCTTTGGTGTCTAACCCCCCCAATGAATAAATTCGTGCTTTGTCGGTTCATGGGGGCAGTTTCGTGCTTTGTCAACTTTGACAGATCATGACGCAGGACGAATCGCCAAAATGGCAGTTCGTCCCCATTCTCTACTTACTAACTTTATTGACTGGATTATTTTTATACTCCTTGTGCGGGTTTTTTCTTGAGGTTAGTCAGGAAACTACAACCTGGTGCGGAATATGGGTACTGAGTTGAGCAACAGGTTGTACACACATTGCATGTGTTGCTGAAACAAGCTCATTGGCTTCCTGCTTGATACTGGGATGTCCTGGATTTAAGCCAGCATAAAATATTCAGTAGGATTTTGACCAATGTTTAAAAAATAGTAAAATAGTAGAATGCACTGACTGGTCTATGATTCCTTTTTTTTTTTTTTTTTTTTTTTGCCTTAACAAGAGAAAGAGGTCAACAAAGCCGATGACAAATTTCTGTACAGTGTAAATTTTCTAAGTCTTGTATTCTAAAACAAGGGACAAATGATCAGAAATTGAAGCTCAGCATGTAAATTTCAGTATCTTGTTTACAGTCTGCTCCAGGTCCTGCTTCTCCACCTCCTTGCTATCTTTCTAAGCACAATATCTTTTGTCCACGGGACCCAAGGAAGATATACTCTCAGACTCTCATTTCTCTATGATGTCTCCCTTTATCAGCCCCACCTCTGCCCCCACTTTCCTTCTATCAGGTCCTCTTTTTACCCACTACCTGCTCTGGGTCATGTATCTTTAGTATTCTGTTCTGAGCTCTTTTGCTACTGTGAAATTGTGCTCGATTGGGACTTTTGATGGGTTAGACAAGCATCTCTTACTCTCCAACAAAATATCTATACTTATTTTGGATGAATACCAACAGAGATATTAAGACAAGGATGAGCAGACTACAGCCATACTGCTTTCATGACCATTTCTACTGCTAGACTGTAGAAATGCTTTGGTAATGCTTATCTCGTTATTATTGGGAACATCTCTGGAAGAATAACTAGAGACATTGCCAAAGGATTCTGACTGGCTGGAACGATTTTCATCACCAGTACTGGATTAACAAAGGCTGCTAACTTGTTTGTTCATGAAGATTACCAAAACACTGTACCTCGGGGAGAAGAAACTTTAATTGAAAGATCATACAGGGATTCAAATCTCTCTTACATTCATTATCACAACCTTGAAATTTTAAGGTAGGATAGGGATTATACTTCAGAACACAATTGTGTGGTACCTTAAGCTTCATGAAATTAAAGAAAAAACACCAAAAAAATACTTCCTCCTTGCAGAGGATATGGAAACCTTAGTGTTTTACTTTTATGTGTTAGAAAACGTCAGTGAGTTTTCTGTCACCTAAAAAAGGGGAGATTCTCCTTTCCTAGCTTCATACAGGACACTTTGGTACACCTTCAGTATTCTGACATACAGCTTTTTGCCCCTTCTTTTTAAAATGATGCCCTTTTGGTTAGAGGAAACGAGGAAATGGCTTGTACAATCAAGCCTGGAATCTCTTGTTTTCCAATGCTTAGGAGACTTAGTGGCAAGTAGCAGGAGGAGGCAACTTTTTGCATCCTTCTCTCTGATGTCAACAGCTACCCTTCCATCAGGAAACAAAGGCTTGGTCCATGCCAGTGGTAGATTCTCTGCCCTTAGAAGATGCCTGACCATGACAAACAGTGAAGCCAAGTCTACACATGATCATTCCTTACAAGCTGTCAGTTCTATTAGAGCAGAAGGCTACGTATCTCTCTACTGACTCTTATTTCCTTTCAGGCAAAATGTTTTCAGAGGAAAATGTTAAAAAGGCATACGCATGAAAGAACAGATAAACATGCCAAACTTGTTTTTACTTCAAGTGTTAGATAGTTTGGGTTCAATCTATCTAAAAGACCATATTTCCCTTTATGAACCTATCCAGATATTAGGATCATCAGGAGAGGCCTTTCTCTTAGTCCCACAACCCTCACAGGTGCGTTTGCTGAGAACATGGGAGAGGGCCTTCTCTGTCATTGCTACCAGACTCTAGAACTCCTTCCCACGGGAGGCCAGGGTGACCCCATCTTTGCTGTTTGTCTGCAAGCAGATGAAGACATTTCTCTTCATGCAAGCTTTTCTTTAAATGACTGGTTGACCAAGGGGATTTTTAAAAGGGATCATTGTACAGTATTCTATTACTTGTGTTTTTAATATTGGTCTTATTTGTGAGTTTTTAATATATTATTATTATTAGATTCATTTATGTGCCGCATTTCTCCCAACAAGGGACCCAAAGCGGCTCACAACATTAAAATTCACACAGTTATAAACACAATAAGTTAAATATTAAAAGACAAATTAAACAATACATGATTTAAAATAAAATTAAAAGAGTAAAACATGGAAACATGGAAAAGATTAAAATTATCTGCTAAAATGGGGTTCAGGGATTCAGTTGTAATTGTTAAAAGCCTGCCTGAAGAGATGGGTCTTTAGCTTTTTTCGGAAGGATAAAAGGGAAGGGGCCATCCTGATCTCCCAAGGGAGAGCGTTCCATAGCCTGGGAGCTGCCACAGAGAAGGCCCTCTCCCGTGTTCCCATCAGCTATGCTTGTGCTGGCAATGGGACTGAGAGGAGGGTCTCCTCTGCTGATCTTAATCGCTGAGAAGGTGCATATAGGGAGATACGGTCCTTCAGGTAGCCTGGACCGAAGCTGTATAGGGCTTTATAGGTAATGACCAGCACTTTGAATTGGGTCCGGAAACGGACTGGTAGCCAGTGCAGTTCTTGTAACAGGTGCGTTATATGCTCCCTGTAGCTGGCCCCAGTCAGTAGTCTGGCTGCAGAGTTTTGCACCAGCTGAAGTTTCCAAACGGTCTTCAAAGACAGCCCAACATAGAGTGTGCTACAGTAATCCAAACAGGATGCAACTAAGGCATGTGTCACTGTAGCCAAATCCAACATGTCAATGTATCTGTTTGCTTTTTGAATATTGTAATAATTTATTACATAGCTTTTAACTTTATTTTATTTAATACTTTAAGCAGCCTTGGATCCATGAAAGACGGCATATAAATATTTTAAATAAATAAATAAAATAAAGTTAAAATATATTTCATTTGGAAAGTTTCAGACCCTATAAAAGGTAAAGGTAAAGGTTCCCCTTGACAATTTGTCCAGTCGTGTTTGACTCTAGGGGGCGGTGCTCATCCCCGTTTCCAAGCCATAGAGCCAGCGTTTGTCCGAAGACAATCTTCCGTGGTCACATGGCCAGTGCAACTTAGACACGGAACGCTGTTACCTTCCCACCGAGGTGGTCCCTATTTATCTACTTGCATTTGCATGCTTTCAAACCGCTAGGTTGGCGGGAGCTGGGACAAGCGACGGGCGCTCACTCCGCCACGTGGATTCGATCTTACAGCTGCAGATCTATAGATCTTACAGCACAGAGGCTTCTGCGGTTTAACCCGCAGCGCCACCACGTCCCTTAGTCAGACCCTATAGATCATCAGAATTCGTAGGTGAAGGCTATGTAGGTTTTGAGTATAGGGTGACAGTGGAGTTTCTATTTTTTTGGCACAACAAAATTATCTGACACATTTTGGGGCACTGTACACATGTTATACACAACAGAAATATAAAATGCATGGCAGGTTTTCTGCCTAATATTGGTAGCAATGTTGGCTGCAGCATTCTTAGGATAAATGTAGTATCTTGATGCCAGACAAGTTTCACACAGTTTCAATTTTCAATTTTTTTCTCAAGAGGAATGAAATTTAAGATTATGAAGATTTGACAAATGAAACATTTTGCAGCGACAACAAAAGCAAAAGCAAAATAGAAAGTATTCAATGCAGCATTTTCCAAAAACAGTAAAAAAAATTGTAGTTTTTAAAATATAAAAATGAATTTTACGGTCATATTACATTACATATATTTTACAAAACATTAGCAGCTGGTATTTATGCCTAATTCATTCCCATTTTCCTCCTGAAAGCCTTCTGAAAGAACAAAAAAATGGTAAAAGTGATAGTTTTTTTATTTTAAATGTGACAATTTAAACTTCACAATGGGAAATAAAGCAAAATTATAGTAAAAACTGCTTCTTAACAAGCGGTTGTAAAAAAGCACTTTTGTGTCCCACATACATTTTATCTCATAGTATAAGGCAGGCAACTGCCAGATATACTGTAGTAATTGCGCAAAAAAGGAAGCCTGTGATACAAATCATCAAAGGTTAATGTTCAGAATGTGAACACAGGGACTTGTTTACAGAAATAGCATGCAATTTAAAATTTACAAGAGATTTAATGCTGTCTCTTCTCAATCAGTAAAACCAATAGCCCAGAAAATGGTGACATTAAGAAAAATATTATAGTTATAATAATCCCAAAATAAGTCAATTAGTGTAAGGGCATGTGCTTGTGATTACTTGACCCATTTGGTTTGCACTTAAGTGAAAAAAAATGCCCCTATTACAAGGAGATTACTGAATTGTGACCTATTTTGCATCCAGCATTTTGTATGCCATCACCATTCACACACTCTCTGAAATGGTGGCTGAAGCTTTTTTTTCTACTTTCTTGGTTTCTGAGTAATTTTGACCTTTGACATTACAGAAAAAAACCCAGAAAAGAAAATAAAATAAAAGAAAGCACCTTATAATTGCATTGTTCAAATGAAGGTGAAGGAAACAAATCCAATCTGCTATTATACAAAAGCCATGATGGCTGTCTTCACTGAAAACAGCAATGTAAGTCAATTTGTGAACTTTGGCACTAGGCGACCTTTAGAAATACAACAATATACAGAATTTACAAGCAAGAGTAGCACATGCAAATGGTCTGGCTCTGTCTCGCTTTTGGATTATGGAGAATGCTTTCACAAAACAAATTAAGACTGTTACTTAAATGTCACAGCACACTATTGTATTTGGCTACAGATCATTACACCTGATACCAACACTTTGAAAAACTGTAATAACTTGGGAAATATTACACTGGGTGCCCACATATATAAAGGGAAAATAAAAAAAATGAAGAAAATGGTTTCTTGAAGTAATTTAAACATCACTACTCCACAACTAGAGGGAAAGGTCAAAATTTAAGTAAACTGAAAGGAACATGAATGGCAAAATAAAACACAAAAAGAAAGATGAAAAGACCAGGGGAATGAGTCTGCAAACACAACATGAAAACACGCATGCTTTGGGCAAATTTTTACTTCTATCCTCATATTTAGGGAAAAGAGAGAAACAGGGAAGATTCAGCTTGGGAGAAGGAGCAGTTACTCTACAACATGGTGTTTTAATTTTGTTACCTTCAGTGTTGGTGCTGCTGCTGCTGTATATATTTCGCAGGCTACCAACACGATTTAGTTTCCATGCTTTGCGTTTTGCTGCATCCAGAGAGCAGAAAGCAGAGAGAGAGAGAGAGAGAGAAAAGAGAATAAAAGAAAGAACAGAAAAAATATGAAAAAATGGGAGGGGAAAAAAGTTTGAAGCAGCATATGAAACAAAATACACAAGCAAATGCCTATCTGGAAAATATACACATGCTGAATACTGAAAACCTTAAAAACAATTTGCTTTTCCAAGCAAGAAGATTCTGCTTGATAAAAGTTCACCACTTTTTGAGAACCTTAAATCTGACTTCATCACCAAAACATAAAAGCCAAAGGAACTGAAAAGGTATTCTCCATTCCCTTTTAACACAGCTTAGACTAGTGGAAGATAAAAGTCAGAATCCCCACTTTAAAAAAAAATGATTGGAATGTATAAATCACTAGATATTTCAAGAAATTAAAGTTTAATCTATTGATGACAGAGTGATACATGTTGACAATGCAAACAACCTCAGATATGCTTTTATTTACCAAAATGTTATTTGATTAATAATAGTTCTAACTTAACCAGATACTGTTATTTTTTTTCTTCCCTCAAATAATATACAATTGCTTTTTTGAAGGGCAAGATTTCCAAATGAAGATGCACTGTTCACATTGTTCTCCAAATGATTATATCCAATATTCTTAGGGTTAATGTATTTATTATGTGTGTACCTTGGCTCAACGATCTCTGACACACTCTCTCTAGATGTCGAGCTGGATAAACGCATTGGCAAAGCAGCTACCATGTTCTCTAGACTCACAAAGAGAGTATGGCTCAATAAGAAGCTGACAACATATACCAAGATCCAGGTTTATAGAGCCTGTGTCCTGAGCACACTCCTGTACTGCAGTGAGTCCTGGACCCTTTGTGCACGGCAGGAGAGGAAGCTGAACACGTTCCATATGCGTTGCCTCCGACACATTTTTGGTATTACCTGGCAGGACAAAGTTCCAAATAGAGTAGTCCTAGAACAAGCTGGAATTTTTAGCATGTATACATTACTGAAACAGCGACGTCTACGTTGGCTTGGGCATGTCGTGAGAATGGCTGATGGTCGGATTCCAAAAGATCTCCTGTATGGAGAATTAGTGGAGGGAAATTGCCCCAGAGGGAGACCACAGCTGCGATACAAGGACATCTGCAAGCGGGATCTGAAGGCCTTAGGAATGGACCTCAACAGATGGGAAACCCTGACATCTGAGCGTTCAGCCTGGAGGCAGGTGTTGCATCACGGCCTCCCCCAATTTGAAGAGACCCTTGTCCAGCAGGCCGAGGCAAAGAGGCAGTCACGAAAGCAGCAAAATCAGGGAGCTGGGCAGGGGACAGATTGTATTTGTCTTCAGTGTGGAAGGGATTGTCACTCTCGAATTGGCCTTCTCAGCCACACTAGACGCTGTTCCAAGTCCTCCATACAGAGCACGTTACCATAGTCTTTCGAGACTGAAGGATGCCTAATCTAATCTAAATCTAAGGGTTAATGTATTTATTATCATCTAGTGTTCCTCATTTGAAGGAGCTCAGAGCAGTGTAAATTGATTATTTATGGAACAATCTATATACTTCTTTTTCAAGAATGCAAGTCCTGAGTTGGCTAAAGGCTGGCAGTGCATATTCTCACTATATACCATATTATCTTATTTTCTTTGAAATGAGAGAGTTTACTTATAACTCTCAATCCTGCAGGCTGAGCAACCATGTACCTTGCATACCCTCCCTCCTTTTTCCTTCTTCATTATGGCTTTGAAGAGGCTAGAAACTTTTGCTACAGCTTGAGATTTCTTGTCATGATATTCAAGAACCCCAGTTCTTTTATATCATAAACAGATATTTAACTATGTGGTGACACATAAGTAAGATCTGTTGAAACAAAATAACTTTAAACCAGGGTTGATGAAGCTGGTTTGTTTCAATTAATCATAGTTAATATTAAGCACTAAATAGTAGCTATTCTAAAATACAAGTGACAGCTTTTGATTTATTCTTCGTAACTGTGCTGGAAGTGTTTTGTGTGAGCCTAAATTGTGGTTTATTTTGTCCAAACCACACCACCGACTAGCTCAGAATGACAGCCAAGAAACTTGGTGAGTAGGATTTGAACTCAAAGTTCTCAGCTGAAATCTGCAATGGGCATTGATTCTCTGGATGATAATTGAAAGTATGCTCTTGTCACATTTTACTAAGAGCCAAAATTTGTACCAATCCATTTTCAGGGGAGGCAAAGGAGGGAAAAAGAAGCAAATTTCATAGCAGAAAGATGCACTGAGTGAAGAAGTAAATGTTTCGGCCTGTCCTGAATTTTCAGACAATTTCTTTATTGGGAGATACATGGCTATAGTATTAAGACAAGTATAGAAAAAAAATGTAATCTCTAATAACCTTTCCCATAATTTATGGTTTTACAAACCACTATCACGTTTCCTGTTACTCACCTTATTTTCTCAACTAAAAAGCCTTTAATGTTACAGCTTCTTTTGAAGTAGAAGCGATTAAGCCCACTGGTAATTTGACTGCCTTTTTCTGTACCTTTCCCACAATATGCTTTTTGAGATAGAGAATGCAGAACTATACATAGTATTACAAGTGTGGTTACACCATGGATTTGTATGAAGGGACTATGACACTGGTACCCTTACTTCAAATTCCTTTCCTAATGACCCCTTACATGGATTTGCCTTTTTCACTGTTGCTGTACACCAGGTCAATGTTTTCACTGAGCTGTCTATCCTGTCCCCAAAATCCCTTTTTTGATCAGCCACTGCCAACTCAGTCTGCGTCAATATTTAACATCAGCCATGCAGGACTGCAAACTGAAGAAAAACATCTAGTTCCACCCACTAGGTAACACTGTTAATTTAGCTTCAATTGATTTCTCCTAGTGGGTAGACTAAATTCTAATCCCAATCCTCTGATAGAGGCTTTTCACTTTTCTTTATTATCTTTTCCCCAGCGAAATAGGAACATTGCCTTCTTTTGAGTTTCAAAAGAAGGCAATGCAGGGTGCAAATGCAGATTTGGCCATTATTTGTCTGAAGAATTGGGAGGAGAAATCCAGTGAACTGCAACCTGGGGTACAGTTTGAAACCACACTCCCAATGGCATTTGCAGCTTGCGTTTGAACTCACCTTAAGAAGAAGGCCTAGCACAATCATCTGCCATGAATTTTTTCGCCTCTCATATACATTTTTTCTGCACTACCCACAAACATTTGGTACACAGCCTGATGAAAAGACTAACATCAAAAGCTAGCTGTTTGTTGGCTTTTTAGTGGTGTAATAAAAGTATTGTCTGCTCTTGCATTTGTATTGTGTAAGGACCACATGACCTTTTCATTTTTTTAATACTATCTGATATAATAATCTTTCCTCTGAAAAGAGCTGATTTGATTCTTGTTCTGGCTATCTTCTGGAGGATTAATATCTTTCCTTAAAACATATGGTAATTTAATTCCAGAAGGCTAGTTAAACAAAAACTAAGGATGACTCAGAACAAGAAAGCTACCATGTAAACCAGATAAACTGGGTATTCTCTAAATGTTGCGAATTACAACTTGCACCAGGAGTCAGCACTATGATCACTACCTGTACTGACTGGAGGATGACAGGAACTGTTAACCAAACACATGTCTACATGTCCAGTTGGGTAGTGACTCTCTAACCTACTAAAATCACCTGGGGGCAAGGTCCCCAGACTGTAAAGTATAGGAACTCTAGAACCTGCAAATAAGTGTTGATTGAAGAGTCATTTTTCTAATCAAATCTACCACACGAAGATCTCAGAATATCAGCTAGACATTGACTTCTGGGGTGCTCGTATAAAAGGCAACTTAATAAAGAATGAAAAACATCTTCAACACAGAGTCATTGGTGAAATGGGACATTATCCCCCCTCCAAAATGGCTGAAGGCATACACTGGAAGTGCAGAGCCATGAATGATTTCTTTTTCCCCTCCTTAAAATCATTTTTGCAGTTAGATAAAATAATTTTCCAGACCAAATGATATTTTATTCTTTTTAGATGGGAATGGAAATGGCTGCAGTATGTGTGTTGGTTTCAAGCTCTTCTTCTGCTAGCAATTTGGAATTTACGGCCCACCTCTTAAAACAGAGGACAGTCACAGCCTCTACACCACCAGCCATGTGAATCTGGGACATTAAAGACAGCATAATTAGATAATTAGATTTATTTGTTTATTTATTATTTCAATGCGTATACCAACCCGTAGTGCATGCACTCTCTGGGTGGTTCAGAACACATTAAAATCAGACATAATAAGAAACGCAAAAATACCATACAATAAAAACAATAAATGGATAACCCCCTGCCCCTAGCAAAAACCTATCTTTAAATAGAATTAAACAAATTTAAACAGATTTGAATATCTCAAGTAGTTTTCTACTAGTTATCTACTAGCATAGTAAAAGGTGAATTTAAATAGTAATATTGTTTTTACTAATTTCTTAAAAACTGATAGGGTTGGAAGATTGTTCCAAAGGGAAGGGGCCATGACTGAAAAAGCATGGTTCAGTGTCACCACTGTCAACACCATGGATTGTGAAGAGTGGAGTGGTTGGGTAGCTGTTTTGTAGGCGAGACATACGGCATCTGGTCACTCTCAGGCCTAGTAAGAACTTGGCCATGTTCAAAGTAAGGCAGTGCTGAATGTGAGGGAATCATGTAATTTACCATACTTCTGCCCTTTGGTCCAATAAACGTGTATAGGCCTGGGTTTGGATCTATATTTGTTCCATTATGTATATGTAGATGGGATTTGTAAATGAGGTCAAAGAAAGATTGTATGAAGGACACTACTCTTACTAAACCTATTAGCATCTGCCCACAGGTATTAAGGATAGGAACTTCCAGTCAGTGTTACATTTAATGCCAGCAGCAACCTAGAACTCCTAAACTATTTTTGCACAAAGAACCACCCATGCACCACAGAAAGTGTGTCTGAAACATCCATTTGTTCCCTTTGTTTGGGGAATGTATACTCTGTCTTCCCAATTCCCCCCCCCTTATAGTTTGCTCTGTTGCCCTTTCCTCCTGACCTCTTCCTCATATCAGCATTTGCTTTTGAGCCATCTTTCCTATAGTCTTCTGCTTCCCCACCAGACTTTCCACCAAAAGTCCTTAGAACAAGCAAAGATTGAAGAAATCTCTTGCAGAATCACAGCGGAATAGCCTGTGAACCTAGAATGGAGATCTATAATACTTCAAATCTTCTTGTACCCCTTCTCTTTGGGAACCGTACATATCCCTTTTAGCCAACACACACACTACAGGCTACATGCAGCATCCTCTGGCAATTTTTGAGGTCCCCATAAACTCTGCTGAAGGCTGATTGCAAGAAAAGTAAAACCTCCAATTTTCCTTTTCAAAAAGTGTGTGAGGGGAACACACTTTATTTTAAAGCAGAATCATATTCCCAGAAGTGTCCTCAAACCACAATTATTGCCTTGGTTACAAAAGAAACTTCTACTGCTGTGTCACTGTATTTTAGTGGCACGGCACCAAGATGTGCTATACTCTCTCACACCTTTGCTTCACCATTTCATCAAGTCCAAAAACAGTCCATTAAATATTTTGGTACAGAGGAACTACAGTCACATCCCACCTGTTCTTGTTTCTATTCTCTCCCAGCAACCATAATACAGTTCATGTGCTCATGATCATGTGCTCTGAGATGATTCTACATGAGGGAAGTTTCTGTTGGAATTTGTGTGTAGTGTACGTATACTTAAAAAGCTGGGAAATTCAATTCTTCACAAAAAAATCTCCTGTTTATGAATGTGGGATACTGAGCTTCTCTATCCATGATTCGAAAGGTGCCTGTGTTGCGAGCAGGATAAAGGATGCCAAGCTTTACATTGCAAAGGACAGCCTGAATGTTGACAACGCCAATGGAAGCAGTCAAGATGGTCTACAGGATACTCTCTTGTGCTCCCTACCATTCACACTTGTCGAAAAACCAGTCCTGACAATTGCTTTGCGTTTGGGTGAAAAGTGGTTAAATGATGAAAAAAGGAGTCAGCTTCTCGGATTTTCTTTTCCTTGTTATCTCTTTGTGAATGCTGAGTACTTAGAAGTCTGAATTGCAATTTGTGTTCTCTATGGATTTAAATTAATTTTTTTAAAGTATTAAAAGATTAAAAGTAGGAAAGATTCACCAAGCCTCAGTAGAAATTAAGATGCAAAGGAACTAAATTTACCAGGTGAAAACGTTTCTTCAAAATAATTTACATATAAATAGACAAGTCTAGGTACAATATACTGCAGGTAAAGGAAGAAATCTCCGGCATATGAAGTCTCTTGCTCAGTCTTCTCCATTTACTATCATTTTTCATGTTTCAATCACATATTTATATCAGTATAAAGAAGTGAATTTGCTGCCTCATTTTCTGTTAGTTTACTGATGAATAGATCAACTGTAATGTATAATGTGTCATTCCATTTCTATGTTTTAAACAAATGAACTTTTTGCAACCAACACATGCTTATGTATTTTGAAGCTTTGAGTATACTCGTTGTTATTAACTACAAGTGCTGTCTTAACACAAAATAGTGAGTGGTTTCAGGAAACTCCAAAAAACTATAGGTTACTCCAGAGTCTTGAATTAAGGGAATGACATAGCCATTTAGTAGCTTGTCACGTTCCCGCCTGTCCCTTGGTTGTTTCAACAAGCAAAGGCACACGCTACGTGTCGTTCAGCTGCCACCAGTTGATTACATCAACATTATGTATTATTAATAATAGAGGTCCAGGCAATGTGTCTGTCGCGCACCCCCAGTGTCCCTAGTTTGTTTCCCTCAAACCCAGGTCCCACCTTTGGGCACGACGTTCTTAATTCTCCATACACCAACTGCCACCAGTGGATCTTTATCCACACTTTACCAATTATGCTGCTTGGACACGTGTTGTCAAATATAACTGATTATTTATTGTGTAGTTGTTGAATCACATAAGTATGTTAATAGATGTTGTATTAGGTTGCACTCATTACTTGGATATTAAACACGTTTCTTTATTGGTATTACTTTTCATATAAATCACTGTGAATCACTGGAATACTATTAGATGACTGTCTATTTATTTTTCTTCTATCTTTTAACTATTCTTAAATTCATAAACCAAGTATTCCTCACCAACTTTCCAATCTCTCTCATAAACCTCTCTAAAACCTCCTCTTTCATTCTCTCTCCCCGTTTCGGGGACGGACAGGTGGGACATGGGCATTCCGCCACAGTGTCATTTTAAATAGAACCAAATAGAAGTTGTTTATTGTTACAGGTGGTAACAGTCCAGTCAATGTCATTAACTCTCAACTAAACAACCTTCTTTCTTCACTCTCAACCGCCTCCTCTACTCTCACTCTCACTCCTTTTCTTCACCCCACTTAACTCCGCCCCTCACCAACTCCTATTGGTGCATACAAATCTCAACATAAATATTAACGAGCAGGGTGAACACTACATAGCTATTCTAGTTTTTCTTAACAACTCAAATTATCTTTCCTCAGAAATTAAAATAGTAATTTAAAAAATGATAGCACTTATTTTGCTGTGATGTTTTAAAGCCATATAAGATGTCTTGTATGCTGTGGCTTGGGGCGCTGCTTTCTTGTACCATCAATGGTGGCAATTCCAGGGTTCTACTCAGCTTGATCTGGGTTTTGTTCACAGATGATGCACATGCACTGTTTGCTTCTGTGCAGAAGGTTCTGACTGTTCCCAAATGAACAGTGAGAAAGGGCATTCAAGAGTATCCACATTTTGGGGCAAACACTAGCTTCTTCCTTGCTCAGGTCTCGGAAAAGTGACTCCATGGTGAGGGAGTGGGCCACCCTCGAGCCAAATGGCACTTGCCACCCATGTTTCTTTCCTGGAAACCATGTCACTCCTCTCTTTACTTCTTTTTGTCTCATTCCTGACATTCTGAAGCAGTTGCTGATCAGTGCATGCAAGAAGGGAAGGTAATAGTGCTGTGATTTAGTCCTCACTCTTTGAGACTGATCTGGGTAGGGTTGCTAGGTCTCCATTTCCTGTGCAAAGTCTGACCCCCCTCAGAAGGGTAAGACAGGCAGCTTAAGGTGATGGAGATGTAAGGTGATGGGGATGGCAGCTGTGGTAGCAGCTCAACAGCAGCCATCACCGCAACTCCCATAACCACAGAGGATGGTTGCCCTAGCTTAGTGCTTAGAACAGGTTAAAACAATGCAGATTAATATATAGATACCTAAGCATATGTCCACCAATATTTTCTATCAGTCGTATAGTGGAATTCATGATTTATGTAGGGGTATGAAGGACAATTTATAAAATTTTTGTATTCCAATACTTTGCATATTGAATTTTTAATTTTTTTCCTTTACTATGTGTACACTTTTGGATCACTGTAGTCTAGTAATTACAGAGTAAAACTAAAAAGAGTGATATATACTCTCCACAGGCCTGCTTACAACATGTTTCACCTACTGTGCAAGAAACTGTTAGAAGAAATGTAGGGCGGTTCCCAGTGTCAACTTTGATAATATATTTATCTAATTTTTAACCCAGCTTTCTCCCCAACAATGGGATCCAAGACAGCTAATAATAAAAAAGTAAGACAAAGAAAGTTAAAAACATAAAGCAGCGTATTTAAAATATTAGACAACATTAAAAGCAATTAACATCTTTTCTTTTTAAATGGCAACACCTACCTGAATTGAGAGGTGAGAAGGGAAATGAGGGCTTTTAAAAAAATAGAATAGATTTAAAATGCTCTAATCCAATGAAACTTGCATGCTAACGAATTATATGTTTGTAGTATACTATTTTATATGAGTTTTCTAAGAATACAGTGCTTCCAATACTCTAAGGCAGGAGTCTCCAAACTACAGCCCGTGGGCCACATCCAGCCTGCTTTGCCCTTTTATCTGGCCTGGCGGGTGTGTAAGCGTGCCCTTCGGCCCTCGAAAATCTGGAACATATATGTTGTGGCCCTCACTCTGAAAAGTTTGGTGACCCCTGCTTTCTAAATTTCCTGACATTAAACAATAGTTGCTTAACAAGTGTAATGCGTTTTGGAAATGAAACAAGCACTTCAGAATACACAAAACTTTCCATCCAAGCTTATGCTACCCAAAGCCTGACTGATATCAAGGTGACGACAGTTCTCCTGCTCCCCATGAGTCCTTCCTTCTGAGCTCAGCAGTTTTCAATCTGAAAAATTCTTGCAGCTTATTGATTACAGTAACTGAGTTCAACCCAGCAGAAAACTACAAGTGTCCTACGTTTCTATAAACAATGGAATGTGCTGTGAGCCATTCCATGAAATGCCAAGGTTCTTGGGGCAGGGGCATACAGGCCTGGCAGTACGTCCTTTGGTCAAGGGAAAATAATACAAATTTGGTCGTCCCAGTCCCGGAGCATTTCCCATATTATATGCCATTGCGATGATCCCTCAAACTGCAATGTCAAAGAACAAGCTTCCTCATCATCTCAGTAACAACAGCAAAAAACAAAACAAGACAAAGTATTTTCTTTGCCATGGTATGGCTGATTCTGGCAGATCCATCAGTACTATGCTACTGGATTCTGGCCTATCCCTCCTCCCTAAGAGTGCTGCTAGTAGCCTAGTCACGCAAGCTATTTATAACATTAAAGGAATAGAGAGTTATCACGTTTGCTCTAGTTTGATATTGAATACTAAAGGACTGAGATGGGGAACAGAAGCGGAACAAAATATAGATCGTAGCATCATCCCCTTTGACAACGGAACTTGAGTAATCTTTAAGGGTCCCTGTACAGACTTCCCCAGTTCTTTTATATCATACCAGATGGCTTGAGCTGTGTGTTTCCCTCAGGATTTGATTTAAATCACTACTTTGAAAGTCTCAGTTTATTAAAGTGACCCCTTCCCCCGTGGTACATTCTTGCTTGCCATATGCTTAATACATGTTTCCTACAACTTTGAGACATTTTAAGGAGGCTAAATCACCATAGCATTGTTTTTTTTAAAAAAAGGGGATTTATTTTCAATCACTTTCAGATTAGTTTTGAAAATGAGTGATTTTTAGTTATCAAAGCTCACTGAAACTGATACAATAGGACTCCTGCATCTGCAGGATTGATATCTGTGGTTTCAATTATGTATGGATTGCCCAGCCCTATATACAACATACAAGGGCACCCCCTTGTGGCCTTTGTCCCACCCCTTTGAATGTTGTTGTGGGGCTGACACATGCCTCTCTAGACAGGCTGGTGGGCATCCCACCTTGGCATGTTGGGCATTGGCCGTCTCAACTCATAGTTCCCCAACAGACCAGGGTGGTGATAGTGAGGTGGCAGGAGAAGCCCTTTAAGAAACTGGTGCAGCCATGACAAAACTCCTAATAAAGGAGGAGCTGGTGTCTACAGAAGAGGACCTGTGGGTGGATGCAGTAGATTGGGAAGTATGTGAGGTGGAGGAAGTAAACTCAAGGGAAACACCCTTGAAAAAGGGCTGGGAGGGAGTCCACAGGCATGATCCACCACAGAGGCCAAGATCCTCCACCACAACCAGAACCATCTTGAGATGATACCACATGACCGAGACAAGCCTCCAGGGCTATGGCCCCAGATCTTCCACCCCAAGCACCAGCTGGAGACAGCCCAGTACACCTAGACTTTGGCTGCACCTCGGCCAAAACCTACTGAGCATATGAGCCAGGAGAAGCAGTCAATGGGCTGTACAGTCTGGCTGGCGAAGGTGCTCACATCACCTCCCTTCGGGGGTGACTGCCTCTATTCAGCACCCCTGCTATGGTACCTCTTGCCTGGCCCATCTGAGGGGAGTCTTGGAGTTCATTGAGGTAAAAGGTTTCTGCTCTTTAAGTTGAATTTGTTTAAATAAATGGTTTACTTCGAGCAACCGGTGGTGTTGCGATGGAGTGCCCCCCAGGGACTGCTCACAGCTGTATATGGGGTTCCCCTGTATCTGCAGTCTCAGGCATCCCTGGTAGATTATGGAACCGATCCCTGACTGATACAGGCATCCTACTGTACTTGCAAAGACACTGGAAAGTGAATAGTCTCCAGTTCAACTGATTAATCATGAATGTGTAAAGAATTTCTTATCTTTGATATCCACCATCATGAGACAGATAAAACAATTATTTTATTTTATTTACCCAAAATAACACCGTATTGTGCATTTTTGTTTTTTCAGTAGCAAACACATAATGGCCCAAGTCCTGCTGTGTAGTTATGCCAGAGGAAGACAAATGGCATAGTCAGACTGTAATGTATTCAGATAATGTGTGTCATCCAAGACCAATTTACATAGCCAACCACCATTGTCCCAACAGGGAAGATGAACGTTCAAAAGTCAGATCAGCCTTTCAGATCTGGAAAAGGTTCTTTCAGAGGTGGTCTCATATCTCCTTTCTTCAGTTCAGTTGTGACCATTCCCTCTTAAAAAAATACTTCAAGTCCTGAATCATTCCCTCTTAAAAGAGACTTCAATAAGGCTTCTGTCTCCTGTAAGATTATGAACCAGGAGAAGCACTGGTCAAGCAAACAAGCAACAGAATAGTCTTCTCCAAACACTGTTTCACATTCTCAGGGCAAAACAACTGAAATTCATCAGACAAAACTAGACAATTCCTTTATTTATTAAAAGCGTACATAGGCATCTGAAGATCTCAAAGTAAGGCAGGAAACAACATTTAATGACCAGGAAACTAAGAAAAAGCTGTTTTTAACAGGCATGGAATACCCAGCACGATGTTATCTTTCTTCTAAATAAGACAACTAACATCAAAGTGAGAGAGAGAAAATAGATTTTATCCATGAAATGCTTAGCAAAGCAGCATTCTGTAAATTCACTTCATGGGCTAGATTTCAGAGGTTCCAAAGCAAGCAGGAACATTCTAGAGCAATCTGTGGTCTGCGGGCCCTCGGGAGGCTGTGACGTCCTCACAGGGGGTCCGAGAAAGCTTGAAGAAATGTTATGATCTTTTGCAGTTAAAATAGAAAGAAGGAAGGAAGGAAGGAAAGGAAAACAAAAGGAAACGTAGAACAAAATCTTAATTTTCTTTGCTTGTTTGTGTAAAACTTGGCTCTTCTAACCTACCGCCTCCATTAAAAACAAACAAAAGTAAAAATAAGTTAAGAAAATAACTTTTTGATAAGAAATAACTGTTTGATATTTCTGCGTGAGAACATGCAAGTGAATAATGCCGAGTGGCTGAGAGATAGCATGTGACATTTCTTGCTACTGCGCAGACAGTTCGATATAAGAGAGTCGAAGTCAGTCATTGGCAGTGTGAGTGAGGGTTTGGAAGGACTTTGTGATCGTGTTTCTTCTTCGATTTCTGCTAAGAAAACTGTTTATTAATGAGTAAAGTGACTTTTTTATATGATTGCAGAATATTTTGCAACAATACATTTTGGCTGAGCCTCAGAATGGATCGCTGGCTGAATATGAAACATAAAAGAACTGATGATGTTGATGAGGGTGCATCCTGTTTAAAGCAAAATGAAGCTTCTTCCAGTCATCTTAAAAAGTGTCGCTGTTATAGCAAGTAATATCTTTCGCTTGGCTTCATATGTACAGGTCCTGAAGACAAGTAACTACCACAGTGTGTGTTTTGTTACAAGATATTGTCCAACGATGCCATAGAGTCAAAACTGCGAAGACATCTCGATACTAAACATAAAAGTACAATTGGACGAAAGCACAGACATAACAAACTAAGTAACTTTACTGTGCTATGTTAGATATGAGCATGAGAGAAATGCTTTCGAAGACATACTGTTCATTTCCTTGTTGGTACACACTACAGCTGGAGAAGCATTTAACAGCTTAAACGAGTTTATAACATCTCATGACATGGATTGGTTGAAATACATTGGAATTAGCACAAACGGGGCACAAGCAACGTCTGGAAAGCTGACTGGACTTGTAGCACAGATTAAGGAAATCATACCATCGGTGACTTGGTACTATTGCTGCATACATAGGGAAGCTCTAGTTGCTAAGAAGATACCAGAAAAACTAAAGCAGACCTTAAATGAATCAGTCAAAATTGTCAATTTTATAAAAACCAAACCACTGAATTCAAGACTTTTTGAGTACCTTTCCAAAGATATGGACAGTGAACTGGTCCAGCTTTTTCTCCACTGTGAAGTTTGTTGGCTATCACGAGGTAAAACTTTCGTCTTGTTTTTGGGAATTGAGAGACAAGATAAGCTTATTTCTCATGGAGAAGCAATTTCACCTCAGCGATTGTTTGACAGATTTTTCCTGGTTAGTCAACTTAGCATATCTGTCAGATATCCTCACCCATTTAAACAACTTAAATCTTCTAGGAGAAAAGGTTACAGTTTTTCAAGTTGAAGACAAGATCGAAGCAATGATCAAAAAGTAGGAATTGTGGCATCAGTGCCTATCGAACTGAAACTATGAGACATTTCCAAAGATCACAAAGTTTCTTGGTTCCACTGATGAAGAGTTGTCTGAGGAGGGCACATTGCTTATCACATGGCATTTAGAAGATTTGCAGCACAGTTTCTGTGAATATTTTCCTGTTCCTGAGTCAAGCAGAAACTGGATTAGAGATCCATTTTCAGTTAATGGGTATGAACTAGAGGGGCTCACAGCAGCAGAGGAAGACAAGCTCATAGAAATATCCCTGGATGGTGCTCTGAACAGTCCCTTCCAAATTTCTGGGCTCATCTATAAGCAGATTTTCTGGAACTATCAAAGAGGGCTATGAAAGTATTGATGCCTTTTGTAATAACATACTTGTGCAAAAAATAATTCTCTGCTTTTGTTTATCTTTAAAATATGTACAGAAACCATTTGAAAAATGTAGAGTCAGGAATCAGAATGCAAGTTTCACTTATTAAGCCTGATATAACAAGGCCTGTAAGTGAAATGCTGTTCCTAATATCGCCATTTTTTGTAGCTCTGATGGTGTGATTTCTGAGATCTGCAACTGCTTATAATGTTGTGTGAAATTTCTTGATATTGTTCCCAAAGCCCTGATGACTGTGGGGACCACTGAAGTGTGTTTTATCCACAAGCGAGATACTTTGATTGCTAGACCTCTGTATTTTGTTAGTTTTTCCAATTCTTTATTTTCAACTCTGGCTTCCCCAGGAATCGCAGTGCCAATGATCCAGATATTTGTTCGTTCTGTTACTACTATGTCTTGTGTGTTATAGTGTTATGTTCAAGGTGTCTATTGGTTTGGATCCGGAAATCCCACAAGATCTTGACGTCATTTTCTGACACCTTCTCTACCTGATGTTCCCATGGGTTTTTAAAGGCTAGCAAGTTACGTTTTTTGCATAATGACCAGTGCACTAATTCTGCCACTCCATCATGTCTAATTTTGTAATCTGTGTAGTCTTTGGACATCACAAATGAGGTGTGACACAGTTTCATCTCTTTCTTGGCAAAGTAGACATTTGCTGTTAGCCCTAATTCCTTGAATCTTAGCTTTCATCACATTGGTTTAGCGTGCTTGTTCTTGTGCAGCAAAAATCAAGGCTTCGGTTTCTTTCTTAATGCTTCCCAGTTTTAGCCGTGCCCATATAGAATTCTTATCATTCTTTCCATCAATATTTCTCAGGTGTTGTCCATGTAGTGGTTTATTTTTCCAACTGTTTAGTTTATTTTCAAATTGTTGTTTCTTATATTGAGCCTTTGTATCTGTTGTTTTCAAAATATTCTCCATTTTCACTGCCTATTATTATTATTATAATCCACAGATGACTACTTGAAGAACTACAGTTACAGGTAAGCGACCTGTCCTTCTTCTTCGTGATCTCTAATTTATAACAATGGTGGGATGTCACACCAACACAAATGATGCATCTAATTTTGTCCTGATATCCAGTCTATAGTGTTTGATAAATGTCATTGGTTGGGACCATATTGCCACTTTACACATGTCTGGCAAATTGGAACAAGTTCAAAGGAGGGCAACAAGGATGATCAGGGTGCTGGAAACCAAGCCTATGAGGAAAGACTGAAAGGAAAGGGCTTGTTTAGCCTTGAGAAAAGAAGATTGAGGGGACATATAATAGCATTTTTCAAACACCTGAAAGGCTTTCATACAGAGGAGAGGCTGGATCTGTTCTTGATCATCCCAGAGTGCAGGTCATGCAACAATAGGCTCAAGTTACAGGAAGTTAGATCGGCTGAATATCAGGAAAAAAATTCTAAATGTTAGAACAATACAGCAATGGAACCAATTACCTTGACAGGTGGTGGTGAGTGCTCCAACACTGGAGGCATTCAAGAGAAATGTAGACACCCACCTGGCAGATATCCTTTGATTTGTATTCCTGCATTTAGCTGGGGGTGGACTCAGTGGCCTTACAAGCCCCTTTCAACTTAATTATGCTATGATTCTATGACTGTGAATTAGACACCTTTCAGGAAGGCAGTGGATGCAGTGATCGCCCTTGTGGAGTGACTGTTCAAAAACATGGGAAGCAGCTTTCTCACCAGTTAGTAATAAGCATTGAAACATAATAGGTCTATGCTTTTTGGGTCCCTGATAACCTGGACAATTTGTGGAGTTCCTTCGTCTGTGAAATGTAGAAGGCCAAAGCCCTGCAAACAATGAGAGTAGTGGTGAAGGAAAAAAGATGAGTAATAGCAAGGGTTGGTTAAGATGAAAATCATAAACAACTTTTGGGAGGAACAAGATATCTGGGAAGAGTGTAACTTTGTCCTTATAGAATTGTAAGAAAGGAAGCTCATGTCTGAGCAAGCTTAGCTCATTTGCTCTCCTTGCCAAAGTTATGGTCAAAAAGAAGACTCAAGTCTGTTGTTGCCATTGGCTCAAATGGGGGTTTCATTAGTCGGTTGCATACCAATGATAATGACCACCGTGGCAAAGGAGGTCTGATGTCAGGGTACATTTATAGTGGCTGAAGGTAGGAGACAGTGAGTGTTTGCAAGAGATCTCCTCCTCAGAGACTGACCCCAGGCAGAGCATCCTGATGGCAAAACATGAGATGTTGATGGCTGTCAGCCCTTTATAAGCTTTGGCTTAGGCTTCATCTTTTTAGCCTGACTGGTCTCAGAGTTTGTGAACCTTTTTTCATTTTTTAGTGACTGAGGCTGAAGTCAATTTTGAAGTTGACTTTGGAGCCGATTTTGAGGTGGAAGGTCTGTCCTTGATGTTAGTGGCTGGTGTTTGCTGTAAAGGTTCTATTTCTAAGAGATTTGGGTCTTCCATTGGCTTAGTGGAGGTGGCCTTAGATTGGATGGCCTCCATCACAATCTGTTTTGATGGTGTCTTGCAAATTGAGGTTGTTGAAACAGGTTGTTACAACTTGTTTGGAAATGGTATTGACAGCACAGAGGGATTTTTTCCACAGAAATTAATCTGGACTGCCAATTTCTGATCTCTACTTTAATGATTTTTTTTAAACAGATTTTACAGTTCTGCATTTGATGCCCCTCACCCAAGTAAGAAAGGCACTTTGAGTGACCATCGGTGAGGGACATCTTGTTGTTGCAGGTGACACACATTTTGAATGTGCCTCCTGTGGCCATAAAAGGCAGGAAGGTCCAGCAAAGAACGACGACAAAATAACAGATTTTTTTTTAAAAAAAAGGAATGACAAGCAATGACAGGAATTACGAGGGATGAGAAGGAGCTAAAAACAAGTAAAAAAAAATCTCAGAAGGAGAGGGAAAAATAAATAGAAGCTTTGAGGAGAAATAAGGCGCTAGATGCCCAAAGGTGTTACTTCAGCAGAGGCTGAAAGGGAATTAAGGATAGTAGGTGGGAGGCAGAGTATGCACAGTAGAGAGTGTGTGTGAATTAACGGATCTTTTTAAAGCTCTAGAATGTTCTGAATTTTCCATTGGTGTGAATCACAAAAACCACAAAGAAGATAACAGTAACAGAAGATGTTTTGCTTCTTCATGGCCATTACCACTATAAAAGAGGTAAAATGAACTCTTAGGTATGCCTGCTTTGCAGCTCACAGCCTTCTAATGCACTGAGGTGAAACAAGCTGTTTTTAGGTGACAGCATATCAGCCACTGACTAATGTCTTCAGGCTCTGAATGGTGTGCCAGAAATGTCTCGGGAATCTATCTGGATGTTTCTGCCTTCCAGTTAGACCATCTCATTTGGTCCACTATTCTAGTGGTTGGAGAATGTTGCAGCAAATCAGATGCACCAGGGAGTGCTCTGACCATGAAAAAGCAGGCTGTGTGAACCCCTGCTCTTATATCACTATGCCCTGCACAAGTGGAAACCATAGCTCAAGAACATGACCTGTCACATATATTGAGCTGAAGCTGTTCTTTGAAAGCTCATGGTTTTGATGCTCCTGTAATGTTCTGACAGGGTGGTCTGGATATTAAAGCTCCCCACAACTACCAAGACTATTTTTTTATCACCTTAGTCAAGAAGGATAATTATGCAATGGGGTTGTTGATGTCAAATTTCTCTCTCTCTCTCTCTCTTTCTCTCTCACACACCCACACCCACACACACCCCTACCTCTTACTCTGTCCCAATTGCCCTACATCAAGTTAATAAACTGGAGTTCAGTGTAAGATATCCTACATGTGATTTTGTACCATAGAATAACTATATAGAATAAGAAACAACAGTAAAATTAGCAAAGAATACACCAGTATGACAATATGGGATTTTAACAAAGGTAAAAGTTTAGATTGGGCTATTAAGGATGCAATGGAACCTCAGGCTGGAAATGTAGCTGTAAAATAATCCTGCACACTCACTTTTCCCCAGAATTCAGGAAAATTCTGAGTGTTTCAGGCAATCCAGAATATGTAAAAATAGGATTTGGAAGGAAAGATCAGGGAATTCCTACATAATTGCTTGTTCCACTGACTGTAAAATCAGGAGGAAATTTTATATCTGTCATTAACAACAATTAACAACAGATCATTGTGAGGTATGTTGTCTGAACAATATATTAAACATAAAATAGAACACAAGGAGGGAGATCCTACGATGTAGAAGGAGCATATTGAGAAATCTCTAAACACACATGAACTTGTGTTAAACTTTAAAGACTCAGGCACAGTAAATATGCACTTCAATATACTTGTAAATATAGAGTAAATATACTCTTCAAAATTAATCTACGTTTAGTGCCAGGTATTTTTTTTTACTTTTAACTTAAAGGACAAAGATCATGCAGTGAAAAATAACTACATTCCCATTAGAATATTTTTAATAGTCCTGTGGTTTTCTTTTTCCCATCATTATTTTAATGATGGAAGCTGCCTTTGTATACAAATTTTTATTAGCTTTAAATATTGTCTTTTAATAATGTAAGCTGACTTGGGTCCTTTTAAGGAGAAAGGGGGGATAAAATTTTATATATATATAATAATATAATTTTCTCCTTTATATGTCCTGTCTGCTTTATTCTAATGAATACAGGCGTAAAATCAGAGACAAACAACTTATTAATTGCCCCTACAGTATCTTATTTGCTTGTAGAGATAAATAGGTTAAGTTCTCATTTTGCTCTGGTTTCATTTAGTTAAAGAAGACAGCTGTTTCATTTTAAGAGTAACAAGGAAATAATGATAAGAAATCAGTACCCTCCTCACCAGAACAGCAACTGACATTATCTCAGGGTCCAAAACTCCTAAGTCATCTCACTAGAAGAACATCCTTAGCACAACTGAGAATCTTGAGACATTGTTGTCAAAACAGAACAGCCTAAGTTGCCCAGACACAAATATATTTTGTCTTGGCACCCAACAGTCCCTGGATCCCCAAATTTCTGAGTGTATATCAGAAATGGCAGGGAGTCCAAGGGGAGTGACCATCTGGTTGGTAGCCAGAAATTCTCACAATAAAGAGAAGAGAAGCAAAAAGCTAGTGAAGGACTAAGAATTAAATTTCCAATGGGCAGTTAATCTGCTGCAACAAAATCAATTACCAATTTTATGGCACACTAAAGACTAGCAAGATTTATTTGGCAAAGCTTTCATGGCCAGTAGCTTCCTTCATCGTGCATCTGAGGAAGAGGGCTACAGTCCACAAAAGCTTATGCCAACCATGCTAGACGTCTCTTTTGTTTCAGATGTGAATTGGGATTCACCAGAATGAATGAGCAGGATGATATAAACCTCTCAGGGTCTCTTGGGCATTTGCAGTGGTAGAAGTTTCCTTTCAGGCCTCTTATAAACAGTGCCACCTTTTAGGAGGCCCAGCCACCAATTCAGTTTGCTCCAGCCCTGTGCTACCTTTGCTTTGGTCTTAGTATGTTCTGCTCTAATACATGGAGAACCCAGCATGGTTTGTTTGTTTGTTTTGCTGTTCAGGAATGTCCCTGCTTTTCATAACACAGCAACACAGAAGTAATATGAAAAAACGGAGATCTGTATTCACTTAATAACTTACTGGTAGAGAATGTTTTGAACCCAGTAATTTCAGCTTATCTCTTTAAGAGACACGTCCTGCATTCTACACATATTATTCATAAATCATTCCAGTCATGAGCAGTTTGCACGCTGGTCAAACTTTTCATCCAGGAAATACATCCCAGAATCTGGTATGTTCCATCCAAGGGTAGGGGATTAGAAAATCAAAATCAAAACTTTCTTTCATAATCACCACTCAAAATATCCACTTCGTAAACAGCACAAGCTTTGAGAAGGTGGAAGGATTGAGAGGTAGAACTACAGCTTCAGCAAACAGCAGCCATAATAAAAAGGTTGCCCAAAAGGAAAAAGCTGGAGAGAAAAGCACAGTCTCAGCCTTTGATTTCTATGGAGGAGATAACATGGAAACCTCTAATCAGTTATAATGATACAGTGCCTAGAGCCACCACATAATACTAATTTTCTTTTTAAAATTATTAAAATGTGGGCAATTTTATCCACAACTTGACATTCAGCCTGAAAATACTATATTCCTTCCACGAGTTCTTAGCAATTGTGCAAACTTCTTGTAATTGTTCACATACTTACATACTGGGATGATCAAGAACAGATCCTGCCTCTCCTTTGTATGACTATCTTTCAAGTATTTGAAAAACGCTATTATATATCCTCTCAACTCTTCTTTTTTTAAGGTTAAACATGCCCAGTTCTTTCAGTCTATCCTCATAGGGCTTGGTTTTGAGTCCCCTGATAATCCTTGTTGCCCTCTTCTGAACTTGTTCCAGTTTGTCTGCATCCTTTTTAAAGTGTGGTGTCCACAACTGGACATAGTACTCAAGATGAGGCCTAACCAGTGCTGAATAGAGGAGGACTAGTACTTGACATGATTTGAAGACTATACTTCTGTTAATGCAGCCTAAAATAGCATTTGCCTTTTTTGCAGCCACATCACACTATTGGTCATATTCAACTTGTGGTCTACAACAATTCCAAGATCCTTCTTGCTCGTTGTGTTACTGAGCTAAGTATCCCTTATCTTCTAACTGCGTGTTTGTCTTTTTGCCCTAGGTGTAGAACACTGCACTCATCCCTGTTTAATTTCATTCTGTTGTTTTAAGCCCAGTGCTCAAGTCTATCAAGAGCTTTTCGAATTTTGTTTCTGTCTTCCTGGGTATTAGCTATTCCACCCAATGTTGTGTCATCCACAAATCTGTTAAGCACTTCCTGCACCCTCTAAATCAGTGATAAAATGTTGAAGAGCACTGGGCCAAGTGAGCCTCGTGGTACTCCATTTGTTTCCCTGGGATTGATGTCAGGCTGGCTGGTCTTTAGTTCCCAGGTCCCTCCTTTCTGCCCTTTTTGAAGACAGGGACAATTTTAGTTCTTCTTCAACCACCCAGCACTTCAAACAATCCTCCATGATTTAAAGAAAACTACGGACAATGGTTCTGAGATCTCTTTAGCCAATTCCTTCTGGGGATCTGCACTTATTCAAAGGAATAAGGTATTCTTTGACTATTTGTTTTTCAACCTCAGGTTCCAATCCTGTCTCCTCCCTTTGTACTTCGCATTTGCCTGGAGGGTCATAGACTGTCTTTTGGGAAAAAAGGGAGCTGAAGTAGAAATTAAGCACTTTTGCCTCTTCTTATTTATTATTTTCCCGTCCCCATTGAGTAGCTGAGCTACTGTTTCTTTTCTCTGTCTTTTTCTAAGCACTTACCTGAAGAATGCTTTTCTGCTGTATCCTTTTTTTATTTTCATGTCTCCCCTGGCTCTTTTATGAAGCTAAAATGGTGCCCACCCCCCCGTCTTGGACCTTTTTTTCCTTGTTGGATATTGTTGTTTTTTTATTAACTTTTTGAAAAAACTCGCACCTATTTTGGACTCCTTTTCCTGTTAGGCTTTCCTGCCATGGGACCTTACCTATCATTGTTCTTAAAATTGGCTTTCCTAAAATCAAATGTATACATGCACTTCACTCTGCTTTTGTTCCCTTTCAAATCAAGAACTCAAGTAAAACATGAGAGTTCCCCTTCCTGCCATTTTTTCCATCAAGTAATCTCTATTGGTTAGAATCAAGTCCAGGGTAATTTCTTCCTCCACTTTTTGGAGGAGAAAATTATCAGCCACACAGGCCAGGAATTTCCTGGAAGGGCCATACTTCGCAGAATTGGTCTCCCAACTGATATCAGGATAACTGAAATCTCCCATTAATATTGCATGGTGTCCCTTTGAAATTCTTGCAATTTGTTTTAGGAAGATTTCATGTGCATCTTCTTCTTGATTGGGTGGTTGGCAGTTCCAACTACCATGTTCCTTTTGTTTTTTGCCCCAATTATATTAATCCAGATGCTCTTGCTGGGTCATCCAAGCTCCTCTTCCTATATTTCTGTGCAGGAATATGTGCTTTTGAAATATACTCCACCTCCCTATCTATCAAACCACTCAAGATGTCAAGCTTTACATAACAAAGGACAGCCTGAATATTGACAATACCAATGGCAGTAGTCAAGATGGTCTACAGGATATCCTCTTGTGCTCACTATCATTCACAAAGTGATACAAAGCAAGGAAAAATCTCAGAAACTGATTCTCTCTTTCATCAGTTAACCATTTCTCAGCCAAACACAAAACAATGTCAGGGCTGTTTTTTGACAAATAATAAACTGGAGGGGATGGATAAAGTGGATAGAAGGAAGCTCTTTTCCCTCTCACACAATACCAGAACCAGGAGACATCCACTCAAATTGAGTGTTGGGAGAGTGAGAACTGACAAAAGAAAATATTTCTTTGCCCAGTGTGTTGTTAGTCTGTGGAACTCATTGCCACAGGATGTGGTGGTGGTGGCATCTGGCCTAGATACCTTTAAAAGGGGATTGGACAGATTCCTGGAGGAAAAGTCGATTGCAGGTTACAAGCCATGATGGGGATGTATAATCTCCAGGCTTAAAAGGAAGGTACCTCCAAATGCCAGATGCAGGGGACGGGTATCAGGAGACAGGTATCTAGTTGTTTTGTGTGCTCCCAGAGGCATCTGGTAGGCCACTGTGAGATACAGGAAGGTGGACTAGATGGGCCCTTGGCCTGATCCAGCAGAGCTCTTCTCATGTTCTTATGGAGTTTTTTTAATGAATTTAATTTTCTGGCTTTTTTAAACAGAAGTTTAAGTATACATACACTATACCAAATTCCATCAGAAACTTCCCTCATGTAGAATTACCCAGTGCTAGAGGATCTCAGAAGATGAGCACGTGATCTATACTATGGTTGCTCAGAGAGGACAGAAGGAAGAACAAGTTGGATGTGGCTGTAGTCCCTGGGTGCCAAAATATTTTGAAGGGCTGTTTTTAGACTTAATGAAATGGTGAAGCAAAGGTTTGAGTAAATGCAACACATTCAACAGAGAAACATACACACCCTTTAACCTCCAAGGTAACCTAATGTTGCCATGCCTGCTCCACAGAATGCACATTAGAAAGCTATGTTCCAATTTTCAAATCCTTTCTTTGGGGTAGTCAAGCTATATTGGACCAAAAGCGTGATGGACATGTGTTCATTTTTTTCAAGATATGTCTGCTTGCTTTTTGAAATTAAAAAAAGGAAGAGGTTAGGGTTAGCAAAGAATGTCACTGGAAATGAAGATTAAACCATCCATTCTATGTAAAAGAAAGGCAGCGAAGTAAGACAGGAACAAAAATAAACTTATTTGAAATGTGGGGTTGGAGGAGAGACTTACAGATACTTCAGACAGCCAGAAAGGCAGAAAAGTGGGTGCTCAATCAAGTTAAGCCTGAACTATCATTAAAACCAAAATGAGTCAAATGATGCTATCCTACGATGCACATATAATGAAAATACAGAACTGATCAGAAAAGACAATATTGCTGAGAAAAGGGGGGGGGGGCAGTAGGAAAACATGAGATGAGCTAACTCAGTAAAAGAAGCCTCAGCTGTTAGTTTGCAAGACATGAGCAGAACTTACTAGAAAAGAAAATATTGCTAGGAAGTGGGAGGCAAATCATTTGAGGCATATTCCTGAGATTACTGCAAATAGGAAAGAGTTAATTTGGAGTGATTTGGAGTTTTATTAGTATGAAGAAACTGTGGAGAATATTTTGTTTCATGTAAAATATAAAAAAATTGTAAAAAAATTGATAATCCCTTTTTAAGCAACATGTTGCAATGTTGGGAGAATTATAGGAAAATATTGAGTCTGAAGATTTCTCCATTGAATCAAGTGGTGGAATTAATTTTTTCCCAGAAAACCTTAAGAGAAAGTTCAATAAGCTTATGATAGAAGAGGCAGTTATAAAAATGAAAGACTGGATAAAGAAGATGTATAACAGAGAGTGAATAAAAAAATTTTTAGGACAAGAAAGAGTCACATGGTTCAATACAATACAATTAGAAAAATGGACTAAGGAATGGAAAAAGAAGGAAGGAGAGTGTTGAGAGGGGGGCAGGGGTATATCACATTGTGCGACTGGTCTCACTCTCCCTACAGAAGAGAGAGTGTTTTCCACCTCCCTAAGAGCAAGGCCGAGATTACCAACCCACAGTTCACCTGGGGACTTGGGCAGTGATGCAGACAATGTCCTAGAGGCTGCATGTATGGACATGGAGAGCTAGGGATTAGAGGAGAGTGAAGAGGAAGAGGAGGACCACTAGGTGGACTCCGTGGACTGGGAAGTGTTTGAGGCCCAGGAGGTACCAGTGCAGCTGGAATGTTTGACGGCCAGTTGGGAGACAATCCTGCCACTGAGACCCTAACGCCAGGCATTGGGAGGAGTTCTTCATGCTGCAAGAGGAAGGAGCCCAGGTATGCCAGACAAGGCGAGAAGCGAGGTGACTGGAAAACCAGTGCAGAACATGCCACCGACAGAAGGAGCAGCAGGGGCAAGCCACCCCGCTGCCAGGCTCCCAAGGGCAGTATTCGCAGCACCAGTTGGCTGATCCTCCTCCTCCTATCCAGCCTCCTCCTGCACCTCACTATATAGGTGAACCCAGTCATGTCCATATAGACTTTGGCCATGCCTCCAGGGAGGAGTACCGCATGCGTGATGTGGCTGCTGCTACTGCTGACTACCAAGAAGTAAGGTAAGGTGCCCAGGCTACCTTACTCCAGGGACGGTTGAGTGCTTGCATTCAACACCCCTGTAGAGGCACCTCTTGCTTGGTGCACCTGAGGGCTGTCTTGGAGCTGATAGAGGAGGTATGGCTCTACTCCTCCCAGCAATAGAGGCTCTGATGGTCTGGTCTCAAGGACCTAACTGTTTAGGAGTGCATTTAACTCCCTGCAACCTGTAGAACTGCATAAGTTTCATTACTGAGCCATGTTGGCTCCCATACTGTTGAGTTGCTCCAATAAAAGAGCCTGTTTCTGTTAACAGTTTCAGCTTCTTCGTGTTGGGTATGTGTGAGGGAGCCGCTCACACACGTTTATACTTAAAAAATGTAACACTATTTGAACAAATATCACCAAGGTTGGTACAGAACAACATCATACTGTCTACTTCCACTGTACCAAATTGGAGGTTGAGCCAAAGCCCAGTTTCAAACTTAGAATTTTTTGCTTGGGCTGCCCCCATTTTTAGAATTGCCTTAGAGACTTTTGATTTGCTGTGCCAGCACAATATCATTACTGCATTCTCATGCAGTGATAATACTGGGTGGGAATGAAGAAGGTCAGGCCCAGATAACCAAAAAGCTCACTTAACAGATCAAAGAGTAAAGCATGCACAGAACAGCTGTGTGCATTTTAGAAATGAACCCATCAATCCAATACACTGCCAGGTAGCAATTTAGTAAGTTTTCTGCTAGTAAGCTGCTGGGAGCTGAAGCTACTGAGAATTGAGAGGTAATGTGTGTAAACATGGAAATAATATTGGCAAACGCTGAATGCTACTTCACCTTCAGGCAACAGCAGAAGTTCAATGGATGTTCTTATGCCACCTTAGTTTAAAACAACAGCAAAAACAGCAAACAGAGGAAGAAATAAGACAATGAAGATGGGGCAGGAGAGGCCATTTACCTAGTATTCCCAGAGGAAGGAATGTCCAGATAGTTGGAAGCCTGAACAGGATCACTTCTGATAGGATACTACATTTAGCTACATATCCAAATTGAGTTCTTAGTCTCCACTTCATTTGGATCATTACATTCCTACTTTAATTGTTTGCCATGTTGAGCTATCCTATCTATGCACACCTAAAAATTAGGGGAAGAGGGAGGAATAAAAATAACTCCCCTAAATAGACAAGGAACATGTTAGGCATTATATAATCTATTTCTTTTTCAAGAAATCTCAGCTTAGTTGAATATACTAACCATATAAGTAAACATTAAATAACAGAAGGGGGCATATTAAAAAAATAAAACAATGTTTTTCCTATGATGTAATTTTTAAAAAATTATTCACAAAACATAATTCTGACATAAGTACTCACCTGTCCAACCCACCCGTTTTCCACTGAGACAATTACAGTGCTAACTGGACTTTTCTTCCCTGTGTTTTTTCCTACAATGGAACACTGCAGTTCCTTATGTACAAAGAAAAATCTATAGCTATCTAAAATGTCTCTTTATTGTGGCTTTAAATTATACTATCAAATTTCAAAGGCAATGAACAGCTAAGGCAACTAATTTAAAGTATAAGTATTTAATGATGAGTCGGCATTCAATCTAAGAGGGCCATAATTACTTGACTATGATCACTGGACCACCAATTTCAAAAAGTTAATAATAAGAGCATATTGCATCTGTTCTGTAAGGTTCTAAGGTCAGTTTCCCCAAATGGCTCCCCTGACACTTTTCTAAGCTGCAATGTGTTTACATTGGGGGGGGGGGAGATGCAGAAAAGCTACAGATCTATAGCAATTGGGGCCTTGTTCATACTCTTTATCTGATTTCAGTCTCCCAAGAAACTTGTTTCGTAGTTTGTCTTCTTGAGAATGGTTGTTGGGCAAGCTGTTGCTTCACTTCATGATACACTTAGATGCCACCAGCCTTTTGGATCTGGGCCGGAGAGTGAATTTAAAGATAAGGCTTAACTACTTATCAGTTTTATCAGCTCTGTCCTTCCTACTGGGATGATAAAATAATATTGGCCAGAATCCTATCGAGCTTTTGGTTTGAACTCAAAACTGAATAACTGTGTGTCAGATTGTTCTGGCCAGCTGTCACACACAAAGACAAACCGAGGTTATACTCCTGGTTGTGTGACAGCCAGCCAGAAAACTGTGAAAACAACTTGTGCAATTTATGTTTGTGGTATCACTGATAGAACTATTTCAAGCCACAGAGACTGAATCTGTCTAAATCCTAACAAGAATATGCCAACAAATATGGAAAGCAAAACAATGGCACACAGACTGGAAATGTTCAATATACATTCCAATCCCCAAGAAAGGAGATGCCAAGGAATGCAGTCACTATAGGACCATTGTTCTAATTTCTCATGAAAGTAAAATGAACAAGGTCAGGCCCAGATAACCAAGGTGTTGTAAAAAAAAGGCTTATATGGACAAGAAATGCCTTATGCTCAAGCTGGATTCCGAAAAGGAAGAGGCACTCAAGATCATATTGTACATACCCACTACCAACTGCAGCACACCAAATAATTTCACAACAAGATCAGTTTATGCTTTATAGACTATTTATTTATTTAAAATATTTTTATCCCACCTTTCTCCTATTTATTTATTTAAAATATTTTTATCCCACCTCTGACTATGCGGATCATGAGACACTATTGTTTTTTCTGAAATAGATGAGTGTGTCTCAGCACTTGATTGTCCTGATGTATAACCTGTATAGTGGACAAGAAACTATCATTAGGCTGTTGAGGACAGGAAATTTTGGAGGTCATTCATTCATAAGGTTGCCGTAAGTCAGAGGCAACTTGTTGGTACATCATTTGTTTATATTATTTAACATCTACATGAAACCGCTGAGAGAAACTGTCTGGAGTTTCAGGGTATGATGTCACCAGTATGTGTCCAATTCTCTGCTTGCCATCTAAATCTGAGGAGGCTGATTCAGCTCTAGATCAGTGTCTAATGTCAGCAATGGACTGGATGAAGTGAATACTGAAATGTGAATACTGTATGTGTTCTACACTCTAGAATCATTGAGAACATATCCTGCCCCTCTGTGTAATAACATTTCAAGTATTTGGATAGTGCTATCATATTTTCCCCCTGTCTTTTTATTGAAGACTAAACATTTTCAGTTCTTTCATTCTGCTAAGTGAAGATATATTACATCTACAGCATTTCCACCATCTACCAGGGAGGTTACTTAATCAAAAAATAAAATAAGATTGGTCTGGCAGGATTTGTTCTTGACAAATCCATGTTGCCTTTTAGTTATTACTGCATTGTTTTCAAGGTGCTTGCACTTGTTGTCAGGCTGACTGGTCTGATTCTTCCTTTTTGCCCTTTTTGAAGATAGGGACAAAGTCAGCCCTCCTCCAATCATCCAGCATTTCATCCATTCTACATGATTTCAAAAAAGTTATATACAGTGGTCCTGAGATCTCTTCAGCCAGTTCCTTCAGTATTCTTGGATGCAGTTCATCCAGCCCTGGGATCTGAGTTTATTCAATGTAGTAAGGTATTCCTTGACTATTTAATTATCAATCTCAAGTTCCAATCCTGTCTCCTCCCTTTGTAATTTACATTTGCTTGGAGGGTCATAGACTGTCTTTTGGGAAAAGAGGGAACTGAGAAGGAATTAAGGACTTCTGCTTTTTCTTGGTTGTAAGTTATCATTTTTCCACCCCTATAGAGTAGCTGAGCCACTGTTTCTTTTCTCTGTTTTTTGCTATGCTTGTACCTGAAGAATGTTTTTCTGTTGCTTTTAGTGTCTCTTGCTAACCTCAGCTCATTCTCAGCTTTTGCCTTCCTAACACCATCCCTGCAATTCTTTGCTACTTCTCTGTACTCGCTGGTTAGAACCAACTCAAAAATAACTTATGTCAAGAATAAACCAATCCTCTTGTTTCTTCCTCCACTGTTTCTAGGAGAAAATAATCAGCAACATAAGCCAGGGATTTCTTGGAAAGAAATCCCTGGCTTATGTTGTACTCCACATCATATTTGGCAGAATCTGTCTCCCAACAGAAATAAGAATAATTGAAGTCTCCCATTACTAGTACATTGTGTTTCTTTGAAATTCTTGCAATTTGTTTTTTTTAAGGATTCCTCTGCATCTTCTCTTTGATTGGAAAATTGGCAGTAGACTCCAAGCTGGCTGGATAGCTTAGTGAGTTAGGTAACTGACTACAGAGCCAGAAGTTGGGAGTTCAATTTGCCACTGTGCCTCCAACAAGCAAGGCCGGCCTGTGTGGCCTTGGGCAAGCTTGTACAATCTCAGAGTACCTCCAGAAGAAGGGAATGGCAAACCACTTCTGAGTATTCTCTACCTAGAAAACCCTGAAAAGGGTCACCATAATTCAGAACTAACTTGATGGCACATAATTATTACTACTACTAGTAGTAGATTCCAATTACCACATTCTTTTTTGCTCAAATTGTATTAATCCATATGTTTGTGATGGGACAACCAAGCTCAATTTCACATGTTTCTGTGTAGGAAGATACATTTTTGACGTGTAGTGTGATTCCACCTCCTTTTCTATTCTTTCTGTTCTTTTTGGACAATTTATATCCTTCAACCTCACAAAGTTTCAGTTATCCCTATGAAGTTGTATTTACTCTTTTGAATTAAGATTTCCAGTTCTACTTCTTCCCGACACAAGTGCATAGACAAGAATGTTTGATTTGTGGTCTGGTTTCCTTCCTACATTTATATAAGAACGTTATTGGACCTCACTGGAGCTACTTGCTCTTTCCATCTTATTGAGCATAAGCCTATCTTTAACTCTGAGTTCGTGTCTCCTCTCCTTACAATTCTGTTTAAAGCCCTTCTATTGAAGTTCTTCATGCTGTGGATGAAAAGACCTTGTTCTCAGTCCTTGTGAGGTGCAGCCCATCACTTGCCAGCAGTCCATCGTCCAGGAAGCAAAGCCTGTGACCCAAAAATCCAAATCCCTCATGTCAGCACCACACTATTAGCCTGTCATTTACCTGGAATATTTTCCTTTCTCTTTCTCCTTCTCTTCTAAGTACTGTTAGGATGGATGAGCAGAACATATGGGTCCCAAAGTACTTGCCTTTCCTTACCAGAGCTTCAAAGTCTGATGTTTCTCCATAATTCCAATTCAGCATCTATGGGTTTTATGAGTGATGGCAATCCTTCTGTCATATCTCTGATCCATGCTCCAGGAAGTCAGTATATCTGGCGAGTCCAAAGATCTTCTCAACACAGTTTGGTTTCAATCCCAAACAATAGAGAATCTCCCAGTACAACTACTCTTCTATTCTTCTTTGTGTGGGACGTAGATTTAGTGACTCTTCTTGGCTCAGCTTTAGTCTCTCTCATATCCTCCCATGGGGTGTCCTGTATGTCTTCCTCTGCATGTTGTCTGGCAGACTCGTCTTCAAAAATCTGAAAGTGGTTTTGCAGTTGCACTGAAGAGTGTCTTCTTCCTTTGCCCCTAACTGTGACTATTTTTCATGGTGATTCCTGCATTATGTTTGTTCTCTCCTCAGCATTCTCCTTCTCTGCTTTGTCTTGCTGTTCTTTCACCTCCAGTTCCTCCCTTGGTGGCTGCTGCTAGTTCTATGTACTCCACATCTTCTCTTATAACCTTAAACATGGCCACTTGTTTGGATTGACTCAGTAAAGGAAGCAGCGTCCTTGAATTTGTAAGAACTGAGCAGGGCTGTGAATGACAGAAACTTTCAGAAGTCATTCATTCAGGGGGTTATCATAATTCAGAAGTGAACTGACAGCATAAAACATCAATAATAGCCAGTTCTTATTAACAATATAGCCACCATATTTTGAGCTAGCCAGAGTTTATGAGCTGTTTTGAAAGCCTGCCCTACGTATAATTCAACATAGTAACCAAAAAGGGAGGTTATGAAAGCACACATAATTCTAGCAAGCATATATCTGGTCTAGCTAGCTAGGGTCATAGTTCAGCCAAAGCTGACAAATTCACTTTAAAAATCCTTAAAATGATAAAAAGTGCTCTGAGCTTCTGATGCTTAAGTGACAATTATGGATCCAAAAGGCACTTAACTGCCTCACCTATATTAGATGGAAAGCTGAGTTAGAGCAGGTATTATTCACTTATTGGTAAAGCTCTCCCACACTGGTTTCATAGAATCAAAGAATAATGAAGTCGGAAGGGGCCTAATGCCATCAAGTCCAATCCCCTGCCCAGTGCAGGAATACAGATCAAAGGATATTTGCCAGGTGGTTGTCTAAACTTCTCTTGAATGCCTCTAGTGTTCAAGCACTCACCATCTCTCAAGGCAATTGGCTTCATTGTTGTACTGCTCTAACAGTTAGGACATTTTTCCTGATATTCAACCAAAATCAGGCTTCAAGTAACTTGGGCCCATTGCTGCGTGTCCTGCACTCTGGGATGATCAAGAACAGATCCTGCCCTTCCTCTGAATGACAGCCTTTTAAGTATTTGAAAAGTGCTATCATATTTCCCCTCAGTCTTTTCTCAAGGCTAAACATGCCCAATTCTTCCAGTTTTTCCTCATAGAGCTTGGTTTCCAGCCCCCTGATCATCCTCGATGCCCTCCTCTGAACTTGTTCCAATTTGTCCAATCCTTCTTGAAGTGCGGTGTCCAGCCTAAAGTAGCATTTTCCTTTTTTGTAGCCTTATCACACTGTTGCCTCATATTCAGCTTGTTGTCTATGATGATTCCAAGATCCTTCTCGCTTGTAGTATTGCTGAGCCAGGTATCCCCCATCCTGTAACTGTGTGTTTGGTTTCTTTTTCCTAGGTGCGGTACTTTGCACTTATTCCTCTTAAATTGCATTCTGTTGTTTTCAGCCCAGTGCTCAAGCCTATCTAGATCATTTTGAATTTTGATTCTGTCTTCCAGAGTATTAGCTATTCCACTCAATTTTCTGTCAACCACAAATTGATTATCATTCCCTGCACCCACTGATCCAAGTCATTAATAAAAATGTTGAAGAGCAGAGGGCCCAGGACTGAGCCCTGGGGTACACCACTTGTTACTTCCACCCATGTTGGAAAAGAAACCATTAATCATCACCCTCTGAGTATGATTCTGTAGCCAACTGAATATCCATCCACCTGACAGTTGTTCTATCCGGCCCACTCCTAGTTAGTTTGCTAATCAGAGTATCATATGGCACTTTGTCAAAAGCTTTGCCGAAGTCAAGATATACTATTTCTACAGCATTCCCTCTATCAGCAAGGTTACCTGACCAAAAAATAAGATCAGATTAGTCTGGCAGGATTTGTTCTTGAGAAATCCATGTTGGCTTATAGTTATTACTGCATTGCTTTCTAAATGTTTGCATAGTGACTGATTAATTAATTTATTTTATTTATTTATTAGATTTATATACCGCCCATCTAGAACGTTTCTACTCTGGGCAGTTGAGATTATTATTAAGATTATTAAGATTAATAATCTTAATTGATTAATTATTAATCTTAATAATTATAATTAATCTTAATTATATAATCTTAATTATCTTAATTGATTAATAATTCCAGAGTTTTCCCTGGGATTGATGTCAGGCTGACTAGTCTGTAGTTCCCAGATTCTTTTTGCCCTTTTTGAAGATAGGGACAACATTAGCCCTCCTCCAGTCATCTGGCACCTCACCCATTTCCAACGATTTCAAGAAAATAGTGGACAGTGGTTCTGGAGCTCTTCTGCCAGTTCCTTCAATACTCTTGGATGCAGTTCATCTGGCTCTGGAAATTTGAACTCATTCAAGATAGTGAGGTATTCCTTGACTATTCCAGCTGCAATCTTATCCACTCCACTTGCACTTCACAATTGTCTGGAGGGTCATAGTCTGTTTTGAAAAATCCATGTTGGCTTCTAATTATTACTGCATTGTTTTCTAAATGCTTGCATAGTGACCAATTAATAATCTGTTCCAAAATTTTCACTGGGATTGACGTCAGGCTGACTGGTCTGTAGTTCCCAGATTTGGGAAAAGACTAAGCTAAAATAGGAATTGGGCACTTCTGCCTTTTCTTTGTCTTCTGTTATCATTTTTCCATCTCCATTGAGTAGCTGAGCCACTCTTTCTTTTCTTTGTCTTTTGCTATGTACATACCTGAAGAATGCTTTTTTGTTGCTTTTAGTGTCTTTAGCTAGCCTTAGCTTATTCTCAGCTTTTGCCCTTCTAATACGATCCCTGCAATTCCTCGCTACTCGTCTATACTCTTCCTTCATGGCCTGGTCTTCCTTCCACTTCCTATACGTGTCTTTTTATGTTTTCAGGTCCTCTCTGAGCTTTTTGTGAAGCCACATTGACCTTTTTTTGCTGTCTCCCATCTTTTTTTCCTTGTTGGAATAGTTTGTAGTTGTGCATTTAGAATTTCCTGTTTTAGAAACTCTCACCCTTCTTGGACTCCTTTGCTTGTCAGGATCTCCTGCTATGGGACCTTACTTATCATTGTCTTGAATTTGTTAAAATTGGCTTTTTTGAAATCCAGCATATATGTGTGGCTACACTCTACTTTCATTTCCTTTGAAATCAAGAATTCTAGAAGAACATGGTCACTCTCGCCCAGAGTTCCCCTTACTGCCTCTTCCTCCACCAAGTCATCAGGTTAAGGATAACTATTCTTCTAGTTTCTTCCTCTACTTTTTGTAGGAGAAAATTATCAGCCACAGAAGCCAGGATTTTCTTGGAAGGGTCATACTTTGCAGAATTTGTCTCCCAACAGATATCAGGATAATTAAAATCTCCCATCATTACTACATCATGTCTCTTTGAAATGCTTACAATTTGTTCTTCAAAAGTTTCATCCACATCCTCTCCTTGATCGGGCAGTTGTTAGTAGACTTCAACTACCATGCTCCTTTTGTTTTTTGCCCCAACTAAGTTGATCCAGATGCTCTCAATGGGACAGCCAATCTCCTCCACCTGTATTTCTGTGCAGGAATGTGTATTTTTCACATATACTGCAGCTCTACCTCCCTTTCTATTCTTTCTGTTCTTTTTAAAGAAATTATATCCCTCAATGCTATATTCCAATCATGAGAGTTGTCCCACCAAGTTTCAGTTATTCCTATCAAGTCGTATTTACTTTCCTGAGTTAAGATTTCCAGTTCTTCTTGTTTGCTTCCCATACTCTTGGCATTTGTGTATAGACACCAGAGATTGTGTGATACAGTGCCTGCTTTTCTTTGAATATTTATATTAATATGATTATTAATGTTAATGTTATTATTGACACCCATTAGAACTGTTTCATGTTGATGTGAAAAACATTGGAGAATAAAATAAAGCCCTGTGTAATTCCATGGAATAATTTCCCTGGGTAGAGCAATAATCTCCCAACAACCACCAAATAGGAGCAGAACTACTGAAATACAATCCTCCACATATGAGGATCCAGCTATATGATACAAGTAATATGTTACTTTGTTGCTATGTGCCATCAAGCTGGAAATGACTTATAGCAACCCTAATAAGGCTTTCAAGATAAGTGAGATATTTAAGGCATAGTTTTACCAATTCCCAGTGAGTTCCCATGACTGAGCAGGAATTTGAACCCAGGTCTCCTGAGTCCTAGTCCATCATTCAATCCACTAAACCAGCGGTCCCCAACCTTTTTGGGACCGTGGACCAGTTGGGGGGGTACCCCCGCACAAGCGCGACATGCCCCGCACGAGCGTGACACACCCCGCACGAGCGCGACACGCCCCACACGAGCGGGACACCCCCTGCGCGAGCACGACACGCCCCCTGCGTGAGCGCAACACACACTGTGCAAGCGCAACACACCCCACGCAAGCACAATACACCCTGTGCAAGCACGACACGCCCACCGGGCAGGCGGGGCAGAGATCCGTCTCCACGGCCCTGTTCCGGGAAGCCCACGGACTGGCACCGGGCCGCGGACCGGGGGTTGGGGATCCCTGCACTAAACCACACTGGGTATCAATCTCCCACTACAGGAGATAAATTCTTAAATGCTGACTGTGTGGAATTGTCACAGAAACTTTTCACCTCTTGTAATTTGCAGCTTCTTGCTTTGTTTTGCAGTCTGTCTACTGGCCATAAGCACATCCTTACTTTGTAACTGATTTCTCAAACACAACTACTCCTCAATTACAGTAAAGAGAGGTTACCTACCTGTAACCATAGTTCTTCTAGTGGTCCTCTGTGAATCCACACAATTGGGTTGTTCTGCACCTGCGCTGAACCTCTCGGATGTTTCTAGAGCTTAAAGACACATGATTAGTGGGACGTTCCCCCGTGGAGCGCATGCTCCGCCCATCACTGATCCTCTCAGTTCCTGTAAAAATCTGTTGCTGTCAAAGAGCTATTTCAAAGTACAACGTGACGGACAGAGGGGAGGATGGGCGGGATGTGTGGATTCACAGAGGACCACTAGAAGAACTATGGTTACAGGTACGTAACCTCTCTTTCTTCTTCGTGGCCTCTGTGAATACACACAATTGGGTGATTAGCAAGCTTACTTACCGGATGGTGGGACATCACGGTAGAAAGGAAGCCAAAATAGCTCTGCCAAAACCAGCATCATTCCGTGCCCTGACATCGAGACGGTTATGTCTGACAAAGGTCGATGGAGTAGACCATGTTGCTGCACGGCAGATGTGAGGGAGTTCAATCCCATGCTGGAAGGCAGTAGATCTTGATAGTGCTCTGGTAGAATGGGCCTTTAAATGTTCAGGAGGTGTTTTGCCCGTTAACTCATATGCCAATGAGATAGTTTGGACAATCCATCTATAAATAGATTGAAGCGAAGCTGGAGCTCCTTTATGAGGGCCGTGAAAACATAGAAAAAGTCTCTGTGATTTTCTGAATAATTTGGTCCTGTCAATGTAAAAGGCCAGAGAGTGTCTTATGTTAAGTGTATGGAGCATGCGCTCGAGAGGTGTTGACGGAGATGGAAATAGGGTAGGTAGAATTATCGGTTGATTGAGGTGAAATTCAGATACAACTTTAGGTAAGAAGGACACATCAAAATAAAGAGTGACCTTATCCGGATGGAACTGAAGGAAGGGTGGATCGGATCGGAGGGCTGCAAGTTCACTAGCTCGCTTAGCAGATGTTATTGCCACGAGGAAAGATGTTTTCAAGGAAAGTAGTTTAAGATCACAGGTAGCCATCGGTTCAAGGGGTGGTCGAGTAAGTGTATTGAGGACAAGTTGTAAAGACCACTGAGGGATAGGAAGTTGACGTGGGGGGCAAATATTGTTGAGTCCCTTGAGAATTTTTTTCAAAGTTGGATGAGAAAAAAGTCTGGCCGATTTAGAATTAGGAGGTTGATGAGCTACAATAGGAGAGATATAAACTTTCAAGGTGGAATGAGATAATCCAAAATTGAAGAGATGAAGGACAAAGGTAAGTAAAGTCTTCAAAGAGACTGGTGTTGCAGGTAAGTTCTGAGAATCAGTAAAGGAAAGAAATGCTTTCCATTTGTTTTGGTATAGAAGCCGGCTAGAGGGCTTTCAAGCTTGATCAAGTACATCCTTTATGGTGGGAATATCCTCTGTCAGGTTCAGAGAGGGTATGTCTGGATGGTAAATCATCCCGTCGTCTTGAGTAAGAAGGTTGGGGATCGGTGGGAGCCGGAATGAGTCGGTTGACATCGACCTCAGGTGGGTGAACCATGGTTGTCTCAGCCACCATGGGGCAAGAAGGATTGCATTCGACTGGAACTGTCAAAGACGAATGATGGTTCTTTGTATGAGTGGTATTGGAGGGAACAGATAGAGGAGGTCCTTGTCCCATTCTATCATGAAGGTGTCTCCGATTGAGTTCTTGTCGATACCGGCTCGAGAACAGTAATGTTGGCACTTGGCATTTGCTCGAGAAGCAAAGATGTTGATGGAAGGGGTGCCCCAACGGTTGCAGAGGAGATAGAAGATTGTGCCATTTAGGGACCATTCGTGTGTCCTCAAGGTGAGGCGACTGAGATAGTCTGCGAGGGAGTTTTCGTCTGTGGCTATGTGGACTGCTACTGGAAAGATGTGATGTAGGCAACACCATTCCCAGAGCTCAATGGTCAAGTACAGTAGGGATAGAGAGTGTGTGCCTCCTTGTTTGTTTATGTAGTAAAGGGCCGTCATATTGTCCGTAGCGAGTTGGACTGCACGTCCCGCAATAAGTGGTAGGAAAGCGTGGAAAGCCTTGATAATTGCTAAAAGTTCGAGATGATTGATGTGCAATGCTTTCTCTTGATTTGTCCATAGGCCATGGATCCTGTGATGCAGAGAATGTGCTCCCCATCCTGACGGACTGGCGTCAGTGGTAACTTGTATCGTCAACTGAAGAGGCAAAAAGGGTTTTCCGATGAGCAAATTCGGGAGAAACGTCCACCAAGTGAGTTGACGTGCGAGCTCGGGTGTTACTGTAAGACGCATAGACGGGTGGTCCGCCATGGGATCGAATAGTGACAGGTACCATGATTGAAGCAACCTCATTTTGAGCTGTGCGTGTTGTATAACTGCAGTTGTCGAGGCCATGAGTCCGAGGAGGTGTTGGACATGATAGGCTGATACCAAGGCTAGAGGTCGGAATGGTTGAATAGCCTTTTTTAGTTTGAGGATTCTCTCGTGTGGGAGGAAGGCTCTGGCCTGTAGGGAATCGAAGTGCGCCCCGATGTAGGTAGAGTTTTGAGACGGCTTGAGATGTGACTTGGCAAGATTCACGTTGAGGCCGAGGTCTCGAAGTGTATCGAGAGTGAGTTGGGTAGTTCTGAGGGCATCGTGATACGAGGCTGAGACTATCAACCAGTCGTCTATGTAAGAGAATATATTGATACCTCGAAGTCGAAGGTAGGCAGCGACTGGTGCCATGCATTTGGTAAAAGTCCTCGGTGCTGTGGAAAGTCCGAATGGGAGAGAACAGAACTGGTATGTGGTGTTGTCGAATCGGAATCGAAGGAATTTGTGGTGATTCGGGTGAATAGAGATGTGAAAGTATGTGTTTTAGAGATTGATGACGACAACCAGTCTCCCTGTGAAAGGAGAGGAATGATAGTGTCTAGTGTCAACATTCTGAAGCGTCTAGGTTGAATGAATTTATTGAGATTTCTGAGGTCGAGGATGGGATGGAGTCCTCCATCCTTTTTTGGTACTGTAAAATATCTGGAGTAGAAACCGTCATGCAGGTCATATGGAGGGACTGTAGTTATGGCTTGTTTTTGGAGAAGAAGGGAAACTTCTTGAAGGACTGTTGAATAAGGGGTATTTTTAATTTTTCCGATAGGTGGTATAGTTTTAAATTCAATGAAGTAACCGTTTTTAATGATAGAAAGGACCCATTGGTCATTAGTTATACATTGCCTAGTATTAAAGAAGGGACGCAATCTTGTTTGGAACCAGGTTGAAGAATTGAGAGTAGGTGAAGGGAGTCTATGGGTATTGCTTACCCTTCTTTTGAGGTTGCCGAAAGGGTTGGCGGCGTGGTTGCTGTTGCTGGCTTCGAAAGGACGATGGAGCCGAGGTTGAGGGTCCCTGAAAAGGTCTGTCGGATGTTTGAGGTTTGTATTGTCTGTATGGTTGTTGAAATTGTTGGTATGATTGTTGGTAAAAAGGTTGTCTTCGATATTGTGGCCGTTGGTATCTGCACGTCTGCTGGATTGAGCTGTTTTATGGATCTTATGAAGGTTGTCCATCACTTCGTCCATTTTTTTCATTGAACAGTCCAGCCCCGTCAAACGGTAGATCTTCTATTCTAGATCTGGTATTGTCTGATATCCCAGCAGATCGAAGCCATGCATGACGCCGAGCGCAATAGAGGTGGCCATAGCTTTAGAGGTGGCATCCGCAGTATGACGAGATGCAATCCTCTGTTGTTTGGCGAGTGTGGAAGTCTCGGTATGGATGTTAAGGGCTTCTGACTTAGCCGATTCTGGGGCTGTTTCAAGTACTGGGAGAATCTTGTTCCATAGTTGCCTATGATAAGCTCCCATTGCGGCTTGATAGTTTGCAACTCGCATCAAAAATGAGGTGAGGGAAGAGAGCATCCTGCCGAGTATATCTAATTTTCTCCCTTCTTTGTTTGTAGGTGCAATTGAGGATTTATTTCGGGCTCTTGATTGGTTTGACTCTACTATTATGGAGTTTGGTGTCGGATGTTTGGTGAGAAATGTAGTATCCGCACCGTGGGTCTTGTAATGATTTTTGATACATCTGGAAATTTGTAAGGAAGAGGGAGGTTTGTCCCACGATTCCTTGATCAAATCAAGCATAGCCGGAATGAATGCCAAACTGAGAGGGGGCGTTTTATCTTGATTAATATCGTCAAACACCAAGTCCTGCTTAGGTGGTGGTGGTTCCTCAATTTCAAGTTGTAAAGATTTAGCCATTCTCATGACTAGTTGAGAATAAGAAGTGAAATCCTCTGATGGAGAGGGTGGGTGATTTTCAGTGACATCAGAAGTCGGTGTCGGTAAATTAGATGGTGATTCCTGTGATACGTCAGAGGCAAGGTCCTGAATCGATGGAGATGATGAAGAAGGAGATTGGTGTCGAGGTTTTGACATCGAGATTTGTGTGGAGGAAGGAGGCTGTGCTGTGGGAACCATCTGTGTGGAGTATTTCTCTGTGTCAGTAGGCGGAGGAGGGGGACCTTTATAAGTGGTAGTAACTTGCAGTGATGCCTGAGGAAGGTGTTTAGAGGAATGCTTAGGATGCTTTGATTGAGAATGTTCTATAATCGATGAAGGGCGTTTCAAGGTTGGTTTTAGACGGAAGGGTTGTATGAGTCGGTATCGAATGCTGAGGCCAGTGTCGAGGAGGAGATGGAGAGAGTGAAGGTGAGTATCGGGGTGGATATGGAAAATTACAGCGGACCCGTTTAGGTTCATCATAATACAGTTGTTCTTGAGGATCGTCAGGTATATATGGGTCATATTGGTAGTATCTATCTCTTCTATCATCTCGGAAGTGGTGTCAAGAGGATTGCGGATAATAGTAGTACTCCCGGTGTGGGAGGTCGTACAGAGCAGGCGATAGATGTCGTCTCTTCTCCCAGTGTTTTCTAGGAGAGTGGCAAGACGAATCGGAGCCAGATAGTTCAATAGGAATTGCCCGCCCTGATGATGGAGGGCTCGAATGGGCCGAGGCCTGGCTGGAATGAACTTCAGCCGGAGAGAGGCCAATACTTAGCGACAAGCTACCAGCGGAGGCTGGAGCTTGGGCCGGGGGTAGAGACGGGTCATCTCTGTCAGACAGAGAGCCTGGAACATCTCTAGATGATTCTTCCAGGATGGGAGATGGAAGAGTCGGCTGTGGTGGGTCGAGCTGAGTGGACTTTTAAGTTTTTTTCGATTTCTTAGAGGTCGTCTTGTCTTTTTTCTTCTTAGAAGAGTCTAGAGACCGAGTCGAGGCCTTCGACGTCAACACGGATTTCAATTTCGAAGCGGACTTCGACTTCTCTTTATGATGGGGAGAAGGAGTCGCTGGGATGGAAGCAGGCATGGGTGGATTTTGCCGATCTGGTCGAGGGTCTGGAGATCGTGCAGACTCCATAGCGACCGGAGGTGGGTTCAGAGATTTTTCCCAGAGGTAAGACCTCAATCTTTGTAAACGCAGTTTTAGCGCTGGTTTAGTTAGCCTTTTACACTCAGTGCAGGAGTGTGTAGGATGTTGTTCCCCAAGACAGAAAAGGCAACGGCCGTGGCCATCGGTGAGCGGGATTTTATTTGTGCATAGAACGCCACCGCTTGAAAGGCCCAGGGGGGTGGCCATAAAAGAGTGGGAAAAATAGGAGGGAAAAAACGGTCGGGGGGGGGATCGGCAAAACACAGGCAGAGAAAAAGCTGGAATAAACTCACAGGGGAAACGTCCAATAAAGAAAGATGATTGAAAGGAATTTGAAGTAAATAAACGATGATTAGATGGGAAGTATTAATACAACAGATCGCTCTAGCCAACACGGCGGAAAAAAGGAACTGAGGGGATCAGTAATGGGCGGAGCATGCGCTCCACGGGGGAACGTCCCACGAATCATGTGTCTTTAAGCTCTAGAAACTTCCGAGAGGTTCAGCGCAGGCGCAGAACAACCCAATTGTGTGCATTCACAGAGGCCACGAAGAAGAATTTGATTTCAGTTCTAATGGTGGGTGGTCTCTAACATCTACTTTGGTTCTCAAACAGTCTATCAAGAAATGCTTCATGGGAAACTTGAAAGATCCAGGAGAATAATTCAGGGTCACAGTCTGCATAGGTCAATCCACAAGGCAACCCAAGGCAGTTTTCCTTTTAAAGCCAGGTCTGTAGATGGATTGAAATGAATCCAGAAAATCAATCAATTATTCAAAAAATCTCTGGTTTATGAATGTGGAATATTGCACTTCTCTATCCATGCTTCAAAATGCTAGGAAATGCCCCAATATTGCTGCACAATATATGCCTGTATTATCAGCAGAAAAAAGATGCCAAACTTAACACAGCAAAGGGTAGCCCAAATGTTGACTACATCAATGACAGCAGTCAAGATGGTCTACAGCAGTGGTCCCCAAACTTTTCCGATCCATGAAATGGTTCAGCTGGCTGGCGGGCGGGCGGGGGGCGGTGTTCATGTGTGCACAAGAGCTGAGACAGTCCGTGCATGCATGGGCGGGGCATCTGTGCATGGGTGGGCTGGGCATCCATGCATGGGTGGGTGGGGCGTCAGTGCGTGGGTGGGCAGGGTGTCTGTGCATGCATGTGGGGGCCGTGCATGCGTCCATGCTTGGGTGAGTGGGGCATCTGTGCGTCTGTGGGCGTGTGTGTGTGCGTTTGTGCATTATGTGGGGGTACATACATGCGTACGTGCGTGCGTGGAGGGGGTGTGCGAGGGTGGGTGGCAGATCTGTCTCCGCGGCCCAGTCCTGCCAAGGCCATGGCCCGGTACCGCACCACTGCCCGGGGGTTGGGGACCCCTGGTCTACAGGATACCCTGTATCACAAAAAGACTCCAAGCAGAGGAAAATCCTAGAGTAATTGCTAGGGTCAGCAAGTTCTCTAGGTATGGATTACTAGCAATGTATATTACTTGTCAGAATCCTATTGTGGATTTATTCTGCCATAGTGAAGTTGTGTAAATTACAGCTGTGAGTTTCTGCTAATTAGTGAGTTGGTGCTCTCATTCCATTCTTGGTTATACACCAAGACATGCAACTGGCACAGAAGGATGTACTGATTACACATGTACTAATTAGTTTTAGGACTGCGATTGTTCCGTACTCCTGTAAGGCACATTCAAGTCTCTAGAAATTGAATGGCCAAAATCTTGTTGTGTCTGTGGTAGTTGCACAAGAGCTGAGACAGAAGTGTGATCCCTGAGGTACATAGTGCAATTGGTCACGCTGGTAATATATGAGTGATTGAGCAATGGCATGGTGCAGCCGTTTGTTGCCAAGTGCATTTGATCGGGTCATGGGAGAGGGCCTTCTCTGTTGCTGCTCCCAGACTTTGGAACTCCCTCCCACAGGAGCCCAGGCTGACCCCATCTCTGCTGTCCTTTGCAAGCAGACAAAGGCTTTTCTCTTCAGACAAGCTTTCCCTGAGTGACTCATGTTCTCATGTAATCTCCAATTATATTGCAGTATATTAGATAAATTATTAAATCTAACCCAGTATGTTATGCTAGATGGTTTCCAGCTTTTTCATATAAAACTAGCATAAGATGAACAGAGTGGGATGATATAAATATAAATCAAGAAGTAAAATATTCTTACATTTACTAAAGGAAAATATTGCTAAAGTTAAACCAACATTTATGAAAAAAGTAGCAGCTAATAATACTTTACCTTCCTAGTGGAAACAGTGCTAAAAATAGAGAAACAGCAAAGAAATGTGATCTATACAGCTTTACAACCTTCTGTATTTAACAAAACAACAGCAACAGAAACCCAGAAAGGCAGTAAACAGAGCCACCTTTCTCAAATAACTAAATATACTTCATACAATAGGGGCAGAACAAGCTACCTGACATCTGCAGATTTTAGTATTAAGAGCAGAAAAGTTAAAAGAAAAACTGCATGATCAGATGAGATGTGTTGAAATTAAAAGCACCTATTTTGTCATGAACTATAACCTTTGCATTCAAGAAAGCTTACATTTTGTGGATTTCTTGTCTTAAAACACTGAACCAGCATTAAGCAACTGACCAGCTTGTTTAACTGCAATTCATCTAAACAGACTGACATTAAAATCTCCCTTTATATTCGAAACCACTGTCAAACCATCTCCTTGATACCAAAAGATGTGAGTTGTTAACTACTAAATGACTAAATGACAATGGCTCTTACTAATCGTTTATTGAATAATGAAACTGACACAACTGATAAAAGGTTTCAATCCTGGGGAAAAATGATTTATAGTATTTCAGTCTACTGGCACTGTTATTTGTATGACGAATGATTAGACAGACACCAGTTAATCTCCCTGCACCTCCAACTCAGATGTGGCAGCTTCTGCCACAGCATCCAGATAATCAAGAACAGCTAACAATACAGCAATGATGTTGCGAGGGGTTGAATACTGGTATTTTATCAAGCCTGGTCTCCAGATCAATTTACACAATGGATTTTTTGGTGGAGGGAGGGAGAATGTGCAAAGAAATAGGAGGAATATCATAAAAACTATACACTGCAGCTTGCAGCATGTTAGCTAAGGCCATGCTCCTTATAGCACAGAAATGAAATCATCAATACTGCCAAGGCATTAACGATTTTAGAAAGCTCGGTATAGTTTATAGATTTCCTTGATGGCAAAATCAGAAGTGCCGCATCATACCAACCTGTCAAGGTTGTTTGTTATTTTGTCATGTAATATTCCATTGCCTTTCTGGGTGTCGCAAATTCCACATTCCATCAGGATTGCAGCTTCTTGGGAAATTCAAGGAAAGAAACAAATGAAGTTTCATATTTATAAGGATCTCACCAGTAGTAGTGAGTTGGCTGATTATTCTGAATGCCCTGACACTGCTAATGCCAGTCAATCACATTAAAAAAAGAAAGAAGGTGAGTTGAAGGGGAACTTGCATTTTTAAAAAATAATTTAAAAGGAAGACGCAAAATCCTCTCTTCCTTGAGAAAAAAACACCCAGAGAAGTTTTTAATAACAAACCAGAAAAAGCTAAACAGTGCACCCCCTAGGTCTGACCAAAGGCATTTTGCTGATGGAGATGAAGGACAAGTAGTCTCTCCTCACTTGATCTTCAGAAATAGAGTGGCAGTTGGATATTCCTTCAGTCATGGTGCAGCAGGCTCACTGAGTGGCACAGGGAGGCTATGCACTGTCGGCAGTCCTATCCATGAACAAAGGGATACAAAGGGTGGGGGCGGGGCTCTCAGGGTAATGGATCATTCCCAGTACCAGTTGTCTGAGGCAACTTCTTCATTCTGCCAGTAGGCATCATCCATAAATATTTAAACACAGATCCTATGAACAGTACAAAGGTACTCTCTTGATTAACCTATTTATTAACTATTGTACAGTGGAAGCGTGTAGAGTAGAATTCTTCCTGCTGCTATTCAGATAGTCAAGTTTCTTCTGAATGTGTTGAAACTGCAGCATGTTAGGCAGGTTCCTATAACACCTTCTCTCTTTCTAGTTTATCCTCTGCATCAGAGACCCGTGGAATGTAAGAAGAAGAATGGAAGCATAAATAAACACCAGAGTTGGAATGGAGCTAGCAACTCAGCTAGAAAAGTCACTTGAAGCCCCTGGGTGTCTTTTCTTAGGACTCCGGACCTAAAGACTATTTTCCTGTTGACAAATACTTCAGCCAAGATGATATCACAGCTAGGGGTCTTGTTCTCCAAGAATGTTAATGTGGCCTTCCACTGAGCTTAGGAACTAGTTCTTTCTGCAATCTGTTTTCAGGCCTCCACATCCAGGAAAGAGAATGCTACCCAGAAGGCAGCAATGTTCTATCTTGACAGGGCAAGACCTCAAAGACAGCACTGCACTCAGTTACAGTAGGAGCCCCCCATATCTGCTAGGGATCGGTTCCACAATCTACTATGGATGCCTAAAATCGTGGATATGAGGGAAAGCTATGTACAACGGGACAGAGTCCACAAGGGGGTGCCCTTGTATTTTGTATTTAGGGCTGTGGCAAACCACAGATAAATGAAACTGCAGATATCGATCCCACAGATACGGGCACTCTCATTTAATCCCTCTTCTATAGGTTAAGAAGGTTTCCATAACTTCCTTAGTGCAGTGTCTAAGCCCTCTTTCAAAATCTCCAATAACTTGCCTATTTCAAAAGGGCTCCTATCCTACTCAAGGAAATGGCCACATCCATAGCATTCTGGGAGAGGGTCCCCTGGATGAGATCTATAAAGGAGCTGCCTGTTGTTCACATACTCACCAGACATTACAATTGCTTCCACAAAAGGGGTCTCTGGCAGGGCCAGTTGGCCCCTATATTTGGGGAAAAGGTGGAAAGAAAGAAAGATTCCATATTATTCTAATTCTGCCCTTTCCTTGAGTTTTTTAAATTGTTCATTAATGTTCTGGGATTTGGAATGAGACGTGACTAAGTTTGCTGATGACACCAAACAATTTAGGTAGGTACAACAATAACTTATTGAGAAGAACTTCAAAAGGATTCTTGCAAACTGAGGAGACTGAAGCAAATGCCTTCTACCTACCTGTGATCCTAATCAGGATCCTGGTTCCATAACATTAATTGTGTGAACAGAATAATGCTGGTTCTTTAAGGGCAACATTGGAGGTGGAGGCTAAAACTGCCTCCCTCTAGTGACTTTGACTGGAATTGCTGCTTGTTTGGGACCATAAAGCTCAAATGAACCAGAAAAGATCCACAATGTATTTAAATAATTACATGGAACACCACTGAACAGATGCAAAACAGACACTGTAATATTGTTTTGTTTCCACTAGTGGAAAAAACTGTTTGTAGAGGCTGAGATGTGATTTTTTTTCTTTCATTTAAATCTATACTGATTGATGAAAGTGGGTAATATTATTTTATATCAGAAATGTTACTTCGATACAGGTAAGAGCGCTCACTGATTGGGGTAAGATAAAAGGTTAAAATGAGAAAAATGCTGATACAAATTCAGAAGGAAGACCACACCTCAGCTCCTATTAATTTTTTTACCCAGCATTGAAATCTGGCCAAGACATTTTCCATCCATGATTTCACAATGTCTGTTTTGCATATGTTCAGTGATTCTCCCCAAAACTATCAATGACACATCATGGATCTTTTCAGGTTCATTTGAGCCTTAAAGTCCCAAACAAATATTATGTATTTTGTTGTTGTTGTTTTAGTTATGGTCTAGTAAAATTTATTCGCATTTATGGCTATTATGCCTAATATTTTTAAGAGGTTATCAAGAAAGAAAGTGCTGTTTATGCAACCCAAATGGCAACCATCAACCCTTTTTAGAACTTTTGTTCACTGGATGACTAATATAACATAATCTCTGACATTCCTGAGTCTTTTTGGATCCAAGCTATTATTCATGTCTTTTTAAAAGAAAGGAACCTATGACTCTTGACTTCCTTAAGCCCTATGATGGTTAAAATTAATTTTGCTATTTGTAGCCTAGCTTTGATTTATTTTGAATGTTATATCTCTAGAATTTTGAAAATTTAAATAACTGTTTGCACTCTGACACAAAAGATGCAAAATAAGTACTATTCACTTGAAAATTTATAATTTGCTATGTGGAAAAAATACAAAAAACTGGTATCAGAAAGTTGAACAATAAATTAAATAATGTTATTTTTACATTGAGCCTTCATGTGTACTTTGGAACACAAATGGCATTTATAATTTCAGGCACCTGGAGGAAGCAATAGTTCTACTAAGGACATTTACTTAATTTTTTTTATTTACTACATTTATCTTGTCTTTCCTCCAACCAGTCCTCTGCCTCCATCTCATTCTTACAAAAAACCCCAAATGATTGCAAAGTGGAGGGAGTATGACTGGTCCATGATCACCCAGTGAGCAGACACAGGACAGAAGTATTTGAACAAGTATGTCTTGGCCAGGACCTCATAAATTATCTCATGAATTGCACTTAGTGAGTTTCCTTTTGCGACTGGGGTGGAGAAACACACTGCAAAGAAAAGGGTAAAATTAAGACCCTGCCTGCTTCCTCTTCTGCGGAGCTTTTAATGATTTCCTGTTTCTTCAAGGAGTAGAAGAAACCCTTTCATTCCTAGCATGTATCCTATCCCAGCACGTGTCCACTAGGGGCAGAGGAAAAACATTATTTCCCTAGAAGTAGCATGAACTCTGCACTTTATCAGCATTTTTTGTTTAGTCTTCAAGGGCTCTGTATTTCTAAGTTCGGACAATAGTGTGAAACCTTACGTAGACAACTTAGCAAAGTCAGTCCATGCAAGGAAAATATAAGCAGAACTGAGGGAACCCCTAAATCTTCTGAACACAACTGTGGGGTGAAAAAGGCAACTCAGATGTAAAGGAGGAATGTAATAGTGTATCTTTTAAGAGGTGACTGACTGAACTATTGGAAAGAGTACTCCATGTTGTAACATTTTGTCCATCTTTGAAAGTATTTTAATTATTGTGGGGTTTTTCCCACATGCCCCAACAGCATTTGTCAGTTTTTCATTATGACATCTAAAAATAAATAAATCCTTTCACTTGTGTTTGTTATCTTAACCGAATTTTCCATAACAAAACAAAAAACAAAAAAACACCACACCTTTACTTGTCTATCTTCTACATGATGGCATTATGAGTTTTAGCACTTACTGCTTTTCTAGGGGAAGAGCAGAAAGAATGAGCATGTGGGAAATGTTTATTGTATTACAGTGGAAAAAAACCTTAGCATATATGAAAATAAAAAAGTGTAATGCTTTCATGGCTCTCCTTAGGGAAAATCTGCCTCTATGGGGCAGATTATGCAACAAGACTAACTATAGGTTGCACCACTGCAGGAGAGATTCTTGGAAATCCCCACAATCATCATGTGTTTCTGACTCAACTGTTCTTTCCAAACAGCCTTTAAAAAGTAATAATATATTGTTCTCACTTAGAGTAACCCATCTAGGAATCCTCTTAAGTAGTGTACTTGATCCTCTAGCAAGATAAACATATAGCTTCAGGTTCACCTACTGATGCTACCATGCCTGAATTCAGTTACAGCAACTCCACTGGCTGCCAATTCATATCTGGGCACAATTCAAAGTACTGGTTTTAACCTATAAAGCCATAAACAGCTTGGGTCCAAGCTATCTCAAGGATCACATCTCCCTTTATGAATGTTAAGATGATCAGAGGAGGCCTTTCTCTTGGTCCCAACACCCTGACAGGAGCATTTGGTGGGGGCACAGCTTGCTGCTCCCAAGCTGTAGAATTCACTCCCACAGGAAGATTGGCTTCATCTTTGCTGTCCTTCTACAAGCAGACAAAGACCTTTCTCTTCAGGCAGGCTTTCTCTTACTGCCTGCCTGAGAAGGGTTTTTAAAAATGGATTATTGTGCCTTGTGGCTTTTGAATGGGTTTAGTACTGATTTATTTACTGTTTTAATATAATATTTGTTAAATTCATTTAAACTATGCTGTTTCCCCTAAAATAAGACCTAACCTGAAAATAAGCCCTAGTATGATTTTTCAGGATGCTCGTAATATAAGCCCTACCCCAAAAATAAGCCCCAGTTAAGTGAAACCCCGCCGTCCACCATTGTGCAGCAACCAGAAGAAGATGACATTACCATATTTGAATAAATGTAGATTGTTGTACATGGAAAAAATAAAACATCCCCTGAAAATAAGCCCTAATGTGTTTTTTGGAGTAAAAATTAATATAAGACCCTGTCTTATTTTCGGGGAAACGGTATTTGTATACTTACTGTTTTTAGCTTTTAAATATTGTATTTTTAATGAAGTAAGCCACCTTGGTTCCTTTTTAAGGAGAAAGGTAGGGAAAAATATTTGAAACAAATAAAAATAAATAAATAACCATTCTCAATCAGTCCTTCCAGTCTTAGTCCCTGGTTTAAAATGGCAATCACTGCACCCTGATCAGACATATAAATTGAAAAACACTGTTGGAGCAGAGTTCTTAAGAAGGAATTTACCTTCATTTTATTGTGGCCAATGCCTCAGGCTAGTATTTAAGACAGAAATTCCACAATGAGAATCTCAGTAACCATTTCCAATAGTATAATTATAATAATAATTGTGTGCCATTAAGTCAGTTATAACTTGTAGCAACCCTTTTCAGTGTTTTCCAGGTACAGAATACTCAGAAGCGCTCCACCATTCCCTTCTTCTGAGGCCGTCCTGGAACTGTGCAGCTTGCCCAAGGCCACACAGGCTGACTCTTGTGAGATGCACTCTGCAGCCAGACACCTAACTCACTGAGCTATCCAGCCAACACACCATAATTATATGATTAGAAAATAAAAATGTCATCTCTGCAAGTAACAGAAAACCTTTCAGTAATTTATGTGATTTAGTTTGTTAAACTTAAAACTGATACTCTAATGTTCAATTTGTATGTTTGGAAGCAATTGAAAAGAAATATCTTAAATGTTATTAAACATTACATCATTAAATCTAAATTAGATAGAAACAAGGGAAGGCTAAAAAAATTGACTAGGAGTTCAGATACGCTAAATGGCTAATATGTCCATTTTTCACCTGAAGCCCTCTCCAATGCAGTTTTGCTATTAAGCAAAAACCAAAGAAAGGTAATCAATTCCAACTAAAAAGCACTTATCCTGGAATGACTATGCGTGAGGCACTTCAAACTGTTGGCTGGCTGCCAAAACCCAGACAACCGCTATCAATGTTTCTGACTATCACAAGAGCACAAGGGGCCATGCATAATTGACTAGAAGATGGGCTAAAACTGTGCCCAATCAGTATGTGATCAAAAACGCGTGGAATATTCAGCGCCACTTGATTACATGGAGGCACGTCCTTTCACTCTCCTCATGAAATCTCTTCAAGGTCCAGAGTACTGTAATAAGATCATTACTGTCAAGCGGTACGAATCACAGGCAATGAGTCTTGGGATAGGAAGTCATACTTCACAAGCTTCTCTGGTCTTTTTTTTTTAAACTACGTATTGAGGCAGCAAGGCGACAAGGTGACAGATAATGATCACATCACTGTGTGGCAACTTGAAAGGCACGTTTAAGAAAAAACAGAAATCAGCTTAAACCAGCTTAAGAAAAAGTTATTTTCATTTGCTTACTTTCTTAAAAATTAAACAGAATTAAATTGTGCTCACTATTTTTATCAATTGATTCTTTACCATTAAATTAATCATCTGATAAGCCTTGCTACAATATGAAAACCTATTATATCTCAGGCAAAAGGCCAATTTCTACTTTAAAAAAAAATCTTTAATTACTTTCATATGTGAGACTAGAAAACTGAATGGCTGTTTGAAAATATCTTCTTACCTACTTTGTTTCCTTCATACATATGCCACATTCATCACACAACTCCTATAAGCAAGCCAGATCTCTCACAGAAAAAGGCAGAAGATTTGACATTATAAATGACTAACATGAACATAAAATCTAGCTAGCCAACTGTCCTGAAAGACAGCAGGAATTGTAGATCATAATATATAGAGATGATATTGCTGTATAGAGCAATTCTGAGAACCAGCCAGTTTTAAAAAAGCAAACAACCTCAAAAACACATTATTAGAGAATAACAATATACAGTGGTGCCTCACAAGACGAACGTCTCGCCGGACGAAAAACTCGCAAGACGAAAGCGTTTTGCGATCGTGTTGGTGACTCGCAAGACGGCTTTTTCTATGGCCGTGCTTCCCAAGATGATTTTTTTTCCGGAACAGCGATGCCTCACAAGACGAAAATAATTCGTTTGTCTTGCGAGGTTTCCCATAGGAATGCATTGCAATGCATTCCTATGGGAAGCCGCTTTTTCGCAAGACGAAAATTTTGCAATACGACGGTACTCACGGAACGAATTACTTTCGTCTTGCGAGGCACCACTGTATTGTTTACACAAAAGACAATGACTCGGAGCATGAAATAAACAGAAGTATGGGCTTCCCAAACACTCCTCTTCACTGCAGCAACAAAACCTAAAGTGCTTGATTCACTAGCTGACAAATGTTTCTCTTACTAAAGGTAGCAACTATTCTGGATAGAAGCAGAGAGTACACATAAGCAATCATTCTGTTTTGGTGCTTTTCCATTCTATAACTAAGAAATATCAGAATTACTTTTCAGACACTCAGCAATAAATGTTTATATAAAAAAGTGTACATCTTTGTAAACTGTCATACACGCCCTAGTTACTTCACTGGTTTACTGTAACACGCTCTATGTGGGGCTGCTGATGGAAAGTGTCAGGAAACTTCAATGGATCCAAAATGCAGCAGCCAGACTGCTGACTGGAGCTGGTTACATAACCCTGCTGTTACAGCAGCTCCACCGGTTGCCAATCAGTTTCCAGGCACAATTCAAAGTGCTGGTTTTAACCTATAAAGCCCTAAAGGGCCTGGGTCCAGGCTATCTCAAAGACCATCTTCACAGGTGTGTCTGATGGGGACACAGGAGAGGGCCTTCTCTGTTGCTGCTCCCAGACTTTGGAACTCCCTCCCACAGGAGGCTAGACTGGCCCCATCTTTGCTGTCTTTCTGCTGCAGGCAAAGACCTTTCTCTTCAAGCAAGCTCTCCCTCAATGGCTGCCTACATGAGTGACTGGCTACTCTTTCTTACCTCTGAATGAACTCTGCAGTTCCCCTTCTGAAACTTGGGCGAAGAGAGGAACCATGTATTACATCTAGTCATAATTTATGGAATATTTATGCCACTGCTACACCACGTCCAGCAGTCTATTACCTAGTCTGATGAAGATTCCTAGAGGAGTCGAAAGTTAGCAGCATCTATTTTAGTGATCTAATAAAGGTATTCCCCTTCACGGATTGCTGCCTTGTTGTGGCGAAGGGGCTTGAGTAATTCAGAGAAGCTATGGGCTATGCCGTGCAGGGACACCCAAGACGGACAGGTCATAGAGGAGAGTTCTGACTAAACGCGATCCACCTGGAGCAGGAACTGGCAAGCCACTCCAGTATCCTTGCCAAGAAAACCCCATGAACAGAAACAAACGGCTAAAAGATATGACGCTGGAAGATGAGCCCCTCAGGTCGGAAGGCGTTCAACATGCTAATGAGGAAGAGCGGAGGACAAGTACAAGTAGCTCCAGAGCTAATGAAGTGGTTGGGCCAAAGCCGAAAGGACGCTTAGCTGCGGATGCGCCTGGAAGTGAAAGGGAAGTCCGATGCTGCAAAGAAGAATACTGCATAGGAACCTGGAATGTCAGATCTATGAACCTTGGTAAGTTGGATGTGGTCAAACAGGAGATGGCAAGAATAAACATTGACATCCTGGGCATCAGTGAACTAAAATGGACAGGAATGGGTGAATTCAATTCAGACGATTACCATATCTACTATTGTGGGCAAGAATCCCGTAGAAGAAATGGAGTAGCCCTCATAGTCAACAAAAGAGTGGGAAAAGCTGTACTGGGATATAATCTCAAAAATGACAGAATGATTTCAATACGAATCCAAGGCAGACCTTTCAACATCACAGTAATCCAAGTTTATGCACCAACCACCAATGCTGAAGAGGCTGAAATTGACCAATTCTATGAAGACTTACAACACCTTCTAGAACTGACACCAAAGAAAGATGTTCTTCTCATTATAGGGGACTGGAATGCTAAAGTAGGGAGTCAAGAGATAAAAGGAACAACAGGTAAGTTTGGCCTTGGAGTTCAAAACGAAGCAGGGCAAAGGCTAATAGAGTTTTGTCAAGAGAACAAGCTGGTCATCACAAACACTCTTTTCCAACAACACAAGAGGCGACTCTACACATGGACATCACCAGATGGGCAATACCGAAATCAGATTGATTATATTCTCTGCAGCCAAAGATGGAGAAGCTCTATACAGTCAGCAAAAACAAGACCTGGAGCTGATTGTGGCTCTGATCATCAGCTTCTTATAGCAAAATTCAAGCTTAAACTGAAGAAAGTAGGAAAAACCACTGGGCTAATCAGGTATAATCTAAACCAAATCCCTTATGAATACACAGTGGAAGTGAAGAACAGATTTAAGGAACTCGATTTGGTGGACAGAGTGCCTGAAGAACTATGGATGGAGGCTCGTAACATTGTACAGGAGGCAGCAACAAAAACCATCCCAAAGAAAAGGAAATGCAAGAAAGCAAAGTGGCTGTCCAACGAGGCCTTACAAATAGCAGAGAAGAGAAGGGAAACCAAATGCAAGGGAGATAGGGAAAGTTACAGAAAATTGAATGCAGACTTCCAAAGAATAGCAAGGAGAGACAAGAGGGCCTTCTTAAATGAACAGTGCAAAGAAATAGAGGAAAATAATAGTAAGGGAAAAACCAGAGATCTGTTCAAGAAAATTGGAGATATTAATATTTATTTATTTATTTATTGCACTTATATGCCGCCCACCTAGACATTGTCTACTCTGGGCGGCTCACAACAGACAAGATAAAAACAGTTAATATATAGTAACAGTTTTGAGGTAAAAAGGGGATTAAAAATAAAGCAGCTAACATTATAATGCCTTAGTACAAAACGATGGTAAGGCCGCACCTGGAGTATTCCGTACAGTTCTGGTCACCATACCTCAAAAGATATTTTGAAGCAGCAGAGATGGATATTTTAACTGAAGTATTAAAAGACAAAGAAATTGCTGAGGCTAGAAAAATGTGGGAAACTTGGTATAACTTAATGAGATATGAGAACATGAATGGGTTAAATTTATAAGAAATATATAATTAGATTTTAAAGACTTAGAAAAAATGGTAAGATAAGTGTGAAGTAAGCTTAGTAAGGAAACAAATCGACAAAAGAAATAACGATATATACTAATCTCTATCACATTCTGTATTTTTTATTTACCCCAATACCCTGATCCAAATCCCCTTCCCTATGATCTTCCCTCACCCAGGAAAATGAATGAATAATTTTAAAAGAAATGTCAACTGTGATATTCAGCATCAGTCCTTCAGGAAGAGCGATGGGAGCAACGTTGCAGCGCTCTTCGAAGCCCACCGTCTCTTCCTGGGTCATCCTATTAAAGGAACCTTTTGTGCAAAGATGGACATGATAAAGGACAAAAATGGGAGGGACCTCACAGAAGCAGAAGACATCAAGAAGAGGTGGCAAGAATACACAGAGGAATTGTACCAGAAAGATCTGGATGTCCCGGACAAACCAGATAGTGTGGTTGCTGACCTTGAGCCAGACATCCTGGAGAGTGAAGTCAAGTGGGCCTTAGAAAGCATGGCTAACAACAAGGCCAGTGGAGGTGATGGCATTCCAGTTGAACTATTTAAAATCTTAAAAGATGACGCTGTTAAGGTGCTACATTCAATATGCCAGCAAGTTTGGAAAACTCAGCAGTGGCCAGAGGATTGGAAAAGATCAGTCTACATCCCAATCCCAAAGACGGGCAGTGCCAAAGAATGCTCCAACTACCGGACAATTGCACTCATTTCACACGCTAGCAAGGTTATGCTCAAAATCCTACAAGGAAGGCTTCAGCAGTATGTGGACCGAGAACTCCCAGAAGTACAAGCTGGATTTCGAAGGGGCAGAGGAACTAGAGACCAAATTGCTAACATGTGCTGGATTATGGAGAAACGACTAGATGGGCGGGATAAAAATGTAAGAAATAAATAAATAAATAAATAGAAAGCCAGAGAGTTCCAGAAAAACGTCTCCTTCTGCTTCATTGACTACGCAAAAGCCTTTGACTGTGTGGACCACAGCAAACTATGGCAAGTTCTTAAAGAAATGGGAGTGCCTGACCACCTTATCTACCTCCTGAGAAATCTATATGTGGGACAGGAAGCAAGAGTTAGAACTGGATATGGAACAACTGATTGGTTCAAAATTCAGAAAGGAGTACGACAAGGCTGTATATTGTCCCCCTGCTTATTCAACTTATATGCAGAATACATCATGCGAAAGGCAGGACTGGAGGAATCCCAAATCGGAATTAAGATTGCCGGAAGAAATATCAACAGCCTCAGATATGCAGATGATACCACTCTGATGGCAGAAAGTGAGGAGGAATTAAAGAACCTCTTAATGAGGGTGAAAGAGGAGAGCGCAAAAAATGGTCTGAAACTCAACATCAAAAAAACTAAGATCATGGCCACTGGTCCCATCACCTCCTGGCAAATAGAAGGGGAAGATATGGAGGCAGTGACAGATTTTACTTTCCTGGGCTCCATGATCACTGCAGATGGTGACAGCAGCCACGAAATTAAAAGACACCTGCTTCTTGGGAGGAAAGCGATGAGAAACCTAGACAGCATCTTAAAAAGCAGAGACATCACCTTGCCGACAAAGGTCCGCATAGTCAAAGCTATGGTTTTTCCAGTAGTGATGTATGGAAGTGAGAGCTGGACCATAAAGAAGGCTGACTGCCGAAGAATTGATGCTTTTGAATTGTGGTGCTGGAGGAGACCCTTGAGAGTCCCCTGGACTGCAAAGAGAACAAACCTATCCATTTTGAAGGAAATCAACCCTGAGTGCTCACTGGAAGGACAGATCCTGAAGCTGAGGCTCCAATACTTTGGCCATCTCATGAGAAGAGAAGACTCCCTGGAAAAGGCCCTGATGTTGGGAAAGTGTGAAGGCAAGAGGAGAAGGGGACGACAGAGGACGAGATGGTTGGACAGTGTCATCGAAGCGACCAACATGAATTTGACCCAACTCCGGGAGGCAGTGGAAGACAGGAGGGCCTGGCGTGCTCTGGTCATTGGGGTCACGAAGAGTCGGACACGACTTAATGACTAAAATACAACAACAATAAAGGTATTACCTACCCTTGTCTTTAGACCAGGACTACATGACTCCTCTAAATGTTCTCTCATTTTCAGTCCCACTGGGTGAGGCTTTGCCCCCTGACACGCATGACTCCACACCCCCACCCTCATGCAGGGTTTTGCCATGACCGGAAACAAAGCCGCTGGAAACATTCGCTGTAGGTGCATGGGGGAGGAGGAATGCTGCATGGAGGGGGTGGGGTCGCGTGTTAGAGGGAACCTTGACTTCCCCCCTCTTTCAGATTACTGGGTTCTGAAATAATTTCCCCCGTAACACCATCTCTATAAATTAAAGCCCATATACAACTACAAAGCAAATGCAGTGAATACAAAAGTAGACTGTACAGCAGGAAGCAGCAGCTGCGCCAGTGCAGAAGTGGAAGTGTGCTTCTAACATCAGAAACAACCTGGTGCCACTATCAGTTTGGGGGCCCCAACACACTGGAAGGGAGAGTGGCATTGATCTTCCAGTTCTAACATAGTGTGGTTTCTACGCTTACATTTAGATTGTTACTGACAGAAAGCCACAGTAAGATTTCTATAGTGCTTGTTATCCTCTCTGTGGCCACTTCCAAAGTCATGGACTAAAATCTGAAACTGCTATGGGTTCTTTTAAGCAGAAAGATGGGATAAAAACATTTTAAATAAATAAATAAATTTAAGCTTACTTAAATTTAGAGCCCCCTTCACGGATTGCTGCCTTGTTGTGGCGAAGGGGCTTGAGTAATTCAGAGAAGCTATGGGCTATGCCGTGCAGGGACACCCAAGATGGACAGGTCATAGTGGAGAGTTCTGACTAAACGCGATCCACCTGGAGCAGGAACTGGCAAGCCACTCCAGTATCTTTGCCAAGAAAACTCCATGGACAGAAACAAACGGCTAAAAGATATGACGCTGGAAGATGAGCCCCTCAGGTCCAAAGGCGTCCAACATGCTACTGAGGAAGAGCGGAGGACAAGTACAAGTAGCTCCAGAGCTAATGAAGTGGTTGGGCCAAAGCCAAAAGGATGCTCAGCTGTGGACATGCGTGGAAGTGAAAGGAAAGTCCGATGCTGCAAAGAAAAATACTGCATAGGAACCTGGAACGTAAGATCTATGAACCTTGATAAGCTGGATGTGGTCAAACAGGAGATGGCAAGAATAAACATTGACATCCTGGGTGTCAGTGAACTAAAATGGATGGGAATGGGTGAATTCAATTCAGACGATTACCATATCTACTATTGTGGGCAAGAATCCGGTAGAAGAAATGGAGTAGCCCTCATAGTCAACAAAAGAGTGGGAAAAGCTGTACTGGGATACGATCTCAAAAATGATAGAATGATTTCAATATGAATCCAAGGCAGACCTTTCAATATCACAGTAATCCAAGTTTATGCATCAACCACCGATGCTGAACTGGCTGAAATTGACCAATTCTATGAAGACTTACAACACCTTCTAGAACTGACACCAAAGAAAGATGTTCTTCTCATTATAGGGGACTGGAATGCTAAAGTAGGGAGTCAAGAGATAAAAGGAACAACAGTTACGTTTGGCCTTGGAGTTCAAAACGAAGCAGGGCAAAGGCTAATAGAGTTTTGTCAAGAGAACAAGCTGGTCATCACAAACACTCTTTTCCAACAACACAAGAGGCGACTCTACACATGGACATCACCAGATGGGCAATACCGAAATCAGATTGATTATGTTCTCTGCAGCCAAAGATGGAGAAGCTCTATACAGTCAGCAAAAACAAGACCTGGAGCTGTTTGTGGCTCTGATCATCAGCTTCTTAGAGCAAAACTCAAGCTTAAACTGAAGAAAGTAGGAAAAACCACTGGGCTAGTCAGGTATAATCTAAACCAAATCCCTTATGAATACACAGTGGAAGTGAAGAACAGATTTAAGCAACTAGATTTGGTGGACAGAGTGCCTGAAGAACTATGGATGGAGGCGTGTAACATTGTACAGAAGGCAGCAACAAAAACCATCCCAAAGAAAAGGAAATGCAAGAAAGCAAAGTGGCTGTCCAACGAGGCCTTACAAATAGCAGAGAAGAGAAGGGAAACCAAATGCAAGGGAGATAGGGAAAGTTACAGAAAATTGAATGCAGACTTCCAAAGAATAGCAAGGAGAGACAAGAGGGCCTTCTTAAATGAACAGTGCAAAGATATCGAGGAAAAGAATAGAAAGGGAAAAACCAGAGATCTGTTCAAGAAAATTGGAGATATTAAAGGAACATTTTGTGCAAAAGATGGACATGATAAAGGACAAAAATGGTAGGGACCTTACAGAAGCAGAAGACATCAAGAAGAGGTGGCAAGAATACACAGAGGAATTATACCAGAAAGATCTGGCTGTCCCGGACAACCCAGATAGTGTGGTTGCTGACCTTGAGCCAGACATCCTGGAGAGTGAAGTCAAATGGGCCTTAGAAAGCATGGCTAACAACAAGGCCAGTGGAGGTGATGGCATTACAGTGGAACTATTTAAAATCTTAAAAGATGACGCTGTTAAGGTGCTACACTCAATATGCCAGCAAGTTTGGAAAACTCAGCAGTGGCCAGAGGATTGGAAAAGATCAGTCTACATCCCAATCCCAAAGAAGGGCAGTGCCAAAGAATGCTCCAACTACCGTACAATTGCACTCATTTCACACGCTAGCAAGGTTATGCTCAAAACCCTACAAGGTAGGCTTCAGCATTATGTGGACTGAGAACTCCCAGAAGTACAAGCTGGATTTCGAAGGGGCAGAGGAACTAGAGACCAAATTGCTAACCTGCGCTGGATTATGGAGAAAGCCAGAGAGTTCCAGAAAAATATCTACTTCTGCTTCATTGACTACGCAAAAGCCTATGACTGTGTGGACCACAACAAACTATGGCAAGTTCTTAAAGAAATGGGAGTGCCTGACCATCTTATCTATCTCCTGAGAAATCTATATGTGGGACAGGAAGCAACAGTTAGACCTGGATATGGAACAACTGATTGGTTTAAAATTGGGAAAGGAGTACGACAAGGCTGTATATTGTCTCCCTGCTTATTTAACTTATATGCAGAATACATCATGCGAAAGGCTGGACTGGATGAATCCCAAAACGGAATTAAGATTGCCGGAAGAAATATCAACAACCTCAGATATGCAGATGATACCACTCTGATGGCAGAAAGTGAGGAGGAATTAAAGAACCTCTTAATGAGGGTGAAAGAGGAGAGTGTAAAAAATGGTCTGAAGCTCAACATCAAAAAAACTAAGATCATGGCCACTGGTCCCATCACCTCCTGGCAAATAGAAGGGGAAGATATGGAGGCAGTGACAGATTTTACCTTCTTGGGCTCCATGATCACTGCAGATGGTGACAGCAGCCACGAAATTAAAAGACACCTGCTTCTTGGGAGGAAAGCGATGACAAACCTAGACAGCATCTTAAAAAGCAGAGACATCACCTTGCTGACAAAGGTCCACATAGTCAAAGCTATGGTTTTTCCAGTAGCGATGTATGGAAGTGAGAGCTGGACCATAAAGAAGGCTGACCGATGAAGAATTGATGCTTTTGAATTGTGGTGCTGGAGGAGACTCTTGAGAGTCCCCTGGACTCCAAGGAGAACAAACCTATCAATTCTAAAGGAAATCAACCCTGAGTGCTCACTGGAAGGACAGATCCTGACGCTGAGGCTCCAATACTTTGGCCATCTCATGAGAAGAGAAGACTCCCTGGAAAAGACCGTGATGTTGGGAAAGTGTGAAGGCAAGAGGAGAAGGGGACGACAGAGGACGAGATGGTTGGACAGTGTCATCGAAGCGACCAGCATGAATTTGACCCAACTCCGGGAGGCAGTGGAAGACAGGAGGGCCTGGCGTGCTCTGGTCCATGGGGTCACGAAGAGTCGGACACGACTTAACGACTAAACAACAACAAAATTTAGAGCAATTCTGTGGTGGAAAATAATAAGAAATCAAAGGGGGAAAATAGGCCCATATGCCTTCTTGCCTTCACTGCTGGCATATTTCATTTCATTTCCAACTGTTTCATTTCCAAAATTTATCATTTCAAAGACATTTAATTTCTAAAACTTATCCTTTATAATCCCAACCGCCAAAGACAGGAGCCTAGAATTGTTATTTCCTAATAAAGTAAGGAGAAACTGTTACCCTGTCTTTGTTCCAACTAAAAACTTTTGTACTCCAACTCCAACTGACATACCTAATACTGCAGGAGCAACACAATGACTGATTTCCAACAGACAGCAGCATCTTTACAATCAAGTTTGTAGGATAATCTTTATTCTATAGTTTTCTGCTCAAACGTTTTCAGTTATGCATGTTTGTGCAATATAAACCAATTCATCCTTATCCTTGTCCTCTGTGAAATCAGTTTTTCTGTTGGCTCCCATAACACTCTTCCTTCCAATTGGGAAGGCGTGACTTCCAGCCTCTCCTGACCCTGAAGTTAACAAGAATTGAGAGAGCAAAAGAAAGCTTTCAACTTGTTTAGTCTGCAATGAAACAGGTTAAAACAATAGATGAGTTTCTCCTCCTTTGTCTTGCTCTCCTCAGCATCAACATAACGGCCTTTCAACAGCAATCCTTTTATGTCGAATAGCCTGTGACAACTGACGCTGAAGGTTTCCCAACCAGTGACCTTTGCACTTTGCTTAAAAGAGAAGTTTCTCAGTTCTGATTTTATTAATTTTGGCTTTCTGGTGTTTGAAGTGAACTTCACAGTGCACTATAGTATCTCCTGTAAGACAGTGAACAAAGTAGCTGATAGTCAATAGACTTTCAGCTTAGTATTTTTAGGTGTGGAGAGTGGGGTGATAACCTTTAGCAGAGCTAAGTACACTTTCAACTTCCCTTAATGTGGACACTAATCAGGATAGGCCCCAAATATTTTGCTTCCTAAGGCAAAGGTTGATATAGTGTCTCTCCCTTGCTCCATATACAGATGTCAACTGCACTGGCAATGTGATCTTAATTGGGCAAGCCTGGTGGTACGGTGGTTAAACTGCAGTATGGCAACCAAAACTCTGCTCACGACCTGAGTTCAGTCACAACAGGTTCAAGGTTGACTCAGCCCTGCATCCTTCTGAGGTCAGTAAACTGTGCACCCAGCTTGCTGGGGGGGGGGGGGGGGCAATATGTAGCCTGCATAAATAAAATTGTAAATTGTAAACTGCCCAGATAGTGCTTTCAGCACTATGGGGAGGTATATAAGCAGAACTCTTTGCTTTGCTTTGGTATGAGACAGGATCCTCCATAGACCTCTGAGAACAGCAGGATGTCTAAAGAGAAAACAGAGCAGTCTGTGTGGCACACAAAGTACTGTCTTCTAGCATATCACCACCATTCTCCACTCTCACAATGCCTAATGGTAGGGATAACCCTGGCAGTAATAGAACAGGACTATAATTATTTAACTGATTACTTTTTTTTGTATGTAGAAAATGAAAAAAGGCTGGGATTGCTAAGCAAAATGGCTGTCATTTTGCTCAAATTCTAGATGAGTTCATTTTCAGTTAGCTTGTTGATTTATTCAACAGTCAATCTGCTACAACAAACTGTACACAAAACTTATATATACTCACAAAGATATTCACAATGCTAATAAAAACACACTGATACTGCAAATGTGTACTTCAAGAAGTGACATTTTTAACTGAGTGCTATTTTAATACTTCAACATATGAGCTAAAATCATGCGCAGTTACTCTGGTGGACAGGAAACTGCATGAGATGAAGCGGCATATTGCCACTAATAAAAGTCCATGCTTGGATTCCCCTCACTGATTGCCCATTGGTTGACCTGACATGCAAGTAGGAATCTAGGTAGGGACTCACTAATTGGTGGCTATTTGCTACTGGGAGTTTTATAATTTCCAGTCTACTGGGGAACTATGCAAGAGGATTTTGGCCCTATTTCTATTAAAATAGGTAAAACAGCACAAACATAAATGTAAGATATTGTCATATGCTTTCCATAAACAAGAAAGTAGCTTTGCCTTGGCTTTCTTCATTTCCACCCTAAGCTCAAATGTACTTGTTTGTCTACTGCCCATCCCTCTCCTCCATAATGATTCAGGTCAGTCACTGACACCAATTAGCTTTGTGTCAAGAGCCTAGAAAACTATGACTGGAATGTAAGGTGGTACAATCCACTACTGCTTACTCGCTATCTGTTTCAATATTATTTTAGCCCCGAGTTTACATCAGATTCAGAACTTGTCATAAATATGAGCAGTGAATCAAACAAAAGAATAACTCACTGAATTAATTTCCTCTGTTACAACCTATTGTTGCTGGACTATGACTTCTTGTGGCTAAAATCTGTCAAGTGAGTAGAGTTTACTGATCAGTTCTGACATATTGAGTTTCCAGAGCAGCTCATTACACCTGTAACTATCCTGTTGAAGGAAATTGTCTTCCATGTCACAATTTTAAATTATGGAAATGACCAATAAGACTACGCTGTAGCTGAATATTTTAAAACAGAAAAGGAAGCAAAACCTTCATGGCACAGTACTACAAACCATCACAATGCCAAATTTGGGATGCATTCATAAGTCATATAAGGGGAGAGGGAAGCAGAATATTTTTTACACCAGAGTAGGGTGTTTGGGGAGTAAAGAAAGAAGTAGAGATGAGTGAGCTGGTGGTTGGATTTTTTTTTACAAGGGTATAGTGTCACCGTGTCACGTAAAAAATGCCAAATGCAGCTGTACCTGTATGCCCAGCTGAGTTCACTGAGGCCTTACAAACACAGATTTATTGGATGATGTTGACATAAGATACACACCAAAATTGAACAGCCCTTCTAATTGCAAAGCAGGAAGAAAACCTATTTATATATAGCATACAACAACAAACAGTGGGGATTAAGCAGAAAAATATGCAAGTTATGAAAATATGCATTATATTTCATGCACATGAAACAAAATTAAGCAGTACTAGTAAGTATTCATCAATAAGGACAGCTCTGAGTTTTGGATTGCTTCATTCCAAGATTGGTTAGAAGATAAAGAATATGGCAAAAGTATGAGCAAAATGGACATGGCTTCCAAAAGAGAAAAGATGAGATTTTGAAAGAATGGACTGATGAGTGGCAATATGTTTTTGCCAAGCTGGTTAAGCCCATGAACACAGTTCTAAACATTTGATTTCTGCAACTACTTTTACTCCCCCCCCCCCCCCCCATTCATCTATTCCTGCACAGGAAAAGAGCATTTCCAACTGATGCTGTATCAACTGTGCAGGTTTCAGGTGCAATTGCAATGGCTTATCAATCCATTAAAGCCCTCCATAGCCTGAGATCTCAAAGAATGCTTCTCCCAACATGACAGTCCCTCCCACCACTTCTAGCCAAGGCTTTCAAGGTCAGCTATGTGAACTGCCATTCTTTATATTCCCTTAGTGCAGAAACCTCTCTATTCTTGTTCTGAAATGCAAAAAAACAACTGCTAAACTACAGAAATAAATTTTATTATTAGTGTTCAGGAAAAAGAAAAGTATTTACTTATTCCAACAAGATTCCAATAACTGAGGATGCTACTGGATGCATTTATTAATGCAAATATAATACAATCTCAATTTTGTTAGATATTGCTGTCGTAATGTTCCTCAAAACACTGGTGCTTTTAATGTGTCAAAAAAGAAGGGTATGAATTTCTATTGCATGAGTTTATTGTTGTAAATCATCTAATTCCAAAAATTAGGAGGTTAGTTTGACCTCTTCCCTCCAGTCCTTCCTCCTGCAGTCTTAGGCAGAGTTTTAATTGACTAAGACAGGTAGAAGTTCATTATGGAATGCTATATATATTGAATTGAGATGGGCAAGTTTTCATTTGCATTATGTTTACTATATTGCTTTAATTGATTATGAGCCACCTTGAGTTCCCTGTGGGGAGAAAGGTGACGTATTAAATCAATCAACCAATCAAACAGCTAACCAACCTACCTGTAGTTCCAAAACATAAGGCTCCGGACGTTCTGGGACCACAGCATCAAGAAGCTTGAGGTAGCTGAGTTCTGGGTAACACAGCTTCTGGAGGTTGCAGTCCTGTAACATCTGGGGCTTCAAATTTGGGAACCAGAATCTTAAGCACAGTAAAGATGCTTTAATACAAATATAGTTTACTATATAAACACACAAATACACTATTTGCTATTCAATGCTTTAAAAATTGTGCTTTTAAAATTCAGTGCATGATTTCTAAAGTATTGAACAACAATTCAAACAAATCTATTCTGGATCACTTAAAATGTACACTTAGCCAAATGATTAACGAAACAGAAGAAAAATTAAAATATTACAGAAAGATGTTTCTGCTTTCTTTAGTTACTCCTTCAAGATGGTGGTTATAGAAACTATAGGACAGAATATTTCAGTGGAATGGATTATGTCAGGGGTTGCCCTCTCGGTTCTAGCTATAAGGTACTCTAAGATGCCAAGTTTATAAACCGGGAAGTTCGCTCTTAGCTTCTACAGTATTTGAACAGATTGATTTTATCCAATCACTATTTATTACAATTACCTGGTCAATATTGCACATTTATGATTTCTGAGGTGTGTGTGATTTAAGAGGTTATAATTTTACCTGTGTACAATGGATAATATCCTAGCCATCTGCATTCAGTAACATAAATGAGATTGCAAGATCTACACGTGATGTTCTGCTTAACATAGTAGGGTCCTGCCAGTCCCTGTGCTCTTAAAGGTAACTGCCTTCCTAAGAAGCGCACACATTTGGAAAAACTAAATACACTATAGGCAAATTTGGAGCATCTTGCAAAAGCCATCAGCAATCCTCTTGTGATGGCTTTCCACCAACTTATCAATCTACAGTAATTACTTGTAAGAGCTTTCCTCAAACCATCAGTGTCTCTGGATCACCCCCTTGTGATCTCCAGTGTTCTACCACCTGTGTCTTTCTTAGGGAAAATGTCACCTTATATTCATCAACTGTAGTCATCTGCTAGACCCAGCAGTGGAGGCTGCAGCTACAACTGCAATTTCAAATATTTCTCAACAGCAACAATACTATAAGTATAAATGACTGAATCCTCAGTTCAACAGTTTAAATTGCATAACAAGATCTGTTCCTACCCACGTAAGAATGAAGGTAAACATTTGGTGTCTAATTTGTAGAATAAAGTCAGCTTGTAGTGATATGAATAAAATTTATCATAGGAAAGTATAGGATCTAAAATTACTGTATAGGAAATAATACACAGTGCAAAAACATTATTTGGGATAAAATCATGACAGTTTAACATCAAGATTGCAATCCTGCTCTCTATTGCACAGTAAATTATTTCTGCTTCATTCATGGGAGGTTAGGTAGACAGAGAACTGCTGCCTGAACTTTACAGATGACAGATGAAAATAGTTAAATTTCAAAGCTGGATTTGTCTCTGAGAAATGATAGAGACAGTTATTTTTATTGTCCCAGGACATAAAACAATAACAGAAAACCCAACAAAATTCAAAGCCACATGGGAACTAATATTGAGGAACAGGGAACATGCCAACAATAACAGTCCATGCCTCAAGAAAAACAACAACAAAAAACAGAAAGGGGGAAAAACGGAAAAGGAAAAAAGGCTACCTTCTGCAGTGCCCGAAATACCATCAGCTTTAAAATTGCTTGTGCTTTTCTTCCTGCGGTGCTTTTTTCTGTTTCCATGAGGGGAAGGGGGAGGGTCCAGCTTAGGACTTGTGGTACTAGATATACTTGGGCTGGAGCATACAGAATCTCCCAAGCCAGTATCTATAAATCAAGAGAATAAAACGACAAAACATGAGGTAAGGTGCATTTCTATTTTCCCAGTAAAAACTAAGCAAGCACTGGAGGCAATTACAAATAATAATACTAACAATACTTGTGTGCTGATAAGTCTGTTCTAACTTACAGCAACCCTTCCAAAGGTTGTCTAGATGTAACAGTGCTCAGAAATGGTTTACCATTTCCCCCTTCTGGGGGCACTCGGGGACTGTGCAGCTTGCCCAAGATGACACAGGCTGGATCTTCTTCCTGGAGGCACGCTGGGGAACTCTCACCCTCTGGCTCTGTAGCCAGATACCTAACTCACTGCGCTGTCTAACCAACGAAGACAAATAATTGTAGTTAAACTATAGCTCAATTTTCCTACCAGAAAAAATCTTACTGATTGTGTGTGGAAGTCTGTGAAAAATATTTAAAGGATTAAGAAAAGGCCGGGTGGTTCAGAATTACACAAATGCACGATTAGGATGATACCTTTATTGAAACACTAAATAATCACACGTTGGCTTGGGCATGTCATGAGAATGGCTGATGGTTGGATTCCAAAAGATCTCCTGTATGGAGAATTAGTGCAGGGAAATCGCCCCAGAGGGAGACCACAGCTGCGATACAAGGACATCTGCAAGCGGGATCTGAAGGCCTTAGGAATGGACCTCAACAGATGGGAAACCTTGACATCTGAGCGTTCAGCCTGGAGGCAGGCGGTGCATCACGGCCTCTCCCAATTTGAAGAGACCCTTGTCCAGCAGGCCGAGGCGAAGAGGCAGTCCCGAAAGCAGCAAAATCAGGGAGCTGGACAGGGGACTGATTGTATTTGTCTTCAGTGTGGAAGGGATTGTCACTCTCGAATTGGCCTTCTCAGCCACACTAGACGCTGTTCCAAGTCCTCCATACAGAGCACGTTACCATAGTCTCTCGAGACTGAAGGATGCCTAATCAATAATCAAATAATCACACAAATTGCAAGCTCTGTGAGTAAAAATTCACTTCTTCAGGCGGTGCACCATCCCTTCATGGATAGTGCATAAAAATTGCAGCCTGAAGGAGGGATAATTTTCTCATGAAAGCTTGCAATATGTGTGATTTTTTAGTAGTTCAATAAAGGCATCACCCTACTCCTGCATTTGCAAAAAGTATTGGTTCTGACAAATGCTTTATGTATTCCCCCTTTCAGTGCCAGCACTAGTCTGCTCACACCTTGGCTTTGGCTAGTAGAGATTAAGGATTTCACAGCAAAGAGCCATTGTAACAACTTATTTGTTCTCTCTGTTGCCAGAAAAACCTAGACATTCCTGTAAAATCTGCCTGGATCTGCCTAAGATTATCTCAGAGGTAGTATGGAAAGATTCCAAGACTCAGTTTGGGGGAAGAGCAACATTTCTTCTTAGGTACTATTTACAGGATCTGGCTGAAGAATTCATGACCACCAAAGGAACCATGGGACCATCTCAATACTTTGTTGGCCTAATGCACGTGGCATGACATAAAACCTAGACCTGGCTTTTGCTGCTGGGCAGATGATTGAGGATTCAATGACTCCATTGTTATGGACATATAATTCCTCATGAAGTCTGGAGTGACAGTAGGAGATCTTCCCTACAGCAATAGGGGAGCAGTTAAGATGGCAAGGCCCAGTATGGTGTCTGAGGGATTCTTGAATACTCTGGAGGAATTCCCTGTCGGCAGGTCTGGCAATTCAATTGAAACCTTAGTTCCCTTATCTGTTAATGAGATGGAGATTTTGTCTTTCTCAAAAATAACCTTGTGTTTGGGTTCTTAATATATGAGGTACTACATCTCCCTATACACTCATTAAGCTCTTGCTGGGAGCAGTACATCACATGGAATACAGTATGGGACATGCTGTAGCACCCTGGTTGTGAAACATCCTCCCCTTAGAAGCATAACTGTTGTGGGTACTGATTTACTTAAGATGCCAAGATAAAACTGAAATGTTTATTCAGGTTTAGAGACCTAGTGCTCACAGCCTGGTTTTAATTTACTGGATTGCATGTTTGTTGAATTACTTTACATTATTTTGATTTGTTTAACACTTTTTTTTAAGCTGTGCTACTTGTAGGATGCTAGAATTCAGACACAAGGTGAGATATAAATAGTTTAATAAATATTTTTCATTTATTTCTATCATCTTCCCCTCAAAATTGGAACTCAAGGCTGCTTACCAAGATTAACTTAAAATAGTACAAATAAACCTACACAAGAAATATTAAACTCATAATATTAAAACAGACTTGTTTTAGCAGCATTTGGAATGAATGAATGAAAAAAAAGTAATAAAGGATGGAAGGAAGGACGGACAAATGGAAATATTTCATGAACTAGAAAGTGGCTTTTCATTGGTGCTTCATGTGAGCTTTCAAAACTAATCACTGCTACAGGTGCCTGATAATTTCTGCAAACCTGGAAACTATTTTGTGAACGTGTCCCTCATTTACAATGATATGTCAAAGGATGATATCCAGGTGCAACAGGATGTGAGCACACTATATTTTGAAACTGATTGTTAACATCAGCTGAAGCCTCTTTTACATTTTTCTTTGGAGTGTAACTGTTTACAAGGTACAACTAGAAGTTACACACAGCCCCAATAGAATAGATTTCCAAGTAACCCAGTTTTATATGTGATCAGGGTTAGGCTTTCCTGAGGTTCTCTCCATTTTAAGAGGTGGACAGTTCTTTCTTTCCACTTTATAGTCCTGGCATTTTCTGCTGTTCCTTCAGGATTCACATTTTTCCTTGATTTTAATCTGGGAGGTTTAGGAAAAGTGGATGAGTATTTGACGTAGAAGCTTTTAGTCTTTCACTATTAGCTTTTACAGGCGTAGCTCGGTTTACGAACACCTCGGTTAACGTAATTTTCGGTTTACGAAAATTGAAAATAATGCGTTGGTTTATGAAATTTTTTTTGCAATATGAAGCAAGTTTCCCCAGGATGCATTGTGCCTGGGAGGTTTATAGCACCGACCCCGTGCATGAGTTCCTATGGGAAACCGTATTTCGGTTTGCACATTTTTCGCAAAACGAAACGTACCGGAGAACGCATTAAATTCGTAAACTGAGATACACCTGTACTTCTCTCCATATGTCACTAGGTACAATGCCTGCTAGATAATCGATTTCACCATTAAGGTTTGGTTTCAGGCATCCAGTAATTATTCCAGAGCTTTCATTGAGTGCTTATAGCTACCTGTTCTGCATGGGCTGAACTGTGCCAAGACTTAGTTTTTAGCATTTGTGGTTGTGTGTCCCAATAAGTTCCTGATAGCTTTTGAAAAATATTATTCCTTGTAGAGATCCTTTGTTTTGTAGTTTGACATAATTTCTTATAAGTCAATGTACAACCCAAAGTTGACACCTGGAAATTTTTTTTGGGGGGGGGGAATCGACAACGCAGGAGTTGGATACCCTTCCAGGTAACCCAAAGTTTCCAAGGTGCCTGGGTATTTTTCAGATGAAAGACACATATTTGAAACTTAGTCAAATTGGGTTTAAATTGATTTATACTATAGTATGCACCAAGTTCTTCTAATGCAGTGGTTCCCAATTTTGGGTAACTCAGATGTTCTTGTCCTGCAACCCACAGAAGCCTGCACCACTAGATGTGCTGGCTGAGGTTTCTGGGAGTTGCAGTCCAAGAACACCTGGGTTACCCAGGTTTGGGAACCACTGTTCTAATGCAGATCTTGTTCTGGCATCTGAAAACTGCCTGACTCAGCACTAAGTGTGAGATTGGAAGGAGCCTTAATGACAAATATGAACATATTCGGGTGTCCCCTGGGCAATGTCTGCACCCTATTGGCTAACCCTTCCACTCCAGAAGCACCACTGGGTGAGTGACTATATGACTTTGACAATGGGCCACAAGCAGACATCAATAACAAATGGCCTGTCAGGGCCATAGTCAACAATAATCTCTATTAACATACAAGGCTTGTCAACACCTAAAGAAGATCCACCAAATCAGCTCTGCCAGACACATTACTGTAATATTCTAATGGAATGACTTTTACATACATATTTATTTCTGCAGTATCAGTATGCATATTTAACTATTTTTCCTTCATAGAAAGAAACAGCATTAAGGGTAACCAGAAGTAGGGGTGATCTCTCAGCAGAAAGCCTGAAAATGGAAAAGTTCAGTGGGCAGAACGTTCAGAAGCTAGAGATGGGGATGGAGCAGGTAGTGGATATTGAAGCAAAGGGTTGGAGTGAAGGATGTCTTGATGAAGGACTAAAGGATAAAGGAAGAGGAAAGGAACAGCCATGAACTATGAAGTGACATAAAGGGTAGCCGGAAATGAAATGTTCACTTTAGATACATCAGTGTTAACACGTTACTTGTGGATTCTTTTTTTGTTCAGCCAGCAGGAGCTTGTGCTTCTTTGTAGCAATTCTGCTCATGTCACTTTTTTTTCTTTTTGGTTTCTGGCATGTGTGATCACCTATACCCATCCAAAGGGGCAGTGGTCCAAAGTATTATTAAAAAAATACTTGGCAAATTGAGGTAACAACTTCTGGAACTCTAACCCTTATCTGACATACTACTAAACTGTAAAAGTATACATTAAAATGTTTGGAGAAGAGACAAGAGGCACTCACTTGAGGGAGATGTTCCCATTTTACTGGCATACTGTGGCATGCTGAAGGACATGCCAGTACAGTGGAAAAATCTTCCTCAAGTGAGTGCCTCTTGTCTCTTCTCCAAGCTATGTTTTAATGTATACTTTTACAGTTTAGTAGTATGTCAGGTAAACACTGCAGTTATACCAACTTGTGTCAGCTACCAACATTTCTTGTTTAAAAATAGCTGAGGAAGAGGGTGGTGTTAATGACAGAAGAAGGTGAGGTGACCTGTAATCCTGGTAAAAACTGTAGGGATTTGAGGTGCTGTGTGAACTCTTGCCATGAAAATTGCCCAAGATAATCAAGCATTCTGGGTGGATGACAATAGTGATTAAGCTACCATATGAAATTTTGAACTGAACCAAATCAACCACAGAATTGTCCCTGCCTAGTCACACCCTGAGACTTTTAAAGATATATTTAACTGCTATAATGGGACCCAATAATAGATACCACTACTGAAGTAGCCTGCTTCTGGTCAAAAAAGTCTAATCATTTTAACATTTCAAATTTCTTTGAACTTTATATTTCATATATGTCCATCATTTTTAATTGTGCAATTCTCTTATACGAATAAAGAAAGATAGTTTTCATAAAAATATAAGAAGCAAAACAGGCCACAAATCACACAGACTTCAGTGTCCGTACACAAATTCCAGGAATATGGGAAACAAACAAGAACTGCTGATCTTAATTCAGGAAGGTAAATATGTCCAGATAGAGATGACTGAAACTTCATCAGATGACTCTCATGACTGCAATACAGCAATTGAAGGATATAAATTGTCGAAGAAGAACAGAAAGAATAGAAAGGGAGATGGAGTAGCTCTATATGTCAAAAACACATATTCTTGCATAGAAATACAGGAGCTTGGTTGTCCCATGAAGAACATCTGGATAATTGGGGTGAAAAATAAAAGGAATGTGGTAGGTGGTGTCTACTACTGACTGACTAGAGATGATGAGGATGAAGCTTTTGAAAAACAAGCATTTCAAAGGGATACAATATAGTAGGGATGGGAGTTTTCAATTATCCTGATATCTGTTGAAAGTCAAATTCTGTCAAACATGGCCCTTCCAAGAAATTCCTGTCTTGTGTAGCTCGTTATTTTCTAGAGGATTAGCTATCCTGGACTTGATTCTAACCAATAGAGATTATTTGTTGGATCAAGTGGCATTAAGGGGAACTCTGGGGAAAGCGACCATGTTCTACTTGAGTTCTTAATTTCAAAGGAAACAAAAGCAGAGTGTAATCTCAGGTGTACAACGGATTTTAGGAAAGCTAATTTTAACAACCTCAGAACACCAACAAGTAGAACACCGATAAATAAGGGTCCCATGACAGGAGATTCTAACAAGAAAAGGAGTCCAAGATGGGTAGCAGATTCTTAAAAAGGAAATTCTAAAGGGTCAAATAAAAACATTTATCTTATTATAGCAGACACGGTCACATTGGGTGAAGATTTTCATTGAGTCATGCACCAAAACCCACAAACTGTTTTCCTTGTAGTCTATTGCCTGCTTTCACATACCTACAGTATGTGTATGTGAAATTAGTATTTTTATGCCAGTATACATCAAAGTACACCTGCTAGTACGGAATCTCATTTCCCAAGTTAACATCCATTCCTTTTGTTTCACAAGATCTTTTTGAAGCTCTTCATAATCCGTTTCTGTTCTAACCAGACTAATTTTGTGTTATCAACAGATTTCACCAAATCATTAGTGGCAAGTAGGAGTAGTAAGGAAGGGGTCCAGTGGAGGAAAAGACAAAAGAAAAGGGAGACCAAGGAGACGAAAGCAGAGAGTTATATACTAGTAGATTTTCCCAGCATCCTTCAAAACCAGAAAGACAAAGCAAAGGGCACTCTAGCCAAACAGAAGGAGGTAAAAAGGTAAGAGAGATCACAGAGGGAAACGACACCTGAAAAGTGTGTGCAATGTTTGTCTTCATGCTTGAGAACAACATGGTGTACATAGGTAGCAAGTGCAAACTGGTTGCACTGTTGGAAGAGAAAGTGAGAGAACTGGAGCAGCCAGTGGCCCAGGCTTAAGGCTATAAGAGAAGATGAAGAGTACATGGACAGAACTCTCAAGCAACAGCAGCCAAAGGAGGCACTGGAGGTGGAAGAACAGCAAGACAAAACAGAGAAGGAAAATGCTGAGAGAACAAACATGGTGGAACATGCACCAGGGAAAAGGGTCACATTTAGCAGCAAAAGCAGTAGACACTCTTTACCAGTGGAACTGCAAAATTGCTTTGAGATTCTTAAAGAGTCTGGCAGACAACATGCGGAGGAAGACATACAGGAGATCCTGCATGAGGACATGAGAGAGGGTGAAACTCGGTCAAGTAGAATCACAGAATCCACAGCGGGCAAAAAGAAGAGTAGTGGTAGTAGATGACTCCCTACTGCATGAGATTGAAACTGAAATATGCTGGGGAGATCCATGCATAGATGCATTCCAGAAGAATAAGCTTATAGAAATAGGCAAGCTGGTGTCTCCCATATAACATTTCTACCTGGGAAAAAGTGAGATGCAAATATCTAGAGAACAATGTAGGGAGTCAAGAGATAAAAGGAACAACAGGTAAGTTTGGCCTTGGAGTTCAAAATGAAGCAGGGCAAAGGCTAATAGAGTTTTGTCAAGAGAACAAGCTGGTCATCACAAACACTCTTTTCCAACAACACAAGAGGCGACTCTACACATGGACATCACCAAATGGGCAATACCGAAATCAGATTGATTATATTCTCTGCAGCCAAAGATGGAGAAGCTCTATACAGTCAGCAGAAACAAGACCTGGAGCTGATTGTGGCTCTGATCATCAGCTTCTTAGAGCAAAACTCAAGCTTAAACTGAAGAAAGTAGGAAAAACCACTGGGCTAGTCAGGTATAATCTAAACCAAATCCCTTATGAATACACAGTGGAAGTGAAGAACAGATTTAAGGAACTCGATTTGGTGGACAGAGTGCCTGAAGAACTATGGATGGAGGCTCGTAACATTGTACAGGAGGCAGCAACAAAAACCATCCCAAAGAAAAGGAAATGCAAGAAAGCAAAGTGGCTGTCCAACGAGGCCTTACAAATAGCAGAGAAGAGAAGGGAAACCAAATGCAAGGGAGATAGGGAAAGTTACAGAAAATTGAATGCAGACTTCCAAAGAATAGCAAGGAGAGACAAGAGGGCCTTCTTAAATGAACAGTGCAAAGAAATAGAGGAAAAGAATAGAAAGGGAAAAACCAGAGATCTGTTCAAGAAAATTGGAGCTATTAAAGGAACATTTTGTGCAAAGATGGACATGATAAAGGACAAAAATGGTAGGGACCTAACAGAAGCAGAAAACATCAAGAAGAGGTGGCAAGAATACACAGAGGAATTATACCAGAAAGATTTGGATGTCCCGGACAACCCAGATAGTGTGGTTGCTGACCTTGAGCCAGACATCCTGGAGAGTGAAGTCAAGTGGGCCTTAGAAAGCATGGCTAACAACAAGGCCAGTGGAGGTGATGGCATTCCAGTTTAACTATTTAAAATCTTAAAAGCTGACGCTGTTGAGGTGCTACACTCAATATGCCAGCAAGTTTGGAAAACTCAGCAGTGGCCAGAGGATTGGAAAAGATCAGTCTACATCCCAATCCCAAAGAAGGGCAGCGCCAAAGAATGCTCCAACTACCGTACAATTGCACTCATTTCACACGCTAGCAAGGTTATGCTCAAAATCCTACAAGGTAGGCTTCAGCAGTATGTGGACCAAGAACTCCGAGAAGTACAAGCTGGATTTCGAAGGGGCAGAGGAACTAGAGACCAAATTGCTAACATGCGCTGGATTATGGAGAAAGCCAGAGAGTTCCAGAAAAACATCTACTTCTACTTCATTGACTACGCAAAAGCCTTTGACTGTGTGGACCACAGCAAACTATGGCAAGTTCTTAAAGAAATGGGAGTGCCTGACCACCTTATCTATCTCCTGATATGTGGGACAGGAAGCAACAGTTAGAACTGGATATGGAACAACTGATTGGTTCAAAATTGGGAAAGGAGTATGACAAGGCTGTATATTGTCCCCCTGTTTATTTAACTTATATGCAGAATACATCATGCGAAAGGCTGGACTGGAGGAATCCCAAACCGGAATTAAGATTGCCGGAAGAAATATCAACAACCTCAGATATGCAGATGATACCACTCTGATGGCAGAAAGTGAGGAAGAATTAAAGAACCTCTTAATGAGGGTGAAAGAGGAGAGCGCAAAAAATGGTCTGAAGCTCAACATCAAAAAAACTAAGATCATGGCCACTGGTCCCATCACCTCCTGGCATATAGAAGGGGAAGATATGGAGGCAGTGACAGATTTTACTTTCTTGGGCTCCGTGATCACTGCAGATGGTGACAGCAGCCACGAAATTAAAAGACGCCTGCGTCTTGGGAGGAAAGCGATGACAAACCTAGACAGCATCTTAAAAAGCAGAGACATCACCTTGCTGACAAAGGTCCACATAGTCAAAGCTATGGTTTTTCCAGTAGTGATGTATGGAAGTGAGAGCTGGACCATAAAGAAGGCTGACCGCCGAAGAATTGATGCTTTTGAATTGTGGTGCTGGAGGAGACTCCTGAGAGTCCCCTGGACTGCAAGGAGAACAAACCTGTCCATTCTGAAGGAAATCAACCCTGAGTGCTCACTGGAAGGACAGATCCTGAAGCTGAGGCTCCAATACTTTGGCCATCTGATGAGAAGAGAAGACTCCCTGGAAAAGACCCTGATGTTGGGAAAGTGTGAAGGCAAGAGGAGAAGGGGACGACAGAGGACGAGATGGTTGGACAGTGTCATCGAAGCTACCAACATGAATTTGACCCAACTCCAGGAGGCAGTGGAAGACAGGAGGGCCTGGCGTGCTCTGGTCCATGGGGTCACGAAGAGTCGGACTTGACTTAACGACTAAACAACAACAACAACAACAAATACTTTGATACCCAGATATCTTTGGGAAAGATTATCTGGTTTCATACTGGAATTAACCCTTTCCGAGGGAAAAAGCAGCTGTAATGAACACAGGCTTCTAATTTTTCCAAGAGATCTATAAAGATTTATAGGGCTCTTAGGAAGGTGTTCCGGCATCAGATGTTCATGATGTTAGGAAGGCAAAAGCTGAGAATCAAGTGAGGTGAGTAAGAGAGGCTAAAAGCCACACACAAAAAAAAGAGCATTCTTCATGTACATATTTATCAAAAAACTGAGAAAGGAAATACCAGCTCAGCTACTGGGTGGTGGTGGTAAAGTGATACCCAAAGCAAAGAAAAGAGAGAAGTGCTCAATTCATACTTTATCTTTGGTTTCTCCCAAAATACATCATATGACCCCTCTAGGCAAATGTGAATGGAAAAGAGAGTCCTCCCATATCCAAGGTTGGATGAGCTGCATTCAAGAATACTGAAGGAAATGGATGAAGAGATCTTAGAAACATTATTATTATTTTCTTGAAATCATGGTGTATGGGTGGCATGCTGGATGATTGGAGGAGGGCTAATGTTTTTTTTTAATTTTCTTTTTATTATTATTATTATGTATAAAATCCATCTATGCTTATTTAACATCGTGTCATCTGGGTTCAGCTTATAATCATTTGTTAATACAACTACTATATTAAGCTCTTAATCTATACAACGTGCTTCTAACCATTGATAAAACAAGTTCCATGTTTGATAATATTCTGCATTAGGAGGACTAATGTTGTCCCATATCTTTAAAAAAGGGCAAAAAGGAGGAACCTGGGAACTACAGACTTGTCAGCCTGACATAATCCCAGGGAAAAGTCTGGAACAGATTATAAAGCAGTGACTATGCAAGTACATTGAAACCTGTGCAGTAGTAACTAGAACCCAATATGGATTTGTAAGGAACAAATCCTGCCAGCCTAATCTTACCTCATTTTTGATAGTGTGACCTTCCTGGGTTGGGAATACTGTAGAAGTAACATATATTGACTTCAGCAAAGCTTTTGACAAAGTGCCCCATGTTATTCTGGTAGATAGGTATGGACTGAACAGAACAACTGTCAGGTGGATACAAAGTTGTTCACAGAATTGTACTCAGAGAGTGCTTATCAATGGGTGTTTCTCAAACTGGGAAGGGGTAACAAATGTGGTACCACAAGGTTCAGTCCTGGGCCTGGGGCTCTTCAACATTTTAATTAATGACTTGGATGGGGAGGTGCAGGGAAGTCTTACCAAATTAGGAGATGACATAACATTGGGTAGAATAATACCCTGGAAGACAGAAACAAAATTCAAAGATCTCTTGATAGGCTTGAGCACTGGGCTGAAAACAACAGAATGAAATTGAGCAGGGATACCCTGTTTCCCCGAAAATAAGACCTAACCTGAAAATAAGCCCTAGTATGATTTTTCAGGATGCTCGTAATATAAGCCCTACCCACAAAATAAGCCCCAGTTAAATGAAACCCTGCCCTCCACCATTGTGCAGCAACTAGAAGAAGATGACATGACTGTATTTGAATAAATGTAGATTGCTGTACACGAAAAAAATAAAACGTCCCCTGAAAATAAGCCCTAATGCGTTTTTTGGAGCAAAAATTAATATAAGACCCTGTCTTATTTTAAGGAAAGCACGGTAACTGCAAAGTACTGCATCTAGGAAAAAGAAATCAAATGCACAGTTACAAGATTGGGGAGATACTTGGCTCAGCAATATTCCTTGAGAAGGATATTGGAATTGTGTTAGATGACAAGCTGAATATGAGTCAATAGTGTGATGTGGCTGCAATGAAAGGCAAATGCTATTTAAGGTGCATTAAGAGACATCTAGTCTGTTATCATGTGAAGTAGCAATTTCCCTCTATTCGGCACTGGTTAAACCTCATCTTGAGTACTGTGTCTAGTTCTGGACACAGCCCTTTATGAAGAATTTAGACAAACTGGAACAGGCTGAGAGGAGGGCAATAAGGACGATGAAGGGACTAAAAAACAACCCCTAAGAGGAAAGACTAAAATAATTGGGCACGTTTAGCCTTGAGAAAAGAAGACTGAGAGGAGACAGCACTTTTCAAATACTTGAAAGGTAGTCAAACAGAGGAGAGACAAGATCTGTTCTCAATCATCCCAGAGTGCAGGACATGTAATAATGGGCTCAATTTACAGAAAGCCAGATTTTGGTTGAATATTAGGAAAAACCTCCTAATTGTTAAAGCAGTACAACAATGGAACCAGTTACCTCAGGAAGTGGTGAGCGCTCCAACGCTGGAGGCATTCTAGAGAAAATTAGAACACCATCTGTCGGATACAATTTGATTTTGTTTCCTGCACTGAGCAGAGGGTTGGACCTAATGGCTTTACAGGCCCCTTCCAACTCAATTATTCTATGGTTCTATGATAATCAGGAGATTAGAACCTTCCATGTAGTTCAGCTTCCAGTGCTTAAGAGAAGAATGAAATGAAAGGATGTCATCTTCCACAGATATGCTAAAGGGATATGTTTTGGAAGCACAAGCTAAATCCAAAATACTTAAGAATTTGCATCCCATGAGTATTCATTCTACAAAACAATTCCTACTTATATTTTACCAGATTTATATATTTTGTGAGAAATGCACATACCACATTCTATATTTAAACAGAACAGTAGCTTAAAATCACAGAAATTAACCGCAGGCATGTTCAGAGACCCCTTGATCAGCCTTCCCATCTACAACACAAATCTTCTTCAAAAATACATTAACAAAAAAACATTAATATGCAAGACACTCTATCACGCATTCCTTTAACTAACCCAAGTGAGAGCTATGTCACTGTGTATGAGGTATATTGACCATTCCTGGTACTTACCATTTATAATATTTTCATACCAAGAAGTGTTCTGCACTCACTAGAAGCATTTTTGTATCATTTTAATTAACTATACTAAGTGAATTGAAATTATGCATAAAACCCTCCCTGATATTATAACAGAACACAGGTTCAGGCGCTTATTATTTTCTCCTTTCGATATACCTGTGTTATCTCATCAACACTGGTTCACGTGAATTAATCTGTTTAAGCGAAATCAGTCCTCATAAACTACAGCGCCAATCTGAAACTTCTCTAGTGTAGGGCCAACCTGAAAAATGAACTTGCTGCCATAGGTTTTTATGCAGTACCATACTTTTCAGATAATAGTGTGCTGTTCCTGGGTCAGACAGCTCTCAGATGAAGAAAGCCTGAGGTATGTGCTTCCCTTCTCATCTGGAAAAAGAAAATGTGAATCTGGGATGCAGAACTAAGCTTTCATTGTTTCTCTATTAACATTCTGGAATCTAGTTTCCAATATTCTATGAACACAAGTTATTTTGCATTTTTTCTGCTTTAAAATATAGGCTACTAAAGTGTACTAGGCTTACATGCACTATTTTCCCCTATTCTGCTTGCTTGACAAGGTATTTATTCTTCAGACTGAAAAGCAGCTTCTTCAAAACTGTAAATGAGTTCCAGCTCCAACCCACTGCATGCAATTTTATACTCCTGACTGAATGAAAATAAAACATTTTATTTGGCATCAATTACTACATGTGAAAACAGATGGCCACTGCTGCTACTATTTAACATAAAGACATACCAAATTAAAAAGAATCAAGCCCTTCATTATTTTACAACCTAACTTGCTTCAACAGAAGCACTAGAACTCATAAGATGCATTCTACTGAATGGGAATGGGCTGTTGCACCACTATCTGGTATATTCAAAGTCTGCCATTAGTTCTCTCCAATCTGGTGTTAATGTTCAATAAATACTCTCAAAAGTACATAACAATAGTTATAGTGACAACAATCTGTGCAATATCTGAGCTCGCATACTTGAAGTATGAGTCAAAGACGCAGTTTCACTTTTCATTCGGGAAGCTGGCAAGCATGACTAGAGGGGGAATAAAATAACATTCAGTTCACATAAATATCAAACAGGCTTCTTGAGACTGATGGGCCAGGAATATATTCTTAGCCATCATTCTGGCAGACAGGCCCAAGGACACTCATAACTTATTTTACAATCATTTAGTTTCTGCTCAAGTGGAAAACGTGACAACTTATCTCTGCTGACAAGATGCCATATCAAACCTTACAATTAACTTTCCTATGATTATCTGCCCAGCCCATCATTAGCTCGGCAGCTTCTAATGGCAGCTACAGGCAGCTTTTCTGATGATGGTCATCAGTTTCTGGATTTATAGCTACATTCTGTTCATTCACCATTCACACACACGCGCACACACACAGATACAAACACAGGGATAGCCTGAATTAAGAGTGCATATGTGTTTCTTAACCCTAAACAAAATTCATATGTAAATGGGAAAGTGAGATAAGAACTAAATTAACAAGATTTAAAAAAAAATGTCCTAGAGGTACGGTGCTGACAAAACACGACAAATTTTAATCCTTCTAGTTGCGACATTTGACTGTTGCTCCCTCAATATGAGGCTTATGAAAGCTTAGAGACAAGGTGTAAGGACTCCTTCAATTATAGTTGTGTTATTTTATTTTACAGCTGGTAAAATCCTATTAATGATCAACTTGAGCACTGAACACATTATTAGGAAATCAAGTATGACTGTCATTACTGTTTTTCAAATAGCCAGAATAATGTGAATTAAAGAATAGTTTGTCATCCAGAGAACAAAGGCATAGGCTACTTCCCTGGATAATGTACTAACCTTAGCATGCATGATATGTGATGGACATGCTACAAGCCAACATGAATTAGTTCAGTCAACTTTTATAGTGCATTAGGAAACATGACACAAGAAGGCTTATTATAAATTATGTAATGGTTTCTTAGGAGAAATATTACAAGGCCATTTTCTTGCATGAAGAAACTTCAGTGGTGAGACTGTGGAATGTGAATTTTATGATGTTACACTATTAAACCACAAACAAAGAGTATTTGATCATGGCACTTTTTAATTTCTGCAAAATAATTTCAATCCAGATCTGTACAGCCAACTGATATATTAACAAACACAAGGCATATTATATAAAAAGTAGCTCCACTACAATTTATACTAACCATTATATTTAAAAAAAACCTCAATGCTTTTGTGCAAATGATTTTTCAAGTTGCTGGATATTACAGTAAAGAAATTTTAAATAGTGAAACGGTCAAACATTTTAAGGAAGGCCTTGTACTGTGAATGCAGAATCCATTTTCTACATACGGTGTTATCTGCCATCAAGTCAGAACCATTAGGATAAAGCTACCCTAATTGGGCTTTCAAGGTGAGGTATTTAAGGAGTGCTTTTACCAGTTCTACCCTTGCCCTTTAATTTCTAAGGCCAAGCAGGTATTCAAATCCAGGTCTCCTGAGTCCTACTCCAACATTCTGTTCACTACACCACACTGGGTATCACCTTTCTATACTACATTTATACATACTTTAGAAGATTAGGCAGAGTCAGTTTTTAAAGTCATATATATTTGACATACGTATTTCCTGAGCAAGACACACAAGTAAATGATAGCTGATCTGTCTAAACTCTCTTGACTAAGTTGGACAGATTTTCTTGATCCATTTGATTATTTTTTTTAAAGGCCTGGCTTTGGTGCTTCATTACGCTACAGGATAGACAGGGAGTGTTACCTTGTTGATTGTCTCGGTGGCTTTTGATGCTTTTATACTGCAATATATTTTGGAAATCCAACTTTGCCAAGAACATAATGTCTAAGACATTCCTCACTTGCCTTGCTGACAATTTCGTGTTCAAGAAGGTTGAAGAAGCAACAAGGGGATAAGCTATCCAGGACCAGGTCTTCATCAAAAGTGAAATGAGATAGAAATACTGGGAACTTTGGGTAGGAGTGACCATACTTTTTTGGAATTTGTTATACTGAGAAAAGGGAAAGTGGAGAGTAGCGCAATGCATATTCTGGACTTCAAGAAAGCTGATTTCAGTAAGCTCAAGTAAATATTAAGTGAGACCCAATGGACAGAAATATTTAAAGAGAAGGGACTCCAAGACAGATAGGAGTTTCTGCAGAGTGAGATACTGAAGGCATAATCACATACAATTCTTGTGAGGAAAAAAAAGTGGGAGACATTTAAATAAACTCAAATGGCTGCATAAATAGCTTTATAGGTGAGCTAAGGTTTATAGGGGATGTACAATAAACGGGAGGAGGGGAGTATCATGAAGGAGGAGTAAAAAAAATCAATACTTGTAGAGAGAAAGTTAGGAAGGCTAAAGCTCAACATTTAAAAAAGTTAAAATTAACAAATAGTTTTTTTCCCCAGAAATGCATGAAGGAAGAGAAGAACAAGGAAATGAAGAACCTGCTGAGTGGAGAGAATGGAGAAATACTAACAGGTGACACAGAGAAAGCAGAACTACTGGACACCTACTTTGCCTCTGTATTCTCCCACAGGAATGTATTACTTGCCCCTTAGTCCATTGTGATTTACTACAGTACGTAACAGGATTTCAGCTATTCTGTCTTAAGTGGAATCTACCCCACAGGAGCACATGAGAAAGGTTGAAGCAAAGCAAAATACAGTCAGTGAACCTGCACCCTACAAAAAGAAGAAGAGAAGAGTAGTTATAATAGGAGACTCCCTACTATGTGGAATTGATACTGAAATATGCTGGGAAGATCTATGGACTCACCAGGTATGCTGTCTCCCTGGAGGTCAGATAAGGGATGTGACGGAAGGACTGCCATCACTCATAAAACCCCTGGATACATATCCTTTCCTTCTCATCCATGAGGGAACAAACAACACTGCCAAGAGCAACTTTGAAGGGATCACATCAAATTTTCAAGCTCTGGGAAGGAAACTCAAGGACTTTGGAGCCCAGATAGTTTTCTCATCCATCCTACCAGTACTTGGAAGAGGAACAGAAAGGGAAAGGAAATACTCCAGGTGAATGACTGGCTACAAAGTGAGGGATTTGGTTTTTGGTATCACGGGCTAAGCTTCCTGGACGTTAGACTGCTAGCAAGTAATTACTTGCACCTCACAAGGACTGGAAAGAATGTATTAGGCCACAGCATCAAGAACTTCATCAGGAGGGCTTTAAACTGAACTGAAAGGGGGAGGGAGACACAAGTACAGAAGTAAAGATTGATGAAGCCTTACACACAATAAGAGGAATGGACTGAACAGTTCTAATGGGGGGCAATAATAACATTAACATTAATAATAATATTCATAAAAATGTACAAAGAAAAGCAAGCCACAAAACACACAATCTCCGGTGTCTATATACAAATGCCAAGAGTATGGGAAACAAACAAGAAGAACTGGCAATCTTAGCTCAGGAGGGTAAATATGACTTGACAGGAATAACTAAAACTTGGTGGGACGACTCATGACTGGAATAAAGCAATTGAAGAATATAATTTGTTCAAAAAGAAGATAAAGTATAGAAAGGGAGGTGGAGTTGCAGTATATGTCAAAAATACACATTCCTGCACAGAAATGCAGCAGGAGGAGATTGGCTGTCCCATTGAGAGCATCTGGATCAATGTAATTGAGGTGAAAAGCAAAAGGAACATGGTAGTTGGAGTTTACTACTGATCAAGAAGAAGATGCAAATGAAACTTTTGAATAACAAATTGCAAGCATTTGAAAGAGACATGATGTAGTAGTGATGGGAGGTTTCAATTATCCTGATATCTATTAGGCAGAAAATTCTGCCAAGGATGGCCCTTCTAAGAAATTCCTGACTTGTGTGGCTGATAATTTTCTCCGACAAAAAGTAGAGAAAGAAAATAGAGGGCTGTCACATTCCCGCCTGTCCCTTGGTTGTTCCACCAATCAAAGGGCACAAGCTATGTGTCGTGTTGCTGCCACCAGTTGATTACATCAACATTGTTTATTATTAATCACAGAGGTCCAGACAATGTGTCATTTTTAAAAAGAACAAAATAGAAATTGTTTATTATTACAGGTGCTGAAGGTAACAAAAATACCTGGAAGAATGCAAATATTAACCTCTTACATTACTAAGGATACATTACTTACATTACTAAGGATTACATTACATTACTCTTACATTACTAAGGATACATTACTTACATTAATAAGGATTACACTACATTACTCTTACATTACTAAGGATACATTACAGTTTATTGATATTCAAGCAAATTCTGTACTTTAAGCATATTCCATAACTATTACACAAACAGAACAGTTACTACTGAACTCAGATAAAAACAAAGACTTTTCTCTAGTCATTTGGCCTTCGAGACAAGGCGTCAGCAACCACATTCTGGGTTCCTTTTACGCCGCGGATTTCAAAGTCGAAGTCTTGTAGAATCAGCGCCCATCTCATCAATTTGCTACTGTTGGCTAAAATAGTTCTTAGTCATAGAAGAGGAGAGTGGTCGGTGCACAGGACAACTCTTCTCCCCCAAATGTACGGCTTCAGCATTTGCAGCGTCCATACAATAGCTAGACACTCTTTCTCGATGGTAGATAAATGTTTCTCACCAGGTTGAAGTTTCTTGCTGATGTACGTTACTGGATGTAGACTCCTGTTGTCATCTGCTTGGCACAGCACAGCTCCCAGTCCCATGTTCGATGCATCCGTGTAGATGATGAACTCACGGTCAAAGTCCGGGTGGAATAAGGACAGGTCCTGAAGTCAGTGCCCTTTTCAGACGATCGAAGGCTACCTGGCACTCTGACATCCACTGGATGTTTTCAGCTTGCCTCTTTTGGGATAAATTTGTTTTCTTTTTGGTTAGTGGCTTCATTTTCTCAACTGTGGGGAGGGTAGGCAGTTTCTTTGACTCCTCCAGAACAGCCATGGCTGCGTTCTTCTTTGAAATCTTCTTGCCCTTGCTTTCACCCTCACCCATAAACCTGACCACAGGTACCTTTGTCACAAAGCTCTTCATATGAGGGGGACCACTTTCCTGGGTCACCTCAAAATTCACAGGCAAGTTCCTTTTAAGTGCAATCTCAAACACTTGGCTTATTTCAAATTTATTGAAATTAATCTCCCATTAATTTCTGGTTTCTCAGGTAGGGGCTCGTTTTGCAGGATTTTCAGTGCTTTAGCAGCTGCATGTTGAGCCTGCTTAATACGAGTTCCTTCAGCTTCCCGGTGCTGTTGTAACAAATCTACAGGTCCTGACCATGCTAACTGCAATTTATTCCCCTTTATGGGTCTCAGCATCAGTACTTCGTCCTCAGGACAGAATGTTCTTTCCCGGGCCTTTTTATCATACCAGCTTTTCTGCTTTTCTTGAGCACCCTTTAAGTTTTGCTCTGCTATTTCTAAGGACTTTTGCAAAGTGTTCATTAGATTATCCATGTACTCTATAATGGATTCAGGGTCACCCTCTTTATAATCTTCCCAGTTCTGACGAAGTAAATCTAGGGGCCCTCTTACTTTGCGCCCAAATAAAAGTTCAAAAGGACTAAACCCGGTACTTTCTTGGGCTATGTCCCTATAATTGTATAATAATGACTGCAATTTATTATCCCAATCATTTGGGTTCTCTGCTACATAAGCACCTATCATTCTCATTAAGGTCCCATTAAATTTCGCCACTAGACCATTGGTCTGGGGATGATAAGGAGAAGAAGTGATGTGGGAAATTCTGCAGACTTGCCACAATCTCTTCATTATTTTGGAAGTACAAGATGTTCCCAAATCTGTTACTATTTCTGAAGCAAAACCCATTCGGCACATGTAGTTAACTAAGGCATCTGCCACAGTTTTGGTCTCTATATTTCTTAGGGGTACTGCTTCAGGATATCTAGTGGCATAATCTATAGGATGAATCTATTTCCTCGTCTAGTTGCTCTGGGTAAGGGTCCCACTAGGTCCAGACCCAAGCGTTGGAAAGGGGTCGAGATCACTGGCAATGGGCATAGCTTAGCCCTCATCTTGTCATTTCCAGTACCTCATTTTTGGCAAGTATCACAGCTTTGACAATATTGTTTAACTTGCTTCCCCATCCCTGGCCAATAAAAGTTCTGTGCCACTCTTTGCTTAGTGTGAGAGATGCCCATGTGTGCTCCAAATACATCTCTGTGTGCCTTTTCCAAAATCTTTTCTCGGTATTTAACCGGTACGATTAACTGTTCGTGGGGTCCTTCTCCTCACCTATGAGGAGTCATTAAAACTTCTCTATACAATAAATCTTTTCCCACACAATACCTCTCTGGATGTTCAGGGGTCGGTGGAATGAGATTCTCCTTAACTTTTTCGAAGCAATCAGTTAAGGAGCTATCTTCTTTCTGTTCCTTAATAAAGGAGGAACTCTTAGGATTTATCAACAGCACTAAATCAGCTGTCTCCCTCATTTCAGGATGTTCCCTTAAAATGAGTCTTTAATTGATAGTTTCAGCGCTTTCCTCAGTGGCTTCAATCTGCTTCCCCTGAGAGTGGGTTACCATTAAAACACTCTGCACATGCTTAGATAAATCTAAACCAATCAGACAAGGAGCTGGGATTTGATCTGACTCTGTTATTTTCCATATATCAGACCACCCATGGTACTTCACTAATATTTTGGCCATAGGTAATACCACCAAATCAGAACTAATCCCTTTAACAGAGACCTTCTCATGTTCTATCATGTCTTCCTCAGGGATTATATCTGGATGGCAAATTTGTGAGCATGAATCTTTAAGGTTTAGATACTTCTTGCCATTTATAAAGATCAGTTCTCCTGAGCTTTCTAGTAAATTTTGATCGCACTTGATAAAAAAAAAACACTGTACCACTTTAGCCTCAGGAAGTTCTGGGGGCTCTGCCAAGTCTGTTCCCTTAGCAACAGTGCAGCCGTTAGAGGCCTCAACGGCTGAAGGCAAAATACTTTTTTAGTCTGACTGGAACCCCCACTCTTCTGAGTTTCACATTGGGCCCAAAAATGTCCCTCTTCCCCAGAGGAAAAACATGTCTTATTGGCCCTATGCTCAGAATAAAGGGATTTATTAACTCTTCCCTCAGAACTATTCGATTTCAGGGGACTTTGCTCTGGGAATGAATATTTTGCTTTAAAATGGTTTTCATTAGCTCGGGTATTTCTGAGGTAATCTCTACTGGAAGGGGACACTCTCCTCCTGTTGTCCCAACCTTTTCTATCAAGTTTTACCTCAGAAAATCAAGGATCTCTGATCCCACTAATAAAATCAGCATATTCAGACGTCTGTTGCACATTTTTAGGATCCTTGTCCTTCACAAGATAACGCAATTCCCCTGGCAAAATTGAATAAAATTGTTCTAATCCAAACACATTCTTCATTTGTTCTAAGGAAGTGACATTCTCTTGCTCCAACCACCTATTGAGACATTGATTTAAATGTGCTCCAAGCTGGGAAAAGACTCCTCAGGTTTCTTTGTAAAAGGACGAATTTTTCTTCTGAGGTGCTCTGAATTAATCCCAAATCTGGAATACACCATCTTTCTATAAGCTTTAAAATCTCTAGCTTGTTCAAGAGGCATCTGTGAATATATCTCAGATAAAACTCCCCCTATCTGTGACCTTAAAATTGTCATCCTCTCATCATCTTTAACCCCAAAGTCTCAACAAGCTCTCTCAAAAGAAATCAGGGAAGATTCAGGACAATCTCCATTCCGATATTGGGGAAATTTCTTTAGGTCGATTTTTGAGGGATTTCCCACGCTGGAATTATTTTTATTATTATTATTATTTTGAGCAGCTAATTCAAATTTCTTCATCTCTATTTGGAATTGCATTTCTCTTTCTCTTTGCCTGTTTTCTTGCTCAAATTCCCTTCTCCTGTTTTCTTGCTCAAATTCCCTTTCTCTTTCCTCAATTTCTAGTTCCCTGAGTTTGTATTCCTTTTCCCTTTCTCTTTCCTTAATTTCTAATTCTAATTGGTTTTTCATAGCTAGCTCCTTCAGTTTAAATTCTTGTTCTAGTTTCCATTTTTCAAAATCTTGGGAGCTTTGGATATTTTCTCCTTCTGAGGCAATTATTACTGAGCCCTCAGTTTCTTCTTCACTTTGAATTTGAGGGTTCCCATTTCCCTCAGCACCTTGGAGCTCAACCTGTGTCCCCATAACCAACTTTTTACTTTGTCTGGGGGGCATAAATAATACAATTTCTTCTTAAACTGGACTGTTCTTTTCCCTCAAAAGAGCCAAAAAGGACCTTTTTTCCCAGTGGCTTTCCTTATAACTAGGTTGCACTTTTCCAAGCAGCGCGCCTCGGCTACTCCCAAGCTCGCAACCTTTGCCACAATATTTCCCTGTCTGGGCAATTCTTGTCTCCAGACACAAGAACAACTTTCTGCTTAGCTTTCCTTTACTTTTAGCTTTTAGTATCACCTCAGATCTATCCTGACTTAGGCTTCCACTCCATCCGCTACTGCTCTTTTCCCTCAGAGCTCCGGATTTTGAGCTAACCACTTGGTCTTGTAAATCCTGAGGTAAGTGGTTTATCCTGAGTAGGTCTTAGGATTCTCCAGATCTGGGTTGAGAAGCCCCAAAACTAAGTCTTCCACAAGACTCTAACAGGCAACCACTTCTTACCACAGATCCTAACCCCTCCTAGCTAGGAATACCTTTAAACTCAAGCCAATTCAATTTTTCACTGGATTGTTTCAAATCCCACCACTGTGCCACCAATTTGTCACGTTCCCGCCTGTCCCTTGGTTGTTTCACCAATCAAAGGGCACAAGCTATGTGTCGTGTCGCTGCCACCAGTTGATTACATCAACATTGTTTATTATTAATCACAGAGGTCCAGGCACTGTGTCATTTTAAAAAGAACCAAATAGAAATTGTTTATTATTACAGGTGCTGAAGGTATAATCTATGTCGTTAACTCTTAACAAAACATCCTTCTTCATACACTCTCAACCACCAACCCTCTCTCTCTACTTCAAAACACAAAACCTCTAATCTCCAATCTCCTCCCCCTGCAGAGACTCTTATATCTCAGGATTCCGCCTCTCCAGCACTCTCATTGGTCCATGCAGATAGCACATTAATATTCATGACCTGGATGGTTATCCTTGACTTGATTTTAACCAATAGAGAAAACTTGGTGGAGAAAGTGGCAGTAAGGGGAACTCTGGGTGAGAGTGACCATGTTCTGAGAATTGTGGATTTCAAATGAAACCAAAGCAGAGTGTAGTCACACATATATATGCTGGATTTTTAAAAAGCCAATTTTAATAAACTCAGAACAAAGATAAATAAAGCCCTATGGCAGGAGATCCTAACAAGAAAAGGAGTCCAAGAAGGGTAGGAGCTTCTAAAAAAGAAAATTCTAAAGGCACAACTACAAACAATTCCAACAAGAAAAAATGTGGGAGATAGAAAAAAAAGGCCAGTGTGGCTTCACAAAAAGCTATCCCTTGATATTTATTCCTGCACTGAGCTTGGACTCGATGGCCTTATAGGCCCCTTCCAACTTCATGATTGTATGATTCTATGAAAATGTAAAGGCCTCCATTCTGGAACTTTAAACAGGAGAGCTTGGTCTGTACATCTGGTCATGATTTTTCTGACAATTCTGTTTCTTTTGCACTCCTACAGCTCTGTAATATTCAGCCAAGTAACAAAAAACTGGCAACTGCTTGTGAGATTTTAGTGGACTAAGAAAAGTAGCTCATTTAGATGCACACCTTAACATCGTGAGGGGATTTGAGTGTGTTAGAAAAGCTGAAAGCAATGCTTACAGAAGGCTAGAGTCCATTACAAGTTTGAATTCCTAGCAGGGTCACCTAAGGCAGAACAGTCAAAGCTGAGGCACTGGACTAAGATACATTCCCCCTCTTTAGGATTAATGGACACATCAATAGAAGAGAATGGATATGTTCCAATGGTGATGGGGGTGGAGAAACCTCTGGAGGGCAGCTATTGGACAGCTATGACAGTGGAAGGTACCACTGATGGAGCATCTTTTACAGATAACAGCAGTGACACAAAAGCTAACTTTTGTTAGTAGTTGAAAGGCTGCAACAATAAACCACTACTGAATATTTCTGACTTTTAAAATCTTATGTTGTGACAATCCAAAATGAAACAAGAGATAGTTCTGAGAGATGAGACTCCTAGCACTGTCGCTAATGGTGCAAGTAGATTAAAGATAAAAAGATATCTAGTGGATGATGTGCACAGAGGTGACAGGAAAGTCCAGTGTTGCACAACAGATACAACTGGAACATGGAAATGTGAGCAGTATGAATCAAGATAAACTGGAAACTGTAAGGAAGAAATGTAACATTTAAACTCTGCAGTACAGTAGTCCCCCCCCCCCCCATATCTGTGGGTGATCTGTTCCGGGATCAACTGTTGATATCTGAAACAATGGATATGAGGGAACCCATTAAACAGAGAAAGGAGAAAGTGCATGTGTGCACTGTGGGCTGGGTTGCAGCAGCGGCAATGGTCGGTTACTGAAACCATGGATACTGAATTGATACCGGGGGGGGGGAGGTACTGTAGTTTATACAGACAAACTAATGTGGATTGCAATGCAACATTTCCAGCTGGTTAACTGTAAAGTGTTTTACTCTTGCAGTGACAGACTTGGAAGACATGGAGTGGTTCTAATACTGAGGAAAGTTGCAGTACAGGCAGTCAGGGGCCATAATGCAAAGTCTGACCAAATAATATGAATCAGACTTCTTGGAAAACTGATCAACACAACCATAATTCAAGTCTATGCTCTATCTACAGATGCTGAAGAAGAAGATTTAATGCAAGCATCCAGGAGAAGACTGATCACACACCTAAACAAATAATTCATTCATAGGATCAGCACTGGTTGGAGATGACTTGATGGCATGTAACAACAGCAAGAAAGGTACTGCCCACCCTTGTTTTTGGACTGTGTGAAAGGGCCATATGGTTCCCCCCCCCCCCGCTTTTAACTATGTTAACCATAGGATGCCAGCCCCTTTTGCTTGTACCAGCCCAGTTGGTTTCTGGGAAAATTTAAAGTGATGCCTTTGTTCTGGAAAACCTACCTGGCTTACAAGCTGAAAAATGTCTCTTCCCAAAAGAACCCATCTATTCCCTAAGACTATTGGAGATCCTCCTACAAATGCTTCCAATTTAAGTTCTGATGGTGAAACAAGACTTTTCTCTCTCAATGTCAAAGGGAATGGACAAAACACTGGGAGCACAACATCCTGTGTCATATGGAAATCAGAAACAACCTTAAGCAAAAAGGTAGTATCTGGTCTAAGTATAACTTCATTTGGATACCACTATAGGTAAAACTGCTCACCCAGAGGGAAAAAAATCTATTGCTAAATGTGCCAATGTAATCATGATTAGAAATGCTATCTTTGCAGTGAGTAACTCCAAAGAGGTACTGGCCAAAGGCTGAAATAGAGTTTCATAAGGAGAGCCCAAACCAGAAAAAAGCTCCAGGGTGGTAGTGGAGGAGATATGGCGAGAACTTTTTAACGTCTGCAACAGTAAATAAAATGCATGTCAGCTCGGACCAAGTGGGCCAATAAGGCTGATAGGTAAACTTTCATAAAGAAAATAATAACATGAGCATAAACTGTTAACACTTAATAAACAGAACATTTGTCATGACCAAATTTCTGGTCTCTCGCAAATTGGCTTCCCATTCAAAGACTGTAAGGCATTGCCTAAAGAATTTCAGCCTCTTATCCCCACTGTAATATGGCGTCGGCTTTCTGTTGTACCTGGAATAAACATGTCAACATGAGGTCGGCCCCACTTTCAGAATATTCTTTCAAATAGGAGAGGACGGCTTTTCACTTGTGAATGTCTCCATAATGCTCAGCAGGCCTCTAAAACGATCGGTTTCTCCTGGACCACGTATCACAATGAATAAGATGGTACATCAAATGTTCCATGGATACACCATGAGACGCACAGGTTTCTTAGACATGATGCCATCCTGCTTTTTTATGCACCATGGTATTGTTGGGAGCAGCCTGTGTAATGGTGTATGTAAGCAGTGAATAAAAAACCCTGCAAGCTTTGCAGCTGTCCAGGAGTTCCAAAAAAATGATAGGACATCAAGCCTCCCTGGCCATCCATCAGCCCTGTATGCCATTCTGGAAGCAATGAAATCTCCCCTCCCCATCATCCTATCTTGGAGGCATCCATAGAGGCATGGCTGAGGTGATGGTATCATCACTGGTATGGCAGGGATGAAACCGAAGCAACAGTTTGAGTGGAAGTACTCATTTGTGGTGCAATATTAGATGTCATGGTCAAGAAAGGTTGAGCAGATAGGAAAACTGCCCGTTGCCAAAGAAGGAATTTCAATCATATTTTCTCTGTTTTTTTCTACCTTGTGGTGAAAGATAGAAAAATCTTACAAGCTCTGTTACGCAATTCCCCCAAGCAAAGAAAACAAGGAGAGTGGCCATCAGCAAAGGGAATCCTGGCATTGCAAGATGAACACTTCTTGAAGGAGGAGTTGAAGTGTCATAAATGTGGACATGAGAGGGATCAGGAATGACTGAGCAAGGTAAGATGAGGTAAGTTGCTGCTGCTGCTGTTCTTCTTCTTCTTCTTCTTGCAAAATGAAGTGGGAAGGAACATGAGGGACGGAGAAAGGGTATGGACAGAAGGAAAGCTGGCCGCTTAGCTAGATAAAAATGGCAACAAAACATGTGCAGAAGAGGGGGGGGGCAGGGCCATTGCTAAAATGCTGCTCAGCTATAGAAGTTTCCCAAAGGACCCTGTGCAGGTGCAATTGAACCCATTAGTGTGGGTTCACAGTGATCATAAAGGAGAACAGACACTATATTTAAGCCTTACAATGTAAAGAGGAAATATTTCTATTAAATTTGAGGAAAACACTTTGTCCTAGAATTGAATACCAATTGTGCTGGGTGAGGGAAGAGCTCTTTGCACCAACACATTGGCTGAAATACTGTTGGTGTAACTATGCCTGTGGAAAGGTGTTGACATGACCAGCAGGGGAGATCTTGGCAATAGAATACTTCCCCCTTCTGTCCCACGGTTTTTATAACTTGCAAATAATCCCTTACATCACGTGGAAGCAGTGGAAGCCATGGAACTAGAGGAAAACGCTTTTCATTATCGGAAGTCATTACCACTGAATCCCCTCTGCTAGTGATGTCAACAGGATTTCTGCCAATGTCACAAGTTAAGAGTTATACAACATCCCATTTCACTTCTCTAAACTGAAAAATCATAGCTTGACATTTTCTAGATGACAGAAGATGAACTGTGAGCTGCTGTATGTTGATTGCTCTGGCACTAACACTGCTTACATATAAATACTGCTTATGAGAACAGCTTGGATTTTTTAACCAGACTTAGAGGTATGACGTCAAGTGAAACTGTATAGAAATCCCAGCAGTGAAAACATAAATTTAATTTGAGGTGGGGCATTTTGGACCAGGATTCTTTCACATCGATGGACTCATAATGTTAGCTTAGACATATGTCAAGGACAGTTCCCTTAGCTGTGAAGAATCATTGCCAGGACAGAAAGATAAGATGCTTCAACTCAATAGAATAACACAAAGCCTACCTGTCTACCAGCAGGCTTATTGCTTGGGTAACATATTTTAACAGCTGTTTTCTTACACTACCTATTGCCTAAGGTAACAGCATATATGGCACAAAGTTAAGTTATCCACTACATTGCAGGTTGGCGTTTGGTATGCAAACATTGTTTTATCATTAATTGTATACTTCTATTAGATTATTTTAAATCACAACCTCAAGCTTTTCAAAGCTTCAGGTTACAAGGGGAAGAAAAGTTAAACAAGTAACAAGCAAGCAAAGTGTATGACCAATTCACAGAAAACCTTAGAACAAAACCAAAAAAAAATATTTGCACGAGGTGGACGTCCACTTTTAGTTTAGTCAAGAGGACTGCATTTCTACCAGTAGTAATAGTGTCAACACGGGCAATGACCTTTACATTTTGACAAGCAATCAGTTACCGACTGAAAACTGAAAGTATTTTACAGTCTTGCAAAAACTGTACTGCTTGAGCTACAAAGGATAATCTTTTAAAGTTGGAGGAATAAACTATTTTTGCTCTTTTAAACTACAGTTTAAAATTATTATACTTCTAGAGATATTACTCCTAAATATCTACTCACTTTACATGTACTACATTTTAGTGCTGTTTCAACTATTTGTACAGTATACTATAGAAACAACCTTCCACTTAAAAGGTCAGAATTCTGTGATCATTATCAGGTGTGATCATGAAGGCCAGATACAGAGACCGATCACTATCTCAAGACTTGAGAATCAATAATCTCCTTGATAAGGACAGCATCTCTTCCCTACGGAGGAGGAAAAGTGCCAGAATATTGAGAGTATAATACTGCATATATACCTGTGATCAACCCAAAGCACTAATAACATAAAATAATGTAGTGAGACCAGTGGGCTTTGACTAATCTTTACTTTTCTTTATGTTCTTTTTCAATACATACAGAGACATACTCAGGGAATTTGGAACATACTCCAGTCCAGCTGTGTTTACAATAGATATTCCAATTCCCTGTATTAAAAAGAGAAGTGGAGAAAAAACCCAATGTACATTGATTTCATTGCCATATTATTTTACTGGAGGAACAGACCACTTCCAAGCTTTTCTACCTGGAAAGTGTTGTAACAAATACGATCTTGGCAGGCAGGGAGGCAGGTTGTATCAGTACAGTGGTGCCTTGACTTACGAACGCCCCGACGTACGACCATTTTGACTTACGAACAGCTCCATTTGCAAAATTTTGCTTTGACATGCGAACGGAGCTTTGACTTACGAACAAAAAAAAAAACAAGGGGGAAGCGGGAAATGGACTTTGGACTGCCTGGTACTGTAATTTTGAAATGTAAAAATTGGTTTAAAAGGTGCTTGGTTTGGTTTAAAGCTGCTTGGTTTTAAAGGTGTTCTGTTTAAAAGGTGTTCGTTCCCTCCCTCCCTCCTTTCCTGCCCTTTTTTTTAACCTATGTCATCTTAGGTTAAAAAAATTTTTTCTCCCCCTAGTGGTAGAGGACAGATTAACTGGTTTTGCATTAATTCCTATGGGAACTAATGCTTTGACTTACAAACGGCGCCTCGACATAAGAACAAAAAACAGCTGGAATGGATTAATGGGTTTTCAATGCATTCCTATGGGAAATGCTGATTTGACTTACGAACATTTTGACTTACGAACATCTTCTGGGACGGATTAAGTTCGTAAGTCAAGGCACCACTGTATATTAGAGTTCCACCATCCTGACTAGATGCCCTGTTGCAATCTTCCAATGTGTGCATTTGATAGTGGGTTCTCCTGACAGAACAGATATATTGCCTCACTACTTAACAGGAGGAGGAGCCATTGATAAACACTCTGAATAGGATTATGTAACCAACTGTGTATCCACCTGGCAGCTATTCTATCCAACCCACACCTAGTTAGCTTGCTAACCAGAATATTATGGGGCACTTTGTCAAAGGCTTTGCTGAAGTCAAGATATATTATGTCTATGGGACTTCACCCATCATCCCTGATTTCAAGAAAATAATAGACAGTCATTCTGTTATCTACTCAGCCAATTCATTCAATATCTTTGGATGCAGTTCATCTCACCCCATGGATCTGGACTCATTTAAAGTAGCAAGTACTCCTTGACTGTTTGTTTATCAATCTCAAGCTGCATTCCCTTTGTACTTTACATTTGCCTGGAGGAGCATAGACTGTCTTTTGGGAGAAGACCAAGCTGAAGCAGGAATTAAGCATTGCCTTTAAAAAAAATAATAATCTGTCATCATTTTCCCATGCCCATTAAGTAGCTGAGCCACTGTTTCTTTTCTCTGTTTTTTGCTATGCTTGTACCTGAAGAAAGCTTTTTTGTTGCTTTTAGTGTCTCTTGCTAACCTTGGCTCATTATCAGCCTCTGCCTTCCTCATGACATCCCTGCAATTCTTTGCTACATGTCTATTCACTTCCTTTGTAGCCTGACTTTCCTTCTACTATCTATATGTGTCCCTTTTTTGTTTTCAGGTCCTCTCTAAGCCTTTTGTGAAGCCACACTGGTCTTTTTTTTTGCTGTCTTCCACCTTTTCCTGTTGGAACTGTTTGTAGTTCTGCCTTTAAATTTTCATATTTTAGAAACCTCCAACCATCTTGTATTCCTTTTCCTGTTAGGATTTTCTGCCATAGGATCTTACTTATCACTGCTTTCCCAAAAACTAGCCTATATGTGCTTTTGTTTCTTTTCAAATCAAGAACTCAAGTAGAACACAGTCACTTTCCCTCCAAAGTTCTTCTTCCTGCCACTTATTCTACCAAGTCATCTCTATTGGTTAGGATGAAATCCAGGACAGCTACTTCTCTGGTTTCTTCCTCCACTTTTTGTAGGAGAAAATTATCAGCCACACAAGCCTGGAATTTCTTGGAAGGACCATACTTCACAGAATTTGTCCCTCAACATATATCAGGATAACTGAAGTCTCCCATTAATACTATAGCATGTTTCTTTGAAATTCTTGCATGTTGTTTTTCAAAAGTTTCATCTGCATCTTCTTCTTGATTGAGTAGTTGGTAGTATACTCCAACTACCGTGTTCTTTTTGTTTTTAACTCCATTATATTAATCCAGATGCTCTTGATGGGACAACCATGCTCACTCTCCTGTATTTCTATGCAAGAAGATGTGTTTTTGACAAATAATACTACTCCACGTCCCTTTCCATTCTTTCTGTTCTTTTTGAACAACTTACATCCTTCAATTTTTGTATTTCAGTCATGGAAATCATCCCACCAAGTTCCAGCTATCCCTATCAAGTCATATTTACCCTCCTGAACTAGGATTTCAATTTCTTCTTCCTCGTTTCCCATACTCCTGGCATTCCTGTATAGACACTTGAGATGGTGTGATTTACAACCTGCTTTAATTCCTACATTTTTTGAAGATTATTATTGAGCCCCATCAGAGTGCTTGGTCTGTTCCTCGTTTTGTACATAAGCCTTCATCTATCTTGACCTTTGAGCTTGCATCTCCCTCCTTCCTGATAAAGTTCTTCAGGCTGTGGCCAAATACATTCTCTCCAGCTCTTGTGAGGTGCGAACCATCACTTGCCAGCAGTTCGTCTTCCAGAAAGCTTAGCCCATGGTCCCAAAATCCAAATCCCTCATGTCGGCACCACCTTCTTAGCCAGTCATTCACCTGAAATATTTCCTTTCCTTTTCTATTCCTCTTCTGAGTACTAGTACAATGGACGAGAAGACTGTCTGGGCCCCAAGGTTTTTGAGTTTCCTTCCCAGAGATTGAAAATCAGATGTGATTTCTTCATAGCTCCTCTTGGCTGTGTCATTTGTTTCCACATGGATGAGAAGAAATAGATATGTAACAGTGGGACAGATTAGGGATGTGATGGAAAGATTGCCATGTAGCAGCAATCCTTCCATCACATTCTTAATCTGTCCTCTAGGGAGACAGCATACCTGGCAGGTCCATGGATCTCCCCAGCATATTTAAGTTTTGATCCAATGCAGTAGGAAGTCTTCTACTACAAGTACTCTTCTCTTCTTCTTTTTGTAGAGTGTGGGTTCAGTGACTGTGTTTTGTTAAGCTTCAGCCTTTCTCATGTCTTCCTGTGTGGTCTCCTGTATGTCTCCCTCTGCATGCTATCTGGCAGACTCGTCTTCAAAAATCTGAAAGCAGTTTTGCAGTTCCACTGGTGAAGAGTATCTTATCATTTTGCTCCTAACTGTGATAATTTTCCATGGTGCTTCCTGCACTATGTTTGTTCTCTCCTACATTCTCCTCCACTGCTTTGTTTTGCTGTTCTTCTGCCTCCAGTGTCCCATTTGATTGCTGCTGCTGAAGAGTTCTGTCTATGTACTCTTTATCTTCTCTTATAGCTGTAAGCCTGCCTACTTGTGCCTCCAGTTCTTTTCATTTGTCTTCCAAAAGTGCTACCAGTTTGCACTTGCTGCATGTGTATACTGTGTTGTTCTCAGGCACAGAGACAATCATTGCAGACACTCTGCAAGTCACCACCACTGAAGTGTTTCTTTCCTCAGTAATTCCTGTTATCTTTTGGCTTTCTTCTGTTTGTCTATGAGCCCCCTTTCCTTTGTCCTGTCTGTCTTAAAGGCTGCTGGGAAAGTCCACTAATATATAATTATATACAAAAATGATTTTAAAGGAAAAAAAAATTATTAGTGATCTTCCTATTAAAATTCCTGTTTGCTTTCCCTGTTTGCCCATTCATATTTTCTCACTCCCTGCGGTCTGTCTCAGTTTTATCCCTCAGCTCTGCTCTGCTAGGAATCAGCAAACAGAAAGGACTGCCCAGAATTCCCAGCTACTACTTATTACTTTCAGTAGTGATTAGGCCATGCACCTTTCCTGAAGCTGAGCACACAGTGCTTCTGAATGGGGAACACCCAGGGATTACTCCAGGCCACTTGCTGCTGTTAATCTAAATCCCACCCCACTTTGCCTTGGTCTTTCCTTTTTTCCCCTTCTCCAATAGACCCTTTCCTTACCATATCTCCTTCTTCAAACTCCTGTTTGCTCTCCCTGTTTGCTCACTTGTGTTTGCTCACTCCCTGGGGGTCTGTCTCAGTGTTATACCTTTGCTGTGCTCTGTTACGAATCAGCAAGCAGAAAATGGCTGTTCTAGTGGATAACTGGCTGTCCCACCATTCATTTACGAATGCGACAGCCAAGGTATACAGCGAGTACTTGGGAGAGAAGTCAAAGGAGTGTCAAGGCCAGGTTGCCAGCAGATCAAACAAGCAATAAACCAGCAATGCAAGAGCACAGGAGAAAACAAAGATACAGATCTGAAAGTTCACAAGGAGTAAAAACAGGCAGATGTTTCGAAGTGCAGGAATGTCTGAGGTACAAGCAGATGATGATCCTTGCCCACGTATTTAGCAGGCCACACTTTGGATTAAGTTTTCTATTTTGTGTTGGACTATGGTGACACAGAGATGGAAACCTTTTTTATAATTCCATTGGCATGGACAGATCACTATCTGGTGATGTTTTATCTTCTTGGGAACTAGAGCCTCTGCTAGGGCAGGGAACCAGTTAAGATGGTCCACTTCAGGATCTGGATAGTTCTTTGGTGGCTGCTAGAGATGTTCTTGTTATCTCAGCTGGTGATCCTATGGAACCCCAACTCACCTCTGAAATGTCTGACACAATGGGTCTTAAGCATCCTGTGCTGCTGAGAAGACACAAGTTAACTTCCTACTTTTCTAGGGAGCTGGGGGCAATGAAATATATAGGACGGTGATTATAGTAACACCTGCAGAAAACACACAGTATCTGATCAAACACAGGCTAACATATTAAAGACCTTGTTCTGTGATGACAATAGTAATGTTGCAGAATAAACAGTTCTCTGCCATCAAACAATGAGCATTTTTGACCCCTTGAAAAGAAAAGAAAGACCACTGGGGCTGGTTACAGGGAGTATATGACTACTTTGTTGGGAGGATTTACTGCCTTCTAGTTTGTTTCCAGATACAATTTAAACTGCTGGTTATCACCTATGAAACTCTATGTGACCTGGGGCATGGTTATTTGAACGACTGTAAGATTACATTCTTTTATACCAGCTCTCACAGCTTTAAGATCTTTGGGAATGAACCATCTCTTGGTTTTACCATCTGATGTGTGTGTGGTGAGATCAAAAGAGAGTCTTGACAGTGCTGCTTCTGAAATTCTGGAATATATACAAACACAAACATCCTAGAAAAGTGCTTGTGATATTGTCATATATTTTATGTGCAGACTTCAAGGGATAGTGCCCATACTTATATAGCCAAAACAGCAAAGTCACAGAAAAGAGAGCTGAATCAGTTTAAGCCTAAGGTTGGCAGAAATCATCATGAAAAAATGCATGGAGGAAGTATTTAAGTTAATTTACATTTTTTAATCTGTTGAATAAGAAAAAAATCCTCTTGTAAAAAACTATAAAAATAAAACATACTATTGGATGAGCATGTGTGGAAAGAATTTCCAGAAACAATTCAATCAAAATTGAGTGGTGTGGGATGAGCCACAACACTGAGAATGAGAGAGAAGGGAATAGAGTATTCTGGTGGAAGGCACCACTGGAACTTTCGAGACACATATGATACACGGCACTCTTTATATTTTGGACTTATTTGTAGATGCTGTATCTAAGTCCACCCGGGTGTACATATCTGTGATATTTTGAGGTGGGTGGTGAATAGGAAGAAGAAATATTGTCTCTCTTCTTGCAAACTTATGCAAGAAAATATGTGTAGAGACATGACATATATGCTGAGCATGCTACCAAAAATGTCTGGGTACATGGGAGAGCTACAGTTAACCCTTCCAGTTTCTAATGATTCAAGAAAATTCTTCAATTTCATATTTCAGCTGTTTTCTAATAGATAACATACCAAATTATTTTTTATGTCTGAATATTGGTGACCAGCAGAGATGCTGACAGCTTATTCTGCTCTCCTGGAATAACTGACTGTTCTACAAATGCTTGGCCATGACAGTATTCCTACTCAGATTGGAATAAATAGGATGAAGATGAGATACAACTGGTCTCTACCCAGCAGCATTTTTTCCAGCCTGCGACATCTGTTCCCTCACTATTTGCAAGCAAAGGCAAGGAATTTGGATTCCCTTCTTTTAAATGATAGCTTGTAGAAAGGAGCAAGGATTGGAAGTGTTTCAGCATCCTTTCCATATATTTGCAAAAGCTTTTGAACTTTTGCCCAAATGGTGAAGGAAAGCCTAGAAAAAGAAATTATTACGAAATGACTGTGTGAGAAAACACACAATGTAATGGGAGAATTACAGTACCAAATGCCAGTGAAAAACACGCACGGTCACAACTGAAGCAAAACAACAGAAATAATAAATGGGACTCTAGAGGCCAAGTGACCCTACAATTGCACATGAGTGTGGGGTCAAAGATAAGCTTCACAGTAAATGATTCAAACAGAAATGAATGCCTCCAAATCAGCCAATAGTTATTGCAAAGGTAATTGTTCCAAATCTATCAATAACACCCGGCTGCTTCATCAGTGACTAGAGAAACCACATTCTTTCATAGAGGCTTATAAGCCCACATCCATGGTCTTTCTGCCAGCATTACAGTGATAAACTGTTTAAACTACACCGGGGTCTGATGTGTAGATCAATTGTGCTCCCATAAAGAATCTACACAAGAGATTCCACGACAGGAATTTACTACTTTAGTTGCTGCTAAAATTACTTCTGTCAAACACTCACAAGAGATAAGTAAACAGAAAAAGCTATTTTTTATCCTGTATTGTACAAAAACACTTTAAGTAAAAAATTCAAAGCTCAATGTGCTACTGCATTAAGCTATGTTGTGCGGAACCTGGCACTTAACTAAAAGGTGATCCAGTTGTATGATTTTCTCACTGTCAAGCACACAGCAATTTGAAGCAGCCAACGAAGCTGTCTAGATATTCTCTACGGACAGTCACAGATTTCATGTTACTAGCATCAAATTATATTAGACATTTAATTTTAAACTTCAAGTACTTAAATGTAAAACCTTACAACTGTGATAGTGATAAAGCAGTGGGGCATTCCATTTCAAAGAATGGATTTTTTAAAATCCTCCCTCCCCCTTTAATTTAACCAGCACCTCCTGTTTTGTAATACTATCTTCTACAAAGTAATTTATCTAATTAGGAAATCTTCACAGTTCCTTGAAAGACAGAAGCTGCAAGAAACTAAAGCTTTGGAAAAGAAGATTTTGAAAACTTATCTAGCCCCATATAAAGTATTAATTTAACGCAAAAAAGCAGAGGACAATGAATCCCAATATGGTATTTTGTCTACAATAAAACCATGTGGCAATAAGCAGGCACATTCCAGTGCACTGGTATTTAAATCTTAGCTTCTTTCCCATCCCTGCTGCTATTAAGGTACTGCCCTGCTATGAATCTAAATTTCAAAACCTTTTATGCAAGAAACTGAAATGTAAAGGCTTAGTTTTTTTTAGTGTGAATTTTTGTTTTCTGTATTGTCTGTAGGTCAGTACAGGACATTTTGGTTAGCATTCTCCTCTGCAGGACAGGTGGAATCCAATACAAATGTTGGTCCCTAGGAGAAGAGGTTACTCTGTCCTTGCTTTCTGTTTCCGTTAGCTGGAAAAGTCCTTGATTCTAAATCACAATGGTAAAAACAAACAAACAAAAAACACACTGAAAAAAAGGCACTTTGTAAAAAAATCTAAATATTTGCTTTTATGGGGTGCAAGGGTATTGCCCTAAAAATGAAAACTGTTTTTTAGAAGATGTTTCATAGGTGCATTAAAAGTGAAAGTATTGTTGAAAAACTACAGCTGGGAATATAGTTTGCATTACTTGTTTTGGTACAAAAGCTACTGATATGATAACAAGACAGAAGTTTTGTGCCAGTTTTTGTGTCATTCAGCTTTGTGCCAGTTTTTGTGGGAAACTGAAAATAATAGAGCACTGACATAATGCAGACAACTAGAGGGAAAAAAAGGAATGCATTTTAAAATGGTGCTTATTGTTGTGTTGCTGCTGATCTGACAGGAGGCGGAGCTTCGCTCTCCGCTCCCCTCCTCCTGCTGCTAGATCAGCTGTGTCCGTGGCATTAGTATCTAATAGGAGCCTGTGCTCCTATCAGGTTCCAAGCAGCTGCTGATCTAACAGGAGGTGGAGCTTCAATTGCATCTCACCTCCTGCTCCTGCTCGTTATTTTTTGAGGTTTAGGGTAGGGTGTGTCTGCTTTTGAATTGTGGTGCTGGAGGAGACTCTTGAGAGTCCCCTGGACTGCAAGGAGAACAAACCTATCCATTTTGAAGGAAATCAACTCTGAGTGCTCACTGGAAGGACAGATCCTGAAGCTGAGGCTCCAATACTTTGGCCATCTCATGAGAAGAGAAGACTCTCTGGAAAAGACCCTGATGTTGGGAAAGTGTGAAGGCAAGAGCAGAAGAGGACGACAGAGGACGAGATGGGTGGACAGTGTCATCGAAGCTACCAACATGAATTTGACCAAACTCTGGGAGGCAGTGGAAGACAGGAGGGCCTGGCGTGCTCTGGTCCATGGGGTCACGAAGAGTCGGACAGAACTTAACAACTAAACAACAACAAGGGTGTGTGATATATATATCAAGTTGCTTGCTTGCTGGTGCCTCTGTGTGCACCAGTCACTACTACGTGCTGAAAAAGTACATACTCAATTTAAAATATTTTATATATTTTTATTATTTTCATTAGTGGGATGTGGGAAACTTCTGCTTAAAGGTTGTAGCTGCATTCTGTTCCAGTGACATGCATACACTCCTGGCAGGAAGCGGCAGCTGCCAGCAGGCAGGGTAACCCCTTATTCTGCCCTTTTGCTTAGAGGTAGAGCATAAGATCAAAGGGTTATTTCAGCCAATCCTGATTACGATTAGATAACTAGTATCCTATCTGAATTCTAACAACATACTATGTAGATCATGCTAAGTAAATAAAAGAGCTCTCAGGGCGTTGTCTGTAGACTCCGCTAGCTCGGACATCCATTGTTGACTCCTTTCTCTAAGGCAATTAGCCTTCCTTTGTTCCGTGATCACCCACATTTGGCGCCCGAACAGGGACATCAACAGGGACATTGCCTGAGGCAATCAAAGCAGCTCACCTCGCCCGGCAAGGGCTCCAGACGCGTCATCGCATCCAAACACTCTTACAGCGCTTCAAACTCAACATAAAAGGGACTTGATTTATTTGCTCCATAAAGAAGGTCACTGTGATGTATCTGCTTCAGTAGAGGATTTAATGAAAGAAATAGGTACTTATTGTCCCTGCCATCCTGAAGGAGGCAGCTTTAAGCTTTCAGATTTGGATAAAATTGGGAATAAACTTCACAAAGACCCTGTTGCTCCAGTTAAAGTCCTCCATACATGGCATCTTTGCCGGGATGCGATTTCAAAGATTGCGAACCCTTTGTTAGCCCAGTCTTTAGCTAACCTTCCAACAGCCCCCCAGATTTTGCCACCCTCTAAGCCACCAGATCGCCATGAAAATAGAAACAATCCTCCTTCCTACGCAGCTCCTGCCGCTCTTCCAATGGGCCCTTCTCCTCCCCCCTCCTCCTCCTTCTCCCCCTCCTCGTTCAGCAATGCAGCAGATGTTATCTGATGTTATGGCCCAAGGAAACCCGGAGGATGTCGCTGCCGCCCTCCCCCTTATGTCTGTTTGTCCTGTGGTTTGTAACAATCAGGGACACCGTGTTCATGAAAGTCTTCCCCTTGCCATGTTTAAAGAGTTGAAAAAAAAGTGTAGTTGAAAACGGTCTCCATAGAAGTTTTACTCTTCGGTTGGTTGATGGTTTACGAGGAAATGGAAATCTTATTCCAGCTGATTGGAAAGTTTTGGTTAAAGCAATGCTCACTCCTGCGCAATACGTATTATTCATGCAGGAATGGAGAGATGCTGCTGCCATTCTGGTCATGGATAATTTACAAAACAATATTGCTGTGTCTGCAGATATGCTAAATGGAGATGGACTCTTTGTCACCATGGCACAGCAGATTACCATCCCTAGCAGGGGATTGGCACAAGTGGGTGACATTGTTAGAGCAGCCTGGTTAAAAATCCCATACAAAGGTACTCCTTTAGGGTCTTTTGCCAATTTGCGTCAGGGTCCTACAGAGGACTATATGTCTTTCATTAACAAATTGCAAAGAGCGATTGAACGGCAAATGGAGAATACTGAGGCTGGTGATATTTTGATGAAACAGCTGGTGTTTGAAAATGCTAACATGGATTGTAAAATGGCCCTTCAGGCTATTTACAATAAACCAGAGACTGACATTGCTGCCATGCTAAAATTATGTCAGAATATTGGGACAGAAACTCACAAGACACAGCTTTTGGCCACAGCCATGGCTACCTCCTTGAACCCCGCCCAAGATCGTAAATGTTTTTCCTGTGGCAAGGAAGGGCACTTCAGACGGGAATGTAGATCAACCCCCCCAAAATAATAAACGCCCTTCTAAAAAATGCCCCCAGTGTCAGAAAGGTTATCACTGGGCCAATCAATGCTGGTCTGTTCCAACACCGGGAAACTCCAAGTCGGGTGGACCTCCAGCCCTGGGTCAAGTGGGGGGAACTCAGTGAATACTACCCCAGTTGAAGAAATCTGACCTGCTACTGTTAAGTGCCGGTCATGATTTGATTACAGCCGAAGAGGTTGACTATCAATTCCCTCTAGCTGTCTACAAAGTCAAAACAGCACATCATGGACCAATACCCAAAGACACTGTGGGTCTCATTCTCCCCCGCTCTAGCATCTCTGCACGGGATTTGTTTGTTGTACCAGGCATCATTGATGGGGATTATGAAGGACCTCTAATTATTCAAACCTGGTCTAATATACCGCAAGTCCTTCCTGCGGGTGACTCTGTCACTCAATTGTTGTTGTTTCCATTAACACAGATGGGTTCTTCTACCAACCCTCGTAGTGGGGTTTTTGGTTCTACTCAAGTTGCTGCCTTAACTACCATCGAGCACTTGCAGCACCGACTCCCTCTTAAAATGGGATCGCTTGTCCTTAATGGCCTGATTGATACGGGAGCTGACGTTACCGTTATTGCAAAGAAAGACTGGCCAGAAAGCTATCCCACCCAGCCAGTGCATGACATTTGGGGAGTTGGAGGCTATGAGAAAGCCCAGAAAAGCCTTCAGCCTATTGTTCTGGAAAGTCTAGGTGACTCTCCTAGACAAATCACAATCATTCCTTACATTCTGCCTATTCCCTTTTCCATCTGGGGTCGGGATCTCTTGAAAAACGTCGATGCAAAATTGCAGACAAATTTATAATACAGGCCTCTACACAATCTGACACAGCCTTGCCATTAAAGTGGCTCCCTGGACCACCTGTCTGGGTTGATCAATGGCCATTGTCTAAAGAAAAGCTCCACACAGTGGAGGCCTTAGTTAAGGAGCAATTAGATCAAGGACATATAGAGTATTCCACCAGTTCGTGGAATACCCCCATTTTCACCATCAAAAAGAAATCTGGCAAGTGGCATTTGCTACACGACCTTCGGGAAGTTAACAAGCGCATTCAACCTATGGGCCCTTTACAATGCGGCTTACCTAATCCAAATTTGATACCCCAACACTATGAGTTAATGATAGTGGATCTCAAGGACTGTTTCTTCACTATTCCTTTAGCACCACAAGACAGGGAACATTTTGCCTTTACAGTCCCTGTGTACAACAATTCCCAACCTACTCAAAGATATCAGTGCAAAGTCTTGCCTCAGGGAATGTTGAATTCCCCGACTTTATGTCAACATTTTGTGGATCTAGCCCTACAGTAATTTCGCTTGGAGCATCCTGAATTGCTTATATATCATTACACAGATGATATTTTGGTGGCTAGGCAATCCCTCCCCACTACTGTCTATGATTCTCTAGCTAACTGCTTAGAGAAAAAAGGCCTTCACATAGCTCCAGAAAAGATACAAACCACACCTCCGTTTCTTTATCTAGGGCACAAACTGTTGCAAGCTACATCTTCTCCGTTCTTACCAGAACTAAAAACTCCATCTCAATTTACATTAGTGCAGTTGCAACAGTTCCTCGGGCACTTAAATTGGGCTCGTCCATTTTTGTGCCTTCCTACTCATGAATTGCAACCTTTGTTAATGCACTCCGGGGACATCAGTCTCCTGCTGACTCCATACCCATCACCAAGGCTATGAAACATGCCATACATCAAATTAATGCAGCCTTGCGATGTACCATGGTCGACCGCATTCCTTCTTTTGGTCCCTTGCAGCTGGTTATCTTGAACACTCCCCAACTGCCTACTGGGTTGTTGTGTAGCCCGAAGTCTGACAAGGCCATTTCTGTAGCAGAATGGCTTTATTTATCTAACACTCCTCCCCGAAATGTTTACTCCACTCTAAATGCGATTACAGACCTTGTAATCAAAGGGCACCATCGTGCCAAACAACTCACAGGTTGGGATCTTCTGTGTTGTTACTTACCTATTTCCAAAGTTGACCATGATCGTTTAATGTCTACGCCACTGACTTGTCAAATTGCTTTTGCAGACTATATTGGTGATATACGTTTTAATCCTCCTAAAGACCCTCGCTTAACATTCATTCAGCAAGTACCCCTTCGCTTTTCCTCTCCTCTCTCTGCTACTCCTCTCCCTGATGCACTAACTATTTTTACTGATGGTGTGCCTACCAGAGGCGTGATTACCTTTCAGCAACCTCCCGGAACCTGGAAAACCTGTTTTACTTCTATTCAAAGCTCTGTTCAGCGTTCAGAACTGGCTGCTATCATCCTTGCCTTTCAAATGTTTCAAGATCAACCTTTAAATCTCATTGTAGACACGCAATATGTATTTAACCTTCTCACTCATCTGTCACATGCCTATCTTTTTCCTGCTCTTGCCTTTTCCTTACTTTCCCTGTTTTTGACTTTAAAAAACCTCCTTGCTGCCAGATCACAACCTTTTTTTGCAGCTCACATCCGATCTCATACTGGATTTCAAGATGCTATCTCGGAGGGAAATCATCATGCAGACTCTGCTCTTCGTTCCTTGTGTCCTCTCTTTTCCAATCCTATTGACAGCCATTCCTTTTTTCATCAGAGTGCTAAACAACTCCATAAGCAATTTTCTATTCCGCTTTCTCAAGCTCGAGACATCGTCTCCTCCTGCTCTTCTTGTTCCATGTCTCCCATTTCCTTTCCTTTTGATGCTGTTAACCCACGAGGAACAGATGCCAATCAGCTTTGGCAAATGGATGTCACTCGTGTTCCTACCCTTGCTCCTCTTTCTTATGTTCATCTAACTATTGATATTTATTCAGGATACATCTGGGCTACCCCTCTTCGTGGCGAGACCTCTCGCCATGTCATACAACATTGTTTACATACATTTGCAATTATGGGCTGGCCTCAAGCCTTAAAAACAGACAATGGCCCTGCCTATACCTCTCATGCCTTTGCCACTTTCTGCAATGAATGGGACGTTCGACTTTCCCATGGTATTCCTTATAACTGCACAGGACAGGCTATCGTAGAACGAGCACACCACTCTTTTAAATTTCTCCTTTCAAAACAAACAAAAAACAGAGGGATTAAGCCCCAAGATGTTTCAGATGTAGTATCAATAGCATTGTTCACATTAAATCATTTAACTGTATCTGCAGGTCAGCATAAGTTGTCACCAGTAGAGAAACACTTTCGTAAAGAAATCCCCATGGAACGGCCGCTGGTGACTTATAAGCAACCTCCTGACCCTCAGTGGGAGGGTCCAGCCCCTTTACTAACATGTGGTCGCGGCTATGCTGCTGTGCTTACTCCCACAGGTCCTTTGTGGATCCCGGCTCAGTGTGTGAGGCCATATCGTGGGAAGAATGAGTTGGCATCACAACCTGCAGAACCCGATTCCGGAATTCAACCCAGCGATGGCTCTGGAACGGGACCAGATGACGGCGCGTCGCCGGAAGCGCCCAGCCCGACCTTAAGGCACTCAGCCCAAAGTTACTTGGGGGATGATAAAGACGCTGAGTGCTGATGCAAAAAGAACTCTAAATCAGCAGCAGATCCCGGAAACTCCTGAAACCTGTCTAGCAGCCATTATCTCGCAGCTGAATGCCAACTCCGTGGCGCTGTTGTGTTGTGTTCTCATTCTTGGAATTATGCTCCTCATACTCCTTATAAGTTGCTGTTGTTGTATACAATGTATACCAACCTTCTTTTCCATAATAACTACCTGTCTCAAAGCTTTGCCTTCAGGCCTTCGCCGAAAAGATTTACAGTGGTGCCTTGACTTACGAACGCCCTGACATACGAACGTTTTGAGTTACGAACAGCTCCGGATGCGAGATATTGCTTTGAGTTACGAACCGTGTCTTGACTTACGAACGAAAAAAAAACTTTCCTGCCCTTTTTTTGACCTAAGTTCATCTTAGGTCAAAAGAAGAAAAAAGAAAAAAAAATTCTCCCCCTAGTGGTAGAGTACGGATTAACCGGCTTTACATTAGTTCCTATGGGAACTAATGCTTTGACTTAAGAACCGTGCCTTGACATAAGGACAAAAAACAGCCGGAACGGATTAATCGGTTTTCAATGCATTCCTATGGGAAATGCTGCTTTGACTTAAGAACGTTTTGACTTACAGCCACCGTTCCAATATGGATTAAGTTCTTAAGTCAAGGCACCACTGTATATGTAGTTCGCAAATATATGAAATAATATGTGCCTTTGCTTAACAAAAAAGAAAAGGGAAATGTGGGAAACTTCTGATTAAAGGTTGTAGCTGCATTTTGTTCCAGTGACATGCATACACTCCTGGCAGAAAGCGGCAGCTGCCAGCAGGCAGGGTAACCCCTTATTCTGCCCTTTTGCTTAGAGGTAGAGCATAAGATCAAAGGGTTATTTCAGCCAATCCTGATTACGATTAGGTAACTAGTATCCTATCTGAATTCTAACAACATACTATGTAAATCATACTAAGTAAATAAAAGAGCTCTCAGGGTGTTGCCTGTAGACTCCGCTGGCTCGGACATCCATTGTCGACTCCTTTGTTCTTTCTCTAAGGCAATTAGCCTTCCTTTGTTCCATGATCACCCACAGTGGGACACTGGGGAGGGCTTTTTTTTTTTTTTTTAGTCAGAGGGGTGCACGTCACAGCGGACTTGTGTTGGAGGTCTGCATGGCTACCTCTTGCTCACGGCCCACTGGTGGCAGCCAGAGGATCTGAGGACCTGAGGAGTGGCAGGGCATCAGTGAGAAGGCTACAGAAGGGAGGCCTTTTTCCTGCCACCAGACTACAGGTCTGTTCTGCTGCAGGTACGGCACACAGAGGTTCAGGCAACAGGGATGAATATTGCCAATGTGTTCCTGTCTGCGCTGCAGCAGTAGACAATGGAGGGGGAGGTCATCTGTGGCCACATGGTCATGGATGCTGGGCACAACATGTTGATGGCATTAAATGTGGTGGGCTTCGAGGCATCATGTGCATGGCGCACAAATTATACCCTGTTGTAAGCGATGCATTTGGCCTGGGCAGCCTGAGTGGGAGGCAGGCACTTGGAAGATGTGGGCATTCCTGGAGCAATGCCACCTGCTGGGCCATCTCACATGCAGCCTGAAAGTTGCCTGCTGGCCTGTGTGAGAAGCAGGAGGAGTTGAGGCAGGAGACATATTTTCTCCTGACAGACCTGGCAACCAGGTTGAACTCCACGTTCACCATGGTGTCCCACCTGGTGGAGCAGAAGACCATTTTGGAGGACATCATATCTTCCACACCCATTCTGCCTGGCGGAAGAGAGGTGGGCAGCAGTGCTACAGATTGGCTGGCCCTCTCCCAGATGGTGGAGGTGCTCAAGCCCTTCCAAGAGACCACTGATGTCCTGTGTGATCACATGGCCAGCCTGGGGCAGGTCATCCTCCTGATTCATGCCATTGACCAGTCCCTGGAGTCTGCTCTGGTGCAGGGATCCTCCCTTCTTCCACAGACCAGGGCCTTAGTGAAGAGTTTGCAGGCAGACACGCAGAAGCAACTCCATCCTGTCTGCAGGGACAGAGCTTACCACATGGCCTGCCTGTGTGATCCTTGAATCAAAGGTGGCTTGGTGGCATGTGCTGCGGAACTCAAGGACTGGAGAACAGAGCTCTCCACTGATCTCTGCAAGGTGTTGGGTGCACAACACGTGTGTGGGAAGCCAGAGATCCCATGGCAAGAGTCAGAGGAGAGGGAAGGTGGTTTGTAGGAGCCACAGGCAGGGATGTCTGATGAGGGCCCCAGCTCCCATTACTGGAGCTCTGTGGTGAGCTGGGCAGTTGCCATGGAGGACAGACAGGCGGCAGATGAGGACCTGGCAGAGTCCATGGTGAGGGAGTACCTTGCAGAGCCCCCCAGCCCCTTTGATCAGATCCCCTCCATTTTTTGACCCAGAAAATGGTCATATGGCCAGAGTTGTCCACTGTGGCCATGGACCTTCTTTCCACACACACACCCCGCAGTGTCCAGAGCGAGCGCATGTTCTCCCATCTCAGAGACATTTTCCAACCCTGCCACTCCCATTTGGATCCTGTAACTGTGGAGAGGCTGTCATTCATCAAGGTGAACTTTCCCTTGTTGGGCTTCCCCTCATTGAACCCAATGAAGTAGGGATCCCACAACAGTCTCTCTGACACACCACCACCTGCCTGCTTGCCCACCTGACTGACTGACTGACTGCCCACCCACCTAAGTCCTCAGGTTCACCATACCATCTGCCTGCCTCAATGACTCTTTCAGACCTTCTCAGGACAAAACCTGAATTCAGTGCCTCTTTTCAGGCCCTCCCAGGCCAAAACACAAACTCAATGCCTCTTTCAGGCCTAATCAGGCCAAAACCTGAACTCAGTGCCTCTTTCAGGCCCTCCCTCCCTCTAACTGTCCCAATGAGGGCAAAAACTGAACTCTCTGCTGCCACCATGGCCCACTCAGGGCACAATCTGAATCACACTGGTACTCTGGGTGCCTGATTCCCACTCTCTCTTACATATTGGGAGATAATGGATGCCAGCCAGTAATCAGCCACTGAAATACCCCCAAGGCCATATCTATTCCAAATGCCTCAGTGCCTGGGAGGAAGCTAAAGAATGTTCTTTCCCAATGCCTCAGTGCCTGGAGGCAAACCAAACTACCTCAATGCCGAACGTCTCAGTCCCTGGAGGCAAACCCTATCTCAATGCCAAAGCCTCTGTGCCTGGTGGCAAACTATGCCAGCTGCCTCTGTCACTTTCCTGAGCGGGTTCCCATTTGTGGGTGTATAACTTGGTCGTCTGGAACCCAAACTTCACCAAACATGGGGGGCTTGTAGAGGAGAGTCAGAGTAAGCTTTCCTGTGAATTTGGTGTCTCTAGGTGCCTGTGTGGCTGTTTTATAGCATTTTAAAATAAAGATGAATCAACAAATCAATCCATCAATTCGTCAAAAAAAATAATTAATTCATGATTCGTTGACCTTGATGAATTATGAATCACAATGAATTGCCATGGTTTTTCATTTGTACCCATCTCTAATTTGGAAAAGCTTGTCACTGATTGTTTGGTTTCATTCTGGGATTAACCCTTCCCTTGGATAATGTCAGCTATGACAAAATCATAGAATCTGTTCTTGCCTTGAAGGTCTACAAATTTCTGTAGGACTCCTGGGGGGTCAGTTATCCTTATCTGGTTCTGACAACTTTGAAATGCAACAAGAGCTAAGGGCAACCAATCAGAATAAAGAAGGCAAGTAGAAATAACTCCTGCACATACGGTGAAGACAGTAGCTGATGGAGAAGATTGTTGGTCCATTAAAAGCCCAGGGGAGGTCATCCAGAAGAAATAGAAAATTGAAAGAAATTATTTTCGTCTTCTGTAGGACATTTCAAGATGTTCATTAAAAAACAAAACCAAACCCAAAAACAACAGTACAATTTCTGGATGATAATATGGTGCATAAATCCTTAATAGGCCATCTTCTAGTAGCAGTAAGATAGACTATAGTCAAAGGCTGGAAAAACATGCACAGCATTAGAGTATGGCACGTAGCATTGCAGTAAAAATTAACCACCAAACTCCATATAGTTAAAGGGATAAAACATTTGGATTCTTTTGCAATGGACTTGCATCCATTTATTGTTCATATGAATGTAATACCCTGTTTCGCCTAAAATAAGACATAACCTGAAAATAAGCCCTAGTATGATTTTTCAGGATGCTCGTAATATAAGCCCTACCCCCAAAATAAGCCCCAGTTAAGTGAAACCATGCCCTCCACCATTGTGCAGCAACCAGAAGGTGACATGACTGTATCTGAATAAATGTTGATTTTTGTACATGAAAAAAATAAAGCATCCCCTGAAAATAAGCCCTAATGCGTTTTTTGGAGCAAAATTAATATAAGACCCTGTCTTATTTTCGGGAAAACAGGGTAGATAATAAGGGACTCCCCGATGCATACAGAATTTATTGGTCTTTATAATATGATTATAATTTTCCCTGGAAAGCCTCATAAGAATTTGAACATGACTCTGTCACAGGAATGGGAAAGGGTGGTTGGGAAGAAAGATGTGTACAAAAAATATATGAATGTTTATATGGATGTACATATTTATCATAATTAACTAAAGAGGGGAAAAAAGAACAGGAAGATTAGAAGGTCTATTGGAGTCTCCCTATATGTGAAAATTCCACATTCCTACAGAGAAAAACAGAAGGATGAGCTTGGTTGTCACATTAATAGCATCTGGATGAACATAACTGGGATGAAAAATAAAAGGAATGTGGTAGTTGGTATCTACTACTGACTGCCTAATCAAGGAGATGATGAAGATGACACCTTTGAAAAACAAACTGTAAGAATTTCAAAGAGACATGATGTAGTAGTAATGGGAGATTTCAATTATCTTGGTATCTGTGGAGAGGCAAATTCTGCCAAACATGTACCTTCCATGAAATTCCTGCCTTGTGTGGCTGGCAGTTTCCTCCAATAAAAAAATAAAGGAAGAAACTAGAGTATTAGCTATACTCGACTTGATTCTGGATGTTAAAGTCTCCAGCTGTCTGAGTCTGAGTGATCTCAAGACCGTAGCTGAGATGAATTTGTCCAGCCTTGGCAAGGAGAAGTGCTGGTTTAAGTATCTGGCTGCAGAGCCAGAGGTTGGGAGTTTGATTCCCCATTGTACCTTCTGTAAATAGAGCCAGTCTGTGTGACCTTGGGCAAGCTGCACAGTCCCATGGTGCCCCCAGAAGAAGGGAATAATAAACCACTTCTGTGTATTCTCTACCTGAAAAATTCTCAAAAGGGTTGCCATAAGTTAGAATTGACTTGACAGCATGATGGTGATGATTAAGTAAAAGCAAATGGACTGCTGACTGTTAAAGAAAGATGCTGCTTACTGACTAAAGCATAATGTAAGGCATATTTATTATCTAAATTCTCATTTCTTGCCCACATCTGTTGACCCCTAATCCCAGGGCATTCCCAGTTTATGATATTTTAGGAAATTATCTTCTGATCTGCAATAGCACTACTTGTTTCAAATGAGCATCAAAGTGTATCTAATTTCTTTTTCATAACTATATGCAGCAGTCACAAAATTATATCTTTTAAAAAAAGATCTTGATCAATCTAGGAGAAAGTACAACTGTGATGAAGTTTCCATAAATTCATCTGAATACTATATTTGGCAACATTCTCCTCTCTCTGTATCACAACCCATGTTAAATAACGTTAGCTTTCTAGAATGTACTTAATGAATCCTCATATATTTGTTAAATAAAGATAAAATGGAAATACTATCACTTCTTACCACTACTGATGCCTGAGTTTGCAACAACTGTCACCTCACTCCACTGGTCAGCACTGGAGACTGAATAGGAACGCTGATGCATCCCATCAGGTCGACTGTTAAACGAAACAAGACTGATGCCACTTGTCATTTGAGACACTGAAGTACTAGTGGTCACATTTCCTAGAAGCAGAAGTACTGAAAGTTACTAAAAAAGAAAAGCAAATTCACATTCAGAATAATATAAAATTAGAACAAAAAGGCAATCCTCCAGTACCTATGATCAATGCACTGTTATTGTCGTGGGCATATTGTTACACTGGAATAGCACATTATAAAACACTTCTAGAGCAACATTAATCTCAAACTGCAGTGCACTCCATTCTTTTTGGGCACACCATCTTTGTTAAATCCATTCTTTGAGTACATAACCATCAGATCCAGTGTTTCATTCTGTTGATATTATTTAAAATCTTAAACAAAACAGAGGCTACAAATGTCAAAATAGCTAAGAGTAAACAAAAACAATAAGTTCCTAAATTCGCAATAATGTAATATGTCACCGTGCAGTTCAACTGGAATAATCTAATAAGAAGCTGGTTATCTGAGATCATTACATGACTGAACAAAGGAATCTAAGAATGCTGCTGCAAAGGGCGAGGATACGACCCTGTGCTGACCTCCATTTTCATTTAAGACTGTGACATCAGGAGATATTTTGAAAACAAACAACAGCAGTATATTGATGCTCAGGGGTAACCGTGAGCAATAAACCAGCTGCAAGTTCCCACTAGATCTATTCAGGGATTATGCCTGAAATCACACACAGGACTAAAAGGCTGGAAGGGACCCTGTGGATCATCACATCCAGCCCCTGTCAAGGAGGCCCAGTGGGGAATCGAACTCCCAATGACCTAGACCACTGAGCTATCCAGCAGTTCACGCCTCCTTCATCCAATCCAGCTTTCCATATGACATGTTCTTTGTACAGATTGAGCAGATAGGGAGATTATATGCATCTTTGTCTGACATCTCTGCCTATTGGAAATCACTGGAAATCATTCACATTGCTGACATTAAAGTTCCAAGGATTTCTGGCCAAGAAGGGGACATGGTGCCCTGGTTTATTGTGCCCACATTCCCATTGTCTTTTAAAATCTGTACATAGTTTCTGGAATAGCTTATGAATAGACCTGCTTTAACCTGTGATTTAAAAGGCTATCACATTCTTCCTCATGTTTAGTCGAAACTGCCTATCTTGCAATTTAGATCCATTACTTCAAGCCCTACCCTCTGGAGCTGGACAAGTTTGCTCTATTTTCCACATGACAGACCTTCTATTTGAAAATGTCTAACATTACACCTCTTAGTATTTTTTCCTTTAGGTTAAGCATGCCCAGTTTCCTGGACTCTTCGCCATAGCACTTATTTCCAGATGTTTTATCATGTTCCTCTGGACATGTTCCAGGCCCTCAATATCCTTCTTAAACTGCAGTGCCCAGAACTGGACACAATATTTCAAGTGAGGTCTGACTAAAGCAGAACAGAGTGATACTATTAGTTCCTTTGATCTGATCACTATCCTTCTACTGTTGCAGCTTACTACGGCACCGACTTTCTTTTTGGCCAATCCTTGGTCAGGACAAGCCTTGAGCTATGTTTTTATTCCTGTGACTACTAAACAAAAGTCCCAACTGTATAACTCAATATTTCTAATATTTTAAAAATCACAAAGACTAGTAACATTATTATAATTACACCAAGGTAGCCTATTAGTGACTATTCCAAAGAGTATTTCAGCAGGAAGCAACACAGTACCTTCCAACAAGGATTTAAAACCACCACAATCTATATATATTTATGCAACAGTTATTTGTGGTACTGAAATTTTACCAAGAACATAATAGATTAGTCAGCCAGATCATGAATTCAGCCGCTTAATGAGATTCTGTATCTCATGAGAGAGATCTTATTTTGAAGTACTTCTTGTGAAGTCTTCATGTCAAAATCTTACATGCAACGGCTAGTGGCTCTTTAGCATCTGTCTCACTTTCTCCGTTCATTAGAATTAACATAAAATACATGGTCAACTACCTGGTTTATAGAGAGTTCTAAAAGAGTGCCTCTACAAATGCATCATGTACGCATCATCTGGTTGCTTTAGCTGATTAGCAGGGGGCAGTTATATTACTATGCTAATCCGTGTATTCTCAGCACTGGTTCCTTGATATGGATATGTGTATATGCTTACTAAGAAGCCTTGATTAGTTCAAGCTTCGGTGTGTCAAAAGCTCCAGATTCTTTCCAAAGAATAATTTTAGCTACACTCATCACCCTAAAATGTAGGAGCTGATTTGAAAATGTATTTATCTCTACCATATGCTATTTTTTTTAAACAATTTCCATTTCAAAGTGATTATCACATTTATATATGTAAGACTATCTGTATGTTGCCAAAAATGGGCTCAAATGAGCAAGGATGATGCTGGTTTTCCATTGAACAAAAATGTTTTTCATCTTCTAAAGTAGTATTGCAAAGGGGGGGGACCCTCTATTCTAGAGTCATTATTACATTTAAAATGCCTAGCTGATGTTGTAAAATACTCCCCATTACCGAAAAAAAATCAACAACATTCATCTACAGTTGCAAAGAACAATTACTCTTGAGCAATAACCAAGATAATTTGATTTCTTATGGGAAAAAGTAAGAACAGAAATTATGAGAGAGTGATCTGTGTAAATGGATGTTAAGGAACAGACTTTGGGTTTTATTAATTAAGGAAGAAAGAAGAACAAAACCAGAAGTAAAATATTTACTGATTTATTTTAAAGACGTACATAAGGCCTTCTAGCAGAGATTTCAAAGTGATTTGTAAAAATAGTTTTGTGACTAACGAGTTTTATTTGGCATGAGTTGAATACCCTATTTTTTAAGATTCATGGAATGCAATATTCAAGGCATGGATTTATATGTACACTAGTTCTCGTTACAGAGTGAAAAAGAATTAACTTAATTTGTATTATTAACACCACTCATAAACTTTCAAAGAGCTGGAACATCCTTACAAAAGTCAAGTAGCCTCTGAGGTCTCCAAACAATGGCTTCTGTTTACTAAAAGACTGAAGTGACCTGTTTTGTCTTATGCCCATCTGGAAAAATTATTTAAGCTATACACAGCAAGACAGTACTACAGATAAATCTGCATGGATGAGCTGATTAAAATACATAACAAAAGAAAAAGTCTCTATCTTTATTTATACCAAGAAAAAAAAAGTTACACCTCTTGATGTATTCTTGTTCAGCTCTTTCATCTTGAACTCTGTCTTTAAATTTCCTTTGTTCAATGATAGTCACCATGAGGTTCAGAGACCTAAGTGTCCATGAAGATGGAAGTGTTTTCCCACTGGTTTCTAAATATTAATGCTTCTAATATAAGTTTTATGTCCGTTTCTTTTTCTGCTTACAGACGGGTCCATTTGTCCTATTGTAAAATCTAGTGAATACTGCTGAGAAAAAGTAACATATATCATGCTGGAAGACAAGAAGGTGTACAAGCTCCAGATATTGTAGATCACATAATTAGATATTTAAAGGTGTTTCCTGTGTAGACACTGGGACAAAGTTGGTGTCTGGGTTTGTAGTCAGGTCTGGTTCTTCTATCAGTATCTCTGTTACAAGGCCTATATTTGCATACAGACAGATGCCTGACTCCCCTGTGGGAGGAAGGCCTATATTTGCATACATACTGTCTATATGCATGTACAGGCCTTCCACCCAGAAAGACTAGGGAAATTTCGTTGTACAGGATAGGATGTAGATCTTCATGACACAGTAGTTTTAGGTGGGAACTACAGATTACAACAAGCAATATTCTGTTATTATCTGTTCTGTGTTTGTCTTGCAGAACAGGGGTCCCCAACCCCCAGTCCGCGATCCGGCAGCGGTCCGTGGCCTAGGCAAGACCGGGCCGCGGACACAGATCTCCTGCCCCCCGCGAGTGCCCCCGCGCGCGCCGCCACACACATGCATGTGAGCGCATGCCAGCCCCTGCGAGTGCACTATGTGCATGCACCCCCCAAGAGCACCGCCACATGCATGTGCTCTCCGCCCCTTGTGAGCGCACTGCACGCATGCACGTGAGCGCCACTGTGTGCATGCGTGCAAGTGCGCTCTGCCCCCTGCGAGCACGCCACACGCATGCGCGCAAGCGTGCTCCACCCCCTGCGGGTGCACCACACCCCCACGAGCGTGCCATGCCCCCCCTCAACCGGTCTGCAGTTGGGAAAAGGTAGGGAACCACTGTTGTAGAAGACTATTCCTGAGCACCACTCTAGTCCTGATTTTTAAAAAATTCTTGGACAGCTACAGCTGTCTAAGAAACATCATTCACATCCTTGAGAGGGAGAGTCTCTGTTTAATAGGAGAGAGCAGATTCAGTTGTATCACAGGCCTTGTCTGTTGAACGTCAGGACTCTGGAAGTTACAGGCAGGTATATACAAGTGGTTGTTTGTTGATTTCTCATGTTAGATGGTGATCATGTTTCTACTTTATTGTTTGCACAATGGTGTCTACAAAGTGATCCTGTTGCATGGTGTGGTCTAGGTTGAGGGTGAAGGTGGGGCTGAAGTTTCTGAATTCCTTGTGGAATGTCATTAGTGTCTCTTTTTCATTGTTCCAGATAACAAAGATGTCATTGATAAATCTAGACACAGAAGAGATGGCTGGGGCCAGAAGCTGAGAAATTGCTATTGTAAGTCACTCATGAAGACCTTGGAATCCTGTGGGGCCATTGAAAATGCCAATGGTCTTCAGATTATCTGACCTCCACTAAAGATGAAGTAATTGTGGTGGAAAACAAAGTTGCACAGTTTGGTGGCTGGATGTCTTGTAGTCTCATGAGATGGGATGATTACCTGTAGCTCATGTTTGCAGGAATGCTGGCATATAGGGCCTTGATGTACATGGCGACCAAGATTATGTTTTATTCCAAATGACATGTGTACTGAAGGCTTCTCAGGGAAACTTCATCAGCCTAAAAGTGTGCAAAACTCAAAGGGAGATGGGGACAAGGCATATATCTATCTCACCGAGAAATGGGGCAGACCTTTGTTTGTTCAGCATGAAGATCTGTATGGGTGGTGTAAGCACATTCAACTAAACGTACTGACAGTGTGATCAGCTGCGCTGATACAGAATGGCTGCAGTTCATGGAAAAACTGCTTGCATAAGGAAAACTGCAGACGTCTCAGTGGCAAAATGCTACTCATTAAGGAGGTGCTGGTTGTACTCCTTGTATAATTGGGTATGCACTGAGGAATGCAAACAGAAGCTCCTTAACAAGTGGCAATTTGCTAACAAGATTTATGTGCTACCTTTACGCTAGTATAAACTGGAAATAGGATTCTGGCCACTCTAAGTATGTTCAACTGAACTTGCTTACAGTGTCAATGCAGACCTTCATGATGGAAATGCAAAGACATCCAGGACTGAGTAGGGTGGGAATGCATGCAGGGCTTCTGTACATGCACCATCTCTACCCTTCTTTGAGCTCTACAGACTTTCAGGATGACCACCTAAATATGGCTACAATCTTATGGATGGGTTCCCCATAGCATGTAACTGTTTGTTTTAATGGCCAGTTAAACAAATGCACAAGAAATGTTCTTTTTGTACAAGAAATGAAAAGGAAAATAAGTTAGTAGATGAACATTCTACATGTGTGGGTCATTTCAGGAAAGCTCAAGCTCAGAATATGCTGTGGTGGATAAATCATATGAATAACCACCACCTTTTCATGTATGACTAGAACAAGAGGAAGGAAACAGCAGCCCTCATGGGCAGTAAGGAAGTTTTAAATGTTAACAGGTGACAAAGAAGACAGAAATGGCAAACTCTAATTTTCCATTTGTGGCTGGGCGGTAGGGGATATTATCCCATCATTTTAGGCGGCTTGGACTCTGGGCCACCCCTGCAATTTTCTCTCCATTTTCTTCCCAAAAGGAGTATGTGTACAACTTTGCCTATACTGTATAGAAGACTAGAAGAGTCAGGACTACAGTTCAAGAATGGTGAAGAATTAGTCATGAAAACTTGAGCTACCTCAGTTCAGTTCAGGTTTTCAGGGCCAGATGGATTGCAACTGAGAATACTAAAGGAGTTGGGTGATATGGTCTCAGTATCTTAAAATATTATAAATAAATATTTATCAATATTGTGTGCCAAAAGTACCAGAGAACTTCAATGTATTCATACTGAATTTCTCTAAAATTAAAGAAATTGTGAAAATGAAGTTGTAAAGAAGATACAAATGGGTTACGTTGTTCCAAAATCTTGGAGCTTATTTAGAGCCATAATAAAAGAGGCACATGTAGAACAGAGGTGTGAAGAGTAATTGCAAAATTTCTGGTTCTCAGCAATTCCAAGCTTCCTCACTGAGACACCCTGGCAGCAGTCAGACTTCCTGGCTTCCCATGAAAATGAGACACCCTTTTTTCTTTTCTTCTGATTGTTCTGAGTCAGAAACTGGCAAATTCTGCCAACCTAATGTCATTTCTGGTGAATTTTGTATGGGAAAGATGACAGTTTGTGCAGGAATTGTAACAACTATGCAGTTTGGAATTTCTTCTGCCCTATCTAGATGAATCTTGCACAGGAAAGAAGCCATTCTGTGTACGAATGGGAAAACTCTTGCCAGGGTGGCAGTTCTGCCTTTTCCAGGTGCCATTCTGCACAAGAATTTTAATCACTGTGCTCAACTTGGCATTCCTTCCAGGAAAAAAATTAAGTGCAAAGCTTCTAAGAAATCCCTCAAGATTTCTTTGTGGAGAGTGGCAGATTGAAGTCTTGCCCCAAGAAATGTCACTGAGAGGAAAGAAAATGATTTTCCCCCATAATTTTTTTCCAAGAGCAAGAGGCTACAAGATTTGTATCTCTAAGACAGAAAGTATACCAGAGGTCAGGAAAGGTAAGGCAAATCCAGGAGGTTGACAAGCATTGCCAAGGTAGATATTAGAGAAAAGAAAGCTTCCTTTAGTACCCCCATGGCAGTCGAGGTTGCCCACAGTGTTGTAGACCTAAGTGACAAGTTAAAAGAAACAGTACCTAACCCAGATGGTAAGAATTTGTATGTAAAATGGCTGATCTTCTAACAAAAATAGGTAACACTCCTTTAAGATGAGTGTCTGTGCCAGAAGACAGAAACACAATCCAGAGAGAATCCAAGAAATTATGGGCCAGTTATCTTACTGTCCATTATAAGGTAAACTAGGAGGACAAGCAGGGCTTAAATAAATCAATAAATCAAATCTGACTCTTGAATCTTTTAGAGTTTTTGAGAGAATCAATGCATAGACAGAGGGGGAGGCAGAAAACATTGTTTACTTCCAATAGCCCTTTGAGAAAGTCCATTTACCAAATATTCCTCTGCAAACATAGCAATCACAGGATAAGATAATATGTCTGCTTATGCACTGGTAACTATCTAAAGACTAGAAAGGACACGGTAGGAATAAATGATCAGTTCTTATAATGGAGAGATGTAAACAGTGAGGTCCCTCACAAGATATGTGAGAACAAATTGTCTTACTTAACTTGCTAACAGCCTTGAGCAAAGCTCACACTGAAATAAATCTGCTAGGCTTAAATGTGACAATTACTTTTGTTTCTTGTTATGTAGTTTATACCATATAACTGAAGAAGTAGGAAGGAGAGTGATGAGGTGAAGACTCTCTCCTCCCTGTAGCCATACTTCACCCTGCAACACCTCTCCACTTTATATATTTATTTATTTGAACTTCTAAATCGCCCATCTGACCAATGGCATACAGCATAAAATGTACAATAAAACTAAAATTAATTGGATGGCTGCAGGTGTTAATCTCAAACTCAAAGCAGAACATTTAACCATGGCATAATTTAGAAGGCCTGCCAGAATAAGAAGGTTTTAAAAAATAAGCGTCTCCTTAAGGGTGCGAGGAACGTGACCCTCCTGGAGAGATGCATTAATGATTGCAGTGGCCCACTCAGTTGTTACCAGTCTTGCAGTCTTTAAAAGTCAGGCTGGACAAGGAGCTAGCAGTGGCCCTACAGTGATCAAGAGCCTTGTCGACCTCTATTGGTGACACCGACTAAAATTGATCTAATAAGATTGGATGAGCTGTTGCAGTGGACATCTCCACCTGATCTACTGGAGCCATCTGGTGGTCTAGGTCCCGATGGATGGCCTCAACTTTGCTCTTGAAAAATGCTGCAAACTGATGACGCTATTGGGAGGCCTATCTCCTTGACCAGTCCCAGAGAGGTCACATACAATACAAAATAACATTCAGTATGAAATAAATGGATACAAAATGTCCTGCAAATCTGAACCCCCTAAAACATTCAGAAAAGTCCTGGGAGAGGGGTTGGAAGAAAAAAAACTGCCGTTTCTCTTTCCCTTCCTGAAAATCTCCCCCTTTCCAGCCTGACACAGGCACAGAAACAGACGCCTGAGCAGCACCACCAGACTCCTGTTCTTGTCTCAATGGAGCCCTGAACATTAGGAGTCCTCTTATGGGGTGGGGAACATTCTGCAATACTTTGTTGCGGGTACAGCTTATTATAAATATTCAGTTCACTTAATACTCACAAAAGAATGTTATGCAAAGTACAAAGAATGTAGGTACCACTTAACTGTTACATGAATAAAACTTATTTTCCCTTTCATCTAGATTTTAATACTGTAGTGTGCACAATTCTCAATCTCTCTTTTTACATGCTTGCAGGGAAGAAGGAATCCCCTCTAGCATCAAAATCTTCCTCAAACTCTCTTCCAGTGTCTAAATTCCTGACACTGTCATTTTGTAACAGATTAAGAATATATGTTGTCTCCCAACAAACTACATGTCATGCTTCCAAGAACATGCCACAAACATTTCCAAGGTTAACATGAGATGTTTCCCACTTATTACTCTCCATATTATGCCCTCCGCAGAGTCAAGGTAGACACTTATCTATGTTTCTAATTAAAGCAGCATCTAGCAGAAAAAACTCAAGAGTACATCACCGGAACAAATACCATCTTCTTATACAAGCCACAATTGGAGTAACTAGATAGCATTATCTTAAATCTAAATGACTGACAAGGTTTAGATTAAAAAATTATGCCTAGCTGATATTTTGATGATGATGATGATGATTATTAGTATTAGTATTATTAGTATTATTTTGCTGTACACCATCAAACAGTGGATCTATATTTTTCTCTCCAGTACTAGATGCTGATCCTTAACTGTGGCCACTGAAATCAGCTAATTTTGTTCCAAAAGGAAAATTGTGTCTAAACTTACCAGTAGCATGACAAGATATATTTTTTAAAAAAATCCTTTTCACAATAAAATTCTTCCTGCAAAAATTATTCAAAGAGAACAGTTTTAACGGCAGAACTTCCTAATCATATAAAACAACAATATTATTAAGTACATCCCAGAGCATGCATGTAGAAATTAAAAAAAATTATGGCACTTAATAGAGAATTTGGCAACTAAGGCCAAACATGGGGGTGACTTCATAATTTATTACCAGTATGGGAGACTAGGATTAAACACATTGTTGAATATTAGAAATACATCAGTAATGCTTTTTCTCAGTTGATTTATGGGATTCTTCTAGTATATTCTTGTTGAAACATGCCAATATTAAACCAGAAAAAATGTGTAAATGTGGAAGTTTTTCTAAGGAAACATATAGGGGATTTATGAAGACAGATAGGATAGAAATATGGCAATTTTCCAATAACAGTGACCTGCCAAAATTCTATGCTTAGTTTTGAGTATATATGATCATAAAAGATACAAGGAATGCATTATTAAATATTTGGTAAGTTAAACTAGAAAGTGACAAAAAAGCTTGCAAGTTAGAGCAAGCTGTACTTATTACAGTATTTCTAGATCATTTAAATCTAAAATGAAGAGAAACTTTGAGGGGGAGGAACAGATATTTTGATCTTACATTATTATAATTATAATTATTTTATTCTGAAGCTATTGCCTCTGCAACAGTAGCTTAGTAAATGCAAGTCTGCAATGTGAGCAGTTTTGATAAACAGCCTCTGCGGGCCACACAACAGGGATAATGTATCCTTAAGTACTGCCAATGAGCTGCCATTCTGCACAGCCAATTACTTCTGTGCGTCTGTCACTCAAAGGAAAAATGACTGAACCCATTAGATCAAACCTTTGTCACTGTTCCTAATGCACTCTTAGGCCTCATTAATCTGAGGGAGCAGCAACACAGCCGCCGGTGCCTCATTGCCTCCCCCACAACAGGACCACGTGAAGCCTCTCATCTCTCCCCCAAGTGCACCACGTTAATCAAGCTCTCCTTATTACCCCAGTCCCTGTCACGGCGGAGAGCGCACTCTCTCTTAAATGCTCTCATTATGGGCCATCTTTAGAGCTGGCTGAGTGGGGGGAAAAAGAGAGCGAGAAACAGAAGAGGAAAAAGCAAGTCCGATCACATTAATATTCATGACAATAATTAGTATTCTAGGTCACTGAATATTCATGCTATTAGTTTGGATTTTTATGGGGTTGCTGGATGTCCTGATTGCTGGAGTGTGGAGGAAAACAGCATGGTGGGGACTTTAGATGTCAATGGCAGTTCAATAGTGAAAATAGGTTTGTGAATCCCCCTCCTGGGGGTGGGCTAAATCAGTTCTTTCAACTCTCTTGATGGCTTTAGTATTTGAAAAATCACTAGAGGGAAGGAGGGGGGAATGAAAGTGCTTGATTTTCTTGAAAAGATTTTAACATCCAAATGGTTACTATTACAAAATATAACCACAAGAGCTCAACATAATAACTTCAGGAGAACAGAATGAATCACTGATCTCAGGTACAAGGCATACAAGCAAGACCATCAAGAATAAGAACAGTGAGCTGGATGGCGAGAGGTTGTATTACTGGCACTTACACTGAGCTACCTAAATGTTCAGGACACCTCACCAATGCTCACCTTGATGGAGATCATACATTCAGTGCCTGCTATTATCAGAAGGGCAAAGTAACACCAAGCACTTACAGTATATTAGTCAATATACTAAGCACATTATCTCTTAATCCAGAGAGTGAAACCAGCATCAGAAACAGTGACAGTGTTTGCAACAGTACTTGGAATTTAGATTTGAAAATTAATTTGTCACTATTAAACATCAGAAATTCAAAATTAATTTGTTGATAATCATGTTTGAAAGTAAAAATGTTTAACTTGTTGAATTAGCATTGTTACTTTATTAATTAAATTGTTAGTTCTGATAAAAACAGCGGATTTTTAGGGCTACTAATGTGTTTTTCCTAATCTGGCACTTCGTTTTAAACTATCTGCAGCTGAAATTGTGTTCATGTTTGTTACACTGCCTAAGGCTGATGACATCATCAGATGGGATGATTTTTTGGAAATTAAATCTTTTCTATTTCTGTCCTGAGGCACCCATTGATGATGAAAGGGATTACATGTGCCTTGGGACAGAAGATACATTTCGCTTCCAAAAATCATCCTGACTGATGATGTAATTAGCCTTACATGACAAAACTTACGTAAACAGGATTTCAGCCTATAAATTATTATTGTATTTTATTGCATTTATTGTATTTTGTAATTTTGTACAGTTTGATTGTAATGATGACTTGGTATGCTGTGAACCATTCCGAGAGTGTTTGCATTAATGGGACATTATAGAAGTTGAAAAAAAACAAAAACAAATAAGTGAATGTATATTTCATCATTCAGTTATTAACAGAGGAATGCTGTGTCTTGAAAACTAAGGTTAGGGTTGATTATCCTACAATGTGGGATGTCATCTACGAAGAAATACACTATAGATAACACCAGCTTTATGCAAAGCCAATAATTCTTTCACTACTTTCAGATTTACTTAGTATAATACTAGAGAAACTGTTGCATAAAGTATGGTGAGTGACTGTTTATATAAACATCCTTTCCTGCATTTCAGGTCACTGCAACCAATTTCTTATCACCTCCAGCCCACAGGCAAGACAGTCGCACAACTAAAACAACTGGCTTCCAGTTTCCCATGCAGGATATAGTTTGAGAAATATTCTTAGAAAGATTTTTCTGGAAAGTAGAATATTTGGACAGTAGGAGACCCTTCAGAAATATTTTTTTGGACAGTAGAAGATTAAGTTCAGATTATTTGATTGGTTCTTCCTTCAAGCAAAGCTTTCTTAGATGAATATGAACAAATATGAATAACTATCACCATGTCCACTCTACTCATATTGTTTTTCTGTGTAACTAATGTATTGCAAATTAACCTCTTTTTTTAACTTCAAAGGGAACTCAAATACACTTAACATTCTTAAGATGTCTCTTATTTTGCTGCAGACAAGATATTCAATGCTATTGTATAATGGCAGATGTTCTCGGGGTGTGTGTGTCATGCCTTGAGTCCCCTTATTGGGAGAAAGGCGGTTATAAACAAGCCAAATAATATAAAAATGCAAATAATCCTAGCTTAATCTTCCAAGTTCCAAAAAGTCTTTTTGTTGAGGCTGAGTCTGCCTCAAATTGAGATTTCTAACAGCAATTCTCAGCCTATTGCTTGTGGGAGACTAGAAGCTAGAAGTTTTCAGCAGTGTCATTTTTGCATTGATGTGTTGGGTGACAATAGGTTATTGTGACACAAAATAGTCATGCAGGACAGGGACCTAAAGTTTCTCTTAGAACTCACTATATTTACTATATATAGCTTCTGGTACTTAAAAAATCTGCAGTAAAAGAATTACTGGCTCATTAATGATCAGTGGTTCCCAAGTGTGAGGTCCTAGATCTTTTTAGATTACACCTCCAAGAAGGTATGAAAATTGCCTTATCATAGCCAGTACTTCTAGCAGCTGTAGTTTAAAAACAGGTGAGGTCTAAATACAGTATGGGACCACTGTTTATATAGCCAACCTTTAATGATAGGTGTGTGTCTGTTTCTCCCTTCATGGGAGGTGCTACATATATATGCCATCCCTCAGAGGTCACACCAAAATGTAATTAATGTTAATGTTACATTTAAAACATTGGTCAAAATCATGTTGCATAGCATAGTAAATCACACAAGAGTAGGCCCACTGGATTAATGGGGATATGGTGAACCAACTGCTCTTTAAGTTGCATTGATTCATTTGGGCCTCCTTTAACTGCAACTTACTATGCAAAAATAGGTTACAATGACAATATGCCTATTCAAATAAGTGGTGCTTATGGAGGAGTTGACTCATCAAATCTCTATTCATTCAGTGGGCCTACTCTAGAGCAATTAACTATGCCAAACAATAGGATTTTGGCCAGCATTTTAAAAAAACATTATATTTACTAGTGATACTTAGATCCATGAGGCCAAAAGAAGTAATGCACTTAATGTTAATGTACTAAATTAACACATTTTTATGCTGCGGTTTGCAAACATCAGTATCAATTTACTGTACCACTGATGCTAATAAAATATAGCAGTGAAATACTATTTTAAAGAGAATTATAGTGAAATGTTTGCTATAAATTCTCAAAGCCCTAAACCCTCAAATGTCCCTAAGCTAGCCACCTAGAAAAAGCAGCCTAGAGATCCTTCTATTCTTGAGACTGCAGCAGTGGAGGTACTCAAGAAGCTTTCAAAGATAGTATGGGCTAATGCATGTCCTCAAGCAAGCAGCTGAGCTTATGATCTAATGAAGGAAAAACTGTAGGACAAGAAATTCACCACAGTCAACTGCAGAGAGAAAGTAAGAAGTCGCCTTCTCCTGGCAACTAGAAGAGACAATTTGGGGTATAACCTGGACATAGTTCCTCCATCCACTGAAGTAGATCGAGAAACTTTCTCCTAGAAATAATCTCTTCTAAGAATTGAATACTAAATACTCCTAAACTGCTACTACAGTTTATACCCTGGAGAGTGAAGATTAGCTACTTTAGCTGCCCAGGGAAGCAGAGGGAAGGTGTGTCATGGCACCAGCTCACTGGTTGGTAGAATAAAATACCCTTGTAACCACAGAATTGTATAAAGCTGTAATGCCTCAGGAAGTAACAATGGCATGAGAGACCATTCACCAAGGCGACAAGGATGGCTCTGTCAGCTCTGACAAGATGTCTGCTTTTCAATGGAGACAGGAGCAATAGGTGAAAGGGATCTTGTCCAAACTGTAAAGAAGGAAAAGGAACAGAGGACAGCTGGGAATTTGCAAATGCCTTTCCCTCTATCTAAGAGTTTCTTATGTCGCTGCTTTGAGATATAAGGTATTGCTTGCTATGAACCTCTCCCTTCCCACAATGTCCCTGGGTCAGCACTGAGACCACTAATTAAGTGTTAAACTAACCAAACATAATGAATACTTGTTCCAGACTGCCACATTCTAAGGGCCAGGACAGATCATGCCAACAGTCAGGAGGACTATTTACAGGACAAAATATTTTCCCCTCACCTGCTCCATTTCCAAGGCATACAAATTTCATGTTTTTAGGAATGTGACTCTTACTGAAATTGTTCCTTTTTTAAAATAAGTGTGTGAATGTGGCCCATTTCAGCTTAATCTGATTCTAAGCACTTCCCCATTAAAAAAGCATACTAATGGCTACTGTATAGCTTTCTTGATGATCAAGATTAATAAGATATGAAATTTTCATTTATGAGACTAGGTTTTTTATATTTTTGTCACATGTCCAAATTGTCACACATAGTTAACAGATAATAATAATGGTTAGATGTGCTAATGGATGTTAATAATAGTTGCACCATTACCATGCATTATTGGGGATACTCCAGTCAAAGATAATTAATATACAATAAACTGAGATTTCTGTAGTGTGTGAGTACAACCACAGCATAACACAATATACTGTATTTAGGCATGAAGTCACAGGGTCCTTTCAGATGACAGCAGGTTGAAGTTACTTTATATTTCTTTATTTGATAAATCATTACATTATTGACTGTAATCTACTGAACATTGGAATAAAAATTGTTTAATAAGAACTACTGAGGCTGACACCTACTTTGTCATTATGAGAAGGAGAAGGAAGAGTAAAAGGAGGAGAGAGGAGTAGGGAGAGGAGGTTGTCCCATGACATTTTGCTGCTTGAAGATACAAGACAAGGGCTCCCTCCCTTTGCATTCTACCTAAGAATGACCCTAAGAAGTGATAGTCAGAAGCTACAAATCAACTGCTGTAAATGTTCCTTCATTACTGAACAGCCTGACATTTTTCTTTTCACATGATCTGAGCAGGTTAGTCTCCTAGGCTATGGTAGCATACAGTGAAGTGATCAACTACAGCAGCAAGCAGCAACTGTAAAACTGCAGTGGAAAAGGAAATGCACAACTTATGAAATATTTCATGTTGAAGGGCATACCACATGTTCAACAGCTGAAAGAAGCTGAACATTTAATTGTTTACACCTTCAGTAGAATATCTTTTAAAGCGTTCTACTAAAGATGGACTAGAGAGAGAGAGAGAGAGAGAGAGAGAGGATACATCTTTAGTACACAGACACATCTTTAATGTAAGGTTTGACTTTGAAAGATATTCTACTGAAAATGTAAACCATCAAATGTTCAAATTCTTTCATATATATATGTGTGTGTGTGTGTGTGTGTTTACATTCTCTCATATATATATATATATAACATATATATATAACATTAAAAAAAAATGAAAGTCATAATAAAACTGATCCATTGTCGTCGTCGTCATCATCAAGAAGGAACACAAAACCAAAGGAAGAAAAACCTCTGACAAGCCTGCCTAACAATTAGGACTAGAGTGAGATATAAAAGATCTTTGAGACCAAATAGGAAAAAAAATATGTTTTTTTTCTGTGGTGGAAAGAAGAGCAATCTCCTTGAAGGTACCTCCACAATTAAGAGGAATGCAAACTACATCACCAAGGAGAAGGAAGATACAGTGCTTGTCTGGCTCCCCCAGATCCCAGGCTGCTAGAGACGACTACCTTGGCTACTGCACTGTCTGTTTTCTCCAGATCTCAGCTTGCAAATAGTTAATTTCCAGATGTACCAAGTCCAAGTAAGAAATGATGGATACCTATATGGAGGTCCACTCACAGTAGATCAGGGAGTTTGGATAGATGAGATTCTGAATTCTCTCTAACACCCTTCTACTGATCTACTCATCTTACCCATTTTTCGTCTACCTTCTCTGAATCCCTCCAGTTGATTCTGAAGTTCACTCAGACAGGGAAGAAAAAAGGGAAAGAAAGATGTCAGTACTTTTGTGAGGGACTTCTCGCTGTTAAGAGATATAGCAAAACATGCCCCTTAAAAGAGCATGGGAAAGGTGAAACTGATAGTTGTAACTCAAGCCTCAGAGTATATCCTGCATGTTTACAGTGCAACAGAAAGGCAAAATAGTTATTTATTTATTTATTCATTCATTCATTCATTCATTCATTCATTCATTCATTCATTTATTTATTTATTTATTTATTTATTTATTTATTTATTAGATTTCTATCCCGCCTATCTAGACCAAGGGCCTACTCTTGGTGTTAGTGACAAGAAAGCTATGTTTGGGAGAAGGTAAGTAGAAAGAAAGAAAAAGGTAGCACTAACAGATCTTTAATTAGCTTCCCAGGACATTGAGTACTACCTTGGACAGCAAATTACCTTCTGTTCTCAGGTGCAGATGGCATGATTAAAATCTGTTCTGAAATAGATTTATAAAAAGGCTTTCACATATTCCCAATGCATTTTTACATCTGTCCTGTTGCATGTGTAAATACACATAGAGTGGTGAAAAGTCTGTTACCACACATTTAAGCAGGTGAGAATGGAACCTTTTTCAAAATAAACAGTGCTTGCCCAAATTTTCTAGTGAAATCCATTTGTGTTCCATTATGATCACATAAGGAATTATTGGCATTTTAAAAACAAGGTAAGGGCCAGAAAACTCAATTTTTGCAGCCTCTGTTGTAAACAGGGATGTTTTGGAACACAACAAAGTCCAAAGATTTGGACTCCTCTCAGATATATTCAAAGGCAAATGAGAGAAAACTGTATTTAAAGAGGACTTGTGGTTATTTTCTCACAATACTCATACACAAACATCTGTTTAAAGTACAGAACATTAGCTCATTTACTGATGGATGTATGAATAATAGGATAATGTTTAGAACCTTTGAGATGATAATAGGTTTAGGAACATGAATTGAATGCAACCAAACAGAAAGAGGTATTAAGATGCACCGCACTAAGTGAATTGCCTGAAATGGCAGGTTTAGAAGAGCCACAGAGAAAGCCTTTCAGCATATGATCTCTGTTCTCAGTTGCTCAGAGTCTACACATGAGATGACTGAGTCTCTGATTTCTCATATCTGTAGGTCTCAACAGCTCTCTCCTCATTCCTAACCTTCATTTTCCTTCTTTCAGGTTTATTTCATCTATTATTTAATCAGATCACTCCATATACAATGTCAGAAATAGGTTCAAAACTCTTTCTCAATCTATTTTCTTCTGAGTCAATTATACTAATGCAAATAATATGCACGATTGTTATATTTAGCCAAATATCTGCAGTAGCTATAGATGAAGCTATAGACATTTGGCTTTGATGTGTCTTGGAGTGCATAGCAGCTAAACCAGAGGTCTTAATGCCTCTAAAAAAAAGAAGTTGTCAAAACATGTAAGCAGGCCTAAACTTGTGATCTCCATTTCTCAACTAAAGGTCTGAAATAGAAACTGGACCTTCTTAGTCTAGGTTGTACCCAGTATGATGTAGTGGATAGAGTGTTGGATTGGTACCCAGCAAGCCTGGGTTCAAATCCAGCCATGGAAACTCACTAGGGGTGTGGAAATGGCAACACCATTCCTTAAATACTTACCTTAAAAGTCCTATTAGGGTTTCTATAAGTCAGTTCTGACTTGATGGCACGTAAGAACTGTCTAGGTGGTAGAGGCAAAGCATATAGAAAATTCTTGGAATCTGAAATGTTATGCAATCAGTAGAGGTATGCAGAAGCTGCTCAGCCTGCTGAGTTCCCAAATAAAGGGCATACAGATTGGGTACAATCCAACCTGTTACCTTTATAACGCATTTGGACCCATTCTGTCCTCAGGTCTATGACATGACTTGTGTGCATCTCAATCTCCGTTAAAAACAAAATGAAATTAAATGAAATTAAATGAGGCAGTGGGAACACAACCAGCTATAACCTGGAGGTGCTATGCGTCAATTTCAAGGATGCTGTAGACTGTAAGCATTGAGTACGTATGCTGGCATAAATGAGATCATGTAAATCACAGTGGTGAACTGCCACTAGTTAACTTAGTGTTGGTGACACACACCTTCTCAAGGGTGGAGTCCAGTCACCTCCAAAGTCATGTTTGCATTTGGACCAGGAAAAGAAGAATGAGCTTTACTGTTCAACTCCCTCCAGTCCCTGGATCTTGCACAGATAAAGCTCTAGCCTTGAAGTTCACCCAGCTCCCCTTATCCCCCTGACACTCCTTTCCCGGCTACAAGAGCTTGCCCAGGATGATACCATGGTTGATAGTATCAAAAGCCACTGAGAGATCCAGTAGAACCAACAGGGAATGAGTGTCCATGTCAGCCTCCCATAGCAGGTCATCCTGCAGCAAGATCAGTACTGTCTTAGTACCATGGCATGACCTGAATCAACATTGAAATTGATTAAGGCAGTTTTTCTCCTCCAGAAACATCTGGAGCTGCTCCACCATCACCCGTTTGATCACCTTGCCCATAAAAGGAATGTAGGCGATCTGTCTATAGTTAAGATTTTCCAATGCCAAATTAGGTCATTTTAGAATGGGCCAGATGATGGTTTCCTTCACACTTGAGGGAAGATTATGGCCCATTCTGAAGTGACATCACTGGCAGCTTTTAACAGCCTGGCTGGGTGAGGGTCAAGCAGGGAGGAAGCTGGTCTACTGTGAGCCAGTGCCCTGGACACTTCCTTCAATGTAACGGGCCAAACGAACCAAATGGACAGAAAGAGAGGATCTCAGCAGGATCGGTCACACTATTAGTGGGGACAAGTCCCAGTCAGATAGCCTTGATGTTAGACTTAAAATAGGCATGGGTCCTATATTCTGCTCTGGAGGCTTATCTACCATCATCTTTCTCTATGGCAATAGACCAGGTCACCATGTGGGGAAGGTGTGCCCTCCAAATTTGGAACCCAGGGCAAATGCCTGTTTTGTTCTCTTTACAGAGGATGGAAAGATGTATGCATACCCAAAGGGCAGGAACCTACTTCCACCATGCAAGTTACACCAGCTGTACCTCCAGGGGGCTACAACAAAAACAACTAGAAGACTGGATGCTTTTCTTCATTGACCAAAACCAAAGCAAACACAGTGGTAAAGGCATGTGACTGTAGAGAACATAAGCATGCACAAAGATTTGAGAGTGCATGAGTCTGTCTCAGGCAACACATTGATGAGTTACGCAGGGAATCTTGCCAATGCAGTATCTAAGGATTGTGTAGAGAGAGCAGCAGGGTGAAATCAAGTTGAAAATGGGAGGGGTCTGGACTGGCTATGTTGATGACACCCCCTAACTACAGAACCCATAAGACAGTGATGAGCTAAGTGTACTAAAAATGGTAGAAGGAGAAAGTAAACCCGGGTTCGGGGGGGGGGAGCTCCACAACTTCCCAGTTTGTGTAGGATACAGGTAGGCTGAACAGGGGCTTGCCCAGCCCCAACCACACAACATCCAAAGACACATATAAGACCTGCAAGACAGTCGCAAAGGCCCACAGATCAGAAGCAGGCCAGAAGCAGCAACACCGCCCAGAGAGAGACAGAGATATAAGACACTCCAGGTCACTACCATACACAAGACAAAGCACTGTCTGGAAGCAATTTCATTTGGTAGAGGATCCTAGGCATATATGCAGGAAAGGAGCAGGGATAGCTTGCCAGAGAAACAGTCTCATTGTTTCCAAACAGGAGGGCTTCTTACCTTTTTGAAGTCACCACTATACTTCTCCCAACCACCTTCCCAGTTGCAAAAAGTCATGGCTGCATTCGAAAGTACTTTCCCTATGGAAAATCCATAAAGGCAAGTGCAACAGAGCTTGATGACTCCCTGTTCTAACTTGTAGGTTACTGCCAGTCCAGAGACTTAGCTTCGCAACATCAAGGCACATTGTGGAGAGAGCCCATGTAAATCATGCGCTCTGAAAGGACAGGAGGAGGATGTTATTTCATTTGTCTTCTCTTTTGTGACTTTGCAGTGCCTTCTATCTCACCGTGGAAACAGCAATAAGCTAGCAGGACCATGGTGATTGCAGAATGGCTCTTCTCGCCTTCTGTATCCCTTGCAGAACATGATCTTATTTCTAACTTTTCAATGTTCCAAACCATGCAGAAGATGTGAAGGGCCTCAACTGCCCTTAGAACAACAAAAGTAAAACTTCCGCGAGGCAAAGAAAGAAATACTGAAACTGGTAAAGAAGCAGGCAACCAGGTTGGCAAATATATTGATGGTTAGCACTGAACATGGCATGAAATGTTCAGTGAAATCTATCTATCTATCTATCTATCTATCTATCTATCTATCTATCTATCTATCTATCTATCTATCTATCTATCTATCTATCTATCTATCTATCTATCTTGGTTCTGGTTTTCATTCTGATTCTTCCATTTTATAGTAGCCTGACAAGTCAGGCATCACCAAGTACAGCAATAAAAAAACTATGCTGGTTAAGGGACCAACAAGACAGGAGACTGAAGCTGGCTGGCAAATTGGAGGACAAGTAAGCAGATAAACTGCCAGAGACACTGGCAGGTGGACAGACACTTTGCCAAAGACTCAGGCAGGCAGAGAACATGGCACACATCATTCAAACTCTCCTTCAGTTTCACAGTGCCCTGGCATGTCAGCCATCACTAACCATGGCAACAGCAGTACTGCACCAGTTAAATGAGTGGCAAGGTGGAAGGAGCTATGAGTGGCCAGGCTGCAGGAAACCACTGAAGACAGGAGGCTGACAACAAGCTGTCAATGATCAGGTTTTTCTTAGAGCATCAGTCAAGGTTATTGAGCAGTCATACCCTTCTTGCTGTATCCAAGCAACAGGAGCTTGACTTTTAGGAAGCCTAACTGACCCACCAAGGTACATAGGTTCCAAAGGAGAACGGTGGAATGTCACTACGTTATCTATGATGGAGAAGACGGTGATGGTGGAAGTGCTAGCAGGAGGGGTAGGGTGAGAAAGTCTTTCCCTTCCCACCCAAGCCAGAATTGAATAAACATAACTGTGAGAGACACAGAACTTTCTAACATGCTCTCTCGCTTTGGAACTTCCAACTTGTGGGCCTGAACTACTCCCCTACTCCCACTCCAACCCTGGTACTGTGGTCTGTCAAAGCGTTTGGGAGTCTGGGAAGTTAGAGAAGAAATACTTGTGTCAAGGAGAAATTCATTTTATAGTTTATTTGTTAGATAACGACTACATACAGAAATTTTATATTAAAATATGTCAAATAATATAGAAATAATTTGATGTTTTACTTGATTAAAAAATGCAAGCAATGTTAAAACCCACCAAGGTCATGACATTTTAAAATGAATTTGTCTTACCTGCATTTTGTGAGATATGTAAGTTGCTCATGTCTTTGGATAAACCATTGGTTTTTGGACTGGAAATGGGTGCACATGCGGACGTGGCTCGAGGTGGTCTCTTCCCTGGGACTTTAACAGTGGTTCTCAAGAGATCTATTTCTTTTCCATGCACATTCTGCATATAGTCCTAAATCAAAAGCACAGAAATATTATTTTTCATTAGTAGGTTAGAAAAATGGAAAAGCCCCAAAATATTACAATAGTTAAGATCCAAGAGAGTTGCACAGTTATTCTCCTTTCCCGGAAGGGTCTGTGGGCTTATGTTTCTTAAATAATAGTCCATAATGTCACAGGACAAAATGTTTTGAAATTTCAGACAGCTTCAAAAAGATAGGTTACTTACCTTTAACCATGGTTCTTCGAGTGGTACTCTGTGAATCCACACGAATGGGTTAAACTGCGCCTGCGCAGGACTCTTCGGAATATTCTAGAGCTAAACTAAATGACCAATAAAACGTTTCCCCATGGCGCGCATGCTCCGCCCGCGGTACCTCAGTTCCGAACGTCTGCCGCTGTCAATGCTCTAATAATTAAAAGCTATAGGTAAGCCGTGATGGACAGCGGGGAGGTTGGGCAGGACGTGTGGATTCACAGAGTACCACTCGAAGAACCATGGTTACAGGTAAGTAACCTCTCTTTCTTCTTCGTGGTCTCTGTGAATGCACACGAATGGGTGACTAGCAAGCTCACTTACTGGAAGGTGGGCCGTCACGGTAAAACTGAAGTTAGCACAGCTCGTCCAAAACCTGCTTCCGTTTTGGCTCTGACATCCAGCCTGTAATGTGTCGCAAAGGTCAATGGTATAGACCAAGTAGCTGATCAACAGATGTCAGAGAGTTCAACGCCACGCAGCCAGGCAGTAGAGGTAGCCATGGCTCTAGTACAATGTGCCCTCAACACATCTCTGGTGGGGTCTTGCCAAGCAGCTCATAGGCTAAAGTGATGTCAGAAACTATCCATCTGGAAACCGATTGAGAAGAAGCCGGGTGACCCTTGCGAGGACCATGGAAGCAAACAAACAGTCTAGGAGATTTGTGGAAGTCCTTAGTCCTGGAAATATAAAAGGCCAAAGCCTGACGAACATCAAGGGAATGGAGCATGCGCTCAACATCTGAAGAAGGGTTAGGAAACAACGTTGGAAGAATCAAAGGCTGATTAACATGAAAATTCGAAATCACTTTAGGGAGGAATGAGACATCGGGATACAAGACGACCTTATCGGGGTGAAATTGTATATAAGGTGCATCAGCTCGTAGTGCAGCCAACTCACTCGCCCTCCGTGCAGACGTAATGGCCACCAAAAACAAAGTCTTTAGAGACAGAAGTTTTAAAGGAGTAGATGCCATAGGCTCAAATGGAGGACACGCAAGAGCCCTCAAGACAGTCTGAAGGGACCATTGAGGGATTGGAGGCCGTACAGGTGGACGAATGTTATGCAAACCTTAAAGGAATCTCCTCACAGTCGGGTGTGAGAATAAGTGGGAAGCGTCTGAACCCACAGGCTGATACGAAACAATGGCAGAAATATAAACTTTGATTGTAGAATGCGCCAGTCCCAGATCGAACAAATAACGTAGGAAAGTAAGAACGGTTCCCAAGGAAACTGGAACAGTGACAAACCCTCTGGGCTCAGCAAACTTAGTAAAAACATACCACTTATAAGAATACAGAAGTTTAGTTGAAGGCTTCCTAGCCCTTTCGAGCACCTCTTTTATGCTGGGAGAATCCTCCACACTGTGAGATGGAGCGACTCTATGTCGGGGTGACAGACATTGCCTCCATCCTGAGTCAAGAGGAATGGTTGAGGAGGTAGTCTCAGGAAATCGGACGTGATGGCCTTGAGGGTGGTAAACCATGGTTGCCGAGGCCACCATGGCGCCACTAGGATGGCATCAGCTCGCAACTAGCGAATTCTGACAATTGTCCGTTGAATGAGCGGGATGGGAGGAAAAAGATAAAGAAGGACCGCACGCCACTTCACCATGAAGGCATCCCCCAGAGAACCTGTGCCTCTCCCTGCTCGAGAACAAAAGTTTTCGCACTTTGAGTTGAACTGAGTGGCACAGACGTTGATGGTTGGTGTGCCCCACCTGTTGCAGATATGGGTGAACACAGAGTCGTCGAGGACCCATTCGTGTGTCTGAGTGGTCAGACGGCTCAAGCGATCGGCCACATTGTTGTTCTCTGTCACCACATGGATAGCGATTGGAAATATGTGATGATCGTAGCACCACTCCCACAGGTGGATCACTAAGTACAGGAGGAACAAAGAGTGAGTGCCTCCCTGCTTGTTTATATAGTACAGAGTGGTCATGTTGTCTGTAGCCACTTGTACTCCGCGACCGACCACTAGAGGATAGAAAGCGTGAAGAGCCTTGATTACTGCTAACATTTCTAGAAGATTGATATGAAGCAGCTTCTTTGAGCTGGACCACATGGCATGGATCTTGTGAATGCCACAGTGCGCGCCCCAGCCTGTCGTGCTGGCATCTGTTGTGACCTGTACAGTCAGTTGAAGGGGCTTGAAAGGCCGACCAATTAGAAGATGTGGCACGAAAGTCCACCACTTTAGTTGACGAGATAACTCTGGAGTGACCCGTAGACGTTTGGCAGGGTTGTCTACTAACGGATTGAACTGAGAGAGGTACCACGCCTGCAGGGAGCACATCTTAAATCGAGCATGAGGAAGAGCAGACGTGGTGGAAGCCATGAGACCTAAAAGATGTTGTGTGTGGTGCGCCGACACCCTGGCGCCCGGGCGGAACAGACGAATAGCACAACTCAATTTGTAAATCCTCTCTGCAGGGAGGAAGACCCTGGCTCTGCTGGAGTCCAAAACCACGCCAATGTAGTCCATCACCTGAGCAGGTTGAAGATGGGACTTCACAAAATTGACTTGAAGGCCCAGATCCGCCAGAGTTTGTAGAGCAAAAGCCGTGTCTTCTTGTGCCTTGGCGTAAGAGCCAGCAACGATCAACCAGTCGTCTATGTATGGAAAGACCATGATATTGTTCAGACGTAGGTAGGCCGCTACTGGAAGCTAACCGAAGATATTTGCGATGGTGCTCATGGATGGACACATGAAAGTAAGCGTCCTGTAAGTCTATCACGACAAACCAATCGCTTGGAGAAATAAGCGGCACGATAGACTCTAAGGTGACCATTCGGAATCGCCTCGGACGAAGGCAAGTATTGAGACGCCTGAGATCCAGGATTGGTTGCAGGCCTCCATCCTTTTTGGGAACTGTAAAATATCGGGAATAGAAGCTGTCCAGTGCTTCTTGAGAAGTAACACGTTGAATGGCATGCTTCTGGAGAAGAACAGAGACTTCTTTTTCTAGAGCAGGTGAGTAAGTTGTGATCTTGAGGCGACTGAGAGGATGAAGCTCTGAGAACTCTAACAGGTAGCCAAAACGTATGATGGCGAGCACCCAAGTGTCTTTGGTGATGGTAGACCACTTGTCAAAGAAAGGGGCTAGCTGAGGAAGGTGAGATAGGTTGAAAGGAGGATTCAGCAGAAGACAGTCAAAGATATTGCTTATTCTTCTTGGCAGGTCGACGGAAAGTTTGTTGACGCTGACCAGGAGCCTGTGCTCGGAAGGAGGTGGTAGCAGAGGAAGATGGAGGAGGATTCGATCTTGAGGAGGTTTGTACTGGCGGTAGGCTTGATGATAAGGTTGTTGGTATGATTGTTGTGAGGTGAACGGTCTGCGCCACTGATGTCATTGATATCTGGGTTGCTGGACATAATAAGATCGAGCTGTCTTCCTGATCTTATGCAAATTCTCCATCACCTCATCTGTTTTTTCGTTAAATAGCCCAGCGCCATCAAACGGAAGCTTCTCAATACGGGATCTGGCGTCGTCGTTGATGCCTGCCAAGCGCAGCCAGGCGTGTCTTCTGAGAGCAATTGCCGATGTCATGGCCTTGGAAGCTGCATCCGCTGTATGACGTGATGCCAGCCATTGCTGTTTAGCCAGCGTCGTCGCTTCCAGGTGGGCATTGAGAGCAGCGGTCCTAGTTTCTTCAGGAGCGGCTTGAAGAACTGGTAGAATCTTATTCCACAATTGCCTCTGATAGGCGCCCATAGCTCCCTGGTAGTTAGAGACTCTCATTACAAATGAAGCCAGAGAGTACATGCAACAGCCTAAGATGTCAAGTTTACGGCCCTCCCTATTGGTGGGGGTGACCTTAGAACGGTTCCCCGCCCTGGATTGGTTTGACTGCACAACAATGGAGTTCGGTGCAGGATGCTTGTTGAGAAAGGTCATATTGTCACCATGTGTCCTGTAATGGTTTTCAATACGCCTAGAAATCTGCAGAGATGTAGATGGCTGATTCCAGGATTCTTTAATGAGATCCAACATTGCTGGAATAAAAGCCAAACCTAAAGGAGGGGATTTATCTTGGTTTATATCATCAAACACAAGGTTCTGCTTTGGGAGGGGGGGGAGGTTGGTTCCAATGATATGTTCCAATGATATGGCCATGTGTAAAATCAACTGGAAATATGAGGTAAAATCTTTGAAGGGAGACGGGGGATGGACATCAGCAACGTCAGAATCCGGCGTAGGTAAGTTTGAGGGGGATTCCCTGGATGCCTCAAAATGTTGGTCCTGCTCAGATACTGATGAGACTGAGGAACCTCTGGATTCTCTGTCAAGAGACAAAGGGGGTGAAGGCTAGCGATGGTGCGTTCTCGATATAGAGGCTGAAGTTCGGGGAACCGGTGCGGAAGTTTCTACTTCAGATAGATAAGTGGCTCTTGAAGGTGCCGCCTGCCGTGATGACTGAGAATGAGATGATTTCGGATGTGATACCGAGGGTAACAGTATCGATGGAGCCCGAGAACACTTCTCAGGGTGGAGTGATCACTAATCCGGTTGCGGAAGATGACGCTTAGTAGCAGTCTTCGAAGTTGTAGGGTCGAGCTGGAAATAGGCTCGATGCTGACGTCGAGGTGGTGAGGGCGATGGAGATGACTCCGATGGGGAAGCATAAACATATCGTACCCTCTTGGGCCTGACATACTCGCTGGTGTCGTATGAGGGATCGAAATCGTCCCCACAGTACCGGCGTCGACCACCATGCTGATCGACTTCCACGTAAAGAGGTTCCTGATACTCAGTGAAAGTATGACGCCGAGATGGACGTGGAAGCACTATCATGTCTCGATGTTGAGGGAGCTGTCGGCTTGGAGATATATGCTGACGCTTTGCAAGCCGCTTACTTGAAGGAGATTGTTGTGGTGATACCTCAGAGTTAGACAACTGAATCACTGTTGCCCGCCCGATTGATATAGGGCTCGAATGGGCCGAGGCCGGGCTGGAAAATACATCAGCCTCAGAATGGCTGTGACTCGGAGACAGGCTCGGGATCGACATCGAAGCCTGTGGCTGTGGCACAAAGCCATCCCCCTCAGAGAGCGATTCGGGATCATGCAGCTCCCTGGAAGATTCCTCGAGAATAGGCGAAGGCAGGGTGCCTTGAACTGGAGGAGGTTCCGTACGTTGAACAGACTTAGGAGGATGTTTGACCTTCTTATGCTTAACTACCTCCTCCTTCTTCTTGGGATCTTTAGCAAGTGGCGCCTTCGATGTCGATGCCGACCCCGATGTCGAAGACTTCTTCGATTTGGACAATTTAGAAGAAGCCCTGGAAGAAGGGGTGGCCGGTGCCGGCGAGGCAGCGGGATCGGGACGAGGAGTGGGAGGAGCAGAGGGTACAGCAGACTCCATGGCTGTCGAGCCCGACGGTGTCAACGACTTCTTCCAAAGGTAAGAGTGGAGTTGCTGTAAGCGGAGCTTCAGGGCGGGCTTGGTTAATTTCTTGCACTCTTGGCAAGAATTGGGTTAGTGTCTTTCTCCCAAACAGAACAAACAGCGGACGTGTCCGTCCGTAAAAGGGATTTTGCCAGCACACGACACGCAGCATTTGAATGGGCCTGAAGAGGCCATAAAATTTGGCAGGAACAGGGAAGATGGCAAGGGAAAGGAGAAAAACTCACGGGAAACATTAACGATAGCAGTCCAGATAAAAAACCGAGAAATCAAGCAGAGAAGGCAAAGATTCGATATAAGGCCCAATCCGTAATCCAAATCAGAAACCGTAAGAATTCCAAAGTTCAAACCAGATAACAACAGTAGCCGATCCAAAAAGCAATAATCAAAAACCAGGTCAATCCGAGTCGAAATAGCCAGATAAGAAACAACACCGTGTCAGAAACAGTCCGAGATCAAAACCAGAGAATTCAAAGAATTAATAAGCTCTAGGCGACGCGAAGGAGTCCGATTGCAGCGGCGGCAAAAAGGAACTGAGATACCACGGGCGGGCGGAGCATGCGCGCCACGGGGAAACGTTTTATTGGTCATTTAGTTTAGCTCTAGAATATTCTGAAGAGTCCTGCGCAGGCGCAGTTTAACCCATTCGTGTGCATTCACAAAGACAATGAAGAAGAAGCAAAATATTGAACTGTCAAGATAATAGGCCACACCTGCTGTTTAAACATTAAAAAGTATAACATTCCTATTAGACATCTCCAAGCTCATGGATATATTTATTTATATGAGATCTTTGCCTCCCACACACAAAGGAAAGGAAACATTTTTGCTACAGATTGACATGAAGTGCCTCAGTGTGTGAGCATGTTAGTTAGCAACTAACTGGGTGAGGAATCCTAAAGAATGAACCCATGCTCTTTGGTTTTGGAATTAAAGGATAGAGGATTGGAAAGGTATGTTAACCATCTTGATTTAGATAATGGATTTCAATATATATGGGCTAGGAGAATAGAAATATAGATCATTTGCACTGGGCATTATGTGTTACTTTTGTATTCTGGGTTTTTAAGTCTTACCTGTTCCTACAGTTTTTACTTCCTCTGTGTTGGACTTAAGATGGCAAGGTTTTGGAGACAATATGAATTTGAATTTTTTACAAAGGACGTTGTGGGACATTTCTCCATTCCACTCTGGTGCCACTCAGAATGGTGCCTTTATGATTCATGGAACTCAGAGGATGTATATACATAAAGTATCCAGCCTGAGATGATTTTGGATTTTTGTTTGCTAATTTGTTACCAGCTTCTTTAAAAAACACAAATCCTTGCAACATTTTAAATTATGTTTTTAATGTCCATTTAAATGTTAACCCCACAGTATTCCAGAGAGTGATACCTGTGTACAAGTCTGAGTAGCCCAGTGGTTTAGGGCATCTGGCTTTGGAGCCAGAGGTTGGGTTTCGATTCCCCAATGTGCCTCCTTGGCGGGGGCTGGACTCAATGATCTTTAGGGTCCCTTCCAGCTCTGCAGTTCTAAGATGATGATGATGATGTGTGCATGCATGTACACACACAGCAGAGGACAAATCTGTTGTCATGACACATTTCTACCTTCTTTAAAGAAGAGTGCTGTAACAGATGTTCTGTTTTCCGGCAGAAGTTCCATGAGAGCAGCCATCATGTTTCATAGGAACAATTGGTACCAACCTAAGTAAGCTTGTTGATTTGTTATAACGAAGCCCAGTGGTACTCCAGAACAGGACTTCTGACCAAGTCAACATGCCATTCCTCCTTATGTCATGAAATAGACAATACTCTTTTGCCAACAGAAGATGCCACAACCATCAAGTTTAGTACCAGGTGTTGAGAGAAAAACTCATAATCCTCATCTTGTACTCTCTTGAAATGTTCAAAGTAATGAATGGAAACTGCTGTTGATGAAAGAGTGTGGCATACTGGTTTTACTATTTTCATCAGAGTTGTGAGAATGGGAAGTACCACCCAAGCATTAGTTGGAATATGGAGTGCCGAAAAGACAAGGGTCTTCTTTTCAATGCTCCTGTCACAAGGCAAGGAACATGGATATTGATTCTTGTATAAATGATAGAGACCTGAAATTAACCTTTAGTTTTCCACTGGGAGAAGCAAATCCGGCAAGTTCAAAAGAAACTTCAAGCTAGTGAGTCCAGTGTCCCATCTCTGTGATAGGCTGATCTTAATCTTGTCACAATAAACAACAGGAAAGAAACCAGCCTGCAATGGCCTAAAGGAAATTGTTAGCATCTTTACAGTTCAAAGGGCTTACCAGACCAGATGCATGTTTCGGAATTCACACCTGAAACTCTTTGATCTACAGAACAAATATTTCAGGGGCTATCTAAAGGAGGAGGTTAGGAGAGAGAAAGAGAGATTAGATTGAGAAAATGTGAGAGGGAAAAAGATGGAGAGAGATGGAAAGAAGCATGCAGCAGGCATGCTTAGGAACAAGAAGATCTGATTACCAAGTAAGATTCTTAGACTGTCAATGGTCTCTGCCTCATGGCAGTTAGTTTAATTATTCCATGTGCTTGGAATGCCTTGTCTGTTTCATTGACTATAGCCTTTCTTAGTTAACTTTCCCTGTTCTGTTTGTAACCCCAAGGCAACCCTCCCCGCCAAACTGGTTGTTTGGGATTCATGCTTGCAAGGGGATGATGTGTCTGGTTGTAAAAATGCTGACATGGACATGAAAAAAGAATAGAAACAAATATTCAGAAGCTCACTTGTTAAAGCTGTGAAATTACTGTTTTTTGCTTTGTGGTTGCAGGTGGCCTTACTGAATGTCAGCAGAGCTTTTGTGCCTATGTTCTGTCACAGTCTCCAATTGTTAGTTGGGTATCATTCCACCTATTTTGACACTATGCAATTGCTTGGTAATTAAAAAAAAAAACCCTCCAAAGATGTTATGTGTCATCAAGCCATTTTTGATGTGTGGTGACTGTATGAGTTAATGATGTCCAACATGTCCTATCATTAACAGCTGTGCTCAGATCTTGGGAACCAATATCAGTGGCTTTCCTTACTGAGTTTAAATTTAGGTCATTCTCTCTTCTGACTGCCCTCCTCCCTTCCTAGTAATACTGTATTTTCCACTAAGTTCTGCTCAGGTTCTGCAAACTAACTACTGTGTCTTCTTTTACTGAGTCAATCCATTTCATTTTAGGTCTTCCGACTGCTCCCAACCACCATCACTTTTCCCAGCAATGTTGCCTGTCAGTTCTCTATTACCATTATATGTGCAAGGTAAGACAATTTACTTTTTGCTCTAGGGAGAGTTCATGACCTGATAGAACACCCATTCATCTGCCTTTATGGTGGTCTGTGGTTTCTGTAAAGCTCTCCTCCAACACCACATATCAAAAGAATTGTTTTCTGACTTGGGGTGGAGCGACGGCAGCGAGAGCAGAGGGAATTCCCAGGGCTCTGGGGAACACTGTGTAAACTCCGGGTCAGCAGACCCCCCAGCAGTGGAAGGGGGGGGCAAGATCCACAGGAGAGTGGCCTTGCAGCGAAGGAGAGCTGGAAAAACTCCGAATTCAGACAACAATCTGTCTTCATGAGAGTTTTCCTTTCTCAAAGCATCTGGCCTGGGAGACACCATTTTGGGTGAATTTGCTGCCTAACTTTGCCAAGGTGGGAAGAAATAAGCAAAAGCGGCGGAGGAGCAATAAAGAGAACAAAAAAATAAATAAAAATAAAACAAGAACAGAAGCCAGCTAAATTGGGGTAATTAAGAGATAAATTTGTTGTTATTCAATCTGTCCTTGAAATCAAATGGAGAATTCTATTTTCTAAATGGTTTTATTAGCGTATCCCTGAAACATCGGCCAATTTTTAACTGCGTCACACTTGAAAGAGAAACTAAAGTTAAAAGACATGGACGGAGATCACTTTCTCATCCCCGTCCTCCCTCGATGCTATAGACTATTATACCATAATACTAGAGGTTTAAGAAGATTGGAGTTCTTAAAGAGAGTGTTTAACAGAGGCACTTGGTGAGAATTCTGGGTGTTGATAGACAAAAAGGGGGACCCCCCCCCCAAGTGGCCTTGCTGTGAGCTGCGAATGGTGGATTATAAATTAAAACTGCCCCTGGCTGAAGTTGGATTTACAGTTGGATGTGTTAAGTGGGAGTTTGGGCCTGGACTGACTCATTTAACACGAAGATGGACTGATTGATGGTTTTACTGTTTTATGGCTCCTAACTGAATTTGGAGTACAGGAAGGGGGGGAACGGACTTGGTGGATGTGGTGCAAATTGGAGAGAAAACAGAAGCAGAGACGGGCCTGCTGGATTATAAGAAGCACTATCAAAATACCTTAAATTTCTAAAAGCTGAATTCTTTTACTTTTCAGTGGAAAGTGTTATTCTACAATAAATCTATATCGAAGAAGCAGAAATGACAGCCTTGAGTCAATGTACAAGTCCATCAAAATTAATAATCCAAGATTCTTTTAAGAACTATATACTAGAGTTTCAAAGGAACATTATCAATCACCTTAAGGATCAGATTAAAACCCAGACGCTCGAAATTAAGGCGGTAACATCAGGATTTAAAGAGGATGTGGAAAGGAATATTCAGAAGGAAGACCATTTCACCAGAGCAGCGGGAGCAGCAGAAAAAGAGACTTTAGAACAAAGATCGAAGGAAGATAAAATAATGGGCTTTTATGAGAGGGAGGCCCAGGTGGATGAGTTGTGGATGTATACTAATGAGAAGATTACTCAAAAAATGTATATTTGTTTGTTAGAAGAGAATTTAGAGAAGGAAAGGGTGAAGGCAGTGATGATGGAAAGGGTACAAAATCTTGGCTATAATTTAGATATATATGATTGGATTCAAATGTGGAATGATCATTATAGATGGATCAAATCAGTAATTTTGAGAGAAAACGTTTTAAAGATGTTCTATAGATGGCACTTCAAAACTGGCAAAAAGGCTGTTAGAGATTAATTCAGGTTAAAATATTGTCTGCAACTTCGGACTCTCTTCTGTATAGGTGGTGGATAAGTGACAGGGTAAAACGATTTTGGAAATAGCTAAAAATATATTATATAATAAATCACATAAGTATATATAATCTTTAAACTAGAAATGCTCTTGTTGAATACAATATCAAAAATTGTTGATTTGAAATATATATATAGCAGACATATGTGGTTATAAATATTTAGAGTTATAAGGTTGATCTGGGATTAAAATGGGATAGCTTGTTAGAGATATTATTTCAGAATTTGAGAAGTTATGTTAAAGAAAAATTGAAAAATGTTTTTTGATTGAACCCAGAAATAAATATGAGTAGAGAATATAGCATAGGTTAAAGATTTTAGTACTGTAATACAGTTATGCAGTTAAGATTACATATTAGATATTGTACTATGGCAAACACTTCCCTACGTGTATGTTTTGTATGTGTTTGTTTGTTATATAATAAAAATATTTTTTTAAAAAAAGGAATTGTTTTCTTCCCCTGCCTTTCTTTGGTGACCATCTTTTACATAGGATGGATAATTTTGACCTTGGTTCCCAGTTACAATCTTTGCTAACTCCCAGCACCCCCCCCTTTTTTTAATTTCAAAAAGCGATGAGAAGTCTTTTGGAAAACATTCAGGCAACATGTTTGTAGAGCTATGAGGATAGTGTTTCTTCCTCACGTTGCATACCACAAGGAAAGAGTTTGGAAATCAGAAGACAGCTTTCTAGACTGTATTCTGCAGAGAAGGCACGGCAATATTGGTTTACCTGAGAGGTTAAATCATGTTTATGTTTCTCTATTGCATGTGCTGAACTTACTCACACCTTTACTTCTCAATTTCTTTTAGTTCAAAATAGCCCTTAAAATATGTGAGCACAGAGGAACTAGCTGTCTGGCACATCCCAGCTGTTCTTGGTTCTGCCCCACCCTCCCAGCCACTACAGTATAGATCATGTCACCATCTTCTAGCACTGGGAAATTCTACATGAGGGACATTGCTGTTGGAATGTGTGTGTAGTGTATACAATAAGAAGAAGAGAATAATAACTGTAGTAGAAGACTCCCTACTGTGCAGGACTGAAACTGAAATATGCTGGGAAGATCCATGGATCCACCAGGTCTGTGGTCTCCCTGGAGGGCGGATGAGGAATGTGATGTGACTACTCATAAAACCAATGGATGCACATCCCTTTCTTCTCATCCACCAGGGAACAAATGATATTTCTAAGAAGAACTACAAAGAAATCACATCAGACTTTAAAGCTCTAAAAAAGGAAACTCAAGGATGTTGGGGCCCAGGTAGCCTTCCTGTCCATCCCAACAGAGGCTGTTGGGATGGAGAGGAATAGAAAGAGGAAGCAATATATTGCAGGTGAATGACTGCCTATGAAGATGGTGTCGATGTGAGGAATTTGGCTTTTGGGACCACAGTTTATGCTTCCTGGAAGATGGACTGCTGGCTTGTGATGGCTTGCTCCTCACAAGGACTGGGAAGAGGTTTTTTATGCTATTTGACCAAAGCATAAAAAACTTCATCAGGAGTGCTTTACATGGAAATTGGAATATGGAGGAAGATGCAAACTCAAAAGTAAACACAGATGAATGCTTAAATAAGAGACACAAATTGAGTAACTGTAATGGGACCCTGTCGCGAACCCCGTGTCCCTTGTTTATTCCCTCACAAAGGCCCACAGGCGCGTTTCCTTTTTTTTTTTGCTGCCACCAGTGGATTATCTGAATCCACAATACCATTAACGTATGACTGGACACTTGTCTTGTGAACAACCAAAACGTATTTATTGAAGTGAAACAGTATTTCAAACAGTATTAGAAATCTTTCAGGTAGTCAAAGTTCATTGGCCTTAGCTTATCAGTTCCCTCATTACTTTGTTTCTCTTTGTTTACAGTTTCATAAACACATCACCAACCTATCTCTTTCTAGCCAGTTCTTTTTATCTCCTCATCAGTTCCCTAACCAGTTCCTAACTTATCCCTATCTCATCCCTATCTCACTGCTGTCTCACTCCTATTTCTATCTGATCCCTATCTGACTGCCCCTCCTTCAGCCAAGCCTCATATATCCATTGACTCCGCCTCTCCAGCTCTCTCATAGCCTCATGCAAATAAGCTCTTGAGCGTGAGTGGCAGGAGTGACAGGGCCAATTGCCACAGACCCCAATAATAATCTTTTTAAAAAATGTACAAAAGAAAGCAGCCCACAAATCACACAGTCTCCTGTGTCTATATACTCATGTCAGAAGTACTGGAAACAAACAAAAAGAACTGGAAATCTTAGTTCAGGATGGTAAATATCACTTCATAAAGATGACTGAAACTTGGTGAGATAACTCCCCTGACTGGAATGCACTGATTAAAGGATATCAATTGTTCAAAAGGAACAGGAAAAATAGAAAGGGAGCTGGAGTAACAGTATATGTAAAAATACCCATATTTTTCCATGTATAAGATGCCCCCAATTTTCTAACCCAAAATTCAGAAATCAATAATTTAAACATTAGAAAGGAACACATTTTTAGTGATTAGGCAACATTTACATACCAGTACTATGAATGGGACGTGGTGGCGCTGCGGGTTAAACCGCAGAAGCCTCTGTGCTGCAAGGTCAGAAGACCAGCAGTCGTAAGATTGAATCCACACAATGGAGTGAGCTCCCATCGCTTGTCCCAGCTCCTGCCAACCTAGCAGTTCGAAAGCATGTAAATGCAAGTAGATAAATAGGTACCACCACGGTGGGAAGGTAACGGCGTTCCGTGTCTAGTTGCGCTGGCCACGTGACCACGGAAACTGTCTACGGACAAACGCTGGCTCTATGGCTTGGAAACGGGGATGAGCACCGCCCCCTAGAGTTGGACATGACTGGACTAAATGTCAAGGGGAACATTTACCTTTACCTTTACTATGATATTATGCATCACACTTAGCTGAGCAAATCATTCAGCCTCGTTTGCGTAACTCAGTGATGGCGAACCTTTTTATGCCCAAGTGCCCAAACTACAACACAAAACCAACTTATTTATTTTAAAGTGCCAATACTGCAATAAAACCTGAATACTGAGGCACTATCACTATCTCTGAGGCAAAAATTATGAAAATGAGGTTATCCTACTTGGGCACATCATGAAAATACAGGATTCTATGGAAAAGACATTAATGCTGGGAAAGGTGAAAGGCAGCAGGAAAAGAGGAAGATGAAATATAAGATGGACGGACTCCCTAAAGAAAACACAGGCTTGAGTTTGAAAGAGCTGAGCAGGGCAACTGAGGACAGGTCATTTTGGAGATCATTGATTCATAGGGTCACCACAAGTCAGAGGTAACCTGGGGTCGAAGAGGGTGGGCTTCAGAACCCACCCCCTGCCACCCCCACCTCTCCTTCTTTCCTTTCTCTGTAGAAGGGTACCCCCCTTTCTGGTCAGATGGAGGGATCGATTCCAGAGGAAGTGGAAGCACCGGCGACCCCTCTCTCCTTCTCTCTGCCTCCTTCCCCTCCCCAGGGAGGATGGTTATGAGCGCTTGGTCTTCGGAGAGGTTAGAACTCTCCTCTGGAGACATGCCTAAAGTGCTTCTGTAGCGGCTCCATCTCATGTCCGCCATGGAGGAACACGGGAAGGGGGGCATAGGGCAAAGAAACTGCTCCCCAAATCAGAGCGAGGCTAGAAGTTGCTAGAAATCCCTGTCGCTGCTTTCCCCCTCCCAGGCTTTGCCTGCCCAGCTCGGTCCCTCTCAGAGGCTCCCTCCCCTTAGTCGCTCACACACAAACAAAACGGCGGCTGATGCTTCTTCACTCTCCCGATTCCTCAGAGGGAAACAAGCAGCCACGGCCAGAAAGAAGCCAAGAGAAAAAGGGGCATGGCTGAAAGGGAAAGACGGGGACTCAGGCAACTCACACACACAATGGGATGCGGAGGGCTCAGCAGTGGGGGAGAAACCGAGGCGGGGTCAGTGCTGTCACGAGACTAGGTTAGCCACTAGCCTGATGGCTCGTGTGCCCACAGAGAGGGCTCTGCGTGCCAACCGTGGCACACATGTCATAGGTTTGCCATCACTGGCATAACTGATTACATTCAGTTTGAATTTTGCAGAGGAAGACATTCACTTATTTTCTTTTTCAATTTCTGATATCTTTATGGGCTCAGTGATCTTTACCGGTCACTGTCGCACTGCCTACACGCTCTCCTCCGCATCAGCTTACGTCATTTACATAAGGCTCATGACTGGAGGAAGCCTGTTTGCAGATACAAGCTATCGGCAATTTCGCTCGTGACTGGAGGCAGACTGTTTGCTGAGTATGTACGTAATTAGAGCAAAAGAAAAACTTGGTTTACTGAATCAGAGTGCTACTTCTTTTTTTCACGTGAAAATAGATCTTGCCCCTCAGGTGTTGCATTATTATCTGATTTGGAAACCAGCTGTAGAGACATGGGCAGTTTCACAACTGTGCGGTTTTCTCCTCAGCTTACTTCCACGTATAAGACGACCCTCAATTTTTATTCTAACGATTTTAGGAAAAAGTAGTGTCTTATACACAGAAAAATATGGTACACAGAATGGCAATAAAACTAAGGAATAACTGGGTAAATAACAAGGATAGAATAGGAAGTACTAGAGATATCATATAGAATATATACAGCTGAGTAGAGTCTATATAGTTTATCAGATGTACAACCTTACTATGTTATATCATTTCATTGTGCATTTTAATGTATATGTATATGTTCATGGTTTTAAGGGCCAGTGGCTATAATAAATTTTTACGTCATGGGAAGACCTCATACCTCATCTGAAGACCCACATGAAATGACTTGGTTTTTAAAATCAAAATTATGTGTACATTTTAATCTTCTTGTATTTTTTTTTTTTACCCAGCATTTTGGAGAATGTATGTATTTGTATTTGTACTTTTTAATCTGCTAGCATTGTGTATGTTCAGCTGGCACCATGCTTGTGTATATATTATTATTTGTACTTATGTTTTAAATTGGTGGAAGTTGGATGACCAAAGTGGTCAAAACAATAAAGATACATATACACAGAATGCACAGAAATATAGGAAGATGAGCTTGGATGTCCCATCAAAAGCATCTGGATTAAAATAACTGGGACGAAAAACAAAAAGTCTACTACTGACTGCCCCATCAAGGATGTGCATGAAACCTTTGAAAAACAAAATGCAAGTACAACAGAGAGACTGAATGTAGTAGTAATGAGAGATTTAATTACCCTGATACCTGTTAGGAGACAAATTCTGCCAAATATGACCCTTCAAAGAAATTCCTGGCTTGTTTGGCTTGCAATTTTCTCCTATCCTAATTAGAGGGAAAAAGAACAAGTTACTTACCCATAACTCTGGTTCTTCAAGTGGTAATCTGTGAAGTCACACACATATGGGTGTTCTGAGCACATATGCGGAAACTGTGGAACATTTTGGAGCTTAGGACAAGATACTGTTAGTCGCCTCCCCCCTTAATGAGCATGTACTGGTGCGTATTGACGCAGCCCTCTTAGTTCCCTCTAAACCCACCACCAGAAGCTAAGGAAGAGAACGCCGTGGGTTGTGGGTTGTCTGACTTCATGGATGACCACTCAAAAAACCAGTAATGGATAAGTCATTTGCTCTTCTTAATTTTGGTCTCTGTGAATCACACACATATGAGTGAGTAGCAAGCTCACTTATTGTTAGATGTGGTGTTGCACCCACATGAAGGACATGACAGCTCTGCTGCAGGCAGATGTAGCTTTGTCCTGGACATCTAGCATGTACTGTTTCACAAAGGTGGATGGCTGTGCCCAGGTTGCAACTTTATACATGTTTGGCAGTGAAATGCCTCTAGAGGAGGAGAGAGCCATAGCAGAGTGGGCTTTGACAGGCTGTGGGAGAGGTTGTTTGCCCAACTGGTAGAAGAGGGAGATTGTGAAAATGATCCATTTAGAAAGGCACTGAGGGGTGACTTGGGATCCTCTTGAGGAGGAAGAATAGCTCACAAAGAGTCTGCTAGTCTTCCAAAAGGAAATTGTGCATGATATGTAAAAAGCAAGAGCCTGGTGGATGTCCAGTGTGTGAAGGGTATGTTCTAGAGGTGATGTAGGAGGAGGAAAAAAGGTGGGTAGTATGAGGAGTTGGTTGAAATCCATTGATATGGATAGGAATTACACATTGGGAAAGGCTAAAACTTGTCTTTGTAAAATAGCAGATAAGGAACATTGCAGCACACAGTGCAGATCTCACTAGCCCAATGAGTGGAGGTTATAGCCAGGAGGAAGACTGACTTAAAGGTGAGTAACTGCAAGTGTGTTGTTGCAAGCGGAGGAGGTTGTGTAAGATGGTCGATAACCAGTTGGAGGGACTATTGGGGAATGTGGGGGATGTCTAGGTAGGTATGTTGAAGATTCTCAAGGAACTTTTTAGAAGTTGGATGGCAGAAAAACTTTGAAAGAGAGGTTACTTACCTGTAACTCTAGTTCTTCGAGTGGTCATCTGTGAATTCACACTAATGGGTTAGGTTAATCTGTGCCTGCGCAGAGCAGCCTCGGAATCTTCTAGAGCTCAAGAACATGGTGCCGGGATCTCCCACATGCTACCTATAACTCTGCCCCGGCACCGAGTGCCTCAGTTCTGTGGAACTGTCTGCCGCTGCGCAGCATGCCATAAGGCACACGTGACAGGAAGGACGGCAAGTGTGAATTCACAGAAGACCACTTGAAGAACCAGAGTTACAGGTAAGTAACCTCTCTTTCTTCTTTGTGGTCTCTGTGAATGCACACTAATAGGTGACTAGCAAGCTGACTTACCAGGTGGAGGGACGTCACGAGAGCACAGATGCCAGGACAGCATGGCTCACAGCAGCCTCCGCTTTGGCCCTAACATCCAAGCGATAGTGGGCCGCAAAGGTGGATGGCATGGCCCACATAGCTGCTCAACAGATGTCTGCCAGGTCGACTCCTCTAAGGAAAGCTGTGGAGGACGCAACAGCCCTGGTCAAATGTGCCCTCACAGTGCATGGTAAAAGTGTGTTGGTCAGCTCATATGCTAGGCGGATAGTGGAGACTATCTAACGGGAAATTGTCTGTGAAGCAACCAGGGATCCTTTAGATTGACCTTGGAAGGAGACAAATAGGCGGTGTGATGAGCAGAAGGACGCAGAGCAGGAGACATAGTAAGAGAGGGCTCTTTTAACATCCAAGGAGTGGAGAGACCATTCCAGATGTGATGTTGGTGCAGGGCAAAAGGTTGGAGGAACTATTGGCTGGTTTACATGAAAATAAGTGGCCACCTTCAGAATGAAAGAGAGGTCTGGGTAGAGTGTCACCTTATCTGGGTGAAATTGGAGGAACGGTAGGTCGACCTGTAGGGCCGCCAGTTCCCCGGCTCGGTGTGCTGAGGTAATAGCGAGAAGAAACACTGTCTTCAGAGTAAGCAGTCTGAGTGATGTGGTAGCCAATGGTTCAAATGGTGGGCCCATGAGCTTGTTGAGTACCAATTGGAGGAACCACTGTGGAGTCGGGGGTTTGTAGGCTGGGTGTACGTTCTTCAAGCCCCGCAGGAACTGCTTAAGAGTGGGGTGCTGGAAGAGGCTTGCGGCCTCTGAAGAAGATGGTTGGTGAGCAACTATTGCGGCTACATACACCTTAAGAGTGGAGTGCGAGAGACCCCGCCGGAAAAGGAGGAGGAGAAACTGGAGGATCGCATCCAACGAGGTAGGATGTGTGGGGAAGTGGTGTGCGGAGGTGAACGTTAAGAAAACTCTCCACTTGTAGGCATACGTGAGGGATGTGAAGCGCCTGCGAGCATGGTCCAAAACATTAGCTACTGTGGGCACAGTCTCCAGGCTGTCAGATGCAGGGATTCCAGGTCTGGGTGTAACGTCTTGCCTCCGTGTAGAGAGGAGGTGAGGTAGTGCCGGAAGCCAAACGTGGTCCACGGAGTCCTGATACAGGGCAGAGAACCATGGCTGGCGAGGCCACCACGGAGCGATGAGGATGACATTTGCCCTTTCTTAACATACCTTGATGATGGTCTTCTGCACCAGTGGTATGGGTGGGAACATGTAGAGAACCCCCACCCCCGATCCAAGAAGTCATGAATGTGTCTCCCACTGAATGACGGCCGATTCCCGCCTTTGAGCAATAGCGGTTGCACTTCCTGTTGGTTAAGGAGGCAAAAACATCCAGCTGAGGCGTGCCCCAGCAATGACAAAGCGAGAGGAAAACCTCGTTGTCTAGTGACCACTCATGGCTGCAGTCCAGCAGCCTGCACCAGCTGATCCGCTAGGGTATTGTCCTCCGAGGCCACGTGTACTGCTATCAGATAGATGTGGCGGGAGTAGCACCACTCCCAAAGCTGAACCGCCAGGTACAACAGGTGGAGGGAGTGCATGCCACCCTGCTTGTTGAGATAGAAAACAGCTGTGGTGTTGTCCGACACCACCTGGACTACTTGGCCGACAAGCAGACACTCGAACACTTGGAAGGCTTTCGAAATGGCCAAGAGCTCCAGGTGATTGATATGCAAAGGGATCTCTTCTGATGACCAGAGACCATGCACCCTCAGGCTCCCTAAGTGTGCTTCCCAGCCTGTCGGACTCGCGTCTGTAGTAACCTGCACCTCTGGGCTCAGAGGACCAAAAAATCTCCCTACTAGCAAATTTGGTCATGTGGTCCACCGTGATTTGGATGGCGGGTCCAGCAATGGGTCGTAAAGTGACAGGTACCAGGCCTGCAAAGATCTCATCTTCAGCCTGGCATGCTGGACCACAGCTGTGGTGGAAGCTATAAGGCCCAACAGACACTGCGCCTGAAGAGCTGTCACTGTGGCTCCTGGGAGGAAAAGTGTCATCATTAGCTGGATTTTTGATATTCTGTCCTCTGGGAAGAACGCCCGACCACAAGAGGCATCCACTGTTGCCCCAATGTACGAGACCCTCTGGGTGGGTCACAGGGTGGACTTCTCTTGGTTGACCTGGAGCCCAAGAGTAGACAAAAGGGGCAAGGTGAAGGATATGTCTTTGTTCAATTGAGCGCGAGACAGCGCCACCAGCAACCAATCATCCAGGTACGGAAACACCGTAATACCATGCAGGCGAAGATAAGCCGCCACCGGGGCTAAACACTTTGTGAACACCTGTGGGGCAGTGGAAAGCCCGAAGGGGAGTGCCTTGAATGCATAGATCACCCCCTTGAGGGAGAACCTCAAGTAGCGTTGATGCTCAGGCCGAATGCTGATATGGAAATAGGCATCCTTGAGGTCTATGACCGAAAACCAGTCTTAACATCTGGATGGTGCCATCACGGGAGACCATCCTGAAGCATCGGTATGTGATATAGGAATTCAAGGGATGGAGGTCCAAGATGGGACGGAGTCCCCCGTCCTTCTTCGGGATAGTAAAGTAGTGGGGGGGAAAGCTGAGTGCATAATTCGGGTTGTGAACTTGGACAATGGCGTCTTTCTGAAGAAGGGAAGCAACCTCCTTTCTAATGGAGGTGAGGGAGTGGTGTCTCTGAGCAACCCCGTGGAAGGCGGGGAGTCAAATTCAATAGCATAGCCTCTGGCTATGATGGTGAGCACCCAAGAATCAGAGGTGATGGATTGCCAGGCGGGAAGGAAGGGAGCCAAACGAATCAAGGTGTGATTAGTTGCTGATGGGCCAATGGAGTTAAAGGCCCTGTCTGGGCTTCCAGTCTGTTCGGCGGGCTTGCTGACGAGGCCGCTGCCTGCCAGACTGCTGACAATACGGACCCAAAGAGAACCCAGAGCCTTGTGGCCTTTGGCGGTCAGGATACCGGTAAGGATAGAAATGGCACCAGGTGTTCCTTGGGCGACTCTGCTGGTTGGTGTAGGACTTGGCTGTTTTGCGCCGCTTGAGCAAGTTATCGAGGATTTCGTCAGTCTTATTGTCGAAGAGGCCTACCCCATCAAAGGGCAGGTCCTCAATTCTGGACCTCGCATCCTCAGAAATCCCAGCTGAACACAGCCAAGCATGCTGTCACAGAGTCACCACTGTAGTAATTTGCTTGGACGCCACATCCACTATGTGTCTGGCGGCTATCCTTTCCTGCCTTGCCAGAGTAATGGCCTCCTGATGGCACGTAAGGCCTGAAGCCCTAAGCTCCTCCGGGGCGGCTTGTAAAGCTGGCAGGGCGGTATTCCACAGGTGGAGATGGTAGGCACCCATTGCTGCTGAATAATTTGCCACCCTGAGGACGAAGGACGCTAAAGAATAGACTCTATGTCCAAGAACGTGCAGCTTCCTTCCCTCCTTGTTGTTGGGTGTGGATGCCGAATGGTTTCTAGCTCTGTTTTGTGTGGCATCCACCACAAAGGAATTGGGCAGAGGATACTTAGATAGGAATTCCGTACTGGAACCGTGCATTTTATATACGTTCTCCACCCTCCTAGGGATCTGATAAGATGTGGAGGGCTTGTCCCAAGGCTCCTTAACCAACTTCAACAGAGAGGAGATGAAGGCGAGGCAGAGAGGAGGGGTCTGGTCTTGGGTAATATCTTCATAGACCTTATCCACCTCCTCAGCTGCCGGCTGTTCCACCGCCAAGTCCTTCACAATCCTGTGAATCAGGTGCGAATAGGCCGAATAGGCCGAATAGTCCTCCGAAGGGGATGGAGGGTGGCTCTCTGCCACTTCTAACCCAGAGTGGGTACGTTAAGTGGAGAGTCCTTGTCGACCGCCACGCCCAAGGCCTCCGAGTCAGACTCGAACTCGTCATCCTGGTCTGGAGACGGGGAAAGAGCATGATCCTGATCCCAATGATATGGGTGGAAGTCGCGATCACCCCCCGTCTCCATCTCCGGACCCGGCAAGGCTGGTGGGACAGGAGCCGGATCCGAACAGGACCAATGAGCTGGGGCCGGCGCCGGATGGGGCCTCTTTGAAGGGGCCGGCAATAAAAGCTCCTCTGGGGCTGGCTGCTTCGGCATCCTTTGAGGAGGGTCCTGCCTGAACTTGTCATCCGGATAGCGGTAGGCGCCGGGATATCTATGGTACCAAGAGGGCGACAGTGGATACTGCTCATAGTACCACGGCCACTGTTGGTGCCGACAATAAAAATCAGGGTCATAAGGCACCGGGTACTGGAAAGGGTTGAACCCGAAGTCCTTGGGCTCATAGTAGTGACGATAGCCCTCCCAGCGAGATCTGGGATAGTCTCGACCGGGGGAATAGTCATCCAGTAGAGGCTGTCGACGTCGGAATATCTCGGGCTCGGCCAGAGGTTCCAGGTGCCTGGTCTTTTGCATCCTTTTCCTCGGTGGCTCAACCGGTATCGAGCTGGGCGGAGACGGGGATGCCCACCTCGATGCCGAGCCCGGTAAAGAAGTCGGGCTGGCTTGCAGCACCAGCTGCACTTCAGCCAAGGTGTCCGTGCAATCAGGCGAGAGGCTTAAGCAAGGTGAAGGTGCGGTTACCAGCCTCGAGGGAGGAATATCCTCATCTCCCCATGGTACAGTAAGGCATACTGACTCACGCCGGGACTGGGCTTGAGGCGGGGGCGATGGAAGTGTCTCCACCAACAGCCTAGATGGCTTCTGAGACGCCTTCTTCTTCTTCAGCATTGATGCTGACGGTGGCTTTGATACCGATGCCGAGGCAATCAATCTTGAGCCCGAGGACAATGCTTTCACCGCTTTTTTCACTTGTTTAGGCGAAAGGCCCACGGTTGAAGGGGCCTCAGCCAGAGGTTCCATAGTCAACCCTCCCGTCAAACAGAGAGACTTCTCCCACAAAAAGGAGCGTAGGCTCTGGAGCCTCTGCTTCAATGCCAGCTTAGTAAAACTTTTACACACAGCACACAAGGCTGGTTGGTGTTCTTCCCCCAGGCAAAACAAGCACTGGGAATGGCCGCCCGATAAAGGAATCTTATTCGGGCAGGTGGAACAACACTTGAAAGGGCCCGAAGCGGCCATAAACAAGTCGCTCAAACAAACAAAGAAGGAACAACACAGTTTTTTGCTTTTGTTTAAACTCACAAATCTGAACGAAACGTACGACAGTCCAAGGTCAGAAATACAGGGAGGTCAAAGTAAGAATAAGGTTGAAGGAAAAACGCGAAAGCTCCGAATCGAGATGCTGCAACAGCGGTGGCAGAAATTGAGCTGAGGCACTCGGTGCCGGGGCGGAGTTATAAGTAGTGTGTGGGAGGTCCTGGTACCATGTGCTTGAGCTCTAGAAGATTCCGAGGCTGCTCTGAGCAGGCACAGATTAACCCATTAGTGTGCATTCACAGAGACCACAAAGAAGAAGCAAGAATTCTGCAGGTTTTTTTGAAACAATGGTGGACAGATAGACTCTGAGAAAAGAGGAGGAGAGGTCTCCTTCCTCTAAGTGGAGATGAAAGCATCATACTGTTAAGCACTTGCTCATTTTGAGAGATAGGGCAAAGGAAAGGAATCTTTGCCATTTGTAGTCATAGGACCACTTCGTGGAAGGCTTCCTGGCAATGTCTAATATAATTCTCCAGGCTGTAAGGTTAAGGGTCAGGTCTGGATGGAGTATGGACCTGTTGTGCCGGGAGAAAAGTTTGGGTATCTTCAGGAGGCAGAGGTATGTTGAAGCCATCTGATGCAGTGGGGCGAACCATGCTTGTCTGGGCCATCAGGGCATTATGGCGTTGGCATTCTCCTGCTGTATCTTTGTGATTATCTTGTGCAGGAGAGGAAAGGGTGGGAAAAGGTAAAGTAAGCACAATTCCACTTGAACATGAAGGCATCTCCTAGGGATTAAGGTCTCCATCCTGCGCTGGGGCACTTGTGATTCTGATACAAACAGATCCACTTGAGGTGTGCCCCATTTGTGAGCTTCCTGCTGAGGTTGTCTGCTAGGAGATTGTTCTGTCCTGCTAAGTGGATGGCTACACTGTGAGGAGGAGGAGACACATGGAAAGAGTGACTCCCTGATGGTTGATGTAATACATGGTGGCTATGTTGTTTGTGATCACCTGCACTACTTTACCCAACAAGAGGGACTGGAATACCCTGAGAGCTTTGAGAACTGCTAGAAGCTCCAACTTGTTGATCTCGACACATGTTTCTTTGGGGGAGGTTTCCAATGGGCAAGTACAGTGTGATGGAGGCAGCGTGCTCTCCTAACAGAGAGAATCACATGTGTGGTGATGTGTACTGTTGGCACAAATGGGTGAAAGGCCTGCACATGGAGACATTGGGTGTCTCAGTCTACCACTGAAGTTGGGAACCAAGTTCCAAGGTTTATGAAGGTGGTCCTGAAGTGGGTTGAACAGGGCACGGTACCATGCCTGAACAAATGCATCCTGAGTTTGGCATGAGAGATGACCAAAGTCATGGAGGCCATGAGGCCGAGGAGCTTCTGGGTTGTGGTGGGCTGAAACCAGAGCGCCTGTTTTGAATTGTTGGGTGATGGATGTAACTCTTCGACATCTGTCTGGAGGTAGATAAGTCCTTGAAGTGTTTGAGAGTGGCACTGATGTTCTGTACCATGTACCACAAGTTGAGAATGGACTTTTCCATGCTCACCCTGAGGCCTAGATCCTCAAGTAGACTCAAGGTTCTCAATCCATCAGGATGTCAGGTTGGATGAGAATGGCTTTTCCCAAGAGTCCTTGGCCAGGTTTAGAAGTGATGGGATCAATGAGCTGTGTACCAGTGTGGAGGAGTCTGACGAGATGTGGTCATATAGTGGGTCAGATCTGTGGGAAGTCAGACTGAGTTTCCAAGTTCAGGGATCTAGCCAATCTAATGAGGAGGTCAATACTGAATTTGAAATCTTCAGATGGTGAAAGAGTTTGGGCATTTCTCCCATCACCCTGGGATGGCAGCAGGAGCTGACGTGTGGCTGCCACAGTCCATGCCGCGGCTAGAGCCAGTGCCAATGGCTCAGCCGGGAAGTCCAGGAAGTACAGCATCAGGGAGAATCTGAACAGAACAGCTGAAGCCTGTTCGGCATGGTAGAACAGGTATGGAGTTGGATAATGATAATGCTGAGATTGCGGTTGCGAGGGTGGAATCAAGCATGGGCCATGGGACTGGCCTTGAAGTGGAAGAGGGCCCATAGGAGACAGCACACTGGAGGCAGTTAGATTAGCAAGTATTTTGTTCAGTTCCCTAGAAGGATTCTTCAGTGGCATAGGGGGTAAACGGTGTTGGCAAGTTTTGTGGGTGGCCTTTCTTGGGCTCCATGTTGGACTACGACCTTGAACAGTAGAGGCCAAGTCATGAGATGAAGCTTGATATTAGACAGATGGTGAGTGGGAGCAATGAAGTGGAGAGAAGTGATAAAGTGAGTGCTGGATGAAATTCGACTAGTCAAGAGAATGGCTGAAGTTTGGAGAAGGAACCAGTTCTGGGTGTTCAGGATCTGAAGTTGGGGTTCCCAGGCAGACTACGTCTGAGGGCTGAGCCTCAGGTTGTGACACAGAAGTCACAGAAACAGGTTGCTGAGGAAGAGGTGATTTGCCAGTCTTAGGCTTCTGCTTAGACTTTTTTGGTGGTGAAGGATGTCTTTTTCCCTTTTCTTGGTAGTAATGTTGATAGCATCTTATTTATTTATTTATTTAACTTATATGCCGCCCACACTACCCAAAGGTCTCTGGGCGGCTTACAACAATTAAAATACAATAAAAAGACAAAACAATTAAAATGCAATTAAAATAGATACTCTAAAAATTGCCATCAGGATCCACAGTTGATATTATTTCAATTAAAAGCCTTCTGGAACAGGAAGGTTTTGACCTGGCGCCGAAATGTCATCAGCGTCGGCGCCAGACGAATCTCAGTTGGGATGGCGTTTCATAGTCTGGGGGCAGCTGCCGAAAAGGCCCTTTGTCTACAAGCCATCCCTCTTACCTCCTTGAGGGACGGCTCTTTCAAAAGGGCCCCTTGGCTAGATCTTAACTGCCGGGTAGGTTCATATGGAAGGAGGCGGTCCTTCAGGTATCCAGGGCCCAAGCCGTTTAGGGCTTTATATGTCAAAACAAGCACTTTGAATTGGGCCCGGGCAGCAACTGGTAGCCAATGTAATTTAAACAGAATCGGCTTGATGTGTTCCCTAGTGGCCCCACCACTCACCAGCCGCGCAGCTCGATTCTGGACCAGTTGCAGTCGCCGGACCATCTTCAAAGGCAGCCCCACGTAGAGCGCATTGCAGTAATCTATGCGAGATGTTACCAGTGCGTGTGTAACTCTCATGAGACTCTGCTCGTCCAGGTAGGGCCGTAGCTGGTATAATTTCCGCAGCTGAAGGAAGGCGCCCCTGGCCACCGAGTCCACCTGGGCTTCCAGTGTTAGACTGGGGTCCAGGAGCACCCCCAGGCTGCGGACCCTGTCCCTTAGGGGGAGTGTAACCCCATTCAGGGCAGGGAAATGGCCCTCCAGCCTGTCCAGCGAAGCACCCACTAACAGCACTTCCGTCTTGTCTGGATTGAGTTTCAATTTATTAATCCTCATCCAGTCCATTATCAGGTCCAGACACGAGTTCAGCACAGAAACCGCCTCACCTGGATTGGTGGAAAACGAGAGGTAGAGCTGAGTATCGTCAGCATATTGCTGACTCCTCAGCCCAAACCTCCTGATGACCTCTCCCAGCGGTTTCATGTAGATGTTAAACAGCATGGGGGACAGTATCGAGCCCTGAGGAACCCCATGACATAAACGCCATGGGACAGAGCAACTGTCCCCCAGCACCACCCTCTGGACACAGTCAGCCAGGAAGGAGCGGAACCACCGTAAAGCGGTGCCCCCAACTCCCAACCCAATCAGCCTATCCAGAAGGACACCATGGTCGATGGTGTCGAAAGCCGCTGAGAGGTCCAGGAGTATCAACAGGGTCACACTCCCCCTGTCTCTCTCCCGGCAAAGGTAATCATACAGGGCGACCAAGGCAGTCTCCGTACCAAAACCCGGCCTGAAACCCGATTGAAATGGATCCAGAAAATCCGTTTCATCCAGCAGCGCCTGGAGTTGCCCGGCCACAACCCGCTCCAACACCTTGCCCAAATAAGGGAGGTTCGCCACTGGTCGGTAGTTAACCACCAGTCTTGGGTCCAGGTTAGGCTTTTTTAGGAGTGGCCGAATTACCGCCTCTTTCAAGGTGGTAGGGACCACTCCCTCTCAAAGAGGCGTTCACGGCCTCCTGGATCCAGGTGCGAACCCCCCTGGCAGATCTTCCAATTAGCCAAGATGGGCAAGGGTCGAGCGGAGTGGTGGTAGAACGAACAGATCCAAGCACCCTGTCCACATCCTCAGGTCTCAACAATTGAAACTCATCCATTAATACTTGACCTAAGCACGGCACACTGGACACATCCTCTGATTCTGCAGTAACGGTGGAGTCCAACCCACTGCGAATCTGAGCGATTTTCCCCTCAAAATGAATGGCAAACTCATCACAGCGAGCTGATGAGCAGTCCGGGACCTCCACCGGATTTCCCGGTTGAAGAAGATCCCGGACCACCCGAAACAGCTCTGCTGGACAACATTCTGAGGAAGCAATATGGCTGGAGAAATATTGCCGTTTCGCCAGCCGTATTGCCACAAAATAGGCCCGATAATGGGCTCTAAGTCGTGTTCGATCGGACTCCCAGCGGGATTTCCTCCACCTGTGCTCCAGCCGTCTCCCCTCTCGCTTCATCGCCCGCAGTTCAGAAGTATACCAAGGAGCTGTCTGGGCTCTGCGTGCAGGGAGAGGGCGCTTAGGCGCAATCGTGTCAACCGCCCGGGTCATCTCCCTATTCCATAGGGTGACCTGAGCTTCGACAGGAGTGCCGACCATATCAGAAGGATAATCCCCCAGAGCATTCAGGAAACCATCTGGATCCATTAGTCTCCGAGGGCGGATCATTTTAATAGATCCCCCACCCTTGCAGAGGGGAGAAGAAGCTAATAGACTAAACTTGACCAGGAAGTGGTCTGACCATGACAATGGGGTCACAACCAGCCCCTCCACATCCAAACCACCATCTTCCAGTCCCATTGAGAAAACGAGGTCCCTTCTCATGTGTTGGGCCGATGACACATTGAGACAGCCCCATGGTTGTCATGGCGGCCATGAAGTTCTGAGCCGCCCCAGTCAAGGCAGCCTCGGCATGGATGTTGAGGTCCCCCAGCACCAACAGCCTGGGAGTCCTCAACACCAGGTCCGAGACTACCTCCGTCAGCTCAGGCAGGGAGACTGTTGGTATGCAGCAGGGTGGGCGGTACACCAACAGAATCCCCAATCTGTCTCGTAAGTCCAACACACAATACAGGCCCTCAAGACCTCCTCTCAAAGGGATAGGAAGCCTGGTCAAGGAGATAGAACTCCTATAGACTATAGCAACTCCCCCTCCCCGACCCTCTGAGCGACATTGGTGCTGGACCGAGTACCCAGGTGGACACAGCTGGGAGAGGGGAACACCACCCTCCTCTCCCACCCAGGTCTCAGTAATGCACGCCAGGTCAGCACCCTCATCCAGAATTACATCATGGATGAGGGCAGTCTTATTTTGTACTGACCTGGCGTTCATCAACAGCACCGTGTGGCTCGAGGGTTTGCTGATATGGTCACCTGATACCACCTGGTTGGGGGTAGGACTAGAAGAGGGGATAGATGTAAGATATCTAACCTCTCTTCTCCTACGTGGGCATGTTCTACCCCCACCGCCATTCCTTCCCTTACCCAGCACCACCTCAATGGCTGCCCCCTCCAACGCCCTCCCCCCCTTCCTGTTCCCTCAAATCCACTGTGGGTCTCTCTTAATTGATGGCAATTAATAATCACAATTTAAAAATAAATAAAAAATAAAACCCTTCTAAAGCCCCTTCTCCCCCCCCCCCCCCAGCCACGTGGCTGATGTTGAGGAGGGGGTGGGGCAGCCAGGAGTAGCAGGGCCCAGTCCTGCAAAACAGAGGGAGACTGAGCCAGCTCCCTTGGAAAAGAGTTGGCAGCCGGCAGGAGCCCAACCACAGTCCCACTGTCTCTCACACAGTGAGCTGTAGCAGGCAGATGATCTTCGGCTCCCCTGAGTGCAGGAATGCTGGTCCGGCTTAACTACTGGTGGATTCAATGCTGAAGTGGGCAGTGCCGAGGCAGGTTGGTAAGGGGCTGTGGAAAAAACTTTATCCATCTTCTCAGCACAGGGGGAAGATGGTACCTTGTCTCGATGCCAACCAGGATCTGGTCTGGTGGGGGCAGATTTTGAATGAGTGGGATCCATAGATGTGTGTCAGGATGCAGCAGAAAGAGATTCTTCCCAAAGGTGAGTTTTCAATCAGAACTGTCCCGAATGGTGGCCTTGGTCAGCTTACGGCAGTGTGGACAAGATTGGGTCTCATTCTGTTTCCAAGGGCAACAGAGGCAGAACGTGTGGCCATTGGTCAAAGGAATCTTACTGCCGCAAAGCACACACATTTTGAAAGGGCCCCCAGGGGCCGTAAACGGTATAGAAGAAGCTCACCCCCCCCCCCGACAAAGCCTGGGGGTGGAGGGGGAAAGGCAGGAAAGGAACAGTTGAGAAAAAATGCTCACTATCTATTCATATATACTGTGAGAGTGCGCGCGCGCACACACACACATATAGCAGAACTCTACAAAAGGACAAAGTAGACAAAGTATTTGGTAGGAGAAAGAAAATAAAAACGATCAGCTCTAGCCACATTCCCTGAAGCTTCCACAGTGGTGGCTAAAGCGAAGTGAGAGAGGTGAGTCGATATGTGACAATACATGCACGTTAGGAGGGGGAGGCAAAGAGCAAAGCGTGCTGCTTAGATACCGCCCAATAGCGCTTCAAGCACTCTCTGGGAAGTTTACAAGTTAATTATGCAGGCTACACATTGCCCCCCCCCCCCCAGCAAGCTGGGTACTCATTTTACTGACCTCGGAAGGATAGAAGGCTGAGTTAACCTTGAGCCGGCTACCTGGGATAGAACCCTGGGTTGTGAGCACAGTTTTGGCTGCAGTACAGCAATTTAACCACTGCACCACGAGGTAACTAATGAGCTCTTGTCTTAAACTCTAGAAGATTCCGAGGCTTCTGCACATGCACACAGAACACCCATGTGCGTAATTCATGGAGAGCACAATGAAGAATTAGCTATATTGGACTTGATTCTAACTGATAGAGATGACTTGGTGGAAGAAGTGGCTGTGAGGCGAACACTGGGTGAAAGTGATCATGTTCTTAGGAGATCTTAAGAAGAAAAGGAGTCCAAGATGGGTGAGAATTTCTTAAAAATGAAATTCTAAAGGCACAATGACAAACAACTCCAGCAAGAAAAAAAGTTGGAGAACAGCATAAAAGACCAATGTGGCTTCAGAGAGGACCTGGAAACAAAAAAGGACACACAGAGGAAGTGAAAGGAAGGCAAAGTCACAAAGGAAGAGTACAGACAGGAGAAGCCACAAAAGAGGAATATAGACAAGTAGCAAAGAATTGCAGGGATGGTGTTAGGAAGGCAAAAGCTGAGAATGAGCTGAGGATAGCAAGAAAAAGGAATTCTTCACATGCATGCATACCAAAAGACAGAGAAAAGGAATAGTGTCTCAACTACTCAATGGAGATGGAAAAACAGAGATGACAAAGAAAAGGCAGAAGTGCTTTGTTCCTACTTTAGCTCAGACTTTCCCCAGTCTTATGATCCTCAAGGCAAATATGAAGTACAAGTGGAGGGGGCAGGATTGCAGTTTAAGATTGATAAACAAATGGTCAAGAAAACCTCATTAGTTTGAATGAGCTTAGCTCTCCAGGGCCAGATGAAGTGCATCCAAAAGTACTGAAGAACTGTGTGAAGAACTCTCGGAACCACTGTTTATTATTTTCTTGAAATCATGCGGGATTGGTGAAGTGCCAGATGACTGGACAAGAGCTAGCATTGTCCCTATCTTCAAAAAGGGTAAAAAAGAGAAATACAAGAACTACAGACCAGGCCACCTGACTTCAATCCCAGAGAAAATTCTGGAGCAGATTATAAAGTGGTCATTCATTTCAAAACAATGCAGAAATATTTAGAAGCCAACAGATTTGTCAGAAACAAATACTATCAGATTAACCATATCCCTTTTTAATTATTGTTATTGTTAACCTCCCTAGTAGACAGTGGGAATGTGGCAGACGTAATAGACCTTTCTCTTCAGGTGGGCTTTTCCTTAATGACTGGTGGTCTGACCAGGGTTTTAAATGGACTGTTGTGTTCTGTTGTTTTAAATGTGTTTTAATATTGATCTCAGTTATTTTAATATAATACTTGTTTAATTCTTTCTTAATATTTGTATATTTTCTGTTTTAGCTTTCAAATACGGTTTTAATGATGTAAGCCGCCTTGGGTCCTTTTGGGAAGAAAGGTGGCATAGAAATATTTTAAACTAACAAACACACTGACTCCAGCAAAGCCTTTGACAAACTGCCCCATGATATTCTGCAAATGTCAGGTGGATACACAGTTGTTTACAATCCTGTACTCAGAGAGTGATAATTAATGACTCTTTCTCAAACTGGGAAGAGGTAATAAGTGGAGTACCACAAGACTCAGTCCTGGGTTTGGTGCTCTTCAACATTTTAATTAATGACTTGGATGAGGGGGTGCAGGGACTTACACAATTTTCGGATGACACAAAATTGGATGGAAAAACTAATACTCTGGAAGACAGAAACACAATTCAAATATATGTTGATAGGCTCAAGCACTGGGCTGAAAACCACAAAACGAAATTGAACAAGGATAAGTGCAAATATGTACACCTGGGCAAAAAACCAAATGCACAGTTAGAAGATGGGGGAGATCTGGCTCAGCAATATTCCTTGCAAGGAGGATGTTGGAATTGTTGTAGGTCCCAAGCTGACAGATATAAGCCAATAGTATGATACAGCTGCAAAAAAGGCAAATGCCATTTTAGGCTGCATTAACAGAAGTGTAGTCTCCAAATCCCATGCAGTACTAGTTCCTCTCTATTCTTGCACACTTTTGCCTTCAATATCAATGAGGTAAGTACCAAGAGCTCTGTTGACTTGAGTTGATGATGCTTCTGCTGATGTTTACGTTTGGTGAGTTGGTTGCTTTGACAATGAGGTAATGGTGGGAGTCATGACAGAAGGAACAGATGCCATAAGGACTTTCAGAACTCCAGAAGATTTACAAATTGATGCCAACACCACTTTCTCCAAAAGAAAGAACTTAAATCTGGTTAGAGACAAATTTTACAGGTGGAGGTTATATTTCTCTCTCACACATGTGGGATTCTATTCCAGGTGTGGCTGCTGTGGTGGATGAAATAGAACTGAGGAGGTACATGTGTTGTGGATAAAAGGGTAGTGGCTACCTGCAAAATTCTCTCCCTCTATAAAGTTCTGAAGTGTGAATTCACAGAGGCCACAAAGATTAGTAGGAGTTTAATTATACACGGACTCTTATAAAATAATATCACTAAATTAGTAGTGGAATATTCCATATAAAAGAAATTCTAAAAATTCAAATAGTTACCCTAATGTAGACAATATATCAGTTACAATGTTTTAAATGCTTTATTTTGTCCAGATACAACATAATATGACTTGTTTTCAATAATAAACAAATATATGTCAGAAAGAGGTGATGATTATAATGCTTTCCCATGAAATCATGAAGTAAAATCACAGCATGGAATGTCAGCTAAAATTATTCTTTCACATTATAATGCTAGTTAATATACAGACTATTTCACTGTATGTGAAAAGTATATAACAATAACTTTTACAGAAAGAAAAAAGAGCAAGAGTCAACCATTTTCTTACAGCAGGATCTTAAGCACATTTTCATCTCATCCTGCTATCCCGGAGTAATTAAACCTTACACTACAACAAAGTGCATACAAATATATGGAACCACAGCTGTTTCAGAACAATGATTTATGTTAAGTTTATAATTAGAAAAATCCCTGATGTCTCAAATATGGTACATTAAAAGAAGATGGCATGTTTGATTTTGATATGTGAGTGTTACAAATCAAACTCCCCTCAATGCTGGTTGTAGAAAATGCTGATCGCAGAAAACATGGTTGGAGGGGTGGAAGATCTTTAACAAGACATGAGGGTAATTCAAAGCCAAGTACTTTTAAACAGCACTTAACAAGTCCCCAGAGCTCACTCAACAGTGGTCCACCTCAGAAGTGCTATCCTTCAGCCCCTCAACAGCTTGAAAAAAGTAGTAATTGCAAATCCATTAACATTCTGCTTCTTAAGTTTTCTACGTTCTGTTAACATAAAAAAGCACCAGAGAAAGGACAGCCCCTCCCGAAACATGTCAATATTAAGGAAACTGTGCATCTGACTGCTCTGCACCCCATGGCTCTTGTACCTTTGCTATCTTGTTTTCTACATTCTGCTCCTAATTATGTTGCATCTATTGCCATACACTTAATTAGCTGCATTAATGTGATTTCTTTTCACATAGTCAAGCAATTAAGAGCTATGATTGAGTTTCATTCAATTAGTCTCAACAAACATGCTAATTGATGTCCCAGATGCAAATGAGGTGCAATGAGAGAAACCTGCTAGCAATTGAGTGTCATGTCAGAGACCCACAGCACTCAGTTTCCTGTCAGAAGCACAGCTTAACGCCATCACCACCTTATGCTGAGCTGTTTTCAAAGGGATTTGGGCAGCCAGGTTGTGAAAGGGTAGGGGAGGCAGCAAATATAAACCACCGGGGCTTCAGTGTGGCAAATACATTCCAAACAAGGCTAATATATAGCAATGAATCTGATCTACTTTGAATATTTCTAGAGTAAAGGCTGGTAAACCGCACAGGATGTGGAATTTTTCTTTTTATCCCTGCTTGGTAAGCACACATGTTTCTGTTCAACTGAAATCTGCATTCAATCTCTTGGGCTGGCAAAATACTACATCTGTAATTGCCTACACTTAACAGTAACTAGCAACTTCATCTTAGTCAGCTGTGGGCAATATGGGTCCTGAAGTTAAACTGGAAACACATTAATCAGTCAATAAATCCCTAAAATACATTCACTGTATTGATTGCCATTGCTTTCCTTCCTGAGGATACCGCTGGCATTTGTACAAACATAATGGTGCTGATGCGATAATTTGACTAAAAGTGACCACTGTCCCCCAAACTACAGTACATGTTGAAAAAGTCTTTCATTTATAAATTACCTGAGAAAGTTGCCAAACATTTCACTATTTTAGACTAGAAAGTAATAGTTCAATACAAAATACAAATTATGGTTTTAGACTGTAACTACAGTTTGTTTTGCTGAATTTCAACTGATAGGATTTATCCCTAAAATTACTTTAAAAATAATTCAAATGGAAAGAAAGATGCTGCTGCTGAAAGGAATACCGTATTTTTCTGTGTATAAAATGACACTTTCATTAAAATCATTAGAGGAAAAATTGGGGGTCGTCTTATACATGGAAGGAGGCAGCGGCAAAGGAGCAGCCGCGTTCGGCCGCCTCTCGCTGCTGCCCATTGACTGCCGCCGCCGCCACCAGATCTCCTCCTCCAGTGCCACTCGCGGGCTCCCTTCGGGCAGGGGACAAGGCGGCGACGTGAGCTGGAGGAGGCGATCAGGCGGCGGAGGCAGCAGCAAGAGGAGACGGAGTCATAGGAGCAGTCAAGGGGCGCCTCGCGGCTGCCCTTTGACTGCTCCTCCACCTCCAGCAAGGGTCAAAATTAGGGGGGTGTCTTATACATTGGGGGGGGTCATATACATGGAAAAATAAGGTACTCTTTCTCTGTGTGTGTATAGGATGATTATGTCATATTCAAAAACATAATGCACATGAAATAACTAATATTCTAAATTCAGGGATGTTTAGGTCACCTTATGGGCCTTTCTTTTCAGAACAATTCACTCTACAGAAACTATTCCAGTTTCCAGTGGCTGTGTTAATCCTGTTAGGAAGCCAATATACAAAGCTGATATCTGCACTGGACTTCATCTTCAAATAAGTCAATATGGTATCTAGTGGAATACCAGTGAAGTCTAGTTACCTGGTGCAACTCAGTGAATATTTTGCCAACTGCCTTCTGGAACTTTTTTTGGACACCAGAAAAAGTATAGCTTTTGAGGATCTCCTCCCTTATTGTATGCTGGGCTTTGCTAGTTCGGACCTAATTATGTGGTAGTACCACCCCGTGTACCAATATGACAGACTTCAGCTTCAGTTAAGTACAGCAAATCCCACTCCCAGAGGAGGTAAGGAATTTTTCATCTACATAGCAATGTGGAGCAGGCTGGGTATCTGTCATTTAGGTATCTGGTTGTGGAGACAAAGGTTGGGAGTTTGATTCCCCACTGTGCTTCCTGTGAGTAGAGCCAGCCTGTGTGGTCTCAAGGCAAGCTGCACAGTCCCAGGGTGCTCCCAGAAGAAGGGAATGGTAAACCACCTCTGATTACTCTCCACCCATGATGATGATTATTATAGTGATGTGGGCAACCCATGTTTAGAATCTAGATTTATTGGTCTTGCAGCACTCCATCCCCTTTTAGCTGGCACAAAAGGTAACACTGGTGAACTAGTCATACTGATAGAGAACACTCTTAACCATTGAGGCCAGCACAAGTACAACACTCACTTCAAGAGTACCTCCAAGCAACTCACTGCTGCAAACATTCACTTCCCCAAAACAAGAACCACATACATACCAGGGGCTCCATTTTTTTGGGATTCAGCCTGGGTTTTTGGTCCACAGCCAGCCCATTAAAAAAAATCCAGATACCTCACTTGTTTCATATGATGTACAGTGATGTGTCATCAGCATATTACTGACACCCACTGCAAATTCCCTGATGACCCAACTTAGCAGCGCACTAAAAATGTGGCTCACGTGCAGTTACCAAGAGGGCCAAGTCATAACATGCTTCAAGGAAAAGACCTTTTCATCCTAAGACAGCCTGGAGAGGTTGGCAAAATTTGATATGCATGGAAAATGAATGCCCCAGATGTTTCTGTGTTTGAGTGATTTACACTCTCAAGTCAGAAACATATAGAGGAGTGTTTTAGGGGCTGAACATGTGGGAAGAGGCATGTGGTTAGAGGATACTGTCAACAAAAACTATTCTGTGAATGGCCAAGGAATGTAATTATTTTTGGCTGTTTTGTTATGTGTCATCACGTCACATCTAACTTATGGCAACTCTAATACAGCTTTCAAGGTACGTGAGATATTTAAGAAGTGGTTTCACAATTTCCAGCACCCTCCCCCATGAGTTGCCATGGCTGAGTGGGACTCTGAACCCAGGTCTCTTTTGCCCAGGCTACCACTCTGTCTATACTTCCTACATTTCCCTTTCCTTATTATCTATGTACAAGCCACTTCTAAACATGCACATATGATAAAGGTGCAAAACTGAATAGCTAATATATATTAATATTAACTGTACTTCCTACAGAATGTGTTCATAATCTAGTTTAGACTGCTACTCTTTTAGAGTATTTGGAAAATGGTTCTGATATAAAATCCCAGATTGCTTTCTGGTAAGACTTCATAGACCAAATTACACTGATCTAACATCAGGTGCTGGATTTTCTAGTCTCTTTGGGGATCAAGTCAATCTGCTGGTTCTTACTTCTAAAGCTTAGGAACAGAATATGTGAAAAATGCTGTCCTCCCGTATGAACCTGACCACATCTTATGATCTTCAAATGAAGTTGTATGTTGTATTACTAAAACAATTTTATTTTAATATAATCATATAATTTTGTAGCTACCCATGAGAAATTGGTGCACAGTCTGAGAAAGATGAATTATCATCAAAACCTTGCTTTATGTTTAGTTTTTTGTCTTATTTTCTTAATGGTCCAATAAAGATATCACCTATTCCTGCATTTGTATTGTTTTATGAATTTTACAGCCTTGTGCTGATTTTTTCTGAGATTTGTAAGATACCATAGAACGGCCTCTCAGAGCACCAACTGAAGACCAACATGAGTTCCTAAACATCACGGCCGCTTGGAACCAGATAAGCAGTACTGCATGCTGAAGAAAACATCCACCACGTAAACTATTGATTTGGCTTTAATTTGGATGAAACTGGCTGGTCCTGGTGGCTAAATTAAAGTTTAATCCCAACTCTGATGGAGGGTTGCCATGCTTTTGTTACCCTGCTTGTTTCCCCTAGTCAAATACTCTTTTGAGTTTCAAATGAAGGTGGAAATGGGGAAAGGAAGTGGGGGCAGAGTGTCGGCCACCTTTTGTTTAGAGAGATGGGTCATAAATTCCAAACCACTGGTTGAAGAGGGGACTGAAGCCACACCCTTCCCCCAACAAGTGTCTTGCAGACTGCAGACTACAGCTCTCTCCATCTAAGAAGCTATGCCTGGCCCCCAACAGTGGCCATGAAACTTTTGGGGCTCTAATATAAACCTATAATTTTGGAACTGCCCATAGGAACTTGGTCCACAGTCTGAGGGAAATGAATTATCATTGAAAGCCAACTTCATTTTTTGTTTTATTTTCTCAACGGTCCAATAAAGGTATCACCTGTTCCTGCATTTGTAAAACAAGTTGATATGAACATTGGACAGGTCCTTTTCTGACGGTGTACTCTACTTATTAAACTCTTCATTATTCGTCATAGTTTAGCTTTTGGTAGATGATGAAGACAAGGAGAAGGAATGAAATGAAATTAATGAATACTCCTCAACAGGGAAGTATGCACAGCAAAACTGTATTTTGTATATTCTTCTAGCAATGGGCAATCTCCTGCTGAAATCTGCCTTATTTTTATCTCCGGGACTATTTTTCAGCCTTTCTGTATCTGTTGTTTTTGGCATTTCACTATTTTAAGTTGTCTTTGTGTGTGCTGTTAGAATTTCATTGTACTTCATTGTGTTTCACTTTGTATTCATGCACTTCTCCTTGAGAGCTTCAGTTAGGATAACATGTAAGCTAGCCACAAACAAAAACAGACTTTCTCCAGTCAGTAAGCATATGTCTGCTAGGCATATACCTAGCAGAGGTTCTCCAAAGGACAACCAAGTACATCATACAAGGTACTTGCCCCTTTAAGAATGGTCCCCAGTAGAGATGGGGGTATTCGTATGCGAATATCCCCCCACAGGTGCAGATAACGAGGGTCCGGCCCCCTGGGGCCAGACTGACCACTCACGATTTTGTCGCTGCCGCCGGCTCCACAGAGTCTTCCTATCGCTCCATTGCTCACAACAGATTAGCCAGTCCTGGCAGAAGGCGGGATGACGAGCCTCTCTGCCAGGTTGCAGAGTGGCTAATCCATCGCGAGCAATGGAGCGATAGGAAGGCTCTGCAGAGCCGGCGGCAGCGGCAGAATCATGAGTGGTCGGTCAGGCCCCAGGGGGCCGGACCCTCATTATCTGCACATGTGGGGGGTATTCGTATACGAATACGCCCATCTCTAGTCGCCAGCCTTGGGGCCCTAGATGTTCTTAGACTACAAGTTCCAGATATCCTGGCAAATGTACACATGCACAATGTCTGACTGCTATGGGCATTTCAATTTGCACCACCCCTAAATCCATATCTCTTCTTGAAAGATGAGAATAATTCTCTTTAATATATCCTCTGGCCAAATCTTCTTGTGTAGCTATGTAAACAGTGTAATTTTCAGAAGCAAATTGCCCCAAATTCAGAAATCATGATAGACATGATCAGTTCCATGCTGCGTTATATAATTGTGTATGCAATAGATAATGTCTGGCAATTTCTGAACTCAAGGCAATTTGCCTCCAAAAGTTATGCTGTTTGTGTACTACAGTATAGTATAAACAGGGAAAAGAATTAGGGCCTCTGAAAACACTGCTGTTTTCTAGAAAGTATTCTTAGAATGATCCCTTTTTTCTCTTTTCCATTCTGAATACATGTAGTAGTTTATCACAATGGTTCTTAAGCTTTTCTTTACCATGGTCCCTGTTTAAATATATTTTGTTGCTGCAGATTAAGATTTAAAACTCTAAAGTGCATCATATATTTATTTAAAGTTTCTCGTGAAGGGTCTTCAAATTTGGAGAGAAGGGAGAAATAAGTTAATCTGTTGATGCACACTCCTATTAGAATATTTTTATTGGAATGATGACGATTATCATTATTATAATTACTGTCTTTAATTCTTGCTGGAGAAACTGAAATTGCATGCACATGAAATCATTAATATGACACACCTATACAAAACATCACATGAAAATGAAAGCTAAAAAAATGACATGAATACAACTTGCACAAAATTGTACCTCATTAAACACACGTTGGGTGGGAAAAAAGGGAATATATTATATTCATATAATTATAGTTAATGAGAAGGCTGGTGCAAGCCTTGTTATATCGGGCTTAATAGCTGAAACTTGTATTCTATGTTTTTCAAACAGTTTCTATACTTATTTTGTTGCTGCAAGGTTGACAAATGCTTCTCCAATTATTTTATGTATTTCAAAACCTTCTTTTGCAGGTTGGGGATCGGTGGCCTGGCTTTGTCCTGACTCCAGTCTTTTGTCGAAAACCGACCCCAGAGAGTGCAACTTAAGGAGTCGGTGTCCACTCCTTGGTTTCTCAACTGTAGTCTCCTTCCGGGGTTGATCATCTCCCCATGACTACCTGAGTGTGATTTTTAGATGGATTGTTATGCATCACTGATCAGATTGGGTTTTTAGTACTACTTCTGTTTACCATTTCTCAGAGTGGTATTTGTTCCTTTTTGTTATTTATATGCTCATTGTTTTCAGATTTAAATATTGTCTTTCAATGATGTAAGTCACCTTAGGTCCTTTTTAAGGAGAAAGGTGGAGTAAAAATATTTTAAATAAATAATAAATTTAACATCTACATGAGGCTGCTGGGAGAGGTCATCAGGAGTTTTGGAGTTTTGTGTCATTAATATATGGATGACACCCAACTATATCTCTCACTTCACCCTTCTGCAGTGGATGCAGTCCCATCCATTGAGAGCTGCCTACTACACTAGAGTGGATGAGGGGCAATGGATGGAGGCTGACTCAGTGCAGTCAATGGACACTCCGATAGCATCTGTTGTACAATCCGCCTACTTACATCTCAGGTAGATCACTCAGCTGCATCTCTGTGTTGACTCTGCATCCCTCACCATGCTGATCCATGAACTGGTAGTCTTGAGATTTGAATATTGTCATGCTCTCTACATGGTGCTGCCCATAAGGCTGATATGGAAACTGTGCCGCTAGAACCAACTGCCGCCTGATATTCACCTGGCACCTTCACTGGTGACCTTTAAAAAACTTTTTAAAACCTGGTTATTGAGACAGGTCTCCCAGACTATTCTATCAGCAGAATGCAGGAAACCTAACAGCCTTTAAGTTATTTGATCCCCACCATCTTGAATGCTTTTATTATGTTTTACTGTTTTGTCTTTTAAGTTATAATGTTTAGTACACCTCTATTTCTTGATATTATTTGATGTTCAGGTTGATATAACTCAATGCTGTTTATTTACAATTGTTGATTATTATTTTATTGTACTGTCAACAGCCCAGAGTGGCCTTTGAAGCAAGATGGGTGTTATATAAATTTTAAAAATAAAATAAAATAAAAATCTTCTATATGCTGGGATAGATTTAAGATTTGAGCCATACAGCTCTTGCCAGGTCTAAAGCCTGCCTGTTGTGGAATTAGGTTCAATTTTAGGGGCTAGACAGTTTAATATAATTCATTCAAACACTTCATATAAGTGGCATAGTAGAGAGAATGCCCTGTAGTTTTTGGGGTCTGATGGTTCTTTGCCTGTTTCAGGATAGTAATTACTTTTGTCTTCTGCCATTTTTTTGAAATTTGTTTGCCTGTCCAGTGAACTGACACTGCAATTTGTTGCACAGGGTTGGGGAAACCCTTAAAAAAACATGGGAGATCGCACAGGGGATGCCAAATTAAGGACAGCCTTCCACTAGAGCAGGGGTCTCCAAAGAATGACTCGCGGGCCACATCCGGCCTGCCTTGCCTTTTTATCTGGCCCGTGTTTGGGCACGGGAGTGTCTGCGCGCATTCCTTCGGCACTCGAAAATATGGAAAATATATTATGTGGCCCTCACGGTGAAAAGTTTGGAGAGCCCTTCACTAGAGCAAAAGGATTCTATGAATCTCTTCATAGAAGAAGATCATGGAGGGATTCAATCTTATGAACAGATGTGCATTTCTCATGGAACAGAGATTTCCTTTAATTCCACAGGAGAGAAAAGGGGGGGAAGAAGCCTCTTTTCCCCAGTACAAGAGAGAGTAAGAGGGAAAACAGAAATTAATGGGAATGGCAAAAAAAAAAAAGTCCCAATGGAAACCACTAAATTAGAGTTGACAGCAGATGCTATGGTTTCTCTCCTTTTCACAGTTTGCAGCTTTTCTTTCTAAGTAACATAGTTAGCTAGCTTTGGTGTTCTTACAGAATAAATTTGTAAAGTTTCAAAGTACACTTTAGAAAAATAAAGTACTGCTCTAGTATTTGCTAAGTATAATGAGTTTTGTGTGTGTTTTTTTTAAAAGATAGTTAAATAAAATCATTCTTACTCCATGTCTTGTATGGTTACAAATGGTCCAGAGCACATATAAAATACTATATTACTGATCTGGGAGAGCATTGCTCAGGCTTTACTAAGGCATTACAGAATCAGAGCTTAAGACTGTTAAGCAAGATTGAGCAGTTCAAAAACCACAGAACATATGCATGAATTCTTATGATTAAATGTCTTATGGGACAATCAGAATAGGTTTTCTGAATTCTAACTAGTTCTGGCATTGTAAGTATTTACCTTGCATTGTTTCATACTGTGCCCTGCTGGACAATTTTGAAATCACATGGAGCTAATATTTTTTTCTCTACTTTTATTTAGCTAGCCAACAACTATTCTCTACAGTTATTTATCTAACAGGGTTTTTAAAAACCCTTCGAAAGATTAATAGTTGTATTAATTATTTATTAAATATTTGGGTTAAGACAGTGTAAATTTCTGTAGCAATCCTAGTCAATGGCTCACATCCTAGTCCTTTCCATGAATATCTTAATCAAGCAGATCCCCAAAAGATATTATAAACCAGAGGCTGAAATCCAGTTGCATAATTTACATCTGTGGAAGGCTGATGACAGAACAGGCAAGAGGTGATTTTAAGCGACTAAAAACTTCCTATTCCTTTCCTGAAGTACTTCCAATTCTCCTGTAATCCTCTTCATTGTGTGGAAACTGTGAGGACCACAGGGTGAAAGGAGGAAATATTTAATTACTGAAAATCACTGCTGGTAGATGACATTACTGGCAGGGGGAGATTTTATAGAAAGACTTCCTTCTGCATTCCTGCAATTCTCATGGCTTCCATGCAATGAAAGGTACTACTACATGGGAGTTAAAAAAGCCACAGGACAGTTTTTAATTATGGAGCAATGCCCCCTGCTGGTGGTAGCATAATCTTTACCAAATGTAAGTTATGCAACAGGATTGCAGCTGCCGAATTGGAAGGACTAAAACAGAAGCCAAAAGAGAACCTTCCATCATATCATTTTATTTCTTATCTCAACTGTTACCTATAATTTCTCCTTTTTTTCAATCAGCTGAAACAAAACACTTTATTAATTGTAATTTACTTATTCTGAAAATTAAAACTTCTGCACAAACTATGTGGTTAATGAATTAATTAATTCTTAGTTCTTTCTGTTTAATGTGCTCCTAATATTTCTGTTGCATTAACTATCCGAAATTCTTTTGCATAACAAGGGGTTGTAGTTTCGGTTTGTTTGCTTCCTTATCAATTGTAAATTTAAATTAAATATCTTCTTTCAAGATACTATTTTATCACTGAAAATATTTGTTAATGTCAAGAAATTAGTTAATACCCTGCAAACTGGTTCATGCACTGCATGTTCTGGCTGAGCTCTCTAATTTTTCTGTATATAGTCAGACATTTTTATTGCAAAATACTGTCTGGAAAAGATGCAAAATAAAACTGCTGAAATGCAGAGAGAAATGGGGAATGGAACTCAAACACCCCCTTCCTTTTGCTTATGGAGTTCAAAGGCATAACATGAAGCACCCTGCAGCAAATGGGAAGCTACACCAATTTTAAATCCATAAAATGCTATAAAGTGCCCTGCAGGGCAGGGCTACACTGAAGCTAGTTGCACCTAAATAAGATATGGTTCATTTACTTCACAGCTTAGCCTAATGTAATCATCAGTGGATTTCTAGCCTAGAGTTGTAACAGGCAAGTAGCCGATACTGCAGAGGCAACACTCCCAGCCATTGAGGAGGCTTCAGTTAGATTGCTGTTGATTAGAAAATTTTTCAGTTTTGACAAGCATTTAATGAACATAAATCGCACCTTGATTGGTTTCTGTTGGGGCCACAGGCACACCTGGGGAAAAAAAAGATTATCTCTTCCTATGAAAGACCTCAGGAAACCTACGCTCATGTTATCAGCTTAGTCAAAAACACAGTATCTATAAAATAATATTGAATGTAGCAATGTGATTACTCCCATTGCCCTTATATGCTCCTATGTGACAATGTGCAATAGTACTTTCAGTTTAAATTCAAAAAGAGTTTGAGTTACTCTATGTGCAGGGAGATTATATTGTTAAAATAGGAATGATGTTGAAATATTTATAACAATGTCACATTTCCACAGCTACATGAAAAGAATCCAGGCATTCTATTCACATTGATCTCTCCATTTATAGGAAGTCTAGAATCCAGATGCGCATTTAAAATAGCAGAAAAGAGTGTGCAAGCCATTTTTGTCAACTTTCTCCTCTCTCTTTAGCTCCATATCCCCCTCAGTCCAGTTCAATATTTTGGGAGACCCTCCAGAAAAAAACATAAAGGATTCAAGAGTAAGCGTGGGAAGTTACCTCCACTCCTTCCCCTAATGAGACCATCCTGAATGGGAGTGCTGAGAGAACAGAGTATAGTACTATTCAACACAGTAAAGTTTACTTCTTGGTAATTTGGTGCAGAATCAAGAATCTCTCTGTCAAAAATACTAAACCTTATGACTTAAATAAACTACCACTGAAACAGAAAATTCAACTGTTTTTGCAAGAAAAAAACAACAAATACTGAAGAGCTATGTATCCAATGTTCACTTTTAACAGACGTTTTCACATTTTCCACTTCACACTGCTTAATTTTCTAATGTTGCTAAGATCTTGTATTCCGACAACCATTAAACATTGCTACCTACCAAGGTTCAAACAGAAACATACAGTTGTTCCACTTGAATATAGGATGTTATATTTTTAACTTCATCTTTTTCTGATGGCATCCCTTGCATCCGCTTGGAAAACATCCTATTGTCAGGAGCCAATAAAAGCAGAACTTCTCTGCTGGGGGGTATATTGATCCATCATGAAATACTAACCACTAACAGCACTTTCTACGTACATCTGATCCTTTTAAGCCATTCAACTTGGCCATCATTGCATCTCACAGTAGCCAATCTGAGAGAGTAATTACGAGATATGGGAAGTAGTACTCCCTTTTACCTGTCCTGAATTTCTCACCATTAAGATGCAGAGGATGATCCCATCTTCATGACAGTATAAGAACCAAAGGAACATTTCTAGTTATTTACTTTTCCATACCATGAATAACTGAATATGTCTCAATCACAGTCCCCACGTCACTTTTTCCTAAGTTAAACAACTCCTCATTGTTATAAACATTCCTCATAAAGAGTTACTCCAGCTTCTTCATCATTTGTACTGACTTTTTGTGCACCTTTCCAATTCTGCAGTACCTCTTTCAGATCCAGGTATCAGAACTCTAGAGAGTATTCCAAGTGTGGACCCATAAGAAATTTTTTTAAGGGGAGAATGATATTTTGTCCTCCCATTACACCTAGCATGGAATATGTCTTACAGCAGACACAGATACATTGAGTGAAAATTTTCATTGAGTCATGCACCAAAACCCGCAAACCGTTTTCCTTGTAGTCTATTGCCTTGCTTTCACATACCTACAGTATGTGTATGTGAAATTAGTATTTTTATCCCAGTATACATCAAAGTACACCTGCTAGTACGGAATCTCATTTCCCAAGTTAACATCAATTCCTTTTGTTTCACAAGATCCTTTTGAAGCTCTTCATAATCCGTTTCTGTTCTAACCAGACTAATTTTGTGCTATCAACAGATTTCACCACATCATTAGTGGCAAGTAGGAGTACTAAGGAAGGGGTCCAGTGGAGGAAAAGACAAAAGAAAAGGGAGACCAAGGAGACGAAAGCAGAGAGTTATATACTAGTAGATTTTCCCAGCATCCTTCAAAACCAGAAAGACAAAGCAAAGGGTACTCTAGCCAAACAGAAGGAGGTAAAAAGGTAAGAGAGATCACAGAGGGAAACGACACCTGCAAAGTGTGTGCAATGTTTGTCTTCATGCTTGAGAACAACATGGTGTACATAGGTAGCAAGTGCAAACTGGTTGCACTGTTGGAAGAGAAAGTGAGAGAACTGGAGCAGCCAGTGGCCCAGGCTTAAGGCTATAAGAGAAGATGAAGAGTACATGGACAGAACTCTCAAGCAACAGCAGCCAAAGGAGGCACTGGAGGTGGAAGAACAGCAAGACAAAACAGAGAAGGAAAATGCTGAGAGAACAAACATGGTGGAATATGCACCAGGGAAAAGGGTCACATTTAGCAGCAAAAGCAGTAGACACTCTTTACCAGTGGAACTGCAAAATTGCTTTGAGATTCTTAAAGAGTCTGGCAGACAACATGCGGAGGAAGACATACAGGAGATCCTGCATGAGGACATGAGAGAGGGTGAAACTCGGTCAAGTAGAATCACAGAATCCACAGTGGGCAGAAAGAAGAGTAGCGGTAGTAGACGACTCCCTACTGCATGAGATTGAAACTGAAATATGCTGGGGAGATCCATGCATAGAAGCAATGCAGAAGAATAAAGCTTATACCTTATACTTATACCTTGATACCCAGATATCATCGGGAAATATTATCTGGTTTCATACTGGAATAAACCCTTCCAGAAATAAAAAGCAGCTGTGATGAACACAGGCTTCTGATTTTTCCAAGAGATCTATAAAAGTCACTTAGGGCTAAAGGGCTCTTAGGGCATCAGATGTTCTGACCTGACAGGATGAGGTTAGCTGAAAATCAAGTGATGTTAGTAAGAGAGGCTAAAAGCCACAAAAAAGCATTCTTCATTTACATACCATGTTTCCCCGAAAATAAGACAGGGTCTTATATTTATTTTTGCCCAAAAAACCCGCATTACGGCTTATTTTCAGGGGATGTTTTAATTTTTTTCATGTACAACAAGCTACACACAAGTGCATTAAGTATGTCCATTACAACACAACGCCGAAGGGCAGTTGGCCATGGAGACGCAAAGAAGAAGATGATAATGGGGGAGGAGGAGGCAAGCCGGCGGCAAGAAGCAACCCGTGAACGAAAAGAGCGGGAAGGCAGTGATGGTCGTGGCACGGGGTGGGGGAGGGAGGCAAGGAAGAGAGGTGGAAAGGGCACCCACTGTGGGTCAGTCACCCGGCAGGCACCGCACAAGGTGCTAACACAGCTACGGCTGACGGCTGCTCTCCTGGAAGGGGAAACATGCAGGCCTCTTCTTCCTCATTGGGAGGGGCGCCCTCCGGGTGCTGCGGCACCCAATCAGCGGCAGACCTCACAAGCTCCACTTATCAGAGCCACACACTCCCTTTCTCTTTCTCTCCCCCCGCCTGGCCAAGTCCTCTTTTTAATCTGTGGGAGCACACACGAGATCAAGCATGGGAGCTCCCAGCCTTGTCTTCTCTGTCCTCCCCCCCTCCATGCCTACCATCCTTCCAATTTCCCTGGATGTTTGGCTTCTTTTTAACCCTTTCTCAAGCCCTCCCTTCCCGTTCTCCTTCCCCTTCTTTAAATGTACCTGGAGCCACTTCCTCCAGGGGTGCCTTCTCCTCCGCCGCCGCCACTGGGAGGTGCCACAGTGAGGCTTGGGTTCCTCCAGCGGCAGTGCCTGGGCTGAGGCTCCCATTGGGGCTGGCAGGCACTGGGTTCGTTTTGCAGAAAACAGCAGTGGTGTTGGCGGCCGCGACGGTGGCAGCAGAGGGGGCGGCGTTGGTGTGGAGGGCAGTGGGGGCCCAAAGCCGGCAAGCCCAGTTGAGAGGGCGGTGGCAGCTTCAACATGACAGTGGCCCTGCCAGCAGCACCCGAAGAGGGAGCCGAATGAGAGGAGAGGGAGCTGAACGAGAGAAGGGTTAAAAGAAGTTTAACCTGGAGGATCCCAGTGAGTCCCTCGTGGAGGGTGCGGTTTCACTTAACTAGGGCTTATTTTTGGGGTAGGGCTTATTTTTGGGGAAACACGGTATGTAGCAAAAAACAGAGAAAGGAAATACCAGCTCAGCTACTGGGTGGAGGTGGTAAAGTGATACCCAAGACAAAGAAAAGAGAGAAGTGCTCGATCCATACTTTATCTCGGCTTTCTCTCAAAAGACACTCTTATGACCCTCTAGGTTGAAGATCTGAAGTGGAGGGGATTGGGTTGCAACGTGAGATTGATAAACAAGTACTCAAGGAACACATTACTTTAAATAAGTTCAAATTTCCAGGACCCAATGAACTGCATTCAAGAATACTGAAGGAAGTGATTAGAGGGATTTCAGAACCACTGTCTATTATTTTCTTGAAATCATGATGGATGAGTGACGTGCCAGATGATTGGAGGAGGGCTAATGTTGTCCTTATCTTCAAAAAGGACAAAAGGAGGAACCTGGGAACTACAGACTGGTCAGCCTGACATCTATCCTAGGGAAAATTCTGGAGCAGATTATAAAGCGGTCACTATAAAAGCACCTTGAAAACAATGCGGTAATAACTAGAAGCCAACATGGATTTGCCAAGAACAAATTCTGCCAGACTAATCTTATCTCATTTTTGATGAGGTCACCTCCCTGGGGTGGGAATACAGTAGAAGTAACATACTTTGATTTCAGCAAAGCTTTTGACAAAGTGCCCCACAATATTCTGGTAACAAGGTACAGACTGAACAGAATGACTATCAGATGGATACACAGTCAGTTACAGATTCATACTCAGAGAGTGTTTATCAATGTGTCCTTCTCAAACTGGGAAGGGGTAACATGTGGGGTACCACAAGGCTCAGTCCTGGGCCCAGTGCACTTCAACATTTTAATTAATGACTTGGATGGGGAGTTGCAAGTAAGGCTTACGAAATTAGTAAATGTTTGCTTTCAGATTCTTGAAAAGTCTGGCAGACAACATGCAGAGGAAGATGTGGGATGACATGAGAAAGGGTGAAACTCAGTCAAGTAAAATTACTGAATCCATAGCCTACAAAAAACAGAGAAGAGTAGTAGTAGAAGAAGACTCCCTACTGTGTGAGACTGAAATTGAAACATGCCAGGAAGATCCATGGATCCACCAGGTATGCTGCCTCCCTGGAGGACGGATGACGGATGTGATGGAAGGACTGCCATGAAAACCCATGGATGCCTATCCCTTCTCATCCATGTGGGAATAAATGAGACAAAAGAAAGAGAAAGGAAAATATTCTAGGTGAACAGCTTGCTAAAAAAGCTGGTGCTAACGTAAGAGATTTGGATTTTAGGATCATGGGCTACGCTTCCTGAAATATGGACTACTGGCAAATGATGGGTTGCACCACACAAGGACTGGGAAGAGGTTTCTTGCACTGTTTGGCCACAGCATAAAAAAATTCATCAGGAGGGCATTAAACTAAATTGGAAGATGCAAACTCAGAGGTAAAGATAGTTGAAGGCTTATGTACAATAAGACAAAAAGACCAACCAGCTGTAATGGGACCCAATAATAATCTTCATAAAAATGAAAGAATGAAAGCAGACCACAATCCACACAACCTTCGAGGACTATATAAGAATGCCAGGAATATGGGAAACAAACAAGAACTGGAAATCTTAGTTCAGAAGGGTAAATATAACTTGATAGGGATAGAGTAGACTTTGGTCTAGATGGACAGGGTATAAATAAATAAATAAATAAATAAATAAATAAATAAATAAATAAATAAATAAATAAATAAATAAATAACTGAAACTTGGTGTGGTGACTCCCATGACCGGAAAATTGAAGAATAGGATCTGTTGGGAGGCAAATTCTGCCAAATAAGGCCCTTCCAAGAAATTCCTGGTTTATATGGCTGATAATTTTCTCCTACCCTAAGAGGAGGAAGAAACCAGAGGATTAGCTATATTGGACTTGATTCTAACCCATAGGGACAACTTGGTTGATAAAGTGGCAGCAAGGAGAAAACTCAGGGGACAGTGACCATGTTCTACTTTTGTTCTTGATGTCAAAGGAAACAAAAGTGGAGTGTAGTCGTACATGTGTGATGGATTTGAGTAAGGTCCCATGGCAGTAGATCCTAACAGGAAAAGGAGTCCAACAAGAAAAGAAGGTGGGAGATAGCAATAAAATAAAATAAAATAAAAAAATCAATGTGGCTTCACAAAAAGCTCAAAGAAGGCCTGAAAACAAAAAAGGACACAAATAGGAAGTGGGAGGAAGGTCAGGCCACAGAATTCAGACTAGTAGCAGAGAACTGCAGGGATGGAATTAGGAAGCCATAAAATGAGAATGAACTGAGATTAAAGAGACATTAAAAGCAACAGAAAAGCATTCATCAGGTACGTGCATAGTAAAAGACAGAGAAAAATAGCTAAGCTACTTAGCAGAGATGGAAAATTGGGAATATATGACAAAAAAAAAGGAAGAAGTTCTCAATTCTTACTTTAGCTCAGTCTATGACCCTCCAGGCAAATGTGAAGTACAAGTGGTGGGGACAGAACTGCAGCTTGAGATTAATAAACAAATAGTCAAGAAAAACCTTATTACTTTGAACACTGTTCTGTCTAACTGCACTTCTATGTCTGATTTAAACTGCTGATGCTAAATGTTTTGAATCTAGATTATTTCAAGACTTATCTTCACTCATCTGAACCTGTCCATATTATAAGGTGGCCCAATCACTGGTCTGCCACTATTATTAGCACTGGAGAGAGGGCTTTCTTAGTGGTAATCTCCATTTTACAAACCTGATAAATATATGACAGCCTTTAAAAGGCTTTAAATGAATTCTTTATTTTGCTTGTAATTAAAACAATTTGTTCTTGCCAGATACTTGATATTAAAAAAGAGAGAGAAAAGAAAATGAAAACATCCAATGAAATCCAATGTACAACTCATCTGGAAAGAGCCATTTGTTCTGCAACTCATATCTTTAGTAAAGTATTTGTAGCATCCTACATTTCTTTCTCCTTTTGTAAAGAGATTCTAGGAAATGTTAACATGTTGGTAGAAAGGATTTGATTCTGTAGAATAATGTTAGATATGGGGAAGAGGTTAACAGATCTGCTTTAAATAAACAGATGGAAACTATAGTCTTCAAACATATGTGGGCAAAAGGCATATAGACAAATCAATAGATGACAGAATGCCTGCTCAGTATCTTACCAAGTTTTACTGCCAAAATCTTGAAGATATTTTCTAACTGGCATATTACTTGTAGCTGGTTGGTTAGCTCAGTGAGTTAGTCATCTGGCTGTCAAGCCAGAGGCTGGGAGTTCGATTCTCCACTGTGCATCTGTTAGATGGGTTTGAACACTGTAAAATGCATGCACACTTACATGTAAACTTGGATGATAGGTCAGTACACCGTTATCACACAGAGTAACATATTTCTTCTTCCACTCTTTATTCAATGACTTGCCACTTCTCTTTAGCAGCATACCCTGTTGATAAAGAAAAACAGTAAACTGAAACACTTGCTTTAGGGGAAAAGCCCAGTATATTCCATAAAAATGAAATTTTATAACTTCAGTTATAATTTGACTTTGTTCCTTCATCCTTTATGGCATCTTCTAAATTTCTTTTCTGTTAAGTATACCATATCAAATGGCAGTAAATAAAATTATTATTTATACAAATAATTAATTAATACCAATAATTACCCTGTTTCCCCGAAAAGAAGACCTAACCTGAAAATAAACCCTAGGATGATTTTTCAGGATGCTTGTAATATAAGCCCTACCCCAAAAATAAGCCCTAGTTAAGTGAAACCCCACCCTCCACCATTGTGCAGCAACACAATGAAGATGACATGACTGTAAAATAAAACATCCCCTGAAAATAAGCCCTAATGTGTTTTTTGGAGCAAAAATTAATATAAGACCCTGTCTTATTTTCGGGGAAACACGGTAATAAAAACAATGTAGTATCATACACAATGTTTTTCTGCACTAACAGATTTATATTTGTCTATGCTCATCAACATATTTTAAGTCTGTCTTGGCACTGCAAATAACAAGATGAATAAAGTTATTTGGAGCTATCGCCTGTAAAAATGGAATAGTTTTCAACCTATCAGAATCCAAATTCCTGCCCCACTGCACCCCCACTGGCAGCACACCACAGCTGAAACAGACAGAAAATTCTGGAGTTTTGCAACTTTGCAGCAATGGACATTCAAGAGATCCTGTGAGATCAAATTTTACATGAACAGTTTATTAGTTTCTTCTGTGGTAACCATTTCATAGAGTGTTCAGCTTATGTTATTAACTTCATCTATGTGTCTATGAAGAACAGCATTCCAAAAAACCTGCCTGAGGACTTGTTATGCACCTCTTCCATAGCAGTTTTAGCACAACTTGTCATGGTAGAGTGGAATATAATGTTATTGCCGCTAACTAAAGCTGCTTACTACGGAATACTTTTTGTCATGTTGAGCCTCTTGTTTCAGCAACAGCTGAGCAAACCTTCAATGTCTTCTTTGCAACAAGAGGAACTATGAAGTCACTCTTTCCCTCAATAACCTCCTCTTTACCTGCGAAAGTAACAGATTGCATGACCATACAAATAAGCAAGTAACTTTCATGTTTGGTCATGCCCTCCTCCTGATGTCAGTATTGTTTGATTGTTTCCAGTCCTTTGTATGCCCTCCTCCCTTTCTAAAAGGCAGATATGTTTTTCTTCATCTTAGAACATGGTTATACTATGAAAATAAATTGGTAGTTGGATTGGGGTTTTTGAAATCAGGTTAAAGTCACATGGTAGTCATATGGGATTGGGGTCTGTGTGCATCCTCCTGGGAAAACTTTTAATCCATTTCTAAGCTGTGTTGTATATCAGTTGAGGGGGCTACATGGGCTTTTAAAATCACTGCAGCTGAGGTTCTGTCCTGCGCCCACCTGCCTGACCTCCCACTGGCCACTTCCTTCTGCTGCTCTAATGCTATTTTTTTCTATTTTTCATTTTTAAAAATGTATTTCAAATTGGCACATTGCTATGGCTCCTCACACACACCCCGCCACACACAAAGATGGGAGCAAAGGAATGGCAGCCAGTGCTGGCAAGATGGAAGGCAAGATAAATTAAACAGAGCCCAGTAACTTTCTCCCACCCGCTGGCTGCTGGGTTTTTTGTTTGTTTATTTACTTATTTATTTTAAAATGGCAACATACACAGAGAGAGAGAGAGAGAGAGAGAGAGAGGGAAGCAAAGCTTGTGACCTCACACAGGCTGCTTCCCCGCCCCCTTTCAGCTGACACATTGCTATACAAGCAGGTGGAAAGGCCTATGGAGTTGTGGAGGGTCTGCTGGCAAAGCTGCTTGTCCCTTTGGAAAGCTTGGATGCCTCTGTCTCTTTAAGAATGATCCAGCTGTTTCCTGGGAGGCAGATAGAAGCAGTATTTAGGAAAACAGGCCTAGAGAGATAGAGCTGCTAGGGACTAAAAGAAGAAAGAAGCCACGACATGGCTCTTGAAAATATTCTGGCTCCTTTTGGCTCCAAAGAACACCAACCCAGGATAGACTGTGGACGTCTCCCAGGATGACTCCTCTTGACCTGACAGGAGGCATGAATTTTCCTCCTTTAAACTTAAACACTCCTTATCATCACTGTCTTTTTCTTCAAAATGTTTGCAAAGAGGCAAGGAGAGGACCTTGTGAGACTTGATCTTGAAACTAACAAGGAATGAAGACCATCACAAGCTGAGACATACTGCTATATAAGCAGATGTAAAGGCCTGTGGAATGGCGGAGTTGCTTGCTGGCAAAGCTGTTTGTCCCTTTGGAAAAATGGACTGCTTCTAACCCTTTAAGAATGTTCCAGCTGTTCCCTGAGAAGGCACCACAGAGGCGTTCACATATGCCAAAACGATTCAAACTAAATCAATATCACAAGTGAGTTAAAATAAACGACCCTCTTGATGCCTAATAAAATACTTTGCTTTCCATCCAAAAACATGCTTCCCAAAAAGAAAATCTGCACTTCCATGTTTGTCTTGTAGTCACCTTTTAAAAACTGGCTTAAAACATGCTAAGCCTGATTCAAATACATTTTTTCCTAGTGTAACCACACTCTGTGTTATTACTAATAAGAGTTTAAAGCCAAAATATATTGGTTGTATTGATATATACTGTATGTATGTATCAAAGATGTCTGAAGTCCTTGCCAAAATGTGATGTCAGGCATAGTGTTTGTTAACAGGCAAGATACAATACCAATTTTGCTTTTAAAGACACAAATGATGCAGTGAAACAGCTGCTTGGCATTCATAATTACGAAGTCTCCTCCAATCGTCACTGGATCATTCATGGTCATGGAAACAACCTTGCTTTTTCTCTAAAGAATATAATCACTGTACAGTCTGCCAACACATCTTTCTATCAAAGCTATGCCACAATCATTGCACTTTATGCTGGCTGCTTCTGAATGTTCTGCTTGACAAAGACACCAGTTTATGAGAAGGTTTTTGAAAAAGAAGAGTGCAACTTGAGCCAGATAATGAATTTCAGTGCACTTCTTGCCATGTTTTCATCTTGCTTCACAGAGTTCAACATGCTGCTCTGAAGTCCTCAAAAACATTCTACAAATGTTGCAAATAAGTCTACTATTCAGGCTGATACTGGCCATGAGTGGATCCACTGGACCACAGCAAATTGGGAAGGACTCTGGATCATTGAGCTTCTCCTTGCAGGTTTAGTTTCTCCAGCTTTAGTCGCCTCAGTCCTGTGTTAGTGTTAAGAGATATGCTGGCCAGATGAATGTGCATAATGTAAACAAACAAGCAGCCAACCACCCAAGCTATTAGAACTGGCTACCACTTAGGAAGGGATTGGTGCTGGTTGAATGCCAACATTCCCTCCTGTTCTCCACAGTAAATCATACAAGGAAAAAAGTCCCAAGCTGTTTGCATAATTTTATTTATTTATTTATTTAAAATATTTTTACCCCACCTTTCTCCTTGGAAAGGATCCAAGGCAGCTTACAGCATTGAAAGACAATATTTAAAGTTGAAAACAATGATTATATAATGGTGGTTATCATTAAAAGACAATATTTAAAGCTAAGAACAATTAGTATAAAGAGGCAGCTTACATCATTAAAAGGCAATATTAAAGCTAAAAACAATAAGTAGACTAATATAAAACCAAAACCAAAATGAAATGCCACTCTGAGAAATGGAAAACACAAAAATGGAAAAAAGAAGTAGTACTAACAATCCACTCAAAGCAGTAACTTAGCCTTCTTCGGAGGCGAAGGTTCTGGCACCGAGGAAGCGTCGATGGACGGTTTCCTCTTCGGCGCAGTCTTCGATGTCTAGGGTTTTGACTTTGACTGCTTAGTTTTGTGCTCTCGCGTGGTCACAGAAGTGGTCTTGGAGCGCGAAGGGGTAGCAGACTGGCGTTGATTTGCCGCTTCAGAAACTGCTTTGTCCATGGCCTTAGCGTGGGATAGGGACTTGCAGGAGGGTTGTGCCATGGGTTTATCTGGCTGGAGAGATTGCTACCAGAGCTGAAGCTTAAGCCTGGAAAGGCGGGTGTGGAGAACTCCGTGCCTAAAGTTCTTGCAATGGGGACACGATGAGGTTTGATGAGCCTCACTGAGGCAAAAAAGACACTTAGTGTGGCCGTCTGAGAGTGGAATCTTGTTATTGTTATTGTTATTGCAGGCCACACAGCGTTTAAACGGGCCAGAAGAGGCCATGAACCGAAGATCGGTTTGTGGGGGAAATTGTTTCAGCCCTAAGGCCGGAGCGGTTTTCTTATTACTGCAAGTATCAGTTAATAATAGTTGTTATATTAAAGTACTGAATAAAACAAGATTGAATAACTTTCTTTTTCTTTCACTTTCAGTTTTCGCAGAAGGAACAATAGAGGCTCTCAACGTGGTGGTTGAAAGAAACTGAAGGGAGAGCCTTGGTGCCAAGGTACATATACCAAGGGGGAGGGGTCTGCACTAATGTATCTTTTTGCTATCACAGAAGCTCTAGAATGACCGATAAGGCTCTGCTCATGCGCGGATTACCCACAGTGTGATTCACAGAGACCACAAAGAACTTTTAAAGACAACAGCAGTGACACTCAAGATAAATCTGTTAGCACTGGGCAAATGGCAGCAGAGGTAAACCACTTCAGAATATTTGTTATTTTGAGAACTCTATTATGAGATAACCCAAAATGAAAAAAGAATTAGTGTTGGAAGATGAGACTCCCAGGTCAGAAGACACTCAATTAGCTACTGGAGAAGAACAAATGACAAGTATGAATAGTGCTGTTCCCAAAGAAAGAAGTACCGTGTTTTTCAGTGTATAAAATGACACTTTTTCCTAAAATCATTAGAGGAAAAATTGAGGGTCGTCTTATACATGGAAGGAGGCGAAGGCGAAGGAGCAGCTGCGCTCGGCCACCTCTCGCAGATGCCCATTGACTGCTGCTGCCACCGCCAGATCGCCTCCTCCAGTGCCACTCGCGGGCTCCCTTCAGGCAGGTGACAAGGCAGCAACGTGAGCTGAAGGTGAGCCCCACGAGTGGCGTTGGAGGAGGCGATTGGGCGGCGGCGGCAGCAGTCAATGGGCAGCCGTGAGAGGCGGCCGAGTGCGGCTGCTCCTTCACCTCCGCCTCCTGCTGCTGCTGCCTCCTCCACCCAATCGCTTCCTCCAGCGCCAGTGCTGGGGCTCACCTCCAGCTCCACCTCCACCTTGTCCCCTGCCCGAACGGAGCCCTCGAGAGGCACTGGAGGAGGCAATTGGGTGGAGGAGGCAGCAGCAGCAGGAGGCGGAGGTGAAGGAGCAGCCACGCTCAGCCGCCCCTCGCGGCTGCCCATTGACTGTTGCTGCTGCTGCCGCCACCCAATCACCTCCTCCAGCACCACTCGCGGGGCTCACTCCAGCTCACGCTGCCACCTTGTCCCCTGCCCTAAGGGAGCCCGCGAGTGGAGCTGGAGGAGGCGATTGGGCGGTGGCAGCAACAGTCAATGGGCCACCGCGAGGGGTGGCCAAGCACAGCTGCTCCTTCGCCTCCGGAAAAGGGTCAAAATGGGGGGGGGTCATCTTATATATTGGGGGTGTAATATACGGAAAATTACGGTAAATTAAAGCTAAAAGGAGATCTAGTGAGTGATGTGCATAGAGGTGAAAATAAAGTCTGACACATACAACTGGAACATGGAATGTGAGAAATATGAATCTAGGTAAATGGTAAAGCAAGAAATGGAATGTTTAAACAATGCGTTACTTGGTATGGCTGAATTAAAGTGTACTGGAATAGGATATTTTCAGTCACACAATCTCAATGTGTTTTACTCCAGAATGATGAAATCAGAAGAAATTATGTGTCTGTAATATTGAGTCAAGGTGTAGCAGCACAAGCACTTAGCAGCCATAGTGCAAAGTCTGACTGAATAATATCAGACCTCTCAGAAAATCTGCCAATGTAACCATTTTTCAAGTCTATACTTGTTCAACTCTATGTTGAGGGAAAAGAAAATGAAAGATTTTTCACGAATTTCTTGGAGGAAGTTGATCATACAACAAAATAAGATGTGCTGATAATCATAAGTGACTAGGGGACATAAATAAAGTAGGGGAATGACTCATAGAGCTCTGTGAAGCCAAGAGCCTGTTTAATGCAAATACATGCAAATGAACAGATAGCTGCACATGTGAATATCAGTAGATGGCCAATACAGACACCAAATAGACCAAATAATTGGAAATAATGCATGGCAAAACAAGGCTGGGAACAGATTGTGATACTGCCTGCAAACTGTTAATATTAAAAACTTTGAGTAAAGCAGAAAAAAATGCTGCAAGGATCATAATATCAAATTATAATTTATAACATTTCTTACAAATTTTAAGTCCACATGAAGAACAGATTTGGATTACTAAACTCAACTGTCTGAACCAGAAGGAAAAAATCATGACTACAGAAGAACTACGTAAGTTTAATGTTGATAGGAAATTGAAATTGTTAAGAGTTTGTTATCAGTTTAAATGGAGATTACTGGCAAGAAATCAGTGAGGCTAAGAGGGCAGCTATGAAGAAGCTAGAAAAGATAATCAGGGACATGTGACCGTTGACCAAGGCCAATATAATCACTGTATTCCCAATTACTACATATAGATGTGAAAACTGGACAGTGAAGAGAGCCAACAACAACAAAAATCATTTTGTTTGAAATGCAACACTCTAGAAGAGCCTTTGCTGATACCATGGGCTGCCAGAAAAGATAAACATGTGTTTCCTAGATCAAATCAAGCATGAATTCTCTCTAGAAGCAGAAACAGGGGAAAGGTGTGGCAGCAGGAAAAAAGGAAGATCAAATACGAGATGGATTGAATCCCTAAGTGAACCGTAAGCTTGAGTTCACAAAAGCTGAGCAGGGCTGCTATTGACAGGACATTTTGGAGGTCTCGCATTCATAAGGTTGACATAAGTCAGAGGTTACCTCATGGCACATTAGCAACACAATATTTTGGATGACAAAATATTGGATGTACCTAAGGCTACACTGGATGAATTTCCTAAAGGTGAGCTGGGCAAGGTACACAAACAAGATGAATTTTAGTTTAGTGTAATTGCAAGGAAAGAGGGACATGGTAGAGGTATATAAAATTATGCATGATGTAGCAAAATTGGACAGAAATAATATTTTTTCCCATCTCTTAAAATACTACAACCCAGGGCCATCCACTAAAATGAAAGGTGCAAGATTCAGGACAGAGAAAAGTACACGTTTCAGACCACACTTCATTTAAGCATGGGATTTGCTACATTCAAAAGTAGGGAGGCCCACCAACATGGATAGCTGCAAAGGAGTTTCAAAAATACATGGAGGATACAGCTATCAATAGCTACCAGTCAAGATGGCTACATATTATCTCCTATGTCAGAGCCAGTATACCTCTGAATAGCAGTTACTGGGGGAAATGACTGGAAGGGTACTAATTGATTCATATCCTTGTTGGTAAAAGTCCCATGGGTATTGGGTTCATGGATACAGTAGAAACATTGATGAAGTAGAGTAATAAAGATAATCCCAAGAGTAAGGCCAACCTGGGTAATTGTGGTATATGAACAAGTCCCTAAAATAAGTGGAGACTAGGGATCATTCTCAACAGTTGCCAGCATCAAGAATGAGAAGAAGGACAGTGTCTGTTGTTTCCAGTCTGGGAGTACTCCCAGTGTTCTCATGCTTGGGAATTGTTGCATGCTGGGAATGTCCTCAGGTCACTGTGACTGAGATTGTGGGGGTGATCAAAACTGATAATACTTTCTGTGGCAGGTACAACTCCAGCTAGATCTGAAGCAGTCTTGAATTGGAAATCAAGATCAATCTATTGTTGTCATGGAGTTCTCCAATAATTCAAGGGCCTTCAAGCTACCAAGTTACATTACAGACCACTAACATGTTCACCATCCTGATTATAGTGGAAAAATTGTGCACTTAAAGAATACAATCCCAAAGTGGTGCACAGCAGCTCAAGGGATGACATAGTATGCACACATGCAGTTTATCAACTGTGTATGTTAAAACATTGCTATAATTATTTTCCTTATTATAAATCACTATACAAATTGCATCTTTTTTGCATCAAAATTACTTTTTTAAAAATGTGCAACAATTTTTGACACAAAAAGACATCATTTATCCTATGGAAAATGTTTAAGAATTTCCTACAAGGATGAAGGACAGGGTTCAAAATATGATTAGCAATTTACACATGTGTAATTGAAATTGCTGTTGAAGTGTTCCGTGTCTAGTCGCGCTGGCCACGTGACCACGGAAACTGTCTACGGACAAACGCTGGCTCTATGGCTTGGAGACGGGGATGAGCACCGCGCCCTAGAGTCGGACACGATGGACTAAATGTCAAGGGGAACCTTTACCTTTACTAATTGAAATTGAAGTCTCAGTGGCAAATTGCTTCTAATTAATGAGATGACAGCCATGTTCCTGGTTACATTCCTGTCACATGAACAGATGCTCGACCATGAATGCAATCAGTATCCCATTAATTCTCTGAAATCTGCCACCACTGCTTTTCATGTTTTTACTTCCACATGTATAAATAATCTTTAGGTAGTCATCTTAAAGAAAGAGGCTATCTTATTCAACATACTCTGCCCAAGACTACTAATTCTGAATTCAGAGACATTTTCAAAACATATTGGGGATATGCTTATCAAGAGCAAGATTAAAGAACATAAACAGATACACCATGGTACTTTTCCAGTAGCACCTTTCCTAAAATATATATAATAAAATAAAATTATTGCAAACATTCAACTTTCTGTTAATGTATTTGCACAATGACTGGGTTTGCTGACCACAGTACTCAATGACAGAACAAGTGTAGTAGCTATACTATACTACACAAAACAGCTATACTCTCAGACATTTAACAAGCTACTACACTTGTTCTGTGATTATATGGTATTAGAAGTCCCTGTAACCACCTTTATATAGGGAAAACATCAAGGACTCTTAAAGGTGCATATAGGGAACATAACAACAGTATCAAAAATAAGAGGTCAGGTACTCCTTTGATCTTACAGAACACCACCACTCTGTGAAAGAAGACAGGTAAATATAGCTCTTAAAAGAATTTCTACATAGATTAGAATACATTCTGGGGATCTCTAGGGATCCCCTTCATCCTGGGGCAAACTTTGAGAGCCACAGAATGTGGAAGCAAACAATTTAAAGCCAGAAGATCAGTAATGGTCCTCTCAGCTATGACTGATGCCAGCAAATTCCGGTTTTAAATTGTCCCCTATCCCAAAGGTTTTGCCAGTACAAAGGGGATCCCTATGGATCCCTGGGATGTGGGGGAAATCAGAAATTTTAAATTCTCCTGAAACATTTGCAGCATGACAATTATTGATGAAATTATCTGAGTTGCAAGTATAACTGGTATAACAGGATTCCAGCCAACAGAAGCTTTGGCTAGAATATTTTTCATTTTAGATACGAGCATTATATTTTAACATATTGGTTTGTCAATTATAAAAACTAGCCTTATGGCTCTTAGGAAATAGTTATTATTATTATTATTCAAAAACTCCAGGCACAGTCAAAATTATAAAAAAAACATTGACTGGCATTATATAACAGATACAAATTGTTGTTGTTGTTGTTGTTGATGATGATGTGCCTAAGACATTTACTATTAATAACTTTTATCATAATAGTAATCTTTTCTTTTCTTGGAATGATTTTTCTAATCCATTTAAAATATGAGCTTGCTAAATAAAAAATAATATAATGGTATCAGCTTCACTGTTCTACAACTCATTTTTTTCTCCCTAGAAATGGGATAAAAAATTTATACAGCTATCCAGAAGACCCTTTCAAGTTGCAAAGGAATTACTTTAGTTCCTCTCTCTCTCCTGAGAAAAGGAATGTTTGTGTGAGACTTATCCACAGATTTCCTTGAACCCTTAGGGTTTACTCACATTAGGATCTGAGGAAGAAGTGGAAATGTTAGACCTTCTGACCTGATAACTTCCTCAAAAATGTATGATTTGGAGGGGGGGAGGAATAGTTATGATTACAAACAAAGTAAGATTTTAATGGAAAGACAAATGGACTGAGATTTAGGATTCAGATCCCTAGCTCCCTAGGGTTCAAAGAATAAGATGTTCTTCCTCTTCTTTAGAGCTCTTACTATTTGCATATACTCCCTTGGCTCTCTTAGTAATTATATTTTGAAGTCACAGAATACGACCCTGAAAACACTTGCTGTTTCCAGTGCAAAAGGAAAAAAGGGGACAAATAATATTGTACATTCCCCTCAGCATATTACTATTTGCCATTTAATGAAACCTAGAAACAGATGATCTGAGTTCTTTGCAAGTGGTGATGTTTTACTAGAACATAAAAGAGAACTTGAAGATGGCTACTACTGATACTATTTGTCTCAATGGATGCAACACGATTGTCTCTTTCTTTTTTCACAGCTTCTGAAGACCATAGAATAACTGGTCAAAAGGCACATAGATTCACTCCTGTTTGATAGGTGAGAGCATTTAGCTTAGGGCAGTGGTTCCCAACCTTGGGTAACCCAGGTGTTCTTGGACTGCAATTCCAAGAATCCTTCACATCAGCTGTGTTGGCTGGGGTTTCTGGGATTTGCAGTTCAATAACACCTGGATCACCTTGGGTTGGGAACCACTAGCTTAGAGAGAAGCTGGTGAATCTTGTGCCGGGATTCTTGAATAGGCTGCAGAAAGCAGAACACCAGGTGGGTTTGGAGGTGCTTCAGGATCAGAGGCATGGGAACACAGTGCCAGCAGACTGAGGTGGCTGTTGTGGTGTCAGGAACTTCACTGGTCCCAGCCCTTCCTTATTCTCTTCTCAAGACCGGGGTGAGAGGAGGGAAGCAGGTTACATCACATAATCTGTCTCTGCCTTTGGTTCCTGCAGTCCATCTGAGAGGACAAGGCTGTATGGGGTCAAGACCCTCCTCATCAAAGAGGTGGGACCCACTTGGTGCCACCTTTTGGGTCTTCTAATTGCTGAGTAGCAAATCGCAGGGATGGTTTCAGGAAAGCAAAAGCTTAGATGGTTATCCGTTAGAATCAGGGGAGGTAATCCGAGGGGGTTAAGATTTAATTTAAACCAGAAACTGATTATTCAAAACCAACTTCTTATATCAAGTACCACCATCCTCAATTCTCATCGTAGGACACCAAAAATGAATCATAAGAATTTAAATTTTACTGTCTCAAGATAGTGAAAATATTGATGAGAAACTAATTGTGTCTGATGCATACATTGTGCCACCACCTCACATTGATTCATAGAATCATAGAATAATTGAGTAATTATGGAGATGTCAGCAGCAGAAGTGCAGCAAATGGTGAACTTTACTATGAACTTTGCTATGAAAGGGAGAAGAATTGAGATGATGGGACACATGCTGTGGCAGATGGGACAAAAGAGTGGATACATGGAGTAGATGAAGCTCTTGAGAATGGATGCATGGTCCATAAAATGGAAAATGAAAGACGACATGATAAGAGGGGCACAAAATATTGGTTAGAATATGGAGATAGAGCAGTGGAGATAAACGTTGTTCAATTTAAGAAGGTATTTTGTGGTGAAAGAACATATGATAAAATAAACATAAACTAATCGTTATAACATTGATTTAGAGCAATAGATTTAAACTTGGCCAAATAATACTAAACCTATAAAATTAGTAAACTTAAAGATAAACTTAGGGACATGGTGGCGCTGTGGGTTAAACCGCAGAAGCCTCTGTGCTGCAGGGTCAGAAGACCAGCAGTCGTAAGATCGAATCCACGCGACGGAGTGAGCCCCCGTCGCTTGTCTCAGCTCCTGCCAACCTAGCAGTTCGAAAGCATGCAAATGCAAGTAGATAAATAGGTACCACCACGGTGGGAAGGTAACAGCGTTCCGTGTCTAGTCACACTGGCCACGTGACCACGGAAACTGTCTACGGACAAACTCTGGCTCTATGGCTTGGAAACGGGGATGAGCACCGCCCCCTAGAGTCGGACACGACTGGACTAAATGTCAAGGGGAACCTTTACCTTTACCTTTTAAAGATAAAAAGAAAGAGAAGGTCCAAGAAAATGGAAGATTAGTAATGATAGATATCTTGGAAAACTGCTATAATGTTTTCTTTTTATCTTTGTATGATTTCCATTTTTAATATAATTGTATAAGCGGATGTGAGAATACTTTTCGCTCTCTGGAATTTTACCCTTTCCTACCCTTCCCCCCTTCTTTTACCTGGTCCCCCCTATTTGTACCGTAACCCCTATCCCTATAAAAAATAAAATAATTTGAAATGATTAAACAATGGATTTGGGATATTGCTCTTTTAGCGGAGAGAATCCCATATTATCTGGTGGTTGGGAACTACAGTTAGAATTCAGAAGTTATCTAGAGTTTTCAGTTTGACTCGTTGTAATGTACTCCCACCCAAGTTATTAGAAGGAAAATACCTGTGCATCTTTTATTCACAATGCTTTTGTCCCTGCCAATGAGGTATGGTTGTGACAAATTCCCAGGTAAACCTGGTAAATATTATGTCTACGCACTTCTTTTGAATGTTGTTTCTGTCTTCCAGGGTTTTAACTACGTATTCCACTCAATTTTGTGTCATCTGCACATCTGACTGGCACTCCCTGCATTTTGAGTTTAAATATTAAAATCAGCTGTTGGACCTTAGAGTCTTGGCAGATATCTACTCCCAAAAATATCAGGGTGCTTCAAGTGATGAACTCTCACAAAATGTGTAAGTGGGTAATAATAAAAATTAACTGGTTACAACATTACTACAATGTCTCAGTCCTTTGAATGTTTGGTAATCTCCAGTCTGAGTAACAGATGATTTGTAGCTTTGTACTATCCATCGTTCTACTTTGTTTTGTTTATAATTCTGCCACTCTGCCCTCAGTTAAGATTCCCTATTGCTGCTAAGCAGACTTAATAACCCCTGGACACCAACAATCCTTCCACTTCTGGTAACACAGAAAGTACACAACACATCCACATTAAATCACTGATTTTGCACTAGAGCCTTTCAACATGCAAGAAGGTGCTTTAAAAATGAGAAGTTTCTTTAAAAATACATCTAACAGTAGCGCCAAAATCTCCTCTGCTTCCCTGTTATATTAAATGCATATCTACATATAGAAATCATCAAGTGACTGAAGATGCCATTGCAGGCCTCAAGTACACAGATATATTAAATATAACTAAAATCAATGTGCTTTTAAAAATTAAACAAATCCTAAGTAAAATGCCCTAAGGTTCCATAAAACTCCCTAAACCTTCATGGTCTTAGAGCTTAGGCTCAGGGTTCTCTTGTTATTGTTACAGTTTTGTGTCTACATCCAAAATGTGAGGTACACAAGACAGCAAGTTCAACCCCCAATAATTCTGCCTTGCATCACGTATTCTAGCCAGATATATGAGGTGGAAGGGGCTGGTGGACATGGTGGGGGCTTGATGGGGGAGAATTCCACAATGCTTTAAAAACAGAATTAAACTTTCCATCCTGATCGAAACTGTTTCCATAGAAACATCAGGAACATCACTTAACGGAAGCTTTTTTAAAAAGCATGTTTGGCATGATTCCCTTCCCCTAGACAAGCCATTTCACAAATGGATGATTTTTGCAGCTTACTCTGTAGATCTTTCCATGAAGTAGTGAAAAAGAATATAGGATCCTTAACCAGTTCCCTTGTGGCCCCCTCCTTTTTTGTTGGTAATATTTCTGTCATTCTACCAGGGTGTATCGTACAAAGGGTTACACTTTAATTGAGCTGTCAGCATCTCCAACAATCCTATAAAACTTCGATTATGCACGGCAGGGTTAGTGACACACTTGTTATTGTGGATGCCCTATTTGCTAAACCTAACCACCCCCCTCACAGGTCACATAACCCAAGCGACCTTCCTGTCATTAGCTGCGTCTATTCCTACCTCACTGCTGTGAAAATCACACAAGTGAAGGCTTCAAAGTCCTTACCAGGACTGAATTCGACCAGGAGCTAATCACCCACAAATCCAGCTCAAATGGCAATAATTGGCTAAACTGCTCACCTCTCCAGAGCTCAGCAGTAATTTGGGATAATAAAGAAAAGAATTATTCAGCTAACTGCCCTGAAATGTATGTTTTGTGACCGACACACTTCACATTTTAATAATGATGGACACAAAATCCAATTTAATATAACATCTACTGAATAACAAAATCTGAACATCGAGAAAAGGAAGACTTTTTTTTTTAATGTGGCCCTTATTATTCCACAAAAAGGGTTCATACTTCATGTTGTGGACCAAAAAGGGCTTTGTGAGCAATCTTTAAATCGTGAACTATATTGGATTTTTGAAATAAGAGAAAGTCCCAAGCTAAAAATAATATGTATCTGTTCCTCCAAACTGTGCAATGAATACATTTTTGTACTTTAAGGCTGAAAGGCACTTTCTTGATTTTTTACTGACTCTGGTTTGCCTCGTCTTCCTTTCTTTTCACCCTGCCCTCTCCTGTCAGGAGCTCAGTAGTAGAGCACATCTTTTGAATGCCACAGTTCCTGGTATATCAGGAAAGAAGATCTTCCTCTGGCTAAGATGTTGGACAACCTTAGCTGGTCAAGGCAGACAACACACGACTAGTTGGACCAATGGCCTCATTCAATATAAACTACTGGCCATTGAACTGTATGTGACAGCCTCTGGCTGTGATTACACTGGCCCTTTCGGAGAGGGATGGTGCAGTCTAAATAGGTTGGGGAGGAACAATATGCATTTTGTTGTGATCTTCGCATTCAAATGGCACGTCAACTTCAAGGGACCCACCCTATTTAGTATGGCTTCTTCCGCTTCAATTCCCAGTATTATGAAGTGGCTTAATAAACAAGCTGCATCAGGGTATTAGCAAACTGGATACTTCTGCAAACTGCAAAAATCCTCAGAGGAGTATGGGAAGTGAAATAACTACTACTACTACTACTACTACTACTACTACTACTACTACTACTACTACTACTACTACTACTATTATTATTATTATTATTATTATTATTATTATTATTGCTGCTGCTTCTGCTGCTGCTGCTGGTAGACTAGAGATTACCTGTGTGTAGTGCCAATTGAGAAACTGCCTACAACCGAGGTTTCAGCAAAGGCAAATAATTTTTTTAAATTGAATATAAGTAATTCAGTACATCATTGATGGTCTACCACAGGTAAATAATAACAATTCCCTTCTACAGAGGAAAAGGGGAAGTGTTCTATTTGCTGATATCTTGATGTGGCTCACTTATTAAGCCACTTCACAATACCAGAAACTCAAAATGGAAGGAGTCTTTGCAGTTTTGACAGTTGCAAGGGTCAATTTTGGTCCGTTCCTAGCAATTGCACATGCTACAGCACACCACCCCGTATCAAAAAAGTTGAAGCCCCTAACAGGGGCTGAAAAAGGTATGGTTTGGGGCACTCCGGGAATGGACTGGTTTGCCCTACCAATCAAACTGTCTGATTGCCAGGAGGGGAGTAAACCAATCCAGCCCGCAGTGCACCAACCAGGAGGACAAATGCTCATCCGACTGAGTCCAGAATCTCTCCTTTCGCCTTGGTCAAATGATCCTGAATTTCACTCTAAAACAGCTTGTGCAGAAAAAGTGAAACAAAGTGTCATGGGACCTAAAACGTAACTCTCACTGATTAAAGACAATTAATTTTAATGTCATTTGTTTTCGTGATTATAATTTAATTTAAGATTTTTTATAAAACCATTTGAATAAGTTTATTTTTCCCCAAAACAATAGACTTCAAAGTGAAAATGAATTATGAACTGTTTACAGCTACATGCATGGCCCCTTAAAACTTAATCAATGCCCCATGATAGTGGTCACAACTGACCAAAGAGTGTTCCCCATTCACATTTCTCAAAAGACAGTCCCCATGCTGCACAGCAAACACTTTTTAAAAATTAGGAAAGCCTCAAAAGTAACTTATGTCATATGAGTTCTTTAATTTGAGAAAAAAAATGTCAAGTTCAATCAAATGTACAGAGACACCTTGCTATACCTAAAGCAGATCTCAGGATTATGGCCAGAATGATTTGCTAACAAAAGAACCATGGGTGGCATTTTGGGTTCAGGCATTATAGAAGTGAAACAAAAGTTGACCTACAGTACATATTACTAGTCAAATGCCCAACAAAAGCAAGACATGTTCACATAATTGTTGTCTGTAAATATGAGATACAGTTCTGTGTGGGATTAAATGAACTGTTCCAGCTTCCCTTTCTTTACTGGCTTGGACCTTTCTCTCCATTAGCTCCCAGTATCTCCCTCGCCATACTTCTTTTTAACTTTCATCTGTTTCATAGGGAGATTTGCCTCCCCTCCGCCCCTAAATGTGAAAGCTAAGAAAACAGATTAACAGTAACTGGGGCAGCTTGGTGGACAACACTTCAGAGATTTTGAACATTTAAACAGACCAGAGAGTATGGACGATGACAGTCAGGCAGACATTACTCTTCTTCTATTGGCTAGACATGATTTCTTCTGATCAAAGTGTCTAGTTCCTTTGTACTTCCCAGAAAGAGTAACAGAAATAATGGAATTAACTAGCTTTAACTTAATTAGTTAAAGGAATACATGACTAGGTTGCAGCTTTAACTAGATAAATATTTTGCTGCCAAAATTTAATTTTAACTACTTTTAAAAACATTGACTTTATGAAGGTTTTTTTTTTAAAGTGGAACAAGGTAGTTAAAAAAAATATGAAGTCAGTTTCCCTAACCCACCTCTAGGACCCTATATGGATCATTGACCAGAACACAACTGAAAACTTAACACTGGTGCAATTCCATCAACATAAATTTGAGCAATGAATTTCTGCAAGTTAAAAGTCAATACAGTGGTGCCTCGCTAGACGATGTTAATCCGTTCCGCGGAAATCGTTGTCTTGCGAAAACATCGTCTAGCGAAGCACGTTTCCCCATTGGAATGCATTGAAATCTCTTCAATGCATTCCAATGGAAAACCCGTCGTCTAGCGAAAATCTCTCATAGGGAAACATCGTCTAGCGAGTGCGGGTCCCCGTTGGAATGCACTGACAGCTACTGACCACTAGTCAATGCATTCCAATGGGGAAACCTCGTCGTCTAGCGAAAATCGCCATAGGGAAACATCGTTTTGCGAAGCGCAGTAGCGATCGCAAAAAGCCATCGTCTAGCGATTTCCTCGTCCTGCGAGGCAATCGTCTAGCGAGGCACCACTGTATAGGCATTTGCTCTCATGCAGCTCATGTGACTAATAAATGACAGCAAAAGTCTATGCTGACTTCCTAATTTGCGATAATATGCTGCTGCAATTTACACTGATGAAGTTGCATTTTTGGGTGCAACTATTCTGGGCATTATGCCCTCATTCAGATACTTAGATTTCTTATTTGAAAGACAGAAGATGCTGTGCATTCCTGTCTAATGTGGCCTCTTAAAATTCTATATGTCCTAGAGTTCTTCAGTTTGTGCTATCATTTTTCCAAAACAACAGAAGACATAAGCACACCACTATTCATCTTTTAAAACTTTACTTGGACAGTCTCCTGCAACCAAATGGCCCTCTTGTTCACTTTTTGTAAAGGTAAATCCAGATGCCAATAAAGGTTCTTGACTTGACTTGTAAAGGTAAATTGCACCACAAATTAAAGAACAGTGGGACAATTTTTATGAGACTCTAAAGACAGTAGAGGCAGTGATCCTAGTAAGAATAGGAGGGAACCCATTTCTGTTGTTAATTTTACAGGCCTTAGAAGATAGATGAGTAAGTAAATAAGCTTGTATATTTTTATAAACCTATCAGAGATTTATGCTAATGGGATATTTTTATAATTTTGTACAATCTGACAAAGGTGCTTTCTGATATTATAATCACCATTTCAGATTATTTTATTTATTACTTATATGATATGAATTATATCTCAGTTTTCTTGCAGGACTGGGGCTCAAGGTTGCTCCCAGTAGGATTAGAACAGGTACACTTAAAGTTATCATGTCACAACATAATTAAATCAACTATAATATTAGACTGAAACTGAATTGAAAGAAGTTAAAACATATCAATACAAATACTGGGTTTACCCATTAAAACCTCTTTCTCAACATTTGCCAGAAGTAATTTTAAATGACAACTAGACAAATTTTAATATTAAAACACAACTGAATGAAAAATTGAAGCTCATTAGTAGAGAAAGTGCAGCAACCACTTCACTCATTCAAAGGCCTTTTCTCAGTTACCAATCACATACCAGAAGCCTAGCTGAATAGCCAGGTCCTGACCTGCCAAAAGGAGGACTATAAGAAGTGGGCCAGCCTTACCTTCCTTTGAGAAGGGAGTTCACAACTTGAGAGCAACTGCTAAAAAATCATTTAAATATTTCTTTAGTAGAATAAATATCTGTTTTAAAGCTGTCCGTATGCCAGTTTCTATCCCCTAAATGGTGATTTATTTAAATCATGATACATCTCCCTCCCCGTGGGTTTCTCATTCTCAAATTCAATTTAGCCTAGTCAGAGAATTGTAGGTATAATCTCAAAGGGCAATCAAATATAATTAATTTTTTAAAAACCTTCCCATTTAACAAGTTGTGCAAAAGCTTTTGATGTTTACTGAGCTTCAAATGGCAGAAGATGCCAACTATTATGGGCTGTGCCCTTAACAAGTATATTATTGACATGGTATAGTTCATTCCTAGTCCATCACTAATTTGAAAGTGGGCAGCAGAATAGTACACCTAACTTCCAGGTTTGTCCACTCACTGAAACAGACACGCAGGCGTCTATGCAGTTTCACATGACTGATACAACTTTCTATATTATAAAAGCCCAATTGGTAAAAAAAAAGTCAACGTGCTCTGTTAGTTTCCTCCTCCTCATTGTATTTTATGAGAAATTACACAAAAAGTAAGATTATTTATCAGGGTTTTTTTTTCAGTCTGATACCTTCAGATCCACATGTTCACCTAAAATGCACAGCCAATGAAGACGTCTGAGGATTGAGGAAGAAAGATGTACAAACTTGTAACACTCTATTCAGAGTAACCACATCATGGCTACACATTACCCAGTCTCTTGTCACGTTACAATTTTCAGCCACATACATGAAGAATATTAGGTTGAATCCAGATTTAGTCATATTTAAAACAGACATATCAAAATGTATGGAACTGGAAAACCACAGTCAAAACTTCATTCACATATAGCCATCCAACTTTAGTTTAAAAATGTCCATCAAAGGGAAGTCCACCACCTTCCAAAGTAATAATTATCATGATGTTCTTCCTTAATGTTTACTCAAACTCTTTTTTCTTGCAATTTGAATCCATTTATTGAGATTCTTCCCTTTGGACCTAAAGAAAGCAAGCTTGCTCAGTCTTCCATGTGACAGCCCTTCAAATATTTAAACAGGGCTCATGTATCACAAGCCTTCTCTTCACCAGGCATAACAAATCAAATTCCCGCAATCATCCTTCATGCAGCTTGATTTCCAGATTTACCATCTTGGTTGGCTTCCTCTGAATCTGAAGGGTCAATATCTTTCTTAAATTCTGGTGCCTTGAACTAGATTATGTACTCCAGGTGATATCTGACCAAAGCATAACAGAGTGGTATTATTACTGTGTTTAACCTTGATACTACACTTCTGTTAATGTAGCCTCACACTGCATTAACCTTTTTTTGTTGCTGCATCATACTGTTGACTCATGTTTTTCTTGGATCCCTAGACCCATTTCACTCATACTACTGTCATGCCAGCTGTTATCCATTGCTTATTTGTACATCTGATTTTTCCTGCCTAAGATTAGAACTTTACATTTTTCCCAGTTAAACTCATTTTGTTCGTTTTGCTCTAGTTCTCAAATCTGTCAAAGTTACCTTGATTGACTATTCTGTCTTCTGATGTATTAGATACTCCTCATAGTTAGATATCAGCCAAAAATCTGACAACGTCCTCTCTCTATGCCTTCATTCAAGTAATTTTAAAGATCTGATAAAGACAAGGCCCAGAAAATAAAATCTTGCAGCATGTGACTTGCCAGAGTGGCAATGAATAATTGGCGAGCATTCTGTAGATATAGTCCATATCTAGCTACAAATCCTCCTAACAGTAGCATCACCAAGTCCACATTTTACCAGCCTGGTAAAATGATCAGTGTGTTCATCAAAGCCTTGCTGAAACTAAGACACAATAAATCCACAGCATTCTCCCCATCTGCCCAGCTTTTAATTCTCTCTCTATATATATAAAGATATATGGTTAGTCTGGTATGACTTGCTTTTGCTACATCTTGGAAATTACACAATTCTTTTCTAAGTGCTCACTGATAGACTTTTTAATTATTTGTTCTAGAACTTTGCCTGGGGCTGATATCAAGCTGACTGGCTAATAATTGCCTGGATCTTCTTTTTTCTCCTTTTTGAACATAGAGACAATATTTGACTGCTTCCAATCATCAGGGATTTCACCCGTTCTCCAAGAATTTTTGAAGATCATAAACTGAGATTCTGAGACGACAGGTAGGTATGAACATTTGTTTTTGTTTGGATTCTAAATCCAAGAATTCTCCATTTGGTGAATTCCACCTGCCAAACAGACACCTAAATTGTGCTCACCCAGAAAGCCTCATGGCCTAGGGCAGGCCAAGGTCAGGTCTAGTTTCTTGTTGGAAAAGAAAGTAGTCCCCTGTGGTTGCTGGACAGCATCATCCCAGCTTCCAATACCTCACTGATCTCTTGTCCCCAGTACCTGTCATCACCCTCCTCAGTACAGTTCAGTTTAAAGTCCTTCTGAAGTGGTTTACAGGGTTCCTTGCAAACACGGTCCTCCAAAATCCAGTGAGATAAAACACATCTCTTGTCACATGCTGTTCTTAATTAAAGTGCAGATTACCATACAAGAAGCCAAATATTTTCAGATGATACCATATGCACAGCCAGTCGATCATTTCCAGTATACTTGTCTCTTTTCCTGTGTTATATCAAGAAGGGGTGATGAAAAACCATATGTGCCCCAAGGCCATTCACCTTCCTTCCTAGATCTTCACAGTCACTTGCACTACACCCAAGGTTGTATCTGACAGTATAATTTCTTCCCATGTGGGTCAGAATAAAGGAGAAACTATTAGTAGGCTTGAGGAGTCTTGGCAAGCCATCTCTAGTGTCTCAGATCTTAGCATCAGGGAGGCAGCACACATTCCAGGTCATCTTCTAACCCCTCCATAAGGTGTCATTTACCCTCAACACCACTACCACATCTCCTCCTTCTCCATAAGAATCATCACCAAGGTTATCTCTGTGTTGTCTGCTTCCTATGTTTCAGTAACTCAAAATCACTGCCTATGGAAAGGGCCTGATATAATTGTGTAGATCCAAGGACACAGTATGCGTCCTGGTAGTCCTGTTTCTCTGGATCACATTCCACCAAGTGCTTGCCTCCTGAGTATATGGCAATGTTGATAAACGGAACAGATATCAACAGATATAATTTGCTTCATTCTTAATAATTCCTCTCCAACTTTTCAACCACCTTAAAATATTCTTTATAATATTTTGCAACAACTACTGAATCAAAAGTACTTTGGAATTAAGAAAACAAGAACACTATGTTAGCATGCTGAGGATGATGTAAGGGAAACTGTATGACATAGTAAATACGAAAAAGAAAAGAAACAGCTTGTTTTGTGCACATCAGGGGAGTGCCTGCATTATTGATGAGTCTCTGCTTCTCATTTCACAAAATATTCCCTCCAAGTTCTGTAACCAAGTCCTCATCTTTCTCTTCCTTCTTCCAGTCAGACAACTTTGTACTGCAGATCAGAATTCCAATGATATTTAGAAAGAGAAATAATTACAACTTGTTAAAGTGCATGCAATTGTTTGGTATCCCTTTTATAAAATGCCCTATTTAATTACTTAAAAGGTAAAGCTTTTCACTATGTTCCCCAAACCATAAACTATTTATAAATAGATTTTAATTGTTGTTTTTATCTGTTTGTAATATTTTGTGAGCCGCCCTGAGTAGACTCTTGTCTAGAAGGGCGGGATAAAAATCCAATAATAAATAAATAAATAAATGTTCTACCTAACCCCAGTCCTTGCACATGTATACAGCTATGTCCTTACTCTGATGTAATTATGTAATCCAATAATACCAAAACTCAATTTCTTCCTGTTTCATAATGTCAAAATTCGTCTACAGTACTGGTTGCAAGTTGAATTTCCCTAACAGGGAATGATAATTGTTGCACAATAACTTCAGTTCAATAGACTCCAAGTGTCTACAATGATTGAGATCCACCACTCTGCCCCAAAAGCCATCGAGCTCCAAAGTAGTGGTTGAACTGGAACTAAACATAACTTAGGACAAATATATTTATACAAATGATATGTTTGTTCAGGGTGCAGTCTGTCTGTCTGTCTGTCTGTCTGTCTGTCTGTCTGTCTTTCTTTCTTTCTTTCTTTTCTACTGAAAAGGACCTTTTAGAAATAATGATGTGTTACTAAGTCAATTCCTTAAAGGGTTTTTCCAGGGTTCTTCTGGAGGCATTCCATACAGCTTGCCCAAAACTTCACAGGCTGGCTCTTCTCCCAGGAGGCAGCAAGGAATGGAATTCTCAACCTCTGGTTCAGCAGGCAGAAACCTAGGTCAATAACCTATCTAAACAACTCTTTTATGATTAGTTATCTGTTAATACTGCACAGCCTCCTATGCTGTACGGAGGTGCCATGGCACATAAAGCAAGGAGGGGGGGGGGGGAAACCCTGGTCATCAGACAAATGCAATAAAACATTTTTTTTCCTTTCATTTCCTTTTTTTTCTTAATAGACAGAATGTTTTGCAATTTGTCCTTGTGACTCTCACACCAACTCTTTCAAGTTACCAGATCTTTCATTATTTTATGTATTGACTATTCATATATCAGGACTGCTTGGCAAAACTTATTTCAATAATTTTTTTTGCTTAATATCTAAGAATGACTAGAATGCAAGCAGGACAAAAATGGCTGAAATACAAAACAGAGCCAGCAACAGAAATATCAGGATGATTTTTATCTATGTACTCCAAAACAGTTTCTGGCCTTTGGGGCACCACAAACAAGTACTAAGGTTGCCAGATGGCCAGCATTAAGTTGGTCTGACTGGCTTTTCTTCCTCCCATGTAATTTCAATTTTCAACTCACCCTTGATATTAGGCAATAATGAAATGTTGAATTTGCATACATTTAAATGTATTAACATGCAAATAGATAATGACCTTTTCTTCCTCTGAGAAAGTTGGCAACTGTGAACTACTGTAATTCCAAGAGGACGACATTCTACTGTACTGGATATGGGTAATCAGGAAAATGTAATCATTTCCCTTGAGTATAGACCTTATAAGTATCAGTTCCATCAAGGAGTCTATCACACTATTACTCTGGTGTACTTCAGAGGAGGAAATACTAGATTATTATTTTTAAAACCATACTAGGAAAAGGTTATGCGCCATCCTGAAGTTCCAAGTATTCATAATAAAATGCTACTAAAAGTTGTTTTTAAGCTATTTGTTTTTAATGACCTGTAATTAAATAAGAATTCAGTGGAACTTTCTACAACATTTACAGAAGAGGATGACAGTTTTTCAAATGGAATTCTCAAATATTTTCACTATGTTTGTTTATTGCAAACAATTAAGGCCAACATCCTTTTGTGAATAATTGCACATACAAGGGCTACTGTGTAGAGGATTGGTTTTTCCAACTGGCAGTCCTCTGCATAATGTGTGCCTGATCTGCAAGCATTGTACAGCCAGGCATCAGAATAGCAACATGCTGTGAACTGTGGTACTGCACTTGTTCTCCACATTTCTCCAATGGGACTCTGATTTAAATGTTTGTTCTTATATTTATTTCAGTCTTGAAGCCGTATTAAAATTAGCTTTTAAATACTGTCTTTTATCAATGTAAGGCATCTTGGATCCTTTTTAAGGAGAAAGGTGGGGTAAAAATATTTTTAAAACATTAATAAAAACTACATTCTTTTCTTATGGTACAACTATTATTGACCAAACTATAAAAATAATCTCAATTACTCCTTGGAATGAGGAATGTTTTGATGATGAACTAAAAAGAGATGAAAGCCTAATGAATTATACTATCTACCAAAAATAACTTTCAGTTGGGCTTTATTATAATCCTGTACAAATTTTATGCTAATTCGCAAAACTTGAACCAAAACCCTTTTTCACATACACATCCTCCTCAGATATTTCTGTGACAGTTTTCTCCAAATGTAAATTAATGTCAAGATAGAATTTAAAATTTTAATATAACAGAAGCAGAAAGTCTTTCTCTTGTTTCTTCACAAAAACTGTGAAGTCTCACCTAAAAGAAATATTCCTTATCATTCTGATTTATAATGGAGCTAATCTGAGCTTCTTCAAAAATAAAACTGTTTAGATTAACAGTTTGCAGACAGATATCACAGCTGAGAAACACTGGATATAATGTGAGAGTATTTGTCATAACTATCATAATTCCTGTAATTCATTACTCTTTCCACAAAATCTAGGATAGTTCTGCTTAGAATCATTGAACTGTAGAACTCAAAGAGACCCAAGGGTTATCAAGTCCAACCTCCTTCCAGTGCGTGATATACACAGCTAAAGCATCTCTGATAGGTGACCATCCAAACTCTGCTTTAAAATCTCTGTTGAAGGAGAGTCAACTTCACTCACTCTGAGGAAATCTCTACTGAAACTAATTCTACTTTTGAACAGTTCTTACCCTCAAAAAGCTCCTCCTAATGTTTAAGCAAAATGCCATTTCTTGTAATTTGAACCCACAACTTCCGGTCCCACCACATGGAACTGTAAAGAACATATCCGCTCCATCTTTCCATATGACAGCCCTTCACATATTTCAAGATATCACCTTCTCTTGTCTTCCCCAGGCTACACAGACCAAATTCCCAAAGCTGTTTTTCACAAAGCTTTTTCCATACTTTCTATCTTTCTGTGGACACAGTCAAGTTTGTTGATATCACTCTTAAACTGTAATACCCAGAACAGAACATAGTAATCCAGGTGAAGTCTGACCAAAGCAGAGTAAGAATGATACTACAGAAGTATAGTGTCCAAATCACATGAAGTACTAGTTCTGCTCTATTCGGCACTGGTTAGGCCTCATCTTGACTACTGTATCCAGTTCTGGACACCACACTTTAAGAAGAATACCAACAAAGTGAAACAAGTTCAGATGAGAGCAATATAGATGATCGGGGGGCTGGAAACCAAGCACTATGAGGAAAGACTGAAAGAACTGGGCATGTTTAACTTGGAGAAAAAGAAGACTGAGGGGAGATAGGGTAGCACTTTTCAAATATTTAAAAGATAGGCATACAGAGGAGGGGCAGGATCTGTTCTCGGTGGTCCCAGAGTATGGGACACATAATAATGGGTTCAAGTTACAAGACGTCCGATTTCAGCTGAATATGAGGAAAAACATCCTGTCAGAGCAGTGCAACAATGGAACCAATTACCTTGGGAGGTGATGGTGAGCTCTACAATGCTGGATGCATTCAAGAGAAAATCAGACAGCCATCTGCCAGATCTGCTTTGATTTTGTTTTTTTATTAAGCATGGGGCTGGACTTTATGGCCTTACAGGCCCCTTCCAATTCCATTGTTCTATGATTCTGTTATTCTCTTGTGGTTGATGCAGCATAGTAATGCATTCTCTTTTGTTGATGCTGCATCACACTGTTGATTCATGTTTTTGGTCTACTAGGAGCAGATTGTGCTTCTAATCATGAACTGTTTAATAGCAACCATATGAGTAAAGTTGAAGAAGAGCACTAAGAGTGTTCTAGTGTCAAAATATAATTTAAACATTTCTGATGAATTTGAAGTCCACATAAAGAATAGATTTGCATTACTATACTCAATTGACCATGGCCCAGAAGAACTGTGAACTGAACCAGACATATTATTAGGGAAGAATGCAAAGAGGCAAAACCTGCAGTAAAAAGGAATGAAAAATCTACATGGATGACAGAAGAAACACTTAACATTGAAAAGAACAGGTGAAAAGCAAAAGTAATTGGTGACAGAAAGTGGATCAGAATTCTGAATGTAGCTTTTCAGTGACTGTCATGTAGAGACAAAGAGAACTATAATAATGGCTAATGAAAAAGAAATAGAAGAGAATAACAAAAGAAGAAAAAGAGATCTCTTCTGAAAGATGCAAGAAATCAAACAGATATTTAAGCTTAGACTAGAAATGCTGTATAACCAATAGGGAAGCACTCTGACCAGGAGAAACTAAAACAAAGATGAAACAGTATACTAAAGACCTCTACAGAAGATATAAAAGGACAACAGACACATTTGAAGAGGGATCCAATGAAGAACCTGCAATTCTACAAAGTGAAGTGGAAGCTGCTCTGAAACCAATGGAAGAAATAAATCACCAGGGGTAGATGGGATACCAATAGAACTATGTCGAGACACAGAGACTGAATTTGTCACAATCCTAACATGAATATGCCAAGAAATACGAAAAACAAAACAATGACTCACAGAATGGAAATGTTCAACTTACATTCCATTCTCCAAGAAAGGTAATGTCAAGGAGAGCAGTCGCTATAAGATCATAGCTTTAATTTCTTATGCAAGAAAAGTGATGCTCAAGGTGTTGCAACAAAGGCTTTTACCTTATATGGAGCAAGAAATTCCTGATGTTCAAGCTAGATTCCAAAAAAGGAAGAGGCACTCGAGATTATCCTGAAAATATCAGCTGGCTATTAGAGAGACTCATCAATCAGAAGATGGTGTAAATGAACTTAAATTGAGTTGGTGCAGTATTTATGAAAAAGCTTATGGACATTCAAGGTCAATAGGGCTTGCAACCATTATCTCTAAGAAATGAGATAATGAAATTTAATGTAAACATAATGAAAAAAAGACAAGGTAGATATCTAATGTTACAAGGTGCAATTGGAGAAGAAGAATATTTTGTTGTTGTTGTTTAGTCGTTAAGCCGTGTCCGACTCTTCGTGACCCCATGGACCAGAGCACACCAGGCCCTCCTGTCTTCCACTGCCTCCCGGAGTTGGGTCAAATTCATGTTGGTAGCTTCTATGACACTGTCCAACCATCTCGTCCTCTGTCGTCCCCTTCTCCTCTTGCCTTCACACTTTCCCAACATCAGGGTCTTTTCCAGGGAGTCTTCTCTTCTCATGAGATGGCCAAAGTATTGGAGCCTCAGCTTTAGGATCTGTCCTTCCAGTGAGCACTCAGGGTTGATTTCCTTCAAAATGGATAGGTTTGTTCTCTTTGCAGTCCAGGGGACTCTCGAGAGTCTCCTCCAGCACCACAATTCAAAAGCATCAATTCTTCGGCGGTCAGCCTTCTTTATGGTCCAGCTCTCACTTCCATACATCGCTACTGGAAAAACCATAGCTTTGACTAATGTTTACTCTCTGGATGAAATCAAGTTTGTTTTTTCAAGGAAGGATTTAAAGAATTTGAAAAATATGGAATAAGATTGTGATAATGGCAGGGGATTTTAATATGATAATAGATAAAAGGAAAGACAAATCAAGTCCTAGTACTAGAGATGAGAAAAATAATATCACATTTTGGAATAGAATAAGAATAACTGATTTGAGAGATGTTTTGAGAGTGATAAAAGGAGATTAAAAGAAATTTACTTTTTACTCTTCAATTCATAAGAGTTACTATAGGATAGAATATATATTTGTATCTAAAATTTTGTGACTAATATGGATGTGGGTATTAAAAAACTAACCAATCATCCTCTACTAAATATGGATATAAAAATTAAATGTGATTCTACCGAAGTTAAAAGATGGAGAATAGACACAAACATTTTCCAGTAAATATAATACACAAAATAGAAAACAAAATGATGGAAATATTGGCAATTAACAATAGCGAAAGTTGAAGCAAGGTATTATATCGGACAGCATGAAAGCCATGATAAGAGGAATTTGCATTAGGGAATCATATAATTTTAAAAAGTCAGTAACACTGTTAATTATATTACTTCCAAAATTAAATAAAGATCCAACAGATCCTACAGTTTATAGACTTATTTCCTTAATAAATCAAAATACTAAGATACTTACAGCAACATTAACAAAGGGAATGAACAGTTTCATTACTATGTATATTAAAGAAGATCAAAACGGATTTATAATAGGAAGACAAATGGCAAAGTTGATTAGGAAAGCGTTAAATGTAACAAATGTAATAAGAAAACAAAAGATGAAGGCGGGAATAATCCCATTGGATATTTTCAAGGCATTGGACAGTATGGAACAGCCAACATTTAAAATGACAATAAAATATTAGGTTTTGGAGAGAAATTTAAAGGTACAGTAGCCTCCCCATCCACAGGATCAGTATCCACTGATTCACTTATCCATGGTCTGAAAATATAAAAATATTAAAAGAAAAAAATCCAGACAAAACTATTTTGGCATGTATTGACAGAACTGGCACTAGAGGGAGCCAGAGACCATGTTATGAGTAGTGAGGAATACATAGTATGGTCTCTGGAGCCCTCTAGTGCCCACTTCTGGCAATGCAAGTGAAAAAAACCATTTCCTTTTGCCATGCTATACATATAGTGTTTTCTATCATCCATGGTTTTCAGTATCCGCGGAGGGGCTTGGAACCAATTTCGCAGGGAATATGGGCATCCTACTATTTGATAGGTCAAATATATTCAGACAACATGGCAGCAGTATTAGTAAATGATAGCATAGTAGAATAGATATAAATAGGATGTGCTACTAGATAAGGATGTCCCCTTTCCCCGATATTGTTTGCTTTAGTTATAGAACTACTGGCAAATGTAATTAGAGAAGATAAATTAATGTGTGGCATAGATACCAAAGATACCATACTTTATTTGCTGATACTTTCTTAACAATAAAAAACCCACTAATAGTTATCGACATGGTAATTTGTATGGACATTTAACAGAATTTAGTGAGATAAAGGGGTTACAGATACATTGGAATAAATCAAAGATTATGATATTTATAATAAAGATGAGATAATTAGAAAAAATGATATTAATATTCAAATTAATATCAAGCATTTAGATATAAATATTCCAATGAATTGACAAAAATTATAGGATGGATTTAAAATAAAGAAGCAGCTAAAAATAAAAACTAAGTTTAATAATTCTAGGAAAATTTGACTTTCATGGTTTGGTAGAACAGCATGAAGGTTTTAACTAAGTTTTTAAAATTTATTTTGTTATCAATAAAGATAACTGAAGAAGACTTTTACGATTGGCAAAATATGATTAATAAATTTTGTAACAGAGATAAAAAGGCAAGAATTAATAAGTTTAGGTGGTATAAAGTTCAAAAAGTAAAAGGTTTGAGATTTCCTAATTTAAGGTTGATATCATAACTGAGTCCAAGAAGTTAATATAGTTGAATAAGGAATCACAAGAATTGAACTGGAACTCTGAGAATATTATTTTTGCAAGACATAATAAGAGTACTGCAAAAATACACTGAAAATTTCTTTCTCAAGAATATTTAATTTGGAACAAATATATAAAAAAATATTATCCCATCAATTTCTCCATTATGTACAGTGGTAGACTTGGAGAAATTCCCAGGAAATTTGAAATCAAATATTGTGAATCCATTAAGAAAGAAAAAAATTATTAGGATAAAATATTGGTTAGAATAAAGAGCAAATAAAAGAAGTAATAAGAATGGAGAGAATATTGTGGTTTAATCTTATCCAGTTGGAGAGAAACCAAAAACCATATTAATACTGTTTATGTAAACACCTGTTAATTAAATACCACCAAGGAAATCATAAGTACACAATAAAAAAGGGCACATCTCCCAGACAATATTTAGCAACAGTTTCTCTACCAATTAATTAGCAACCTGGCAAAAAGGTTAATTCTAAATGTACTATACTTTAGTTCTTGATTCACCACCTGAAGCGGTCTCAGATTAGACTAGTCCTGAGACTTCAGAAAAACGATGGACTCTCAGAAAAGTGCACTGATTTTTATCAATCTGGCCAACTGTATTCTTTTCTGAAGCTCCCCAAAACACCTCTAAGCTAAACATAAAGCAAAAGGACTAGAAAGCAGGGGTGTAGTTAGTTAAGTAAAGAGAACAATAATAAACAACCACTTTGCATTGGCAAAAGCCTAGTTTGTCACATAATGGCTTTTATTCCTTATTATTGCTGCATGAGAGCAATAATAAGTAAGAGATGCTAGATGCATAGTAAGAGTGCAGCAATGATCTTGTGTTGGCAAAGCAAATCAACATTCTATAAAGCAATTCTAAAAATGAGGACAGCTCAAACAGAAAATTTTACCTTTTAATCTGAGCTTCAGATCAGCATTAGATTTGGCACAGATGTAGAAGACAGTCTGCTCATGCTCTGTGCCAAATATGGGGAAGTTTGGGCAAAGGGTTTTAGAGTTATTATTATTATTAAATAAAACTGTCAAGGAAAAAGTGATTGTATAAAGCCTAGATTTAAAATAGCTCATACAAATTGAAAAGACCAATCTTGATTATTTTGAAAGAGAATGAATGCTTTTTTAAAAATCTGAAATAATCCAGACTGCAAGGTCAAAAATATTGATCTTCAAAAAAGGCCTTTCAAAAGCGAGTGACTTCGTTATAAACTGAGCATGTGTGGAACAGGCTTACCTGCAGAAGTGCTTCAAAACAGTTACAATGTTGCAGATTTGTGGAACGGGAAGGAAGATGTTTGATGCACCTAATGAAGTCATGATGATGTCCCTTGATGAAGTGGATTGCAAATTACTATAAAGCCTATTTTGTACTAAAACTGTCTTGGGAATTGTAGTTAAAAAAACAAGTTTAAACAACACTATTTATGGTTTTGTAGCCACAGGAAGTGTCCTTCAATATTCTATTTGTAAAAGCAATAGTGTCTAAAATCAGCTACTATTTCTTGTGAAAGGCAGAAAGCACAATTTTGCTTATGTTTAACAAATAAATTTATATCATAAATTTATCATTCATAAAATGTATATCAATATAAAACAAGCATTCTAATGATCATACACAAGGATACAATGGAGGCATGATTAAAGAATTATGCCTCTCTAAAGTAACATAAATTCTACGTGTAATAAGCTTAATGTTATTTAATTTCTATGTTTGAAAACTAGATATAGCCATGAAAATGGCAAACCTCTCATAACCTCCTTTAATTTCTAAGACAAAGCACATTGTTAGGCACATGCATTTGGGGGTGTTCATATCACATATACATGCAAACATATTATATGTATGCACACACACACACATATCCCCATCTATGATATCCAGAGTGTAGCTAATGGGATTTGACGCTGGCTTTAATTTTAATGAAGAAAGTTGCCAGTAGCAACAAAACTGTCAGTAGCAGCCAAGCACCATTAATAAAGGACCAGACAACATTAGTAGCACGGCTACAGTACAAAAGGTTCCTCCCTGGTTCATGCTGTGCTAAATTGGCTGCCCAATTTTTCTTAAGTGTCCATACTATTTAGAAGACAATTTATTAATTTTTGTCATCCATTGTCAGTTGACAGGCCATCATTTTATATCTCAAACTTTAGACAAAAATTAATTGAAGGACTTGTAGTATTTATGAAGGGTATTATTTGTCAATTATGGTGCCTTGTTATTTGATACCATACTAACATCAAAGTTCCCTGCACTTATTCCCTGCACTTATATGCACATCATATAAATATTAGTTCTTTCCTCTTTCCTCTTGCCAAAATTAAATCTCTGTATACATATAGTGTAGGTCTTAATATTAGTTCCAAACTGTGTGTAAACGTTACAAAAGAGAGAACAATAACAAGCACAGACTGTACTAATAACATAAACAAGCACGATTCTGTCTAGTCTGTTCTATGAAGAAAATGCTTGTAAGTATGAATAAGAGATGGGCACCACAGGTTTGGCAGTTCATGCTGGCTCATTTGACAGCCGAACAAGTGTTTGGTGCTTCCTGGACCCGTCTCCTTCAGTGGGCACCCCCTCAGTGGTAGCACCCCGGCTTCCCTGCCCTGCCACCTCCAGGCACTGCCTCTGAGTGGGCACCCACGGGAGGTGGTGGGCCTGGGAAATGAACCACCACAAACCGCCAAACCTGCCATTCATAGCCATCTCTAATTATAAATGTTGCTTCTAATTCTTCCTTTACTCCATGCTAAATTTGCAGTCAATATTTTGTAACTGTAAAATCAAACCACACTGAGAAGTACTTTCAAGTTATCTGACCCCATTGCATCTGCTTTTCAGAATTCACAGTCAACAAACACCCACTGAAACACAAGGTGATGTTTCATAAATTCTGGTATTAAACAGAAGGCTAAGAGAGTAACTGACAATTATTTGCTGCTCCATCTTGAGGTAGAACAGAACTCAGCAAATACAGAATGGTGGTCGCAGTGGGGCTGCTGAACTTGGTTTAACATACATGTTTCAATCCGAAAGACACAGCCAATCAAATGCCCTAATTTAAACCATTTCACTTTCCTCCCAAAAGTTCAAATAAATCCCCAGTAAGCATTATTTTCCAAAGAAAGACCCACACTGCACACCTCTAAGAGTGATTTAAAATGAGGTTTTGCTAAAAAATATTCATATTTTACTTTTAGCTTTCTGTCAAATTCTGGATGTCTTGTGCTCCACTCTTCAACATAAAAGAATATTGGCCCTGAAGGAAGATAACTGAGACTTCTTGCCCAATACAGTAGGCTAGGAGTGCTGTGCATGGGGCAAAAACACTCCAAATTCATGTAAATTCATTTAGGATTAACAATCCAATACCTTCCAGCTGCCCAGACAGGCCCTTGAGTGCACACAGTTAATGTGAAAAACACATTCCTTCTAGGTATTTTGATTACTTTGTAGCTCCACGACAACTAGTTGAAAACAGTCCTGACAATTGTTTCCTGCTTGAGTGAAAAGTGATTAACAGATGAAAAAGGGAGTCAGGCTCTGGGATGTTCCCCTGCTTGGTGAATGGCACAAAGGGGGATCCTGTAGGCCATCTTGACTGTTGACATGGGTGTCGTCAGCATTCAGGCTTTCCCTTGCTATGTAAAGTTTAGCATCCTTCCTACTGGCAACGTTTACATGATATTGTGCAGCAATATTGGGCCATTTCTTGGTGTTCTGAATCTTGAATACAGAAGCACAACATCCCATATTCATAAACTGGAGGTTTTTTGAAGAACTGAATTTCCTGGCTTTTTAAAAGACAAGTTTAAATATGCATACACTACACACAAATTCCAACAGCAACTTCCCTCATGTACAATTACCCAGTGCTAGAGGATGCCAGGAGATGACCACATGATCTACAACATGGTTGCTGGGGGAGGCCAGAACCAATCTGGGATGTGGCTGCAGTCCCTCTCTGCCAAACTATTTTGACATAATGAAAAGCAAAAACATGACTAACTGCAGCAAATACAACAGAAACATCCCGTGTTTCCCCGAAAATAAGACAGGTCTTATATTAATTTTTGCTCCAAAGAACGCATTAGGGCTTATTTTCAGGGGATGTTTTTTTTTTTTCATGTACAACAATCTACATTTATTCAACCACAGTCATGTCATCTTCTTCTGGTTGCTGCACAATGGTGGAGGCCGGGGTTTCACTTAACTGGGGCTTATTTTTGGGGTAGGGCTTATATTACGAGCATCCTGAAAAATCATACGAGGGCTTATTTTCAGGCTAGGTCTTAATTTTTGGGAAAACAGGGTACATAATCTTGAACCTCTCTTGTCATGCCTGCTACTCAGAATACACAGAAAGGTATCTTCTGATTTCGAAACCTTTGCTCTACAATCATGTTATGTGCTGGTTTTCCAAAAGATGTCCCCTCACCTTTTGAAATAAAAAAAGGAGGTTGGCTGGTATTGAGCAAAGATTGTCACTTGAAACCAAGGTCAAAATCATCCATACTATGTAAAAGATGGACAATAAAGAAAGATTGGGGGGGAGGAATCAGCTCATTTGAAATGTGGTGTTGAAGGTGAGCCTTACATATACCACAGACCACCAGAAAGACAAGTGGATGTTCAATCAAGCCAAGTCAGAACTCTTACTAGAGCAAAAATACATAAATTGAGGCTATCCTACCTCACACATGTAATGAGAATACGGAACAGACAGAAAAAGACAATATTGTTGGGGAAAGTATGGGGTAGCAGGAAAAGAGGAAAACCTAACATGAGACGAGTTGACTCGATAAAATAATCCACAGCTGCTAGTTTGCAAGATCTCAGCAGAATGTAAAGGGAAAAAATTGTTAGGAAGAGGGGAGCAGTAGCAAGAGAGAACAACCTAACACGAGATGTTGCTGGTTTCCAAGATATGAGCAGAGTGGTAGGACATTTGGGAGGTCATTAATTCATTCAGTCAGCACACATCAGAAGTGACTTGATGACACATAACATCTTTGGAGGGTTTTTCTTTCTTTTTAAAATTACCAAGCAATTGTATAGTGACAATACGGGTGTACTAATATTGAATGATTGAAGTACTAATGACCTACTGGAGGCTATGACAAGATATAAGCACCAAAGCTCTGGTAACTAATCAAGTAAGACCATCTCCAGACACAAAGCAAAAAACAGTAATTTCACAGATTAAACGAATTAGCTTCTGAATATTTGTTCTGTATTCTTTCATTTTTTAAAACAATATTTTCAATATCTGGATTTTTCTAATTTAAAAAAATATTTTGTTTTGTTTGTTTGTTTGTTTGTTTCATTTATTTGTATATCACCCAATTAGTGCAAAGCACTACTAAACCCAATAAATTGGTATGTGCAACCAAACACAATGTCCCCTTGCAAGTATGAATCCCATGAGCTTGTTTGGCTAAGAAGGCATTAAAAAGTTAGCTAAGTCAGCTAATTGTCCCAGCCCTGGAACTCACTCTCCCTTTGAAAACATATGTCAGGAGACTGCTCTCAGAAATCCTGTAAGATTGTTTACTGAAAGTGCCAGAACATAATATAACTGCTATCAGGTTTTTCTGACGTACAGGAATATACTTTGAATATGGCTAATATATGCCAATTATCTGAAGACACATGGCAAAATATCCCCCTTTCTAGACTATTGTCATTCCATTAATTTCTTTAAAGCAAACCTGCTTTTTAAAAATGCTTTAAAGAAAACTTGTCTTTGGGCTGTTTCTGTGAACTTTAGCTGCCTTACAGCTCTCCAAATCTCTCTTTCTCCCCCACCCACAAATATATACAATGTATCAATTTACAAAGCTCTTGCTGGCAAACGTGTACCACACATACTTAATGTTATAAACCCCAGAGAAAAGCTCCTGGGTAACATTTTGGCTGCTCTACAGGAGGAAAGCCCTCAGATAAAGGTGGTCAGGTTACTCTTGGACTGTGACCCTCACGTTACATATAGAACAGCGCTATTCGCAAAAGCGGTCAGAAATATTCGAGCTAATTTTCTGAAAGCCATTGCGATCAATTGTGTGGGAGATTCCCTGATTTAAAGGGTCTCTTATTATTTTATTATTTTATTTGTCTGTGATTTTACCGTGGTTTTATTTGACCATATCTGTATTTTAAACAATTGTGGCGGCTTTTAGCTAGTACAATAAACTTGAACCTAGTGAGTTTATATAAAAAAAGAACAAATCCAAGGGCATGGCTACTTAATGTTATAACAAAGTTGCTTCTTTCTACCATTGTATTTTTTGAAGATCAATGTATTTTTTTTCAGCCCCTGCAGCCTATTTTCTTGCCAAATTAAAAAAAGCAGGTGGGGCCAACATTTTCCTTTCAAGATAAGCAAGATTGTTTTTCTAGTTTACGTAATCTGTTTCAAATCTGGCATCGTTTGAGGTCACCTATTTCGGAAGGGGGGAGGACAAATTTACATTTTAAAAATCAACATGAAAATATTTGTTCAATCTTCCCCAAATTTGGCACAAAGAAAGAACAGTCTGTCTGTTAGACATGATTAGTTTCAAAATTATAATTGTTTTATTTGGCCCCCCCCCCCCCCATTTTTAGACTTGCCTTAGAGAATGTTAATTTGCTCTGCTACACAATATCACAGCTTCTCTCTCATGCAGCTATAATCAAATAATGATTGTGGAGATGCAATCAAAATTATAAAAACATTTGACTGGTATTATATAAAAGATACAAGTTTTAACCAAAAACCTAAGTATCTGTTAAATATCACCGCAGTATGTACGTATTACAGAACTCTCAACTATTCTACCTAGCAACAGCAGGAAGAAAGTGATTAGCTGGAAGGCATCAGAAAGAACCAATCAAGACGTGCCAAGGGGTGCCAGGGGGTGCTATAAGAAGAAGAAGGAAAAAAGACAAAAGGGGAGAAGAAGGAGTTAGATTGTATCCAAGGACAGGCGTTTGGGTTTTCCAGGGAGCTGTATACGTCATATAATGACTTTGTAACAGAGATAGCTGCTCAAGAGTGGGAAATCTGATTCTTACAACATATGTAATTTCAAGCTTAAGAATATGCCTTACAACTGTTATGCTTTTTAAATAAAGAACTTGACTTTATGTTTCAACTTAAAAACTGCTTGGCTCTTATGATTTGGGCATAAGGCAACCTAGGGAAAGGAAAGGGCAGGTTAAAGGTGATTAGCCAGGTTGAGCTGGTCACAGCATGCTGTTCCTAATGTTGCCGTTTTTTTGTAGCTCTAATGGTGTATTTCTCAGATCTGCAACTGCTTATAATACTGTGTGAAATTTATTGATATTGTTCCCAAAGCCCCAATGACTACAGGGACCACTAAAGTGTGTTTCATCCACAAGCAATTGCCAGGTCACTGTATTTTGTTAGTTTTTCCATTTTTTTTTTTCAACTCTGGCATAACCTGGAATTGCCAATGTCAATGATTCAGACATTTCTTTATTCTATTACTACTATGTCTGGTATGTTATGTTCAAGGTGTCCACCAGTTTGCATCTGGAAATCCCACATGATCTTGACATCATCATTTTCTGACACCTTCTCTATTATTATTATTATTATTATTATTATTATTATTATTATTATTATTATTATTATTATTATTATTATTATTATTATTATTATTATAGTCTAGTGCAACTTACTATGTAAAGCAACAGGATTTCAGCCACTGCATATTACATTCTCATGTTAGCCAACCCTTGAAAATTTACTTTCATGTAAATTTCATTTACTGCCATTCCATGCCTCACCCCCATGGTGTGTAGAACCTGTGTGGTGCCTACAAGCAACAAAAGAAGCTATTGTCTTCCTCCCCTATATTCTCCACTGCACTGTTTGGCTCCAGTTATGGTGTCCAGTTTCTTCAATGAGATCTGAGTGTGAAGTCCTCATAGATAAGGTAGAGTGGAGAACTGCCACCCTCCCTCCCCAAAACTGGTTGCAGGATCCCTCACAGCCACGTCTCACTGAAGAAGCAAGGTAGTATCACTGAAATCAAACTGGAGTTGAGCACATTGGGGGAGCAAAAGAGGCTGTGCTGCAGTGGCAACTGACACACCAGCATTCCACCACCTGAAGCATCTGCCTCAGTTCAGCCAACAAGGAAGGCTAATCCTACCAGGAACCAAAAACTCACTTTGGAATCATGGTTTATATATTCCTACTAGACAAGATCTACTATAGCCAGCAGTAACAGCACTCAGATCTGTGAGCAAGAAAAGGAAGAGAGTAGTTCACAATTGTGCTTATATACAGAAAGAAAAGAAGGCAGGCATCTATATCATTTGGCCAGCACAAAAACGGCATGCCAAACTCAGGATCAAAAATCTCTTCCTCCCAGTGTTTCACTAAAAGTCTTCTACATCTCTCCTCTTCCAGTACAAATACACATCAGGACTCCTTGTAAACAAGGCTTACATTCTTTGTACTGAGTCAACGGAGTTTATTATCCTACAGGCCACAACTGACTTGAATCAGGCTAAATCTGCTGTGCAATTCACCAAACTATTCTATGGATTATTCTCACTTGATGTCATTTATCTAATCATACAGTATATCAGTAATCAGGTGTCTAATCTTGGTTGCTATTACGATGTATTCTAAGAAGAAAGAACTTTTTTGCACTTGCATGTCTATAACCAAATACAAACCAGCTGGTAAAAACTTTCCCTAAGATGTGGCACAATATGATCCTTTACAGCCATAATAGCTGAAAACAGTTATGCAAAAAATACACAATAATGCAAAAATCTGTTGAAAGAAATAACAAATGGTACAGTGGTGCCTCGATTTATGAATGTCCCTACTTACGACCATTGCAAGTTACGACCAGCTCCGGCCGCAAAATTTTGCTTCTACTTGCGACCGGAGCTTCCACTTACGAACAGAAAAAGGCAGGGGGAAAAGGCGGGAAATTCAAATTTCTAACTGTAGGTGGCGACGAGGCTGCTTCTTTGTAGCTCTTTCGCCCCAGCAGTTAGAGAGTGTGCGTCGGAGGAGGAGGCTTGGGACTGCCTCCTTCTGCTTCTGAGTGAGCGTGTGTGTGTGTTTGCAGGGAGGCTTCGGGCTGCCTGGTAAGGTAAGATGCTGTTTTCTGCTTTTTAAAAACTGTTCTGGGTGTTCTTGCAGCGTGGTTTTGAACTGGGGGTGGTTATGTTTCTGTGCTGTGATGGGTCTTGGGGGGTTTGTTTGTTTTTTGGTTCCCCCCCCCATTTCCGATGGGTCTTGGGGTTTTTTGTTGCTTTTTGGAGTGTTTTTTCCCATTTCCGATGGGTCTTGGGGGGTTTGTTTGTTTTTTGGCTTCCCCCCCATTTCCGATGGGTCTTGGGGGGTTTGGTTGCTTTTTGGGGGGGGGTTCTCCATTTCCGATGGGTCCTGCATGCTTCCCTTGCTTTTTTCTTTGTTTTCTTTGCATTTCCAACCTGCCCCCTTTGTTCTCTGTGCATTTCCGATCTGCTCCGTTTGTTTTCTGTGCATTTCCAATGGGTCTTGCACGCTTGATTGCTTTTCTTTTCTTTTCCCCCCCTTCGGCTGGAAGGGATTAGACTCCAATGAGTCTTGCAGTGATTTTTTTTGTGTGTGATTTTTTTCTTCGGCCGGAGCGGATTAATTGCATTTCAATGCATTCCTATGGGAAATGGTGCTTCGACTTACGACCATTTCGAGTTACATCCATCTTCTGGAACGGATTATGGTCGTAAGTCAAGGCAGCACAAAGAAAAATCACTAAGTGAACATTAACTTAAGAAAAAAACAATCACATACCCCATAAAGTTATTTAGCCACAAGGGCTTATACTAATGAAATTCTACAAATTACCAGAATCTTCCTTCCAAAGTTTGTTAGTTTCAACTGAAGACAGATCTTTAGAAAAATAACTGTAAGCATAAACAAAACCCTGAAGCTCTAACCCTCTGAGACTATGACAAAGATGAAAGTTAAAATGCAAACGTATACTGTAACTAGACATCTTGACATGCACATGCTTAACTTATTGATACTTTGAGGAAACAACCTAGCATACATCACAACAGAGCAGAGATAAGACACTGTGAGAAAATCCATTTATTTTATCTGTATTGTTATAATCAAACACATGGCAGAAGAAATTAAGGGTCCTTTGTAAATAGCCCAAGTTTCTGAGAAAGGAAAACATTTTTACTACATCTACCTCTTTAACCTCTTTGTTGAAAAGTGTCAGCAGTATATCAGACCAGGAGAGAGTGAGTAAGAAAAAGAAAAAGCTCCAGAAGCTATCAGTGGATGAATCTGAAATTCAGCTCAGTGTTAACTCCTACTGCTAATTCATCATCCAAGCAGGAGACAGCTAGGCTGATTGTGAGCCACATACTACAATAAGGGCCTCAGCTGACCACCAAAAACAGCAGAAGAGTGGGGGAGGGGCTGATGGGCAAAAGCCTGGAGAAGGCCTAAGATAAGTGCTGGCTGTCAGAACAAGGACAAAGAAGGGCAGGCCCTGAGGAGAGCATAGATAAAAAAAAATTCTCGACAACTGCTTTATCTGATGGGGGTTATGGCTAATTAATTATAAACTCAATTACCTAACCCTTACTTCAGCAGTCTCTATTCATTAAGAGATAAAAACTTGACTGGCTGCTAACTTTTGCCTGCACACACAGCATGCTTATTTGTTCACTCTAACACACAATTTCTTAAAAAAGATCTCCAAGAGCATGTAGAGCTGTCAACTTTTTCTTCACTAGATGGAACATTTCTTTTCCCCATCCTCCTACCACCCAAAGCACCCTCTGTTGCACGATGGGAGGGCATTGCTTCCATGCTGTGCACTAGCATTTAAAAGCAAAAATCCAGACATTAAACAATAGGCATTAGGTATATCAAAGTCCCTTTTTCCAGCTGTGTTTCAGTTTGTCAGGGCTTCTGATCTAGTTCACATTTTAAACTGAACTTTTAATTTCAGGTACTAGAAGTTGGGCTCTTAGGTCATTATAACTCGGGTAAAGTTAACAGGTCAGATCAACTGTATATTAGAAATAAAGAACTGAAAAGATTAGCCAGCTTTACATTCACTGATCAATTTTACACACAATGGCTGAAATCTGTTACTTAGTATAGTCACAACTAGAATAGGCCCACTGAATCAGTGGGGATTTGGTGAAAACTCCTCCAAAAGTTCCACTGATTCAAATAGGCTTACTCTAGTCACAACTTGCTACACTAAGCAAAAGGATTTCAATTAATATAATGTTCTACTTTATCTCTGATCAAAGTCTTGTATCTGAAATGTCTCCCTATATTTTCACATGCTTGACTTACTTAGTCTATTTGACAAAAAAAAGTAGTTCTTAAAGTTTTGCATGATCAAACCCTTCTGTTCAGAAAGAATCATCACTTTTTCTCTGAAGACTGTAGAGAAGGTATCTTTTCTCCCCTAAACAACGGATCCTTATTTTCTTGAATCATTCTGATTGTACAACTTGTTGGGGGAGAGGTATACAGTAAGTGTCATCTTCACAATATTGTGGGGCAGTTTATAACAATCTACAGATTTAAGAAGAATCTACTGGTTTAAGAAGTATCATCTGCCATATTATGGCAGATGTAAACCATATAGGTTATTTGCAACACTTTGTTTTGTACATCAGTTCGTTAAAATAACTCTGCATAGACTTAAAATCCTTAACTGAACTCCCCATTTTATTGACATAACACACCATAAACCTCATTATCTTAGTCATATTCCTCACTATGTATTACTATGAACTATGTCTTTCTATTCTATTTACAGCTTATCCCACACGCCTTCCTAAAGCTTGAGATGACCAAAAGGGCAAGACTGACCAGCTACAAATTGTAGAAAGATAATTAGAAGAATGGCTCTTGTGCTCTCTTCACTTGCACCCCATCTTCCTTGTATCGTTTTTTGAAAATGTCTCATGTTCTGCAGTGTTCAAAGACACAAGCACTCTGTAATATCTGACAGGTCACTATTAAAAGCTTCCTGTTTTAACCCCTAGTGCCAATCTCTATATCCAAATCAATTGTGATGAACCAGCTACTGTATATGCAGTTCTCTAGGTTTACAACTACAGTTTTAAATAGCTTCAGCTTTAGACCTGCATCAGATATGGCATTCAGTGTGGCAGGTCAAAGGAAGATTTAATAATATTATTATTAAAAGTGCCATCAAGCCCCTTCCAACTTATACCAACCCTTTCTAGGGTGTCTAATATAAAAATACTCAGAAGTGGTTTATAATTCCCTTCTTCTGGAGGTGCCCATGGGACTGTGAAGTCTGCCCAAGGCTACACAGGCTGAGTCTTCTTCTGGAAGGCACAGTGGGTATTTGAACTCCCAACCCCTGGCTCCACAGCAAGGTGTCCAACTCACTGAGCCAACTCTAATTCATCATATTTATTTGTACTCAAATTGAGACTGTTAACAGGACCTGATGAAATCCTAAAGGTGACATAGAACAAAATATTCATATAAATTCAGTAACTAAATTCTGTAACCTCAGTACTGTCTGGAAAACAAAAACAAAATATCTGCTCATCAGCTGATCTAAATACACATTACAGATGTATAGAAACCTGAATTCAATTGTGTTGAAGATGACACAAAATTTTGCTTCTTTATGTTATATCCACAAAACAGCTTGAACAACCGTTCCTGTCTTATATATACAGTATTGTAGTTAAAATGACAACTTTTCTGGGCACCAGAAAGACTTAAGTTACTTATTTTAGACTTGTTCTCAGCTGTGCCTGGAAAGAGAAGGAAAGCAGATTTTTATCTATTGGCAGATACTTCCTGACAGTTAAGTTTTTTTAACAGTGAAGCAACTGCTTTAGGAGACTATTGGTTCTCCTTCACTGGAAGTATCTAAGTAAAGACTCAACAGTCTCAATTTACATGGCAAATCCTACATTGAGCAGGTAGCTGGAAGAGATGGCCTCTAATGTTCCTACCGACAATAGAACTCTATTAGTTGTTGTTGGTGTTACATGCTCTCAAATTGCATCCAACATATGGTGACCCTGGTAGGATGTTCAGGCTATGTGAGATGTTTTAGGAATGGTTTCACCAGCAACAACCCACAGTGAGATTCTATGACAGCAGAAATTTGAACCTGGGTTTCCTGAGTCCTAGTCTGACACTCTATCAAATGAAGTGGTTTTTAGAGACAGGTATAGAAACACAGACAGTTTTTCAGAAATAGAAACAGGCCTAGAACACATTCCCAAAATGTAAAAGCAATAAATTCAGATGAAAAACAGAAAGTTGTTATATAAGGTAAGACTATTTTGTCTACCTTGTTCTATACTGTTTACTCTGGTTGGCAAAAAATATATGCAGGGTCTCATACAGACATCTTTTCCATCACTTGGTATTTGATCCTCTGAACTGGTGATGTCAGGAATTAAAAAAAAACACCTTCTGTGTTCAAAGCAAGTTGCTTGATCATTCAGCTGGGTTTTTTAAATATGAGAAGTGCCATCTGCAATAATCCAGGTAAAACTAAATACTGTACATGCAAAACATGAGCAGTGACCATCCACAACAGTAATAATTGGTGGTAAAGAACTGCTGGATAGCTCAGTGGCTTAGGTCTCTGGCTGTGGAGCTAGAGGCTGGGAGTTAAATTCCCCACTGTGCCTCTTTGAAAAGGGCTGGGCTTGATGATCCAGAGGGTCCCTTCCAGCTCTGTAGTTCAAAGGTTGTTATTATTATAATAAAATCTTTTTAGGTCTATTGTGTTAATTAACACCTATAGGGAAACAGAAAGTTATGGTCCCAATTCAAGCCTAAGGGTCTTGTTACATTCTACTGCACCTGCAATCCATCTTGTTATGTTCTAATGCACCTCTTATGTTGGCATCTGCCTTTACATTCATTTAATAAGGAATGGAAATGTTCAATTCATCTACAGAATTACCGTGGGAGACTGCAACATTCTTGCACTGGTTTCTCAGTAATTAAATCTCCAAACTCAGATTTGTTTCAAGCAAATAGATTTGTTTCTTTTTATTTTTGTTTATCCTTTATAGAATGCAAAGGGTTTGGCTGGAAGGTGACTAGGAAATTACACTGGGAGATGATAATAAAAACTTGATGTTGTGACTGTCTTTTTTTATTATTCTATATTAATGATGTCTGAGAAAATACAGGGAAAGAATTTGTATCTGGAATTGTTGCAGGATCCATTCCCTCCTTTTGTTTCTCTGCCATTGTAAATAATATGTTCTAGATTAGGGTCTCACTGTAAGCAAGTACAGGTTTAGAAACCAAAAATGTGAGAAGGAAGCATCATGATACATTGCCAGTAACTGATATGTTGGAGTAACTTTAACTGAGGTTGCAGGTGGCTGCATGTGATGTCACTTGCTTCTGGATCTGTCCTGTGCTTTTTTAACAAATGTGCTTTTATTAATTTTATAACAGCTCACAATAATAAACATTGGAAAAGCAAAGTAAAACTAATGGAGGACACTGAATCACAGAGGCATTAGATTTTCTTAATCCTGTACTAAAATTATCTCAGTCAATGTGTCTGTCAATGTGTATATTTCTCTTCTTTGGGTGGTGTTGAGAAAAACATGATATGCATCTGAAGATGCCGGTCACAGAGACTGGCGAAATGCTAGGAAACCTCCAGAACACGGCCAAACAGCCGGAAAAAACTACAACAACCATTGGATCCCGGTCGTGAAAGCCTTCGAGAATACATGATGTGCATCCTTAAAATATGACTGTCTCTTGTAGGATAGGAACAAATATAATTTATTAGCTATAGACAAAGGATTCTGTGATGTATTTTGGACTGAAATGAGATGCACAAAGATTTTTAATGTATTAGTGGGTTTCTCAAATAAGGTCTGGTTAAAATTATCTTGTAGTGGCATAGTGCTGAGAAAATGTACCTGCTTCACAGACAGGCTAGGCAGACTTCACAGCCTTCTCCGCCATGCAACCCCTAGCACCTCTGTTGAAGGTTAGGGGTGCGGAATCGGGTGTGAAAGTGGTTGGCATCACATCCAGAAGCATCTTAAGACACCATGGGTGAAATACTGCTAAACATGAACCAGCAGTGTGAGGCAGCAGCAAAAAAGCTAACACAACATTCAGCTGCATCAACAGAAGAACTGTATCCAAATGAGCACATACAATAGTACTAATCTATATGCTACATTGGTCAGACCTCACTTGGAATACTTTGACCAGTTTTGGGAACTACATTTTAAGGAGGCTATGTGGATGTTAGAACATGTCCAGAGGAGAGTGACACAGACAATAAAGGTTTCGGAATGACTGAAGGAACTGAGTATGTTTAGTATGATGAAGAAAAAACTAAGAGGCAATATGATAGCCATCTTCAAAATCTGCAGGAGTATTATGTGGAAGGTGGAGTGAAATTGTCTTCTGCAGCTCCAGAGGATATGACCTGAAACAATGGATTCAAAGTACAGGAAAGGTGAATTGAGCTAAACGTTAGGAAGAATGTACTAACAGTGAGCGCTATTTAACTTTGGAATGGACTGTTTCAGTGGGTAATGGATTTTCTAGCATTGGAGGTATTGAAACAGAGGTTGGATGACCAACTCTCAGGGATTCTTTAGGTGGGGATTTTCTGCTTTGACTGGGGGCTGGAGTCAATGAACTCTGTGGTCTCTTCCAGACTGTCTTCTATGATTCTATAAGCTGGAGTGCACATAGAGGAGAAGGACCAGGATGGCAGAAGTCCCAGAAACCAAGCCCTATGAGGAATGGTTGAGGGAGCTGGGTATGTTTAGCTTGGGAAAGAGAAGGCTGAGAAGTGATATGTTAGCAGCCTTTAAATATTTGAAGAGCTTGTTTTCTGTGGCTCCAGAATGAAACAGTGAGCACAAACTAAAAGACAGAAGACTTCAACACAATGTTAGGAAGAACTTACTAACAGCGAGAGCTGTTCAACAGTGGAATGCCTTTGAAAGTGGTGGACTCTCCTTTACTGGAGGTTTTGAAACAAAGATTGGATGGCCATCTCTCAGGTTTGATGTCAGGAGTTCCTTCTTCAACAGAGGATTGGACTCAATAACATTTGGGATCATTTCCAGCTGTATAATTCTATTATTATACTTCAAGGTCAAGAGGAATTACAGTGAGTTGAAAATGAAGGTGGAAGTAATAGGTGTAAGCATTTTGCTCAATCCTTCCCTTCTCCGTGCTGTACCAAAATACTGTCATCCATCCTTCTACTATTCCTCTAATATTAGAAGGGATCAGAGTGGTGCCCAGGGAAGCTGTGACTATTTTGCAAAGGGCCTCCTCAAACCTTAGCTGGCCTTGTTCACTGCTTGCTCTAACTCCAGATTATATAAATAATGGTTTGGAGTCAGTGGTGAGGAAGGAGAGATTAGATTTGAAGTAGCTCTGGGCAAAGTCTTCTCCATTCACTGGTCCCACAACAGTTACTCCACAGGAAAGTAACTAAATGAACAACAACAACTCCTCTGACATGTTAAAGACTAAAACATTTTACTTGGTATAAGCTTTTGAGAACTGCAGTATACTTCACCAGATACAGAACACAAAACACTGCTACAACTACCTCTCACCAAAATAGTCGAAGTGAATAAGAAAGTGAGTGAGTGAGTGTGTACATGTGTGTGTGTGTTTGTGGGGGGGGGGGGGAGAGCATTCTGTGTTCATACCAGTAGGAGTAATAGTGGCAGTAGCATCCACAACAGCCATACTGTGGCATCACTACTGAATATTAGAGAAAGAAACTGACCTTCCTTGAACTGTTATCTGTAAGACACTGTACACACAAGTTGGGGCAGCCCTTCCCCAACCTGATGCCCACAGGTTGTGTCATGTCAAACAGTCATGGATTCACCAGCCAGACTAGAAATGATGGGGCATGTACTTCAAACCACCTGAAGGGGACTAGATTGGAGAACACTGCACTAGGAAATATCTAGTGATACTTTGATATACTGTACTGATATCCAGCAGCCTTGGATGGCATCTTCCCCATGCTAGTAGCATGAAAAGGAACAAAATTAATCATCTTTTTTCTTAAGTTGGAGGAATGACAATGCTATCTTTTTCGGTTCCCTAAAAGAGGCAAAAAGAGTGTCCTTCTCCTGGATGCACACCTTAATGTGGTGAGGGGTTTTGTTTGTGTCTGGGAAACTGGCAGCAATGCCCTCAGGAGGCTAGACTCAATGATGAGCCTGGACTCCTAGTAGGATTACCAAAGGCTAAATGCTCACATCTGAGGCCCCAGACTAAGATGAAATCATGCTATTCAGGAGTAACGGCCACATCAGCAGAAGAGAATGCATAATTCCAATGGTGATAGTTGTGGAGAATCTTCTGGAGGGTATCTCCTGGGCAGCAGTGGTAGCTGAAGGTAACACTGGTGGATGATTTTTCACAGACAATGCCAGTGACACTCAAGCTAACTTTTATTAGCACTGTGCAGAAGGCAGCAATGGTATACCACTTTAGAATATTTTGTACCTTGAAATCCCTATGATGAGACAATTCAAAATGAAACAAGACACAGTGCTGGAAAGTGAGACCCCCAGGATGGAATATACCCGATCAGCTACTGGAGAAGAGCAAAGGACAAGAACAAACAGTATTGTTGCTAAACTTAAAGGACCTCTAGTGTCCAAATGTGCACAGAGATGAAAGGAAAGTCTGATGCTACATGACACGTACAACTGGAATGTGGAATGTGAGAAGTAATCAAGGTAAACTAGAAACTGTAAAACAAGAAACACTGTAGTACTTCATGTGAATGAACTAAAGAGGACTGGAATAGGACATTTTCAGTCAGGCAATTACAAAGTGTTTTACTTTGAAAATGACAAAATCAGAAGAAACTATGAGCTCTAATACTGAGGAAAGAAGCAGCATACACAGTTAGGGTCTATGGTATAAGCTCTGATAGAATAATATGAATCACATTTCTTGGAAAACGTATTAACATAGCCATTACTCAAGTCTATGGTCCAATTACATATGCTTAAGGAGCATCATCATGTGCAAGTCTGCAATTGATCACACATCAAAACAAGCAGTGCTGATAATCACAGATTTACTACTAAATTATTTATTTAAAATATTTATATGCCACCTTTTTCCTAAAGGATCCAAGGCGGCTTACAGAATTATAAGACACAAAGTTAAAAAACAAATAATAAATTACAATATTTAAACAGTATTAAACAAATATAATATTAAACTCATGATAAGAACAATATTAAAAACACGAGTAAAATACAGAATAAAATGCTTCCTTTAAAAAAATCCCCTTGGTCCACCAGTTATTTAAATGAACGCCTGCCTGAAGAAACAGGTCTTTGCTTGTGGAAGGAGAGCAAAGATGGGGGCCAAGCTGGCTTCCCATGGGAGGGAGTTTCAGAGTTTCGGAGGAGCGACAGAGAAGGTCCTCTCCTGTGTCCTGACCAAACACACTGCTAAGGGTGTAGGGACTGAGAGAAAGACCTCTCCTGATGATTTTAATACTCAAGATATGGTCTTTTAGATATCTTGGACACAAGCCATTTAGGGCTTCATAGCTTAAAACCAACATTTGTGCCCGGAAACGAATTGGCAGCCAGTGGTGGTATTCTAACAGAGAAGTTCTATATTCCCTGTAAGCAGTTCCAATTAATGATTTGCCTGGGGCATTTTGGACCCACTGGAGTTTCTGAACAGTTTCCAAAGGCAGATGCACATTTAGCATGTTACCACAATCCAGCCAAGATGTAACCAATGCATGTGTCACCATGGCCAGATTAGACCTCTCAAGGAATGGGTGCAGCTGGCGCACTAGTTTTAACTGTGCAAAGGCACTTCTGGCCACCACATCCAGGCTCATAGATGATAAATCCAGGAGTACCCCCAAACTACAAACCTATGTTTTCAGAGGGAGTGTAACCCCATCCAGCACAGACTGAATCCCTATTCCTTGATCTGTCTTTCGGCTGACTAGGAGCACCTCTGTCTTGTCTGAATTAAGTTTCAGTTTATTCGCCCTTATCCAGTCTATTACTGACACCAGACACTGATCTAGAACTGAAACAGCTTCCTTTGGATTTAGATAGAAAGGAGCGATAGAGGTGGGTATCATCCGCATACTGGTGACACCGAACCCCCAAACTCTGGACCTTTCTCAGTGGTTTCATGTAGATGTTAAATAGCACAGGGGACAAAACAGAACCCTGAGAGTCACTATAGGCCAACAGCCAGGGTGTCAAACAGGAATTCACAAGCACCATCCTCTGAGTTCTCCCCCCTAGGAAAGACTTGAGCCACTGTAAAACAGGGCCTCCAAGCCCCATCCCAGAGACGAAGGCCAGAAGGATATAATGGTTGATGGTACTGAAAGCTGCTGAGAGGTTCAGCAGAACCAACAGGGACACCCCCCTGTCCAGTTCCCAGTGTAGATCGTCCACCAAAGTGACCAAAGCAGTCTCTGTCCCACAACCAGGCCTGCAGCCAGATTCAAATGGATCTATATAATCCATGTCATTCAGGAACCCCTGGAGCTAAGAAGCCACAACCCACTACCTTGCTCAGATGACTGGAATACAAAAGCAGGAAATAAAGCAGATACAAATGTTGTTGGCCAAAAAGTCAGAAACAATGCAGGAGAAGAACTCACAGAATTCTGTAAAGCCAGCTATCTATTTATTGCAAATACATTTTTAGGTTACTGAACAGACGATTGTACATGTGGACATCATCAGATGTCCAATACAGAAATCAAACAGACTACATAACTGGAAGTAGGGGATGAGTAAAGGTATTCTCTCTGCCAAAACAAGACCAGGAGCAGATTGTGATACTGACCACAAACATTTCATATAAAAAAATTAAAGTAATGCTGAAAAAGAACGCTAAAAGTATCACAGTGCTAAAATACAATTTAAATAATGTATCTGATGAATGTAAAGTCTACCTGAAGAATATATTTGTATTACTAAATACAACTAAACCCACCTTGACCCAGAACAACTATGGATTGAAACTGGGAAGAATGAAAAGAAAAAAAGTGTTCCTGCAATCAAAGGAAACTGTAAATGGATAACTGAAGAAATTCTCAAAATCATTAAGGGCAGGTCAGATACGAAAGTAAAATATGACAGAAATAAGGACAGAATCCTAAATGCAACTTTTAAGTGACTATCACACAGAGACAAAGGGAACTATTACAATAATTAACACAAAGAAATAAAAGAGAACAAAAGAGGAAAAGACAAGATATCTCTTCCAGAAAATCTGAAACAAAAAAGTAAAAATTCAAACTTAAATTAATCATGCTGGAAAACCAACAGGGGAATATTCTAGATTATCAGGATAAGATAAAGAGAAAGTGGAAACAATACATTGAAGAACTATACAGAAGGGATGTAAGGATAACAGACTCCTTGGAGAAGAATCCTATGACGAAGAACCTATAGTTTTACAAAGTAAAGTGAACACAGTGCTTAGAGAGATGGAGGAGGAAAATACTAGAATTGGGTGGAAACACATGTTCATTTTCCTGTATCTGAACAGCATGTTCTGGAACCTTCCAAAATGGAGGCATTGCGTTTTGGATGGAGCTCTGTCCCTCCTTACTGTACATATTTCCTCCAATTCCCTCACCTGCATGTCCACTGAGGAAAGGATGTGACAGGACATCAAAGGAGGAGGGCAGTCTTGTGTGTTTAAGAGAGTTAGAAAAATCTGCTTTAAAGTGAAAGTATTTTTGAAACTTGCGGCTTGAAAAAATGTTTACATAAGTGTAGAGAAACAATTAGCCAACTCCAACACAGCAAATTCAATGAATTATAAACAATCTTGGCAACTGAATGAATGTTTTGATTATAAATGAATGAATGTTTTGGATGGATTCATAGAGTTAGAGATTATTCATTCATTCAAAATTTTATACCACCCATCTAACCCAATGGTTACTCTGGGAGGTTAACATGAATATTAAGAGCAAAGAAAAACATTACATAATCAGTGCCAACATAAAATAAATAACAAATTAAATTAAATAAAGCAATTAAGACATTTAGAACATGTAAACCATTATTACAAAAATTAAAGAAGGCAGTAATTAAATAAAAGGCTAGTGCACCCAGATCTTAATTTGGCATGTTCTGAAAGGCCAGATAAAACAAGAATGTTTTTAAGAGCTATTTAAAAGACATCAGGGAGGAGGCAAGGTGGATTTCAGGTGGTAAATCATTCCAAAGGCAGTTTGTGACCGCAGAGAAGGCCCGTTTCCTTGTTTTTTCTTTCCAGGACTCCCTCGGGGTCAGCACTCTCAGCCAGCCAGCCTGCGAAGTATGTGTAGGATGAGCAGTCCCTGTTGGGAGTAGGCATTCTGCCATGTACTAAGGGCCCAAATGGTTTACAGGGTTTTACAGAATAATACCATCACCTTTAAGGTGATGCAGAAACGAACAGGTAACCAATGCAGCTTGGCCAGAATTGGGGAAATATGATGGTGTTCATTTATTCCCTTCACCATATTCCGGACCTGTTGAAGTTTCTGCGTTAGCCTTAGGGGCAGCCCCACGTAGAGTGCATTGCAGTAGTCTATTCTTGAGATTAGCAGTGCGTGAACTGATGTGGTGAGGGACTTGGTGTCAAGGAAGGGATGCAGTTGTGCAATCCACTGGAGATGGAACTACGTGGACTGGACCACAGACGCTGTCTGAGTTTCCACAGACAGTGCTGGATCCAGTAAAATGCCCAAACTACAAACCTCATCCTTCATGAAGACAGTAGCCCCCCAAAAGTTAGAGAAGCACCCAATCCACTGGCAGCAGGAGTCCCCACCCAGAGGACCTCCATCTTGTCCAGATTTAACTTCAGCCTGTTGGTCCCCATCAATTCCAGAACCATGTCCGGGCAGCTTTCAAGGGACAGGACAGCATCCACTGAAGAAGTGTGGAAGGAGAGATAGAGTTGGGCGTCATCTGCGTATTGGTGATACGAAACTCCAAATCTTTGAATGACCTTCCCCAGCAGTCTCATGTAAATGTTAAATAGCAGCGGGGAGATGATCGATCCCTGAGGGACTCCACAATTTAAAGTCCAAGAAAAAGGGACCGTCTTGCCCAGCTGCACTCTCTGAGGACAGTCCTTGAGGAAGGACCAGAGCCAGGCCAAAGCCAGGCCAACGATTCCCAACCCCAAGAGCCTCCCCAGGAGGAAACCATGATCAACAGTATCGAAGACCACCAAGAGATTGAGTAGGACCAGTAGGGACACTCTGCCCCTGTCAGCCTCCCTCAGAAGGTCATCATGCAGGGGACCAATGTTGTCTCTGTGCCATGACACGGCCTAAATCCAGATTGGAAAGGGTCAAGGGAATTGGTTTCATCTAAGAGTGCCTGAAGATAATCAGCCATTACCCTCTCTACTAGCTTGCTTAAGAATGGAACATAGGGGAGAACATCCTATAGCTATTACAGTCATGCTGCCAAATTAGATTTTTTTCCCCCAGATGGGACAGATTAGCATCTCCTTGAGGACCTGGCAGACCCTGCTTTCCAAAAGGGATGCATTGATGATTGAAGTGGCCCACTCCATGGTTATCAGCCTGGCTGCTTTCAGGAGTCAGGCTAGGCAAGGGTCTAAGGAGGCTGCAGTGGCCCTGCATCAATCAAGCACCTTGTCAACCTTAGTTGACGGTACAGGCTGAAATTGATTTAGTGTGATAGGACAAGGCAGTGCAATGAATGTCTCAATCTGATCTGCTATCATAATCTGCAAGTCTAGGCCCCAACAGATGGTCCCCACTTTGTTTTTTTTAAGTGCCGCAAACTGGTCACAGGAGATGGTAGAGGGAGGCCTATCAGCTTGACCAATCTTGAAATACTTCTACCTGATGATCCAGGCAGCGCAAAATGCTCTTGCATTTTATAACTCTTAAATAGGCCCTGGATGCTGTTTGTGAGGGTATTAAATTAGACTCCTGTCTCCAAATGCACTCTAGCCTTCTCCTGCATTATCACAAATACCAATCATGTGAATGAATGAGAAATTGTATAACCTTATAGTGCCATTTTGTGGAAAATGTAAATCCATGAAATACATGAGATACAGGTTTTAATATTATTGCTATGTTGCAAAAATGTAAGGTAGGAATTTCCTAAGCTAGCAACAATAGTCAAAACAGAGAAGCTTGCCTAAACTTTTTTTCTAACCTAGGTAACTAAATAGAAATAAAATATATGAGATTTTATATTACAGTTGTACATACAGAATTTTCTTATTATCAGAAAACCTGGGTAAACAGATAAGAAATTGTTTATGGTTTAAAAAAAGGAAAACAATTGTTTAAGAATATAAATATTTGAAGATAGGGCACACACAATCAACAAAATGGGGCATTCCTCATAACTCCATGCCACTTGGGCACCAGACATCAAAGAACAACAATCCACATGGATTTTCCTCCATAGATTTTATTTGGTATGGTTGGGTGAGAACGCTGTTCAAAAATTTTTCTCTGTGTGCTGAAAGGCTGATTAATATACTTTACTTTAATATATTTTTACTTTTGACATCTTTGGCCTTTTAATACGCTTTTTAAGTACTACTAAAGAGTACTTAAAGTTACAATGCTTTTACTTTTCAGTGATGTGTTCTAGAATCATAGAATCATAGAATGATGAAGTTGGAAGGGGCCTATAAGGCCATTGAGTCCAACCCCCTGCTCAGTGCAGGAATACAAATACAAGGAATACTATAAAGTATTTGCAAGACAACACTGACTGTCAGTTTGCTTTCAAGAACAATATTGTGGCTGGTGTCAGCATATCTGAAAGACTGCTTCCTCCCATATGTACTTGACTCAGTTTGAGATTCATAGCAGAGGCCTTACTGCATGCTCCATCATCTTGTGTGGATCAGTTAGTAAATACATGAGACAGGATTCTCTATAGCAGCTTCACAACTCTCCATCTCATGTTGATATTGCAGTGGGCAGTTATGACTGCTCTGTTTCAAATGGCCTTCGGTGTCTAAGACTGCTCTCTAAAAAGCTGGTTTTTAGCAATCAATTGGATCTGCGGGATCTGCTTTAAAAATGTTTTTAGTCTGTTTTTTAAATGTCTTAAATCTTTAAAAATTATTTTAATATCTTGTATATCTCTTTGGAAGCCCTGCTTAGCAGAAAACAAATAAATGTTTTATTAAATAACAAAATTAGAAGTATTGGTTTTCTTCTACAAATGTATTCTTCTACAAATGTATTCTCTGCCTTTATAAGTTATAAGCCCTTACATTTTTAGTCTTTTTTTAGTTGAAACTTTACTGAAAATCTTGTGTAGAGAGGGTAAGAGTGCTCAACTGTCAACAGCTCAATGTACCTAGCTCTGAAACTTCAATTAAGCATCATAAATATAAATAAACAAATAAATATTTATAAGGTCTTACAAGAATGAGCATTGGCATAAGCGGAAAAGACTAAAAATGTGGAAAAGTAGAAAAGACTAGAAAATTCTAAAAAAAAAATGAAGAAGCATTGGTTTTCTTCTACAAATGTATTCTCTGCCTTTATAGGTTATAAGCCCTTACATTTTTAGAATGTAACTTGAAACAGTTTCACTGCTTGTTTTTACTCTTAAAAGATATGCTCCTGCATTTTATATTCAAACATTATTTAAGTTCTGCCTATAACTTAAGTTTTAACACTTGCATTCTTTTTTAATAAGTTGCAGTGGTGTATTTTTCAGTGTTTGTCCCTACAGTTCTTTTCATAATTCTAAGGCTATCTTCAATACATTCTAATTTCTTACTTTTTGAAGACTTTTGGATATTACAGCAACTCTGAAGTATTTTGTGCATATGGAACATAGAAGCAATGAAGCTAAATAAAGCTAGTAAAATTAGATGAGCCAATGTTGCCTGAAATTATTACAACAATGAAAAGACCTATACCTTTGATATTCAGAAAAATGTTAATTTGATTATCAAAGATTTTTTGTTTCATTTTGGAGTTAACCCTTTACTGGGATAGATGCCAGCTGTGATGAATGCAGACTTCTGTCCCCCCCCCCCCCCCCGAGGTCTATGAAATTTCCAAGACTGCTGGGGGAATAGTTTCAGGTGTTAGCTGGGCTAACCTGACAGGTAGTGTGAGTGCCACAGGATGACTGCCAGAAGAAACACAGTTACAGGTAAGCAATCTTCTTCTATGTGGTCTGTGTGGACACACACATTGGAGACTAGAAAGCTCTTTCTTAACATCAGGAATTTGAGCTGAACATGGGGGAGCTGTGACCGATCCTCCCCACAAAGAAAGTCTGTAACACCTCCCGTTTCCTGAAGTGGGGCCTGCATACACTAGACTTGAGGGAGGCACTGAAAATCTCACGTAGAGAGTGTGAGAGGGCTCGACTGTCAACAGCTCAATGTACCTAGCTCTGAAACTTCAATTAAGCATCATAAATATTTACAAGGTCTTACAAGCATGAACATTGGCATAAGTGGAAAAGACTGCTTGGTGTGGGTCTTGGCCTCAAATCTTACTTCAATCACAACTAGTATTGTAGACTTCAGTATCTCAGGGGAAAACTTGTACAGATGCAATATTTAGACAAACATCTTTATAGCACTCTGTTCCTTAGAAAATGTTTCATTTGTTATCGACTTAAAATTCAGGTCCACAATTTGAGATACTCTGATATGATCATATACTGTACTTTCAAACAAGAAGAAAGCCTGATCAAAAATGTTCTTAAAATGCGTCCGGGGCAAAGGTTTGATAGTGGGAGGTGGAAATTAGTCCATTAAAGTTTCAACTGTTAGACTCCATTCTTTTATCAAAGCGGAAACAGTGGCAACTTTCCCTAAGAAATTATGTTCTAGTGAGGTGGCTCTTGTCCTTTTCTGAGGAAATCTGAAAGCAGTCTTTAGTATTCAGTAGCATAATTAGGGCTGCAGTTAATTTCATTAAATTCTCTTGCTGCTAAATGAAGCAGATTATGAGACATCTTTTATTGCAAGGCGTGAAATTACAGCCTGTCAGCTGCCAATGGTAGAGTAAAACTAATGAATTACAGGGTAAATAACACCAGAATTAACCAGCCAATTTAACATAGCACAGAGCAAAGTCATTTTTACTTAGAGCACTGACAAATAGTATTGCTAAAATACCTGCTCAGTTAAAGTAAAATAGAAGAGTTTTAAATACATTTGACTGCTTAAATTCTTAGCTAGAATTTGCACTTACAGCTGTAAAAATAAGGTTTTAAGAATAATAGCATATACATGTACCACAGCCATCAAGTAAAAATTTCTGGAATCTTTCCAGCAATGAAAAATGCCCACTTTACAAGAATAAGCTGTTACATGCTATCTAAGAAAGTCAGCATAGGCTAGCAGTCTTATTTCTTTACTTTTTAACAATACCCAGTACAGTTTCTGGTGACTTAATGTAATAAAACATTCTACGGGCAAACATATTAAAATCTACACTGATCATTTGGTTTAAATAAAGGTATGTCCATGCATGATTGAGAAAACACAGATGTAAGGCAATTGCTGAGCATTGTTATTACTACTACAATTATTCATACCAACACAGAATCATAAAAAATGAACTTGGAAGGGGCCTATAAGGCCATTGAGTCCATCCTCTGCTCAATGCAGGAACCCAAGTTGAAGTATATCTGATATATGGCTACCTAACTTACTTTTGCATGCCTCCAGCATTGGAGAGCTCATCACCTCCCAGGGTAATTGGATCATCACCATCATCATCATGCTATGCCTTTCAAATTACTGATAATAGAATAGATTGCATTACATTGAAAAGGGTTAAAGAATCAAACTATTTTGGACTTTATTAGGCTAGGGTCGCAATTGTTATTTTTGTTATGTGCCTTCAAATTTGAACTTACTTACAGCAACCATAAAGGGGTTTTCAAGGTGAGTGAGATACTTAAGGAGAGGTTTTACCAGTTCCACATCCCAGTGAATCTCCATGACCAAGCAGAGATTTGAGCCCAGGCTTCCTGAGTTCTAGTTCATCACTCTGTCCACTACACCACACAGAGTATCCAGGGTTGCACTTAGGGGAAAACGTGGCATTTCCACAGTATAATAGGACCCCCTTATCCACAGGATCAGTATCCAGTGACTCACTTATCCATGGTCTGAAAATATTGACAATATTAAAAGAAAATTCCTAAAATATATATTTCTAAAGAGGAAGTTACCAGAACTGGCCACTAGAGGGAGCCAGAGAACAAGCCATGTATAACTTTTGCTAGATAAATATATTTCCACAATGTTATTATCGGAACTGGCCACTAGAGGGAGCAAGAGACCATGCCAGTGTATAGCCATCCCTATAATCACATTTTTCAGCATCTGTGGCGAGCCTTGGAATTCATATTGGTGCCCTACTATATTAAGAAAAAGTTGTGAAATTTAGCATACTGGAACTGATTCAAATTTCCAGAATTATTTTTGTGACGCTTTTATTTTTTTGCCAAATATTCTACCTCTCCTTCTCATGTGATCTGAAAGGTGGAAATGAAGATTAGCCATGATATATGATGAAAAAGGAGTAACTGAGAATTAAAGACGGCCCAAAATTCTTCCAGAAATCCGCATTTTAAGGAAATAACACAAGGAAAGAATTTAATGCTAAGGGGAAAATCTTTACTAATGAAGTTAGCTACTGTTATTAGTGTAGTTATTAACTTACACATTTATGTGCATACAATTTATGCCCTACGACATGTACAAATGGTCAAGATAACACGATTGAAGTAGCCCACGTCAAAAATAGCTTAATTAATCTTAACTTTTTAATTTGCTTTTAATTTTACCTATATTTCATATACATCCATAATTTCAAGTAGTGCAATGCTGTAATACAAAGAAAGAAAGAAAGAAAGAAAGAAAGAAAGAAAGAAAGAAAGAAAGAAAGAAAGAAAGAAAGAAAGAAAGAAAGAAAGAAAGAACTTACCAGAAACATAACAATCACATACAACTCAAGAACTATAATATATGCCTCTCCTCTCTCCAGATTTCTCTTCTGAAAAACATAATGAAAGGAAGATCCCTGCAACATGAATATATATATATATATAATATATTTATATATATATTTATATATTTATATATTTATAATATATGCCTCTCCTCTCTCCAGATTTCTCTTCTGAAAAACATAATGAAAGGAAGATCCCTGCAACATGAAAGTTCTGCAGGGACATTTTTTGCAATTGAGTCTCAGAAAAATGTGAGTGGATCCATTCCTGTCTTCTAAATTTAGCAAGGAAAAGTCAGACATACAAACATAGCCATCAGTCTGTTTTGACAGTAGTATATGTGAAAGGTCCGTAGGAGTCTTTGCATTCCACAGACTAAACCTGAGTCAAAAATTACAAAAATATAGTATGCAGGCCAAAAGAAGTAATAACCCTCTCGTCTGCTATGGTGAGATTTCACCTGAATTACAGTTAAGAAGATCTTGACAGACTGTAATGTGTCTGGATTATGACGACCTGCCTGGTAAATCAGTCTATGAAGAACGGTTGAGATGTGTTTCGCCTAAAGAAGAAAAGATTCACAGGTGATCGGACAGCCATCCTCAGTATTGGGAAAAGACTGCAAGAACTGGAAAGATAGAGCAAGCTTGCCTTCTACTGCTCCTAGAGTAGGATCAAACCAATAGACTGAAATTAGAAGAAGTGAGATTTAATGAACATTTCCTGACAGCAAGAACTGTTCAACAGTAGAACAAACTGCCCAGAAGGTGTCGGCTACTTTCAGTGAAGTTCTTAAACAGAGGCTTTAGCCATCTTTCTCCACTGACGGTTAGACTGAATAATCTCAGGAGTCCCTTCCAACTCTACAATTCTGTGATTCTAATCGCAGTCCAACAATGCAGTCTTTAACACACTTACAGTGGATAGCCCTCAGTGAACATTACTTCTGGAGAAGTCTACAACCATCTTGCATACATGAAACAGTACCGTGAAACAATGAGAAGCCTAGCAATTTTTTCTGAAGAGAGAGAACATCAGCATTTATTCAGGCAATTCTGATTACAAAAACAGTTCAAACAAATATTATTTAAAGCTGAATAGTATTGTGAGGCATAAATCCAGAGGATAAAATTGAACTCTGAGTTTATGCTTAACAATGCACTGAACCCCTTGAAGTTTTTTAAATTAAAAAAAATTGCTCAAAAACTCCCCTTGTGCTCTCTGGGTGTGAGATGCAATTCTGCCACATTTCGAACTCTCAGCACTCCTTCTCCCCCCGCCCCCACACTTCAGATCCTTTTTAGTAACTTTTTTTTAAATTAGCGACTACAGGGCATGTGAGGATCTTTTCTGTTAAAAAGAAAAAGGAAAGGGGGGGCAGAATGTGGGAGTGGATGCAGGTGAAGTCCTCTATAAAGTTTAGGGGTTGTGGGTGTGCCCCTCAGACTTCTGGAGACTGCCCATCCTTGGCGTATAAGAAATCATGGACTTGTTTTAGAGCAAGGGTTCGGCATCATTCGAGCAACACTCGGCATCATTCTTTCTTTTACCAACCAGTTGATTTTTCAGTTTTGAACAGTGGTGCATTATTCCTCGCCCACCATTAGAGGTATGAAGATTTATGGTTCTGGACTATTAGCTCTCCAATATCTAGCGATTTCTAAAATATTAAGATAGTATGATGGGGTCAAGATCTTGCTATATTTCCCAGCAACCATACAATGTGGAGCCTGCACTCTATCGATTTGGAGGGCTGTATCCCAGATCGGTTTCCTCATGATCTCTGTAGCCTCCAGAAATCCCAGACACAGCAGGGACAGAAGAGATAAACCACAAAACAACAATTTTCCCTCCACGGCTCTCGCCCAGGCTGAGAAATGTTTATCTATTACAATCAGAGGTGCTGTTTCAAGAGAATATAGATTTAACTTCAGCCATGGACTGATTATTTGAAGCCAAGGACTTGCTTGAAGTGAGACCATTCCAGTTTCTTTTCTAAGTAAGGCATTAGGGATACAACATGATCCACCAAAAACAGTTCACAGGAATTTAGACTGTACGACCTCAAGGAAAAGGAAGTCTTTATACAGACATGGGCCTGAGCAGTATCTTGCTTTGGAAGCCTTTTAATATAGGTGGAATGCATGAGTTATTCACAAGAAATTTGAATCTTATTGGTTTCAGTAGATCTGCTTCAAGTATGACTGAAAGTCTGAATCCAGCCCAATATTTCATAAATGAGATTATTCATACATTGATACTATGCCAGTATCCTGTTGGGGATATCACCTAGAACTAAAGTTGAGGAAGAGGTCATACTATTTGGTGAGGTGCCTGTTACGTTCTGGTCACATGACCAGGCACCTCATCAAACAATCATGATTCCTTTTGCAATTTTCATTTTACATGCAATAATCAACAAATGGATGCTGACCTAACTAACGCTACCTACATCTATTCTCACATGCCCTTACATCACTGTGCATTCAGCTGAGTGCCACTATCTTCCAACAATTTCCTCTAGCTAGCACAGAATAAGCTCCAGCTGCTCTGAGGAAAGCTAGCTGGGTCTTTACGTTCTAGTGTGGTGCCACCTCCAAACTTGAAGAACTAGGTATATAGAAAGTGGAACACAGTAAGAATTGACCAGCTTCTTTGACATTGCTTAAACAGCAACAAGTTAGATTGCATTAAATCAAAGGTGTATTTGTCAGAATGACTGCCACACAGTATCAGAAATAATAAAACAAGCTACACAGAAAATTAAAATGTAGCTGCTAGAAGTAAACAGAAGAGGTACAAAGTAAGTGGCAAGTACCCTAATAAAGAAATACTGAAAATGTGAACTTGGGACACATTGTCTTTGAGCCTGATCTATATCACAAGTTTGCTGCGAGGTTAAAGTAGGAAAAAAAGAAAACCAAGCATGTTACTTTGAAATCTCTGAAGAACAGTCAGGATATAAATATAATCAACTTTTAAAAAAAAAGTTATTTTATGACATAAGGACATAATTATGACATACAAAATAATTATGACCCAGCTTAGAAGTTGCTCCAAAACAGGATCTAACATGATGATGGAAAGCTCCACCTGATGCCCAGATAAGAAATCCCAAGCCACTTTTTGAGCTCTTGGAAGCTGGGATAGCTAATTGTAAACCAAACTTTCAAAATGAACAAAAAGTATTTTTAAAACCTTTTCAGAGGCCCCATGCCTTATATTTTAAGTGCACAAATCATTGCCTTTACAAATGAGGGAAAGCAAGAACCCGTCCGATATGTGTCAGCTGCATAGGCTGATACATCCAGGCTATCAGGCAACCCACACAGAAGGCTTAACTCCTGCACTTACAGGTCTGCTCATGAACAATCTGGATTTAATCCAGTATCTCCCCATTAAAGTGTTACTTTTTCTACTTTTTTTCACACTTGTTCATACTGTCCCTGCCTCTTTTTAAAGTCTCTTGTTTGCAAATAATGATTTTATTTAGCTATTGGCACACACATACACAGAAGTATTTAAATTGCATTGAAATATTTAGAACATCACAACTCTGATTCATTGAAAAGCAAGCTAAAAGGCTTTAAGTACTTGCTGTTCAGTTTACTCTTTTGATTGCTTTCCTACTATGTAAATCAATTTGTTAATGTTCCCTACAAAATGCATGAGCCAGTTATACTGACACACAAAGCTCATTCGTAATTAGCTGTTAATTAGTAAGAAGGAACAGATGCTGTTAGAGTTTCAGCAGGCGTACAGGTTCTGTAAACAATGCTTATAAATCTAAATGAATTTATTAGCCACAATGCAAGTGTCAACATTTAGTTGGCAACCACACAAATATGGCAGAATTCCCTTAACATCACTGCAGCATATTAATAATCCTTGTGTCAACAAAAGTCTATGAAGCAATCTGACTTGCTCACTGTCATCACCATTCTACTTAGTCTCATTTTGTAAATCACTTATCTTCCTCCTAATTCCCTCCATGCACTATGTGATGAAAGAACATCTGCATTTTCAACATTTTCATACTGCACTATTCCTTCTCAATGCCTGAAGTGAACAAATGTCTGTGGAATTCCCAGGTGTTTTTGACAAGTACACTCTATTAATTGCCAGAGAGCTAACAGGCAATAAATGTGTAATCCTAATGCAGAAAGGGGGGGGGGGGGGACTGCCAATACTGAGCAGTTTCCCTGTAATGCTTACTCCACTACCTAGCCATCTATTTCTCTATCCAAGATGTGGCTATTAAAATACAGCTATATTCATGGAATATTTAGGACTTGAACTATGTCTAAATTTTTCTTGCACAAAGTCAATCCCAATGTATTTTTTTCATATCATGAATATCTTTTTAATCTTTTATGTATTTGAAATCATAAGATGCAACAGATTGTATTACTAAACTATATTTCAGTGGGTATATGGAAAGAAGAGAAACTTCTCATTTGAGGCATTAACTTTATGGAAGAATATTCAAGCACCAGCATTTTACATCTTTAAAAACAATAATCACGTGTCATCAGTTCCAACTTACGGCAACCCTTTTCAAGACTTTACAGGTAGAGGGTACTCAGAAGCGACTGATCACTCCCTCCTTCTTGGGGCGTCCTGGAACAATGGGGCTTGCATACATGACTACACAGGTTGGCTCTTCTCTCTGGAGCCACAGTGGAGAATCAAACTCCCAACCTCTGGCTCTGGAGGCAGACAACCGAACTCACTGAGCTATTAGATCCCAAATAAAAACTTCATTCTTTAAGGCAGGGTTCAAAGAAAAATAAAAAAGGACAGTCCATCCTTTTTCCTGTTGATTTTGTTTCAATTATGACTGCTGGTTTTGTGAGGTTTGGTTGTTATATATTTTGTAGATTTTGTGCACGTCCCGTTTTTATCTGTTTTGCATTTCTTTCTTCTATGTTTTTATAACTGCACTCTCAATCCCACTATGAATTTTCTATTTCCCTCATAAAGACTTGATCCTTCTCGCTCTTCCACCTAAACATTCCTTGAGTAAACAATCCATAACTTTCATGTATCTTAACCAAAGAAAATAAAGTATCTGAAAAGCCAGCACATCCACACAGTATTCATGAAATGCCTCTTCCTGTCTTCAACAGTACCAAGAAAATCAAATGGAGCTGACTTCATTTATCTTTGAACTGATTAGTTTTATTAGCTGCATACTTATGGCTGATAAATGACTTCAATGCTATATTTCTCACAGAAGCTAATGACAAACATTGGGGTTTTTCTTTTCTTTCTGACAATCTTTTCAAAGCTATTATTTACTGATGTTGTCCCGAAAGCTTGAAATCTCTACTTTTAATTTTTAACCAAATATACATTTTGGAATAACAATTAAAGGGTGAAAATCGTGGTTTTCTAACCCTCTCCACCCTCAGTAGGCCTAACTTTTGTTAACACATGTCTGAAATTGTTCTCTAGAAATTGTTCCCTGGGGAAAACCTCTAAGCCATGCCTTGTAGTATGGAGTGTGTGTGTCTAGTTTCTTTAAGGGAGAGGCTTTAAGAATAATTCCCTCTCTTTTGTGAACAAACGTGGCTTCTTTAGAAATCCAGCAGATTGGAAAAAGCTGGCAAGTCTGAGGTGCTGGAAGTTTATTTATATGGTTGCATTTAAAAAATATATATCTTTAACATTAAGTTGCTCAGTAAAGGCAACTTTCTTTCTAAAGCACTGATGTCTATAGGTTTTTAAAAGCACAAAATCCACACACAGCAAACCTTTCAGTTTAAAGAAAAAAATCACGGTTGAGGTTGCATCTCCAAAAGTCAGAAAACTCAGAGCACTCCCCACGCAAAAGATGAGCACATTGATGAATCTCTCTTCTTCCTACAATCCCAAGCAAACATGTAGCATAACCTAATTAGTCATCCTACATCGTTAATAATGTGGAAGAGCTGAAACAAAGTTCTTTGATAGTGTCAACATCTACAAATGGCAGATTTGCAGCATAGCCCTATCAACAGTTGCTTAAACTTTCACAGGTTTAATTGATCCATACCAAAGAGAGAAAATCTCATTTTGTTTAATGGATTTAGTCCTAAGTAAGCAGAGGATTTGACTCTTTAAAGAATCAAAAAGTAGAACTCATCTCTGGAGACAGAAGTGAAAGTAAAAGAGGGGTGCATCAGTGTGCCCAAAATTGAGTGTAGTCTGATTTTGTTTACTTGGGAAATATACTTTCAATTGTAACTTTTTTGTTTTAAACTCAATGTTTTTCCCTGTTGGGAATCTCATTTTAAGATTTGTGTTTGGAAGCTGTCGAAATGGGACCAAAGGAATACAGCTTAGAACTTGTGGAAACTGTGTTCTCATGTAAAGTAAGCTGTGCACGCACCTACATGCAGTGTTGTCTCTTTGGAAATGAAGTGTTATTATCAACAATATTTTTTCCAATTAGATGAAATGTGACCTTTTCTCAATGTGAGTAGAGTCATGGGTTTTAATGAAAAGTACATTAATATGTAGAAGAATTAATCTTCAAGATTCCCACCTTATTAAACAAGTGAAAAAGAGGTTAACCACATCAGTGATGCAAGCTACTATATTTTTGCTAGAGCAAATATAAAAATCACTGAAATAATGGCTAAACTCATTGTTCATATCAACAGTAGTGGTATTAAAAATAGCTTTCATGTGCAAATTAAACATTCTGAGCAACTACCCATGGCTCTAGCCACTCTGATGTAAGGGCACATTTGATCTAATTGGAAAAATATTTCAAGAGCTCTGGGAATAGTCACTGTTAACTGAATGCAACAACAAAAAAGAAAAAGAGCATGCATACCCGAGGGGATTACCAAATCAATTAACAACTAATTCAGGAACTAATTTCTGTATTGCCTCTTAGCACAAAAATGTATCTTTAATTTCTCCTGCAATAAGCATCACCATGATAGTCCTAACACACACTGACGCTCTAAATGAGTTTACATGTATCTCTTTTTGATTGGCTATGTAACATTATTTCTTCACAGTTCAATGCAACTGCAGCCAAGTGCTCAGAAATATTTAATTATACTAGTAGCTTCCCATTAACAATCTAAATAACTATAGTGAAGACAACACTATAATAATCAGCAATCAAATAATTACCACTGTACTCTTGAAACTCAATTTTTTTTTTAAAAAAAAAAGGAAAATATTCTGGAAAAAATATTTAGGTGAACTAATTTTGCACTTCAAAAAGTCTCCAAATATATTTAGCATGTGAGGTAACAGACAAACAGAAGGCAATAAACAGACAGTGGGAGAAAAAATCCTCCCAAGCACAGAATTGCCAATGTTGCCATTAAATTCCTGACCACAATTTGAGTGTGCTAGAAATGAAGGAAGAGAAATCAACTACTGGAGTTAATAGCCCTTTCATTTTAAAGGGTGCTGCACAAAGGGTAGCAAAACAGACATCTTCACCAGCTACATCCAAAACCACACAAAGCCTTCCGTCACATAAAAAAAACACAAAGACATATCTCCATTTGATAGTCCAACTACCGCAGAAACAGTTTCTTCTTAGTTCAACTTCCATAAAACAGTTCCTTCCACAGCACTGTACAGGGGGAAACTGTGTAGTCAATATATTCTAGAGTTCAGAAATAACATATGGATATTTTCTCATACACATGTAAAGTAGAGAAATTTGATTTGTTTCACTCCAGCTAGCTGAATCAAATCTGCACAACTCTTAATAGGTTTTCATTCATGTCCACACAAAGGCTGAAATCCTGTTCATGTAAGTTCTGCAGTATAAGGCTGACAGCATCATCAACCAGGGCTTGTTTTTTTTCTTTTTGGAGATTAAACATATCCTGCTCCTATCCCAAGGCACTCACAGGTCCCAAATAATCCTGTTCTTCGCTAGGAACCTGAGAGAGCCATGAGATGGGAGGGGAAAATCTGGTATATACTGGTAATTAAAGAGTTCCCCTTTCCATCCCATGGCCCAGTGGTGGCGAACCTTTTTGGGCTCGCGTGCCCAAACTGGGGGGGAAAAAAAACAGGGGGCGGTGTGCTGCCGCCACCGCCACAGAACCGGAAGTGGCAGCGGCGGAACCGGAAGTGGCGGCGGAAGGGGGAATCCCGGGCACAGAGGTGCCTCGAGACCCCACTCCGGATCCTGACCGTGGTTGCAGCCGCCTGCTCAGGTTTGGCTGCGGGTGGGTGGGGTAGCAATCCGGCGACTTACGGCTCGCATGCCGGCAGAAAGGGCTCCGCGTGCCAGCTGTGGCACGCGTGCCATAGGTTCGCCATCGCTGCACATGGCCTCTGTGGGTATGCAACAATGAAGGGGGTTACTTGAGACCTAAGGGGGCCTTGGGACAAGAGGGCAAAATGTTTAATTCTGAAAAACTGCCCTAACAGGTGGAAAGCCTTATGTTATGAAACTTACGCAAAGAGGATTTCAGCCATTCTGTTGCCTACAAAGCTCTCAGAACAGGTGTAGCAGTGGTACAGTGCTAGTTGATTTAATCAATGATTTAATCAACCCTATGCTTGCTGCATCTTGATGGTATCTATTTATTTACTTTTCTTCAGCCAAAAATGTTCTAAAGGTAGCTAGCATAAGAGTATCACAACTAAGAAAACTCTTGCCCACAATTTTGCATGAAATTTGCAACACAAATAGAAAAGGGGATGAGGATAGACGAGGGAGACAAGCATATTTAAACATCCATTCTTAATGTGTCCTGGTAGTTTATATAATGGACAATCACAAGTAAAACAGCTGATGAAGAAGTAAAGCAAAATGGAGCTAGTTTCTAGGCAGAACAAAGGGAATCCCATTGTTTCCCATTTTCTCCCAACCTGGCTGCTACAGGGTAAATGTACAACTATATTACTTTCCCTTTAATCTCATCCTTCTTGACTTCTGACATACAAACTATGCCTGTGCTAAAAGATCTACAATGGCTGCCAGTCTGCTACCAAGTTAAATTTAAGATGCAAAGTCCTAGTAAAATCAGGGCCAGACTGCTGCAAGGAACATCTCTTCCTGTACCAACTTTGTAGACCTTGCTGTAGATTTAAAGAACTGTTGCTATTATTTTTTATTTATTTATTTAAAATATTTTTACCCTGACTTTCTCCTTAAAAGGACTCAAGGCAGCTTACACCGTTACAAGGACAACTAAGTTTTAAGGTTGTAGCAATTTGCTCTAAACCTGCTTTTTGAATTTTATGAGTTTTGCTGGACATTTGCTCTTTATTTTTCCCCCATCTGAACAAGGCTGCCAATTTTAAAAAGCTCTTATTTCACCATTTCCCCCCCATGTCTATAGAAATAAATGGAGTTATGTTTTATCTATTGTTTCTCTTATTTATTCATGGAGGTTTGCAATAACCCCCCCCCCCCCCGTTTCAACTAAAACAAACTCCCATGATCATTATATGACAGTAGTTCTAACTACCAAACTTCCTGAAAGGAACTGAGTGTCTTAACAATTCCCTGAATTGAGTTATACTGAGAATTAAACGAAGACTCATCTTCTCTGTTGTCTATTATATAACTAATTAGTACTGTTAGCTTAAAATATTTCACTCCTATTTTCATAGTTATAAGGGTATTGAAAGCTTTTCTGCCAAACTAGGTATTTAATTCATGTAGTTTATATACAAATATGTACAGAAAATAAGGTCAATCCTGACAATCAGAGAAGTAAGTACATGAAGAGCACAATATTCAATTTTATTTTCTCAGCAATCATTCCATTGTGAATACAGTGCATAGAATAATGGATTCAGAATTTTCTGGCTCACCAGAGCAGTAAAAAATAACAGACACACTAATGAAAAATGGGAATAATATTGGTTTCCATATTACATTTTGGAAGTATTTTGTGTTGTTACACTCACTATGCCTTATCCTCGAGTTCTGACAACTCCTAGCTAACACATGGAGTTGGATTAAATGGCAAATAGTTTATTCAGCATTTCCTCAATAGCTTTTTCCCCATCACAACTATGTACAAAGAGCCACATGACGTCCTGTAACCTACCTGCCACGGTCCACTATACATTGTAGAATTTTTAAAACACAACTGAAACTAGTTAAACCTACATACTACCATATATTATTACAAAGCTAGATGTTACAAAATAATTTTTTTTAAGGAACAGAGACCGAGGAAGTTCATGTTCCCATTCCCAAATAATCTAACATAACAGAACGAAAGCTAAGCATCCTGCATCTTCTCTGATTCATCAATTTGTCTAGAAAGAATGGGAAAATCAGGATGGGAGGAGAAAGGCTGGACTTTGATGAAAAAAGAACTGACTTAGTCACACTTAGAGCAGACCCACATATATCGATTAGAGTAATTTCGATTGCATCTGCTCTAAATATGATTAAGTTAGGATCCAAAAAGCAAATAAAGGAGATAACTGATCTTGCACTGATAGGATTATATAATTATAGATAAACACCTTAAGGAGGTAAAAATTCATTTTGCAAACTCTACAATATAAGACCTGTTACTTCGTTATCCTGAAATATCACATACGCTCAGGATAAGGGCATAATAAATGAAGCACAATGGTGCATGAATGAAACATCCAAAGACTGGTGCAGAGCTGGTCTAAACATATTAAAATCATAAATGGAGAATTGAACTTGTCAGCATTTCAGAATCTACTTTGTGGGCATGGAATGAAAGTGATAAACCATGTCCATCTGAATGTGTTTATCTTTTACTGATGCAAGCCACTCCCACATCTATAAAGTGTCAACCTTCTGTCTTATGAAACCAGATCTACAAAAGGCTGGAGTTTCCAATTTTGAAAAATGGTTAGGTGAACCCATGAAACCTGCTGTAGACAAGTCTTATTTAGAAGGATCACAGATTTCAGGTCTGACACTTGCCTGAAGCACTGTGGTGTTCTCCTCCAAGTGAAGAGGACTAATGAAATTGGTTTGACTATTTATAGGTAGATGTGGTTCTCTTTTCAAAACCTATTTCAAAGACATTCTTACTGAACCTTGCTGAAACGTTGTAATTACAGTTGTTTAAAGCCAACAAAACATTTTGTTGGACCAATTATTCTAAATGATAGAAACTGTGATGCTGTTTGCCTCAAAAAAGGCAGACTGAATAAACCTATATGATTTATCTACTTAATGTCACGTATTATTCTTGGAACTGCCCTCTTGCTTCCATTTACACATGTCACTTCCCAGAGGGATTAACAACAATTCAAATTCCTTTAAGAAAAATTAAAATGTCACACAATTAAAAAATTAGAATATTAAATTTTTCAAAAGTGTTGAAAAACATTCAAAATATGTGATGAAACAAAACATTTTAAATATCATTCTAAAAGAGTTTCAAGTAACAGAAGTCAATAAAATGAGAGCTACTACTAAAAAGTTACTACAATTTGTAAATAGCAATCTCACTTTAACAATACAAATGAAACAGCAGGTGATACTTTTGTTGAACCACTAAAAATATCAAGCAGACAGCTAGCTTTTGATGATAAACTTAGGGACTCTAATATATAATTTTCTGAACTGCCCACAAGATCTTGGTACACAGCCTGAAGATTATCATCAAAAGCTAGCTGTCTGCTTGATATTTTTAGTAATCTAAACAGTATATATTTAAAATATGTGTCATTGTGGCCAAATCAGACATCTCCAGGAACATGCATAGCCACTGCACTAGCTTTAATTTGGAAATTAAATTGATGTTTGGAAATGCCAAACCTGAGAATCAAGGCCCAGGGCTGAATCTAAGAAAATATCCAAACTGCAAAGTTTCATCTTCAGGTATCCATCACTTCTACCCAGCTCCTTGTGTAAATGGGAGCAAATGAACAAACTAGGAGTCTCCATCCATAGGTTTGCTTAGCACTATGTCTGAGTCAAGATCTCTGGCTCCTTCTTCTCCTAACAAATCAGAAGCACCAGGATTTGTTCTTGGCTTAGGCTGTGGTCAAACCAGCAAAATGGTTTCGAGTTAGTCCTTGTGAATTTTGACCTTTTATGGGGTGGGGCAGACGATGCAAGGCCATTATCGATTCTTTTGTTCCCCCCTCTGTTGCTATCTCCACATCAAATCCAGCCTGCTGGGAGGATACTACTATATTTGTTCTGTGTTTCTTCACACAGTACAACTGAAATCCCACTGAGAGTTTACTCCAAAACCAATTCATTTCCTATGCATCTGGTGTGCGGTCCCACCTCCCTCATCCACTGATGGTCCACTCCCTTAATTTTTTTTCAATTAATTTTCAAATGGAAATGTCAGTACGCTGGTATAATTCTGTCAAATATGGAGCATCAGTCCCCCTAGTGTATTTTGACTGCCACTGCACTGCACTGTGGGTTCTCCTCCATATAGGGTAACGAAGCATGGAAATAGGAAGAAATGGCCCAGATCAGTACATGGTCAGCAAGGGCATTTTGCCAATACAGTGATGTACCCACACAATTAAAAAAGGGGGGGAGTGGGGCAGAGAAAGACACAAGAAAAGGAATATGTCCCGCTCGAGGAGTGCAGACGAACATACCGCATCTAATTCACCCCCCAAAAAGCAGAATGGTTTAAAAAGGTATGAACCACTATCACAGGATATATGTCACGTGACCACAACACACAACTATATAGGAGGGAGAAGACACAAGAAAGAAGGGGGGGTATTCCTCTAGTCTGACCGCTGCCTTACTGTGCTGGCTTTTTGGAAGATGAACAAAATAGGGATCCTTAATGTATAATGCTATGCAAAACACAGACAGAGGCTTCATGGTTTGTTCCTCCCTTTGTAACTGTTATTTTTTATTTTCTTTATTTTTCAATGTCATTGGGTTTTTTTGCCCATGCCTGCCATCTTGTACCTTTTGTGAGTCACTTTTTATGTTAAGTGTTAAGGGTGAGGGGATGGTCGATACTTTGTATTTATGCTATGCTTTCGTTGGAAACTGCCCCGAGTAGTGGCATACCACTCGGTGGTGCAGTTTGGAAATTTAATAAATCAATAAATAATTTAGTCTGATGGATTGCATAGACTACGCTACACAGCAGAAAGGAGGCAGTAGATCGCATAAGAATGTAATCTGAATGGTGTCAACCCTGGCCCCAGCTCAGAGTATGTATTACGGAATAGCACAGTAATAGCCCTGCTCTACTCCCAAGGTTATTACAATTTCTAGCCATTTATTTATAAAAAACATCTTAACATCATCTTCTGGCCATAAAAAGAAATGCATTGTTTTGCAATGCTAACATCTGAATATACTTCACTGTGCTCACAGACAGAATAACACACACTAGTAGATAATTTAGTAATGAGACTCCCAGTGTGGTGTAGTGGATAAAGTATCAGACTAGGACTCTGGAGAACAGGGTTCAAATCCCCACTTAGCCATGGAAGCTCACTGGGGGAGTGGAACTAGTAAAACCATTCCTTAAATATCTCATTTACCTTGAACGCCCTAATAGTGTTCCTTAATTCGGTTCTGACTTGACGGCACAGAACATACACACAGATAACTTAACATTAAGACAATCTGCCAGGAACATGGGATCTGAGAAAATAGAAATGAGGCTCAAGGTACCAACACACTTCTTGAAAATTCCCAAGGTACACTCAAATTACTTGAGTAACATTTTCTAAAGCATTATGCCAAAATAATAAGTGCTGAGAATATATATGCTAGCTAATTCCCCCTTTTCCTTTTCCTACATCATTTTAGTATGGAGCTGTTCTCTCTCTCTCTCTCTCTCTCTCTCTCTCTCTCTCTCTCTGGGTGCCATCCCAGTTTCTGAGGTTGGCTACCATCATGGCATATGTCCACCTATCTCTTACTGGGTTGATTATCTGCTCTTTATTAAGGCCCAGATAGTCCCTGACGTTATTCATCCAAGAAATCCGTCTTCCATGTTTACCCTCAATTTTCCCTTCAGCGATGTAAAGCAGTATATTATACTTGTCATGACAAATTATGTGCCCAAGATACAAGAGCTTGTGTTTCTAAATAAGAAATATTTATTTTTGTTCTTCTATCCAATGAAGTGCCCTCATCATTATTTATTTTCTATCCATGGGATGTGAATTTCAAAAGCATTTGGCCTGTTGAGCATGTGCTTCTTAACAGTACAAACCTCATATCCATATGGAAGGGTTTATCATATATAACACTGTAACATTTTCAATCTCAACGATGTATTAAGATGTTTTAGGAAGAGTTAAACTAGAATTAGGATTAGGGGCTATTCTATACCAAGCACAAGAAACACTGGATTGGTTGTATTTGCAACAGGGCGGGCGGTGATTTGGAATATTCCCACATTGAAAAAATAATAAGTGTTCTATGTTATATCATTCTTTAACCAAACTACATCAAACCTCTGGGGGTGGGGGTGAATAAAAAACACAAAAGTATTAAGTAAACCAACTTTTTACCATATAAAGGCACTTTTTACCATATAAACCTAGTAAAAATATCCAGTTTTTATACTAATAATGTAAAACTGAAACACATAAGTGGACAGTGAATCAGTCAATTGCTCTTTGATTTGATTTTCTTCCAAAGGCACAGCTCTTGTTTTTCGTGTTTATTATATTCCAATATAGTGGCTCTATGGCTAGTAACCTTCTGCAAGTACTCGTTACCTTGCATGTTTCTGCTGATAAATCTAGCAAGATTTACTTCTTCTGTTTTGCACTGCAAGTTTCCACTCAGATTGTGAGCTGCTGGTGCCCTCATTAGATGTGTTGTCTACCAGATTATTCAGAATTTTCTGCAAAAATTGGAATGTATTCTGTTGATTGCATAATTCATATTCAGCATCTAAAGAGAATAATTATTCAATAAATGTGGATACACTGAAGATAACAGTGTAGATACCTAATACTTAAACCTTTAATGCCAAAGCATTAAAGGCCAGCTCCTACTATTTATTTATATTCCAATTTAGAAAGAAATAGAGGAAATGGCACACAGCTGCCTTCCCAAAAACAGACCTCCCATCTGCCACCCACGATTTGCATGTCACCTTCTCCAGGCTCATTTGTACTTCATTAACTGCCATTGACTTAACAAGATTTATGCAAATGACACCATAGGAGATTGCTAACTCCCACTGCAATCAAGCGATTATGTACGTACAATTCTCCACAGCAATGAAAAATTAATACACGACAAGCCCACTCACTGCTGAGCTGTGCCTCTTGCTTTTATGTTTCTTGTTGTGTACTTTCTATTTTAACGCGTCCTACTGGCAGACATTTGACATAAGCATAAAACAAAAACAAACCTTACAAATACATTTCTTCCCTCTTGAGTCTAAAAATTATTTTTCAAAACCATTTTTAGTACAAAATGTTTCAGCTCCTAATTATATAAAGTTGAGTCACAAATATATAAATAAGAAAACATTGCAGAGTAGGATGATCTTGATTTAAATCAAGATTTCTGCGATGTTTTAAAATGTATTTTCTCAATAAACTGCTTATTAGAAAAATCAAAATGTGTTGGTCAGTAAATAAAACGAACTTATGTGGGTAGATAACGCCACACCTGAGGAATATCTGTTGGACAGACAGTTGTGTTTGATTCTTTTTGGTACACATACAAGGAAACTACGCAAGCTCGCTGACTTGGCCAATCTGTTAATCGATTTACAATTATTGGCAAGTATATCTCAACTGAAGAAAACATGTACTCCAAGTAAACATGCATAACATGAGGCTGGAAGCACACATAAACTTTTCACAAGTAAAAGCTAATCATTTATTGAGCAAAATAGTGTTTCTGAGTGAGCTAGAAAGTAAAAGGAAAGTCATGGATGTTCATAATTTGAGAAGTGAACATACTGCAAAACTCACATATTTGGTAACCATCAGTTACAAATGTAGTATCACCCACGTGGGTTTATGCAATAATTCTAGCAACAGATTTCAGAAAAACTCATGCTCAATATGAAAAGCATACAAACACAAAAATGGCTTCATGCCATCTGTATCTTTGTTTTACCTTGGAAGGGAAATGTCTTCTTCCATGACTCTCAGCTTTACATGAAAAAGCATCTCTTACATCAACATGCCTGTCTTTTTAAATACATATAAATATAGATAGAAATCTTGTATTTACTGCTATCATGTTGAAGCCAGTTTTAAAAATATCATTAATTCTATTAAGCCTCTAGTACAGAGAACTCCACTATCAGCTTTGCATGCCCAGTATGGCTGGCTAGCTAGCTGGCTGGCTGGCTATTTTATTTTATTTTATTTATTGATGCAAAATTGCCATTCTCCCCTGCCATATGTTAACTTGAAACTCAGGAGAGTTTAAAACTCATGTTCTACCATCTGACATGGACGGCAGCAGTTAAGAGCTCCCTGGTATGCTTTTAACAACTTCCTGAATCATGACCATGTGTTGCACAACCTGATTTTTCTTTGGTAGCTTCCATGGACCAAAAAGATATTCCAGAACATCTTGTGGAAGTTAAAGTATTTCACATAGGTAAGCAGATTGTTAAAAATTAAAGTAAGATTCAAAATATATTCCCTGGAATGGACTTGTTTGGATGAGATATCCTCACAGCATTTCAAATCCTTAATGCAGCCTTGCATCAGCCAATCTGAGCCTGGAAAACTAATTTTCTCAGTCCTTACAGAATATTCAGTTCAGTCACTGAACTGAACTGAAGTCCACTAGAACAACATCAAACAGCTCTGCTCAACAGTACCTTGTGACATCTCTCAAATTCCTTTTCGATAGTAGTATCTAAAGTTTTTGGAACAATAGCAGTACAATTGTATCATGCCCATTTCATGCATCTCCATACTGATGGTCCAGCTCAAAAACATGTCATCGGCTTCTATTCCCTCCTTTGCTCTCCTAGCTTGTCCAATCATAGTTTGCCTCAATGTCGATGCCAGTCAATGCATGGTGAACATTGATCGCAGTTCCCCTACAAACCACAACCGGAAAGTAGGGCTTAGTTTGAAAGTATGAAGCCTCAGGCACAAAAAGATGGCTACAACACCCACGCAGCAGATCCCACTGCAGCATCCAGCTCCTCTGACACTTCTGAGAGAGAAAATGCTACTCTTCAAAAAGCTGACTGGATTGCAGAGTAAGGATAAACTTTTGTCTGTTGCCCTCTTACTCTAAATCTGTCATAGTGACATTGATGACTATACTTTGCACTGCATAGGTAGGTTCCTGGAGCCCTGACCCACAGATAGTGCTAGTGCCTAGGACTATGAAAGATATGTTTCCCAGCCCTGGCTATACAGAACTCTTAACATTCTGGTACCAGAGAAAAGCTACAGTTAATCCACAGTCAAGGTTATGCTATATAACATTACAGTAAGAGTAATTTTGTTCATGAAATTTCATGTACTAGTTGTAAGTTACTGAAAAGCAAAAGAACAGTTTTATAGCTGACCTGATGTTAAATTATTTTTTGTGCATCTGCAACTAGACAGAGGGGTGGAAACAGGGAAAGCAAAGATTCACAACAGTTCTAAGCACAGCACATCTTTTTTGGCAGTACTACTGCAGAAAAGACAACTTTAGGGATCTTATTTTTGAGGAACACATTTTATAAACACTTGGTATGTCTAAATGAATATACATAAAAGGCTAAGGGTGCCATTTTGCTCTATTTATATAATAGCATTTGATCTTGCATTCACAGTCCTTCCCTGGTTATTTTTACCTATATTTTTATTTTGAACTAGAGATGAAAAGAACTACAATTTGTGTATCTGTAAAAATTGTGGGGGTGCATATGCACACCCCACCCACAGGATAGGCTACTTCAATTAAACAGACAGAAAGCCTAAAGTATTGTTCAAGGTACCTTAATTTATAAAACCCACACAAAGCAAAAACCAGCTAAGTAGAAACATCTCTCTCCTTAAAAAGAACACTATTCTAAGATAGCACCTGCCATATCATTTTAAACAAAAACAGTAGAATTTTATTTTCTGTACTACAGGTTTATACATATGTGAATATATGCAGATTAATTAAGTCAGAATGCTAATTGAATAAGATTTTCCTACAAATTTACAGAATCAAAATATTCCGCTATCATGCAAACATTTCCATATTAGAAGCACATGCTAACTTAGAAGGGTAGGTAAGACGAATAAGCCAAATTATTTATCTGCTCATTCCAATGAGTAACATATCACACAACCAAAACACAATAATTAGAATAGGAACAAAGCATAGTGAAAGAAAAGATAAATTGCCATTTGGCAAATGGAATAGATGTACCACAGCATTTCTTCACTAATGAGTTGTTGTTTTTAAGCAACCAGAAAGAGCATAAGAAATGCATGAAGCAAAAGGGTTGTCTCCTTCTCTTAGTAGAGATGAAGGAGCACAGAAGGAGAAGCTGCTACCACACCACCCAAGAAGATGGGGAAAGGAAAGGGAAGGGTATGTATGGTAACAGGCTGACAGGGATGATGGCATCCCCTATGGCAACATTCCATAACGACTCCATACCATGTGAGAAGAAAGCAATCCCACATAGCACAGTCCCTGCCAGAGTCTAGCCTATGAGAGACCGTTTGTCTTCTGTGAATGGCTGGGCAATCGTTGCTTTTCTCCAGAGGAGCAGGGGCCCTCAAGGGCAGGGGGAGGGTTTGCCGTTTCCCAGCACACAACATCCTAAGGCAACTGCCTCCCTGAGCTTAGTGATAGGGTTACAATTGGTGTTGAAAATAGAGAGAAGAGGAGACTGAAACAGCAGTGCCTTTAATATTACAGGGAAACTCTCGAATAACCCTTCAGGGTTTCTTGATTTTGGAGGTGAGAACCATGACAATCATGCATCCCCACATGCAACATCTTCACAGAAGAATTCGGCTCAATGTACATAAGGCAACTTTCACCCAAGTAAAATTTCAGAAGCTCCAGTATAGTTTCGAATCTCTTCCCCAATATACATGTTCTGGAGGGTTTTAAATCTTTGACAGATCTTAAGTAATTTTCCATAATTTTAAAAAATCTCCTTTCCTGCAACCTGTCTAAAAAAAGATTACAGTCTCAACTATTAATCTGTAATCACAGTTATGCAACCTTTCTGCTGAGACATTTCAATACTACACATTAAAAAAATCATTTTAGATATACTTAATAAAACTTGTGATAGTTTTTAGCAGAGCCTAAAAGTTTTGTTTTACTTAGTAGTAGCTTAAACTATGCAAATTTTCAGATATAATAAATGTCTCTGTCCATTAAGAAGGGAATCTCAGCCTGATTTCTTTGCCCAAAGAAGCTTTCCAAGCATGTGAACACATATCAAGGAGCTTACCTGCTTTAAAATTGCAATTCAGTTATCCAGTTATCAAAAACAAAATGCTTTAAGTTTCAAAGATGTGTTTAAGTTTATGAAATATCTGAAATTATAAACTACCGGTACAAATTCCATATCACATGTAAGTATATGTCTTACACTATGCTCTTCACATTAACAGAATCTTTTTCATGTGTAATTCAAGTGTGCCTATACTAGTCAAAGAGGCCAAAACAAATTCTCAGATTCAAATCCTGTAGTATAATAAGGAAGATTAATTAAGGCCACATACTCTGGCTGTAAATGTTCCCTTATATAACAAGGTCTAAATGAAGTTACAATTCCTTCATTAGCAAATTACAAACAAGAGCGCACAGCTGACACACCAGCTATGATTATCACAACTAATTGCCTCGTTGTTGCAAACCAGCCTGGAACGGTGTTCAGATGTCCTTCTGCAATAGCAAATGAGGGCCACATCGGGCTATTTCTGTGATCACAAGGGGCTCTTGTACAGTGATCTGATTTACCCTTGTCGACTGGCAGCAAACGGCCCAATCAAAGCACTCTCTACAAAAGGCAGGCTTTGAAGCCAGCTCAGCCTAGAAGCACGCTCCATATGTAGGCCGGCAGACTGCACTTCATTAGGCCTGTTGTCACTTTTCCCCTCTTCTTATTCTAATGATCCTATTTTAATACACATAGGAACCTCTCCTAATTGATGTCAAGTGAGTGACTTCAACATTCATCACCAGAGCACATCAAACAACTCTTGGCACACAAGCCTAGCATCATGGTGTTTGAGACCTGAAATGTGTACAGGAAAGTGTGTGCATGCACGCACACGCACATTCACACACACACATGCACACACATGCACACACGCGCACACACACACACACAGGCATGCACACACACACAAAGAATATACCTGTTTAATTGGGATTGCACGACCGCTTCCAATACTATCTGCTCTGCTCTCCAATCCTTTCTTCTCTTTGTCTGGGTCACTCCCTTTCCGAGACTGCAGTATAAAAAAAGTGAACATTTTTAATATATTGATTCACACATTTTTTCATATTCACATTTTGATTTCTTAAAGTTGTTTGAATTCATCATGAAATAGATTGAAAGACATAATTATGCTTGCACATTTAAAGATGTCTGCATGCCAATATTAAAGGTTTTAAACAGCTCAGCATCATTTACCACAAGTACAACACAGTACAGATACCAGAAAATACTAATATAAAAATCTGTGTTCCTTTCTATGTAGGAAACTTCCTATGCAAGTGTATATACTTAATTATCAACTGATGAGTTTTTTAAAAGGCTATTAACTACTCAGCAGTGTAATTTTATGGATTACCTTGATTAGAATTATATGTAATTTAATTTCCTCTTTTACGGCTTTCAGATGATAGCATCAAAGTCGAACCAACAATGCTTAGAAAACCAAGCTGCTTGGACAAAGTGTAAAAGTTGAAAGTGCTAATCATTTTTCTATGAATGTCTTTTCTCAATGAAAAGCCACATGGACAAAATGAATAAAGCTATAGGTTTTAAACAGGGGTTTGTGAAAAATGAATAATTAAAAACAAAAAAAAATAAACAGTGCCTGAAAAAACATTCACAGAGAGTAAAAACTGTTTGGCTTGCTTTTTCACAGCTGTGGGACAAACATACACAATCCTCTTTAACCAGTACCTCATATCCTCCTCCTTTATTGTGAGATAAGTAAATCTACATGTGACAGATTTTATTATGAGTTAGATCTAAAAGTCATCCTCCTTAATAACTGCACTGACAAGTGACAACTTCACTCCATTACTTTTCAGTGGGAACATTACTCACACAATATTGAAAATGGAGAAACATTTTCACGCACTTTTCAAATCACAGATGATATATGAAAATAATGTACTGATGATATCCAGTGCCACAAATGTGCACTAAAAAAATTCAACAGATGTGAAATCATGTTGCTTATCTACACTACAACACAATTGTCTACAATATTCAAATTTGGAATTTAAATCAAAACCACAATGTCATTAAAACACTTTTTTTTGTACTTTAGGGAATGGGTGAAGTGAAAAGAAAAAGAACTGAAATTTTGACATCCCACATTATATTTCTGTTTCACTAACAGAAGAAACATATAACCTCTATAGGGCTTACTATGGGTAAATTCTTCTCGTAAACAGGGTCTGGATATTGAAATGGTATAGTGGTGAATCTGAAGACAGATGCAACTACTGACTTAATCATAACCATTTTCTTCTCAAATGCCCTTGTTAACAGGGAGAACACAGTGCTTACAGTGGGAGAAACAAGGGACCTACACAGATATCATGTGTTCTTAGCAAAGCCTGAAGGTGTTTTCTCACTCTCTCTCATCCCTACTCACCTGTTAAGCTAATAAATTGGAGCCACATCAAGGCAGTCAGGTTCACCACACCCTCACATACATGTCGCAGCCACCATTTCTCTCAAGGAAGGAGCAGGTTATTCTGTTCCTTCCCATCTGAATGTTTCTGACCTCACTCAGACCTTTTGATATTCTTTCCCAAAAACATATCAGGTAGGTGACTAGAACAGTTTCTGCTGAAAGCAGTGCAACTAGACAATGCATAAAGCCCTTTTCGGTTCTTACATATCTGTTTCCAGCAACAAACTGCAAAAGTATTGTGGCACCCTAAACGCTGGCAGACATATTTCAGTGTACGCTCGCATGGATGACAGTCCCTTGCGAGCAGGAACCTCTTCCCTTCAGACATGTTGCTCACGGTGTGCAGAAAGCAATGCCGCAGAGGGAAGGGGCTAAGTGTTCCTCTCCACGCATTCTATGTGCTGCTAAGAACCTGGTAAGGATTGACTGAAGAGGGCTCAATTTTCCTTGGGAATAACGTTGAGTATTTCCCTTTAAAAGTGTTTGTTTTTTAATCTGACTCTAACCAGCCCCAAGAGTGGGGTAAGAAATGATGTTGTTGGACTGCAATTCTCATCAGCCCTAAGCAGCAAAAACACTGGTGAGGGATGATGGGAGTTACCACACAACATCACATGTTCCCTCTCCTTACTTTACGACTGTTCTACCCTGTTGTGGTTCTCCCAGTCCTAGGCATCATCTCTGGCTCACATTTGGGATTTTTTAACACGATTACAATGCCTAACCCCCTTGGCTGCAAGCAGTTCAATCTTTTGGAAAACATACAGTATATCACTTAGTGACAAACACTTAGAGGAGTAAATTAATGGGATGGAGCATATCAGTTTTCTTAAAAAACTAGAAAAGTAAGAGAGTGTACACTGTCATTCTTAATTGATCTGAAGGACAGGTGGTGGCTATCCAGAGCATTTTTATAAGAAAAAAGTTAATTATTTCCCCTTTTTATAACAAGCGATTACAAATGAACAACATGGATGAGTTTAGACAATAATCTGGGCCAGGGAACCATTGTATTTGTCTGCCTGTCAGAAACTGTACCTTTAAGAGTATGAAACAGTCATTTTTGCCCTAAAATATAACCTATATAGCAAAACAAAAGGTGAATTTACAATATGCATTACTTAATAGGGGCATCGGGGCAAAAATAAGACCTGCAACACTAATGCTCAGAAAGAGTGTGTGTGTGAACATAGTTTCAGTGGAATACTACAATTAATTTTGAAATCTAGGACTGAACAGCAACTGTTTGTAACAGTTTTTCCCCCAAGAACAACCACACATTTTTGTATGATTATACGTAAGAATGTATAGCTTTGTGTGGTTAAGGTTTTTTACTAATATGATTTGAGAACAGAGTTTGTAAAGATTATTTTAAGAATAATGAACATAATGGTAGAATGATATCAGGATTCACATTCTCTGGAGCATCATTTTAGCACTGCTCAGTTACAGGTGGCTTCATTGTATCATTATATGCACGGTAGTACTATTAGTGCTCTTAAAAGTAACTTTCCAAGCTCTGCCTGAGAAACTATTCAGTTTTCTGTTTTCAAATCAAATAGACCCTGGGGTGAGGGGAGGAGACTTCTAAAATTAAATGAGATCATAGTATGATTTTGTCTTAGTAATTTCTTACTGTTTTTTTTAATAATGCTGCGGTCTGTTACACTTGCTGCTGTTTTAATATCTTCAGACTTCACTGTTATATTTTAACATTTTAAATAGTTAATACATGGATTAATTCATGCTTCTAGCCATCTTAATCTCTCCAGAAAAAAGTGGGGTTTGAAGATGCTAAATTAATTCTATCTAACATGCCTTTTTAAAAAAAAATATTTTGAAACATGATATATTCAAAGGAGCAAAACTCCCTCGGAGGAACAGTAATAGCTGCACACCCCTGAACATAACAGGACTTCTGAATAAACATGCTTATGACTGTATCCTACAAACTCGACAGTGTCAACATCTGCTGAGGAAGTTTCTTAATCTTAAAAAAAAACACTACAGAGGTTCTAACATCTGCTTGATAACGGTCAGTTCTACCATCTTTTACTGAAGTGAAAAGAGTAATATGGTAATATTTTTTTCACAAAGGATAACGTGCCAAGATTCTTACAGAATTGGAATGAAAAATGCAGGTCTTAAATGTCTCTTTCAATTTAATCAGTGGCTGAAATCCTGTTTGACAAATTATTATTCATAATGTGCATTATATCATCAATGACTGTTGTGCTACAGCCATGGGGGGGGGGGGGCACTAAAAGCTTCTTCTCCCCAAGCCTCCAGGTTCCAGTGATCCGTAGGGTTCACTTTCAACCAGGGAAAACTTTTAGAGGCCGGAGACTCTTTAGTGCCCAAAAATCACTGCCACCAGTCCCAATTTCCAGGCACTAAAGTGTTCCATTCCCTGGGTCAAAGGGATGCCCCAGGATCCCTGGAATCTGGAGAAGGGAAGGAAGCAGACTTTAATGCCCCTACAACAGCTATGGCATGGCTGCAGATGATAACATACACAAAGTACAAGTCTTAACTTACAAAACAGGTTTCAGCCATTATTGCACCGATACTTTCAATATGCCATATTGTAGATCACAGTATTATATGGAGAATGAAAATTTCTTGGCCCTTGAGCAATCAAGACCAATATTTCCAAATGTTTTGATTACTGCTTTCAAAATTTTAAAGGATATTTCAAAATCCCATTTTCAATTTAAAAATGTCTAGGCAAAAATAATAAGATACAAAATATTTATGCTACTTTTGTCGGGATAAAATAATTCAGCTAATTATACTGTTTAAAAGAGATTTAGTAGCAAGAGCCAATGAATAAAACTGTAAATCAATGATGCAGATCTTTATACCCTCTAAATACGACACATGAAAAGCTATATTTACATACCTAATGCTTTCATTTTAATCCATTAAAGTGGATCTCAACATAGAGCTGTTGTATAGAATCCTAAACAAAGTCTGAATAGAAGCAGAATCAATAATTTCAGCAGATTCAAACATACCTTCACTCAGAACATTTTCAGTATACTTGCTCTACTTTCCAATCATTGACTGGCACTGACATCTAGTGGATGAAAAACTTACTATCCAGCAAATAAACACTATTTCACTGCTAGTATCCACTGACAGTCCTATTACAGTTGCACCGTAAGTAAATTATCTGTGGAGGTTTTACTCCTAAAGGAAAGTTTGCAAAGACCAAATCTATCTTCATCCCACCCACACTGTATTGCAGATCGGGGAGGGGGGCAGAATGGAGATCTTCAGATATTTTCAACTTTAGCCTTGACAATGGACCATGTATGAGGGGTGGACAGGAGCTGAAGTTCCAAACTTTTGGAGATCTGTATTCTGAAAAGACCTGCTAGAAGAAAGAGATGGTAAACCTCCATCCCATGGCCCTAATCCAGTCTTGGAATGCTCTTCATCCAAAATGCAGAGATATTCACTGCAGCCCTAGTCTCTCCACACCCCACAAACTACAGCAGCTATCGGTAAAAAGATCCCCTCCAATCTATAAGAAAGCAGACATTCCTCTTACCATGCAGCTTGCCCTCTTAGATAGTAGAGGAAGCTGCACAGAAAATGCTTCACTCACATGACATCAATTCCAGTGGGGGATTATGCAATGATCAAACAAAGCCAATCCCAACAGAGGCATCAACTTGAAGACTGATCCCCAACAAGTATCCCTATAAGAGTATCTTCAACTGCATGCTGGATTTCCCCAGCTGGAAACTGCCTACGTGCAGCAAAACCAGTTCCCTGCCTGAAAAGCAGCCTGGACCAGTTCCAGCCAGAGCTTTGGCTTGATACAGAATAACGTTGGGGGTGCAGACCCACCTGTTACATATCAGTTCCATGGAGGGGCCAGAAGAGTCATCTGGCTGATGACAGAAGTGGAGTGTTCATCCAGTTTATCACAATATGAAGTGCTTCACAAAACTACATGAACATTCATTACCAATGCAACAGGGAAATCAAACAAGCAGTAATTTCACAGACTACTCGTATTACAAAGTAGGGATGGGACTTTTGGGTTAACGCAAGTGAAAAAGTAACCAACATGAAAGAGCTCTTGCTTTTTTTGAATCCTTCACTGATTTCCAGTAGAGAGCCTCTGAAATCCAATTTATAGAACCATAGAATAATTGAGTTGGAAGAGGTCTATAAGGCCAACCCCCAGCTCAGTGCAGGAATCCAAATCAAAGTGGATCTGACAGATGGCCTTATCCCCTCAGGGGACGAACTTCTCTATCACGTCGATCTCCAATGAGCCTACAATAAGGATAAAAGCCTGCAAGGGCAGGATCTCCCCATATAAGGAATATATCCAGGCAGAGCTGCCTACAACTACTTACACCCCAGTGGGCCTCATGTCGTTAACCTCCCCACTGTCTACTGGTGCCCAGTTCACTAGAGCACCACAAAGACTGCAGGATGACCAGCCAGGACATGACAGCAGGGGCTACAGTAATTCTTCTCAGTCCTCAACTCTCCCTCAACTATTTAATATCCAAGAGTCCAGGCAGAGGAAGGAACCACTGACACCACTGCAAGCGCCCCGCTCCTCATCTAACTCAGCTAAGGTGAGCGTGGACATTCACAACCACGAGAAGCTCAGTGACTGCCCTATGGTCCCACTGTTTCTGCTAGAACCCTTGGCTACCTTGGCTGCAGACAACCTATCCGGGGTGGTCCCTCATGCAGACAGCCCGCCGCTAAATTCGATGATGTGTGCCCCACTGCTGTCGGCAAACTGACATACTGCCAACTTGCCCTCCGTTGGCCCCGATGATGCCCTTAGATTGATTTCCTGGAACGTGGCGGGGTGGTACAGGAAACTGCAGGACCCTGAGTTCAGCGATTTTCTCCGAGGCTTTAGCATTATCCTACTTCAAGAAATGTGGGCAGTTCATTCTATACTACTAACAGGATATGTCTCATACTCCCTTCCAGCACAAAGGCTCATGGCAAAGGGTCGCCCATCTGGGGGCCTAGCAATATTAGTTGCTGACTCCCTATCTTCAGATTCTGTTCTCACAGTTGATGGTAGTTGTAAAATCCAGGGTATAAAACTTAAAACCAGGAACCAAGAAATCTTGATAGCCAATGTCTACATGCCCCCAGTCTCTTCCAAGTCTCACAGGGCCTGTCAATGGGAAGCCTTGAGCCATGCCTTAGACGATCTTGATCTTAGGTTTCCAGGGATCCCTCTTTTGCTAGCAGGAGATTTTAATGCTAGAGTAGGCCAGGGTGAGGTCGTATTCGACCGTGTCCTGGATACATTTAGTGATGCTTCCCTCTTACATCTCTATGTTTCAGAGAGGCAGTCTAAAGACCACCAAATTAACGATGCGGGGATTCATTTGGCAAAACTCTGTTTTCTTAGAGGTTTAATTTGGCTAAATGGCCTTACAGAGTCCGACAGCGAGGGTGAGTTCACGTACATCTCCCCCCATGGATCCAGCACAATTGACTATATTTTGATTCCTGTTTCCCTTTTATCATGTGTGGCTGAGTTCAGGGTGGGTGAGCCCTTAGCTAGCGACCATCTCCCCTTATGTTGTAGCCTTGCTCTCAACACAGACTCTACTGTTTTGACCAACTTGGCCCTTGAGGAGTGTCCATTGATCCTGCCCAGAATCAAATGGAACCACAGAGCAAAACATCTCTTTGAAAAAGTAATTAATCTAGACATGACACCGCAAGGCTTCCCCAATTGGTTATCTTCATCAAAGCCCGAAGACCACATCAAAGGCTTTGAGAACCTAATAGACACCATATTAGCCAGCCTTGGCCAGCTTCCTCAACAACCTCAGAAAAGACAGGCCCCGGCCACATGTCCTAAGTTAGACAAGGAATGTCTTGCCTTGAAGCAGGATATGAGGAGGATCTATAATAACTATAGATCCTCAAGGGCCTTTAAGCTCCCCTCTCAGTACTTTGAGTTGGAAAACCACCTCAGAATAGCCATTAAGAAGCTCCATCACCGCTCTATAATGGACCGCTGGTCTCATTTAGCTCAGGCTATCAACTCAGGTAACAACAAAAAAATTTGGGAGGTGGTTTCAGGTTCTTTCATTTTTAATAAGATCTCACAGGACCTCCCCTATATACCAGCTGGGATTTGGGAACAGCACTTCTTGGCCACTTTTTATGATAGCTGCAAGCCCACAGTGCCAACCGACTCGCTCCCACCCAGAGATTTTCCGGAATGGGCCCCAGTTACAACTAGTGAAATAAAAAAACTTATAGGACACCTTAGAACTGGAAAGGCACCGGGTCCCGATGCCCTGCCTCCGGAACTGCTTAAGGCTTACCCTGATTGGTGGGCGCCTGTGCTTGCTGCTTTATTTACCTCCGTTAATCGATCTGGTATCATGCCTAGACCTTGGACACAGGCCATAGTGATTCCCATTTATAAGAAGGGCGATAAGAAATCCCCTGCAAATTATAGACCAATAAGCCTTCTCGCTATCACTGGGAAGATGTACGCCAGTTATCTACTCCATAAACTACAAGACTGGCTTTTAGATCAAGATATACTGGGACCTGAACAAGCGGGTTTTAAGGCAGGAAAGTCTACATTAGACCATTGCTTGATCTTATCCCATCTGATTTCTAAATACGCCTCACAGCGTAATACTCGCTTCTATGCAGCCTTCCTAGATCTAAAAGGGGCCTTTGATTCCATCGATAGAGATATCTTATGGCTAAAGCTCGCCAGGCTGGGTATAGATAGGAGGCTCCTTTTCTTAATCCAAAAACTCCATGAGGGCTCTACATGTCGCATAAAAATGTCGAAGCAGGGGGCCCTTTCCAATCAGATTTTTTCCAACAGAGGAGTGAAGCAAGGCTGCATTCTGGTGCCAACTCTGTTCAATTTATTTATTAATGACCTCGCCCCACTCCTACATAATATCAATGGTCATAGCCCCAAATTGGGCCATATACTGATTCCAATTCTATTATATGCGGACGACATGGTTCTCCACTCCCGCACAAGGGTTGGCCTGAAGCGGCTAGTTACTGGTTGCTATGACTATTTGATACGCAATACACTCCAATTAAATTTTGAGAAATCTAAAATTATAGCTTTTGGCAAAGCTTGGAAACCCTTCTCGTGGTCTTTCAATGGCAATTATATTCAGCAGGTTAGAGAGTTTAAGTACTTGGGTGTCTTTTTTCATTATCGACACTCCTGGACAACTCACCAACGGACAGCGATTAAGTCAGCAAAGCTCTCAGCACAGGCTATCTTACGTTTCCATCGTACGTGGGGCCACTCTTACATCCCTGCTGCGTTGCAGATTTTTAATGCTAAATCAGCAACACAGCTTCTATATGGCGTTCCCATCTGGATGTCTGCATTACACAGTTCGGTGGAAAGAGTCCAATCTACATTTCTATATAAAAATCTTTGGCCTCCCCCACTGTGTGCCTTATGCTGCTCTATGCCTTGAAGGCGGTCAACACAGGATTGAGACCCAGGCTTGGCTCAGATTCTTGAAGTATTGGATCAGAATCTGTTTCTTCTCACCTCAGGACACCTTATTCCAAGCGCTGCTTGCTGACAGTCTGTTTCCAAAAGGTTTGGCCCTATTTCTTAAGAAAATCAAGACCCTGGGGCTGTCACCAGATTTACTGGGCTCAATACCCCCCTCCAGGGTGTTCCAAACAATCAAAAAAAGGGTTTTGGATATAGAGGGGCAAACTTTGCATAGCGCTGCCCAAAGAGTCTGTTCACCACTTTATTTTCAGCTGCCCCTTACCCATGGCAGTAGACCGATCTATCTTTATCATTCAGAACAGCCACAAGATCAATGGGCATTTACCCTCGCCAGGTGCAATATAGTACCATCGAGCTTAGCGCAGGGCAGGTATATGGGTTTACCTACAGAACTGAGAGTCTGCCCGTGTGGTCAGGGTGAGGTTGAATCTTTGCAGCATATGTTATTTTATTGTATTCTGTACAAGGATATTCGCCTGTCTCATTTGAGCACTTTTCTCTCCTCCCATTCTGGATGGGATGATCTGAGGAAAATGCAACATCTTTTAAGTGGCAATATAAAGGAACTTACCTTGTCAACTGCTAGATACGTCTATGCCATTATGCAGAGACGTCGTAGCGTGCTCTCGCAGAATGTAGAGCCCTAAATATGCATTTGGCTAGTCCCTGCCACCTGTTAGCCGTTGAACATTTTAGATGTATTTTATTGTATTTTATTGTGTTTTAATTTATGCAGTATGCCAATAAAGGTTCCTGAACTGAACTGAACTGACAGATGGATGTCCAATTTCCTCTTGAATGCCTCCAGAGTTGGAGTACTCACCACCTCTGGAGGTCACTGGTTCTGTTGTTGCAATGCTCTAACAGTTAGGATATTTTCCTGATATTCAGCCAAAATCAGACTTCCTGTAACTTCCTGTAACTTGAACCCATTATTACGTGTCCTGCACTCTGGGATGATTGGGAACAGATCTGTCCCTCCTCTGTATGACAATCTTTCACGTATTTGAAAACTGCTATACCAGTAGTTCCCAACCTTGGGTCTCCAGATGTTTTTGGACTACAACTCCCAGAAATCCTGGCCAGCACAGTTAGTGGTGAAGGCTTTTGGGAGTTTTAGTCCAAGAACATCTGGATACCCGAGGTTGGGAACCATTGTACCATCCTATCTCCCCTCAGTCTTCTTTTCTCCAGGTTAAACATGGTCAGTTCTTTCAATCTCCCATCATAGGGCTTGGTTTCCAATCATCTGATCATTCTTGTTGCCCTCCTCTGAATTTGCTCCAGTTTGTTGACATCCTTCATAAAATGGACACAGGACTCAATATGAAGTCTAATCAGTGCCAAATGGAGGGGGAATAGCACTTCATGAGAGTTGAGAGACTGTACTTCTGTTAATGCAGCCTAAAATAGCATTTGTGCTATCCAACCCGCACTTAGCTTGCTAATCAGAATATCATGAGGCATTTTGTCAAAGGTTTTGCTGAAGTCATGATATATTACATCTACAGTATTCCCATCATCATCTACCAGGGAGATTATCTGATAAAAAAATGAGATAAGATTAGTCTGGCAGAATTTGTTCTTGACAAATCTATATTGGCTTCCAGTTGTTACGGCATTGTTTTCAAGGTACTTGCAGAGTGACTGCTTTAATCTGTTCCTGAATTTTCCCTCAGATTGATGTCAAGTTGACTGACTCGTTCTTTCTTTTTCCCCTTTTGAAGAGAGAGACAATGTTAGGCCTCCTCCAGTCACCCAGCACTTCTCCCATCCTCCATGATTTCAAGAAAATAATGGCCAGTGGTTCTGAGATCTCTTAGGCAAGTTCTTCAATATCCTTGGATGCAGTTCATCCAGCTCCGGGGATCTGAACTCATTCAAACTAGTAAGGCATTCCTTGACTAAATGTTTATCCATTTCAAGCTGTGATCCTGTCCCCTCCCTTTATACTTCACATTTGCCTTCATACATTGTCTTTTGGGAAAAGATCCAGCTGAAATAGGAATTGAGCACTTCTGCCTTTTCTCTGTAACCTGTTATCACTTTTTCATCTCCACTGAGTAACTGAGCCACTGTTTCTTTTCTCTGCCTTTTGCTATGCACGTACCTAAAGAATGCTTTTTTCTTGCTCTTGCTAACCTCAGCTCAGTCTCAGCTCTTGCCTTCCTAACACCATCCCTGCAATTCTTTGCTCTTTGTCTGTATTCTTCTTTTGTGGCCTGGCCCTCCTTCGACTTCCAACATGTGTCCTTTTTTTGTTTTCATGTCCTCTGATTCAGTATTTCAAAAGAGAGGCTGACGAAATTATCAGAATTTATTCAGATTTCCTCATTCAGATTACCTCAATTTTCTCTTGTATGCAAAATTGTCCCACTGATATTCCCGCAAACAGTGCTGCAACTCTTATGAGGAGGGGTGTCAACTACCAATTAGGGTTCAGAGAAGTTTTGATGGACAGTGTGTTTGAATCAGTAAAAGGTTGTGAAAACCTGGAGTGGCTGCTATTTAGCTACTTGGTTATTTGTTTGCTATTACTGTTGTGAGAGCTCTTCTGAGCTCAAATTTGGATTGAATTTGTTCCTTGCTGGTATGCTACTGCTGTTCCTCTATTGCAGATTTTTTTTAAAAAAAATCTTGCTGTTGTTCCTCTAATTTTGGATTGCTTTCTGGATTTCTTGGATTCTCTGTATTTTTGACCTTTTTATGTTATTGATTTTTGGAAGGAACCCCACCCACCCCCATTTCTTTTATTAGCTGACTGGATAGCTCAGTGGTTTAGGTATCTGGCTGCAGAGTTTGGGGGTTTGATTCTCCATTGTGCCTCCTATGAGTAGAACCTTGGGAAAGCTACACAGTCCCCGAGCACCGCCAGAAAAAGGAAATGGTAAACCACTTCTGAGTATTCTCTAACTGTTAAAAGGGCCGCCATAAGTAAGAATTCACTTGACTTTATTGTTGTTGTTATTTACTTTATTGTCATATGGACTCCACACCCTTGACCTGGTAGATTATGCCTGTACTGCTGACCGAAGCCATCAAAGTGGTAGAGGGGAGAGCTGTCTCTCCAATCTCCTGTATTCTATCTTGGGGTTTGGAGTTGGTGGGGATATGATTATACTGCCCGAAATGACTATATGTGTGTGTGCACTATATTCTCATGATTATGATTTCTCTTTCTCATCTACACTTTTTCCTGCTGATAAATTGATGAGGATAGTGATGTGATAAATGTGAACTTTAAAGTATTATTACTGACTACATCAATACTTTAAAATATTATTAATGCCTGTCTATGATTGATTCTTCTGTTTTGTGTACTGTTGTTCTCAAATAGCAATCTCAAATAGAAAACCTAAATGAAAGTCAGTACCTGAATGTACCCAAAAAAGTTTTTCTCCTGCACATTCCTATTACACATTCCTATACTCTACTATCAGAATTAGATGGTGCACTCTTCCTGGTTAAAAAGCTTGAACTCTTTCACAGAGGACTGTAGAATACATTAAGTCACCAAATTAATAGCGAAGCACTTTTTACTAACAAGACAATCATACAGGAGATTGTCACACATTCCATTTCTTGAATACCCCAGCAGTCATCTTCTTGTTTGTCTGAAACTGCCTAACATTTACTTTAGCTAGCTCCTATTATTGTCCCTCCTCTTTGCAGCAAAAAGTGGAGAAAAGGAAAAAGAAAGAAAAGCAAGCAAAAACTCTTTGCATCAGTGAAGAACCATTAAAGATCCTTTAAAAAAATACCTGTGAAGTCAGTATCACTGGAATGACAGTGTACCACATAAATATTAACAAACTGATTGACAAGTAGCTGAACCACAGATCCAAAAGCAGAGCAAAAGCCAAGTGTGCTGCTTATGTATTGTCCCACAGAATTTTAAGCACTAATTAAAATTACGCAGGCTACACATTGCCCCTTCAGTGAGGTGGGTACACAAATTACTGACCCTGGAAGGATGGAAGGCCAGCTAACTGAGCCCAGGATCAAACTCAGGTTGTGAGTAGAAATGGGGGTATTTGTATTCGAATACAAATACCCCTGCACAGGTGGACACTGCTGCAGCCAGCTCTGTGCTCCCTTCCAATCACTCCGGAGCTCATGGTTGACTATCCACTCCTGGCAGACGGAGGGAAGACGAGCCTCCCTGCCAGGCTGACAAGTGGCTAGTCGACTGCAAGCTCCGGAGCAATTGGAAGGGAGCGCGGAGCTGGCTGCAGCAGTGGATGGGTCAGTGGACGGTCCAGCCCCTCTCATTATGTCCATCTGTGCGTGGGTATTCGTATTCATATACGAATACGACTACCCCCATCTCTAGTCGTAAGCAGTCTTGACTGCAATACTGCAGTTTAACCACTGTGCCACAAGGCTCCAAACTCTTCACTACAAGATCCAAACTCTTCACTGCAAGGAATAAAAAAAGGTTGCCAGAAGGAATGTCTTCTCCCAAATATAACAGCCTTGATTTTATTATATTCTTCAGTGACCCTTTCTCAGGAGCCTCTACCAAATTAAGTAAGATGTGCTGCTACTAAGTAGTGAGCCTTCTCAGTGGTGACCTAACTGAGAGACACCCTTCTCAGAGAAGTCTCATCCAGACATTTGCCTGAACAGGTGAAAAGGCTATATCCAGGTGCCTAATATAAGCCCTAGCCTCTGCACTCTGACCACCCAGTAGTCAAGTTAGACCCTTGCATACTGAAAGCCAGAAGAAAACTTTGTGAGTGCATTCAGAAGTGGACAAAGCATGTCAAGCTCTTTCATTTGCTTTATTTCAATCAATTAACCCATTCTTCTATACCTTAAGGCTCTATTGTTGCCTTATTTTGGGATACAGGGAAGTGACTCATCAAATGCAGATGGCAAGCATATTTTGTGGGCAATAAATACATGACAAATACCGACTGACAACAGATGAATGGCTGTCAAAGCAAAAGCCATAGCAGATGTCCAACAGTATGAACATGGTTACTGGAGATGAAGGACAGGTGCTGTATGCTTCTGCCTAAGGAAATGGGAAGCAATTGAAATCAGAAGCAGGAAGTGACAATACTGAACACTTTATTTTGCTAACTTTGTTAGCTTTTGAAAAATACCCAAATGACTTGGTTGATGGATAGCACAGAAATAACATGAATAGAATACCATGAAATATCTCGAGCTTCACTCACTGTGAAAAGATTGGATCGGCGCTTTGACTGTTTACGAACAGGGGTTGGAGTGTTGGTTGTAGGTGGAACATCAATCCGTAGCTCTTTCTGGCTGGTGCTTGGAGTAGATGGGACAGAAGAAGAATAATCACTTAAACTCCCTCCTCCGTTGCTGGTCTGTAAATGATTAAAATCCATTTTAGAAGAAATAAAGCCAATTCCTATTTCATATACCTAATTTTATTTTCAACAGCAGTGTTGCATTTTTTTAAAAAGATCTATATCTTTAACACAATTTATTTCACTCTATTTCATTAGAATTTATAATTTAAGGGACTAACAGATAATGTGTAATGCAAATTCTTCAATTAGATGAATACTCACTATATTTCTCTTGATTCAGAGTAGTATTAGAATGCTTGTGAAACATTCAGACATGACAGAGTCTGGGATGGAAGTATAGGAGGGACAGGTTTTTTTTCCCAGCTGAGTAATCTCATTGTAAGTATGATAAGTATGAAATCTACCACTTCCAACTAAATGTCTCCTTTGTCATTTAATGGGCCCAGGGCTCTTCAACATTTTTATTAATGACTTGGATCACGAGATCCAGGAAATGCTAATCAAATTTGTGGATGGCACAAAATTGAATGGAATAGCTAATATCCTGGAAGACTGAAACAGAATTCAAAATGATCAAGATAGGCTTGAGCACTGGGCTGAAAACAACAGAATGAAATTCAACAGGGATAAGAGGTCAAACTCGATGGCCTCATGGGCCCCTTCCAACTTCATGATTCTATACCATGTATGGGTGTGAAAGCTGGGCAGTAAAGAAAGCTGACAGGAAAAAAATTGATTTCTTTGAAATGTGGTGCTGGAGGAGAGCTTTGCAGATACCCTGCACTGCCAGAAAGACAAACAAGTGAGTCCTAGGTCAAATCAAGCCTGAACTATTTCTGGAGGCAAAAATGTTGATACTGAGGCTGCTCTAGTTTGGGCACATCATGAGAAGGCAGGATTGTCTGGAAAAGACAATAATGCTGGGAAAGGTGGAAGGCAGCAGGAAAAGAGGAAGATCAAATATGAGATGGACTGACTCCCTAAAGGAACCCACAGGTTTGAGTCTACAAGAGCTGAGCAAGGCTGTTGAGAACAGGACATTTTGGAGATCGCTCATTCATAGGGTCGTCGTAAGTCGAAGTGACTTGACAGCACATAGCAACAACAAATTGATCTCCACAAGATGTTTAAAGGCCTGTGAATCAACATTTATATCTGTTACTTCCAGGATGTTTCTGATCTCCTTGAGATGCCCAGTTCTCTGGAGTGACAACAATTACTAAAGATCAAAGAGCTCTTTTCCATATTTTGTTCATGTACCAATCTAGGTAACTAAGCCTCCTTGTGCATTTCGAAAAGAAAAACTTGACAGTTTCTACTCGAACATACTTCATTTCATCTCAGTTTCCAAAACCTCAGCAATGTAGAGGAGAAAAAAATGAAAATAGGGACAGAAAAACAAACTGTAGTAGTAGTAGTCAACAAGACTCAACACTGATGTCATTCAACTTTGCCACTGGGTTTCACTGGTGATCAGGAATGCTTTTAGCACCTCCAAGCCCAAAGTTAGTGTGAGTCCTGCTGGCCCCTCCCACATGTCTTTCGTTCATTCTAGACTGTAAGTACATGAGACCGACAGTTGAACATGCAACAGGTTTTACTGAACTTATGAAAGGTTAAATAACAAACAGGTTAGAACTCAGTCCTACTCTTTCAAGTCTTGTTAACCTCACTGGCTCAAAGTCTTCTTTTAAAGAAAGGAGTCCCCCAGTCCCACACACCCCCAGGGTCCTTACTGATGGAACAGACAGTCCAGTTCTTTTCCTACTGATTCCTCCTGCCTTCCTTGCAGCCCATCATTCTCACTCAACCCAATACAATGGCTAGTAGGGGATCTTGGGATGTTCATGCTTTCCCCTCTCACCTTTGGGTACTTGAAGTTGCACCAAAACTCCCTCACAGGGGGTCCTCCTTGTAAACATAGTCCCATTCTAACTCTTCCTCAGGGAAGTACTCTGCCCTGAGGTCTGAGTTCTAACCCATTTGTTATTGAATCTTTTACAATGTCCCAGTCCATTCCTCGAGGACCTCTCTCCAAGTGTCCTTCTCAAGGTTTTCCTAGGATCCTACTTGGCTCCCAACAGCTCCTTGTGCTTTCTGTACAACTTCAATCTCAGAGTTTTCTTCTACTAATTCCCCGGGCTTCTCCTCCTCCTCCTCTTCTCCTCTGGACTCCATCTGACAGCCTAACTCTTCCTTTGCTAAGTTCTCTACTTTCCCACTCCCACCCTTTCCTGGCAAGGCTTCCTTTATATCTGTTAACCGCTGGGGTAGAACACTATCTCCTTCTGTCTAATCGGGTAGCTTCCAATCCCTAACATGGACATTACAACACGTCTCTGTCTGGATCCCAAATTCCCATGAGTAACAAGTAGTAGCATTCCTCTCCTCGGGTTCCTGCACAAGAACCACATCGAAATGCTCTTCACATTGTGGAGTGGGGTATGTGGGCCCTGGCTTAAAGCACAACGGCTCACCAACAGGAGCATCCCTGTCTTCCACACACTTAGCTGATGGTGAACATTCATTCCTTTCAAACTGATGTACAATAAGGGTTGCAATAGTTCCACCAATGCTCCTGTAGCCACAATGGTCTTCCTTTTTTTCAGGGCATATATCAATTCATTAGTTTTTTCAAACACTCACCTCTCTTGTGCCCCAATGCAATTTTGCCAGTTGAGACAACAAAGATCCATACAAACGGATGACAAGAACTGCCTCCATGGAGGTCCATAGACATTCAACCACCATCTTTCAGAACTCACTGCAAGACTTTGCTATACATTTTATAGAAATAGGTATATTTGGAGGTATTCATTTCTAACCACATTATATAAGCTGCCACTTGTTGCTGGTCGAGTTCAACATAAATTCAAGTAATGAGACAGCATGATAGCCCCAATGAAAATGCGATCCAAAGCACTATTAAAATTTTTCATCCCAACCTGAAGTTGTCAGAAACCTGAATCTACACCCAGATATTATGGTACTCCATAGTGTAACAGAAAATCCATTACGATCTAAATCCTCCTGCCTAATTATGCTGGCATAACACAGACAGTATAATTTTTGGAGATGAATTGCCTCAAATTAAGAAATTATTACAGACATTATCTATTGCACACTGAGTTGTGGGACATAGTGTGCAACTGATAATGTCTATGGTGATTTTTTTAATGGGAGGCAACTAGCCTCCAAAAGTTACACCACTTGTGTAGCTACAAAAAGGGCTTTTAGCCTGGGGTGGGTGGGAAATCACCCACTTCTGTTGCCCAATTTTAATCTCACAAAACGGGATGAAGATAGAAAAAAATCTATTTCATACCTGGCTGATATGTACTGCAGAGACTTGGGTTGAACATACAGATGAGTGGCTTGGAGAATTTGGTAACGATTTGCAAGGACCTATCGAAAGCTGCTGCTTTTTCCTTGTTGCAACAATCTTCTGTGCAACTGTAAAGACAAAATTAAAATACATTCATTATCTTCCCCTCTGTCCAGAGGTGAGGTACCATATCCACATTCAACAGCAATTTCATGATTTGATCTACATGATCAAATAGTAATCCTGTGTCTAATGGGCATACAAACTAATAGGGAGAGGAAAAAAGTGGTATTGCACGGGGCTGAACAGCATGGTTTTGGTTATACACAGAATCTTTTTCATTACATAAATAAATATTCCAATAAACAAACAAAAAGTTCAATAAATAAATATTCAATAAATACTGTACCCTGGCAACCCAGAACCCCATGAGTTCAACACTGAAGGTGTCAAAGTGGTCTGCTTCCCCCCCCCCCCCCACACACACACACACCATCTCTAATTCAGACTCTAGATCAAGGATCATAAGGACCTTTAAGGCTCATTACACATGGTACTGTATGGAAAGGACTGTCAGTGCTGTGGAAGAAAACCCCAACAGAGAGAACTGTTCTCTCTCTCTCTCTCTCTGTGTGTGTGTGTGTGTGTGTGTGTGTGTGTGTGTGTGTGTGTGAATCAACCGTTTATGCTTTGTAATTATGTTCTAGGGGCATAAGAGTTACACACAGATTTTGAACTACATGGGGGGTCCGGTTGTTGAAGGGAGATGTGTGTGTAGGTAATTAATGCATCCATATCATATGTGCTTTCAGTCACAATAAATATGAACAAGCTTCAATACTTTTAAAATCAATCTCATCTCTTTTTTGCTTTCTCCATGAGTAAATTTACAATCAAAGTTGTGAGGGAATAATTTGGTCCAAGAGAAAACCAGAAAATCAGTTTTCATTCGAGTGTGATGGATCTGGTCAGTCAAGGGGGAAGAAGGGAGAACTAAAACAAATCACACAGATCCAACTTTATTTGAAAAAAACTGGCCACAAGTCTATTGGCTACAGCTGCCAAATAGCCAAATCAGTGTTAGCATGGAGGATGGATCACACATCAGTCAACCTGCCTGGTAGCTGATGATAACCCAAGTAACAGAACTGGATTTAGCCACATGGGCATGTGCCATTGTGTGGACTCCTCTGTCACCAGGGTGGACGGAAGTGCACATCTCCTGACCTGTGTGTATACCTAGACTCTTCTCCCTACCCCCTAAAAGGGGGTGCACCCAAGGAGTGCCTTCATCCCCAGAGATCCTCCCATTCCCCATGAATCTGTCCTCATGCTCAAAACTGCCCCCAATAAAACTGTGACAACATTACAAGAAACCATTCCGTTTTACTATATACACATATATACCAGACAAATACAAACATGAACAGGGAGCTTGGCTTAAAGAAGCTCCAATGATGAAAGTGGCCAGCTAGTCGAGACCAGCCTTTTTTTCCCACCTCCGGACTGATCCCTGCCTACCAGCAGCCCTGACCTATTTCCTAGAACAGCCACCCTCAATCTGGTGCTCTCCAAATGTCTTGGACTACAAATCGTAACAGTCTCAACCAACAGTCTAAGATGATGGCAGTATAGAATGCCTTCATGAAAACATGATGGGGATACTTCCACAGTATTTGTCCACAATACTCTAATATGTTTAAAATTCAGCTGTAGCACTGTAGTGAAATAAAAGCGTACTCGATAGATAGTTCAGCCTTAGTCAAATAAATGGTAACTTTTGCATCAAAACCAATATCTATTGATAACTGCTCACTGAAATCCTGTTTGCGCTACTACCCTAAGTGAAGGCTGATAATGTCATCAGTCCTGATGTTTTTCTAAAAATTAAAGAATACTGATCCTCCCCCTTCATCATTGGGAAGCTACTGAAGGTTGCAGGATGGGAAGAGGTCTTTAATTTCCAAAACTTGCTGCCAGCATTAACATTATCCCAGTGCTGGCAATTTTAAAAACTGTCCCCTCATTTCCCACAGCCCCAATTGCTTCTTGATGATGAAAAGGATCCCACAGGAGCCTTGGGAGCCTTGGGACATTTGGGGGGGGAAATTGGAAATGTTTTTTTTTCCCCAAAAAAATCACTGAGGCTGAAAACATCATCAGCCCTACATGACATTTTTGCATGAAATCAATTTCAGCCACTAAATATGAGCACCACCCTCAACAATCAGAAAGGAATAACACTCAATGTTATTTATTATTAAAAAAACAATGACTTAATCAACAAAGAAAAAAACATAAAAGAAAGAAACAAAATACAAGCAAGCAACTGGCAACACCTTGAAATAAGTATTCCAACAGGAAAAAAGTGTCCCCAGCCATACAATCCACAGACAGAGGGGCATTACAAAGATCCAGAGTGATGATTAAGAAGGTTCTGTTCCTTGTGGAGGACAGCTTGTCCTCTGAATATGAAGTCTTCCTTAACTGATCTCAAACTACAACGAGATTCATATAAAAGTAGATGCCTGAAACATGGCACATAGGAATGGGATGTTTGGGACTACAAATTCTTCACTCTGGGAGTTATACCCACCTCACAGACATCTTATGACAGTGGTTCCCAAACTTGGATAACCCAGGTGTTCTTAGACTGCAATTCCCAGAAGCCTTCACCACCAGCTGTGCTGGCTGGGGTTTCTGGGAGTTGCAGTCCAAAAACACCTGGGTTCCCAAGGTTGGGAACCACTGCCTTATGAGAACCCAAATGATTGTATCTGGGGAGGAAAGGCCTAAACTGGAAGGCTTTGAGGCTTAGCAAGCCCTCACTCCACCCAACCCTCCTGTTCAAAAAAGAAAGCTTCCCCATGATGCACTGGGACAGGAAAGGGATGCTAGAGCTAACTAAGCCTTAAAGCCTTCCAATTTTGGCCTTGCTCCCAGCTGTGTCACATTTGACAAAGGGAATGCTATAGAGTCTAGACATAGTATACCTTGGCTTCAGCAAAGGTTTTGACAAAGTGCCCCATGATATTCTGTTTAGGAAGCTAACTAGGTGTGGGCTGGACAGAACAACTGTCAGCTGGATACACAGTTGGCTACAGAATCGTACTCAGAGAGTGATGGTTAATGGCTCTTTCTCCAACTGGGTGGAGGTAACAAGTGGGGTACCCCAGGGCTCAGTCCTGGGCCCAGTGTTCTTCAACATTTTTATTAATGACGTGGATCATGAGATACAGGGAATGTTAATCAAATTAGCAGATGATACAAAATTGGGTGGAATATCTAGTACCCTGGAAGACAGAAACAAAATTCTAAATGATCTATCTAGATAGGCTGCAGCACTGGTCTGAAAACAACAGAATGAAATTCAACAGGGATAAGTGCAAAGTACTGCACCTCGGAAAAAGAAACCAAACACACAGTTACAAGATGGGGAATATCTGGCTCAGCAATACTATCAGTGAGAAGGATCTTGGAATCATCATAGATCACAAGCTGAATATGAGCCAACACAGTGATGTGGATACAAAAAAGGCAAATGCTATTTTAGGCTCCAAATCACATGAGCTACTAGTTCCCCTCTATTCAGCACTGGTTAGGCCTCATCTTGAGTTCTGTGTCCAGTTCAAGAAGAATGGCAACAAATTGGAACAAGTTCAGAGGAGGGCAACAAGGATGATAAGGAGGCTGGAAACCAAGCCTTATGAGGAAATACTGAAAGAACCGGGCATGTTTAGCCATGAGAAAAGAAGATTGAGGGGAGATAGGATAATATTCTTCAAATACTTAAAAGGCTGTCATACAGAGGAGGGGCAAGATCTGTTCTCGATCATCCCAGAGTGCATGACACACAACAATGGGCTCAAGTTATAGGAAGCCAGATTTCAGTTGAATATCAGGAAAAATATCCTAGCAGTGAGGCAATGGAACCAATTACCTTGAGAGGTGGTGAGCACTCCAACACTGAAGTTATTCAAGAGAAAATTAGACCATCATCTGTCAGAACTGCTTTGATTTGTATTCCTGCATTGAGCAGGGGGCTGGACATGATGGCTCCTTCGAATTTCATTTATGATTCTATGATTCTATGATTAAGTTGTTTCTAATGTAGACAGAACTCTCAGAGTGGAGAGAAATGGTATTTGTAGTCCAGAAAATCCAAAAATTCCATCCCTAGCAGTTCAAACTGGGCCTGAAAACATAATAACTGATGTACCTATTTGTTCTGCAGTGTAACATGTTTACTCTGATTGACTCCCAATCCTGGTCAGACAGCAACATTATGTACCACTTACTCAACTATCTTCATAGACCATCTGACTAGAACACACAAGTCAGTCTCAGTCTCACCAAAACAGATAATGGTGCTCAGTTCACAGTTGTTCAGCAGGATGCATAACCAGAGAAGCAACCAATGCTTATAACTCACACAACAGCTGGCAGTCACCTAACAATCCAGGTACAAAGCTGAGCCCAGAACCACGCCACAGTGGCAAGTATCAGCTGAACTGTACAGCAGTCTCCATAGAAAATTAGGCCTTTTCCCTTCCAACAGGCACGGGTTACTTTCAATTAAATTAAAGACTTAGATCAAAATTTTGTTGCGAAGAAACTGCACATGCAAGGACAATCAGGCAACAGTTGCCCTTTTCTGGCACGCTCTCCTCTGTGCATCTTGTTAATGACAACCTGCTAGGGATGGGGCACCTACGTTCCTGCTCAAGCACTCCATATTCCCCTAACAGGATTTTGACCTTAGAATCATAGGCCTAAATCCAGCAGCTAGTCCCAAGTAGAACTAATCAATGCAAATTACACAAGTGCTGATTTATCATTTATCATTCGGTAATTGATTCAATGGATCCACTCTAAGTATCACTAGCAATTCAATTTAGGCCATCGGTAGCACTCCTTAGATGTAAAAGAGTACAGGGTTGAAAATGTAGATCATGATGTGGTATCTCTGAAACAACGAGTCATAAGCCATATCCATATATTAGCAGGCTCACAGCAGAAGAATAAACACTGAAGTAGTTCACTGCAGCTCTGAAGCACATATTTGGCAAGCTCATCCGCTAATGCTGTATCATACTTCACTGTTCTCAGACATGGGAAGTAGAGGCATGACAACTGTTGGGACTGGAGATTTCTAGTCTTTTTGAAGCAATACAGTGGAGCCACCAAAAATTAGGAACCACTGCTGACTTCCACACTGAATGGTACAGGAAGAGGCAGCAATGACAGACACAAGGTAAAGTGCTTGACTGCACCTGTCATCTTAATTCTGATTCCCACAAGCATGCTGTTACTATGCATCAGGCACCGAAATCACCTGCAGAAGGAATAGCTGCTGCTAGAACTCCATTTCAGAGCATGGAGAGCCCTTAATGGAACATGTTAAATCAAAAGCCTTTCTCTCAAACTCTATTTCATGTTTAATGTTTAATGACTCCAAAATATGGGAAGGTCAAGAGAAAAGATTTAGTTCTGTCTTGAATATAATTTTTATATGTTTACAGAAATCAGCCACAAAACTCATTTGTGTGTGTGTGTGTTTTGTATGTTGCTCAAACCATATACACAAGTATTTGGAGTATGGATAGCACTGACTTTGAGACCCTATTTAGGCAGCACATCCTGGCATGCTGAACAATCTAAATCACACTCAGTATAAATATAAGTATACTTTAATACAGTCATGTGGAAAAAAAGTACACCCTCTTGGAATTCTATGGTTTTATGTATCAGGACATAATAAAAATCACCTGGTCTTTACAGGTCTGAAAATTGGGTAAATACAGCCTCAGATGAACAACAACACAATTACATATTACATCATGTCATCATTTATTTTACAAAAATAATGCCAAAATGGAGAAACCATGTGGGGGAAAAACTAAGTACACCTTATGATTCAATAACTTGTAGAACCACCTTTAGCAGCAGTAACTTGAAGTAATTGTTTTCTGTATGACATCGTTGTGGAGAAATTTTGGCCCACTCTTCTTTATTTATTTATTTACCACCCATCTGGCAGCCAAGGCCACTCTGGGCAGTTTACAACAACTAGACAGAACAACAAAGTAACAAAATAAACCAACATCAATACATTAAGAAGCACAAATCAAATAACATAAAATGCAGTGGAGACAGAAATACAATACAATAAATTACATTTAAAAGCATCAAAAATGTAAAAACATAAAAACATGGTGGTGTGATGAATGTTATTGGGCACTATTGTATCAGGCTGTTGTTTGTTGAGGAAAGGCCTTTCTAAATATCTTTTTGAAAGTGCCCAGTGAAGGGGCCAGGCGAACTTCGCGTGGGAGAGAGTTCCACAGTTGTGAAGCTACCGCCAAGTAGGCCCGATTTCTAGTAGCTGTTTTCCGGGCCTCTCTCGGGGTCAGAACTCTCAGCCGCCCTGCCTGCGACAATCTTATAGGACGGGCAGACCTAACTGGAAGGAGGCGCTCCACCAGATATTGAGGTCCCAAACCGTTTGGGGTCTTATAGGTTAGTACCATCACCTTGAAACTGGTACGGAAGCGAACAGGTAGCCAGTATAACGCGGTGGGGGAGATATCTTGGTATTTTCTAACCTCACTCAGTAGTCTGGCTGCCATGCTCTGGACCTGTTGCAGTCTCCGTAGCAGTCCCAAGGGCAGCCCCACATAGAGGGCATTACAGTAGTCTAATTTTGAGACTGCCAGCGCATGAACACCTGATTTTCTCAGGATACCCCGTTCGTGGGGCATATCATGTGAACTGCATGCAACTCATCTAGGCAATGTATTACCATTACTTGACAAGTTCTTTCAAGTTTCAACTCTGATTATAAAATAATGTTAAGCTAAAGATTCAGTTCTTGACTTACATAAAACTCTTGCTGTATTAAAACAAATTTATCTTCATTTATGCTGCAATTACATCTTACGGTAGTTAATTTGATGGAAATTAAACTATTGTTTAATTGCTCCTATTAATCGGGAGATTTAAATATCCACAGTAATAAACAGTTACCTTCAGGACAGAACAAAGTCAAAGCTGCTCATATTGATCCTAGAATGGCAAAATAACTCTATAAAGATGAACATGACACTTTAGATAGTGATTTCAGCAAATGGGGACTAAGGAACAGCAAAACACCAAATTGACTACTGTACTGCAAACCACTTTCTATATTTGAGAGCATCAGATGTTTCAAATGTTTTCAATCTATCTTTCTAATACTATGAAGTCATGATGTCATGGCTCACCAAAGGAAATCTGCCAGATGAGATGGTTATGAAAGTGACAAGTCCCAAGTCCCTAGGCACTCACAATTACTGCTCCAGCAAGCAGTGCTTGGCTGTCAGGAGTTGAACATTTGGTTCTTTTCTACAATTTAAAAGATTACAAGGAAATATAAGGTCAAAAACAGGATCTTAGTCCCTTATCTACTATTCCCACATTTGATCTGGCATGATCCATTCTTATAATGCATACTGAAAGATAGCAAGTCATCCTTTTTGCCTCCAGGTTCTTACCATTGAGTAGCTTCAAGTATAGGAAACAAAATATTGCAATGTATCCCCAGTTCCCAAAAAAAGAACTGTTCCTGTTTTGGACTTCAGTCCGTCTGAAACCGGAGCTATGCACCCCTGCTCACCCTCTAGATGTGTGGAGAGTGTGAAGAGAAGGAAAAAGTACCTCTTCCTCTCCCACACTCCCCAGCAATCTATAATAAAAGTTATTTTATTTTTACTAAACAATACGCAATCCTGATCAAAATCAATAGTTGGAGGGGGAAGCAATTGAGAGTGGAGTAAAGAATGGTATTCTACTTCCCCACACACACACACACACACACTGCTTCTCCCACTAAAGTTGTTCCAGCATTGCTTCTGCCATCCACAGGTCTTCCAAACAAAATGTGCTTCTTCATAACTGTCAGGTGTGCTTTCAGCTCCTTCCCATTAGTCTTTAGCTCCTGATACTCCTAACTATTTAGCGTTCTCCACAGCTCCCAATCCCCCTTTCCAACAGATGCAGTTGAGTGAAAAAAAGGCAAGGCGACTTGGGTTGTGTTAAACCTATTAAAGGGGAATGAGAGCTCACTTCTGATGTGGGATGGCCACTCAAAAGAGCATTCGGTAAGCAATTACTGATAGGAGGAGGCAATCCAAACAAAAAGTTATAATTTTTGAATGGGTTATTGACTCAGCTCCATACTGAGTAGAGCGATAGTAGGCAGTATGGGCTTGCTATGTGACAAATTTGTAGAAGGCTGGACAAGTATTTAGAAAATCCTAAATTGTATTTTAAAGGAAATCTTTATATCCATCCCTGTGATCCTGTTTCGCCAGCTTTTCCCCCCTGCTCACAGGGTATCTGACGACTCTTTTTCAAATCCTCACCACTGCTTCCTGGAAAGGAAACAACTCCTGTGACAAGTTTTTTTATATATATATATAAATTTGAAGTCAATCCATTAAATGATTTGGAAGGTAGAGGAATTTCAAGGTGCTTATTTTACACAGGAAGGTTTTCAAAAACTCTACTTGAACATTAGGGCTGTAAGTAGAGACGGGGGTATTCATATTCATATACAAATGCCCCTGCACAGGTGGACATAACGAGGGTCCAGCCCCATGGGGCCAGACGGTCCACGCACCGATCCGCCGTGGGCGCGGGCACTGCGGAGCCTTCCAATGGCTCTGGAGATCACGTTCAGAGAGCCACTCTTTGACCTAGCAGAGAGGCTTGTCGTCCTGCCATTGGAAGGCTCCGCGATGCCCGCGCCCACGGCGGATCGGTGCGTGGACCGTCTGGCCCCATGGGGCTGGACCCTTGTTATGTCCACCTGTGCAGGGGCATTTGTATATGAATATGAATACCCCCGTCTCTAGCTGTAAACCTTTCAATTTTTTGGACTCTAACTCCCAAACCCCTCCAAAAATTCCCCAGGCAACATTCTGAAAGCTCCAGGACACAGACACCTACAGAAACCTACATTGTGCTCACATGTTCATGAGGACAAGGTGGGAAGGAACTACTTTGAGGTCTTTGGAGGAAAAGTCAGATATAAACATAATCAATCAGTCAATCAATCAATCAATAGAATAATGAGAATAAAATGATATACAACAAAGTAAGGTTTGAAAAGCACTGAATAGTAAACAAAACCAGAAGTGACAGGCTAAATTATTCAAAGCTGAGTTTAACAACTGAACCTCCTGAATACCGTCAATAATACTTTTTTAAAAAAATGTTTTAAACAATTTTAGATTTCTATAGGGCTATTCATATCTATGGTTTAACTATTGACTGTTATATTGCTCTATTGTTTTGAACCAAATTTCTTGTTATTGTGGTACATTGAGGTGTTGTGAGTTTTAACCTTGTGTAAACGACCCAGGGTAGTGCTTGCACTAATGGGGCAGTATATTAAATAAATAAATAAATAAATAAATAAATAAATAAATAAATAAATAAATAAATAAATGAATAGACAGATAAACAAACTAAAACTATAAAAAAGTAAGAATTTACCATTTAGACATCATTCCATGCATGCAAACTATTTTGTATTCCAGGTCTATTAATCATTGAGATAAACTACTAAGCATGTGAGCTTCATGAGCCTTTCATATATTATGAGAAAATTACTCAAATGATCTCCTCTATTAGGAAAAATGAAAAGAGGGTAGAGAGACAAGGTGATCTGGAGCTCACGAAGATAGTTCCCACATACTGCATTACAACGAACGCTTCAGCAATTTTGGCTATTTGTGCTGCTTGATGGAAAACTACTGATATGGAAGAAAATAAAATTTACCAGTTTGTGGAACTCCTAAATTACACGTATCTGTACAGAATGGCTATTAGGATGTTTTTGAGTGTTAGAAATTATGTAGAAACGGGACTGAACTAAAGCTCCAGTTTGGCGATATGAAGTGTTGTTGCTATGAAGTAGCAGCCTCCAAAAGATCATTGGATCATAAAACAATGGAACTGTAAGGCCATCAGGTCCAACTCTGTTCTCAATGTAAGAATCCAAGTTAAAATATATCTAGCAGATGGCAGTTTTTCTCTTGAATGCCCCCAGTATTGGAGAGCTCATCATCTCCCAAGGTTTCATTGCTGTACTCCTCTAATAAACAGTTTTTTCTTCATATTCAGCTGACATCTGGCTTCCTGTAACTTTAGCTCATCATTACATGTCCTGCACCTTGGAATGATGGAGAACAGATCCTGACTCTCCTCTGTATAATCTTTCAAGTATCTAAAAAGTCCCTAAGCCTTTTTTTCCTCAAGGATAAACATGTCCGGTTCTTCAGTCTTTATTCAAACAGCTTGATTTCCAGTCCCCTGATCATTCTTGTTGCTCATTTGAACTTGTTCTAAGTTGTCTGCATCCCAGTGTCCAGAACTGGATATAGTATGCAAGATGAGGCCGAACCAGTGCCAAATAGAAGAGAATTAGTACTTCATGGGATTGGAGACTATACTTCTGTTAATGCAGTCTAAAATGCCATTTGCCTTTTTGCAGCCGCATCAAACTGTTAGCTCATATTCAGCTCGTGATCTACAACAATTGCTTGTGAATACATCCTTCTCGCATGTAAGATTTCTGTGCCACATATTTGGCTTCCTTTTCCTAGACGTAGAACTTTCCATCTATCCTTGTTCAGTTTCATTCTGGGTTTGTTTTTTTCAGCCCAGTGCCCAAGCCTATCAAGAGCACTTTGAATTTCGTTTCTGTCTTCTACGGTATTGCAGCGAACTTTAGATCATCCATAACTGTGGACCAACCTGACAGTTGTGCTGTCCAGCCCACAAGTTTGCTAATCTGAACATCATGGGGGATTTTGTCAAAAGCTTTGCTGAAGTCAAGATATATTACATCCACAGCATTCTCACCATCTACCAGGGGGAAAATGAAACAACGTAAGTCAGGGAGGATTTGTTCTTGCCAAATCTGTGTTGGATTCTAGTAATCACTGCATTGTTTTTGGTGTATTTGAGTGACTGCTATATAATCTGCTCCAGAATTTTCCCTAGGAATGATATCTGTTGTTTCCAGGTTCCTCCTTCATGCCCTTCTTGAAGATAGAGAGAACATTAGCCTTCCCCTGCTCCAGTCATCTGGCACTTCACCCATCCTCCATGTTTTCCAGAAAATAATAGAGTGTTTCTGAAAATTCTTCAGCCAGTTCCTTAATATTCAATGCAGCCCATCAGACCCTGGAGAGCCCCTCCTTTGTACTTCACATTTGCCTAGAGGGTCACAGGCTGTATTTTGGAAAAAAGACTCTGCTAAAGTATGAACTGAGCACTTCTGCTTCTTTTTTGTCACCTGTTATCAATTTGCCATCACCTTGGAGCAGCTGCACTCTGTTTATTTTCTCTGGGGGATTTTGCTGCACAAGTACTTTTTTGTTGCTTTTAGTGTCTCTTGTTATCCTCAGCTCACTCTCTGTTTTTTTCCTTCCTAACACCATCCCTGCATTTTTTGCTCCCTATTTGTACTCTTGCTTTGTGGCCTGGCCTTCCTTCCACTTCCTATATGTGTCCTGTTTTGTTTCCATGTTCTCTCTGGGCTTTTTGTGAAGCCACGTTAGCCTTTTTTGTTAGCCTCTTCCATTTTTGTTAAATTGCTTGCAGTCATCCTTTAGAATTTCCTTTTTAAGAAACTCCCACTCATCTTGGACTCCTTTCCCTGTTAGGATCTCCTGCCATGGGACCTCAACATTGTCCTGATTTATTTAAAATTGGCTTTCCTAAAATCCAGCATACATATGTAACTACACTCTGCTTTTGCTCCCTTTGAAATCAATAACTCCAATATAACATGGTCACTTTTCCCCATGACACTTCATCCACTGTGTCATTCTTATTGGTTAGAATAAAGCTTCAGCCATTAGCAGCTATGGCTCCTTCACAAAGTCAATCCACCTTTTACTTCCTCTTCCTCTGTTGTCTTCAGCTCCTCAAACCATTACTTTCTTTTCCAATGGGTCTTTTTTTCTCCTGGCATGCCCGAAGTATCATAGATTAGTCATTTTTGCTTCTAGAGAAAGTTCAGGCTTGATTTGATCTGTTGTTGTTATTGTTGTTGTTATCGTTCTGTGCCAGCAAGTTGCCTCCAATGTATGGCAACACTATGAATCAGTGGCATCCATGAGTGAAAATGTCCTACCATCAACTTTTGCAAACTCAATGCTGTGGCTTCCTCCCTCTCATTTTTAGTCTTCTTTTCCTGCTGCTTTCAACCTTTCACAGCATTGCTGTCTTTTCCAGCAAGTTTTCTCTTCTCATAATGTTCGCAAAATATAACAGCCTCATTTTTATCATTTTCTATAGGAAGTTATGTCTTAGTTTCATCTAGGATTCTCTTTTACTCTTTCTGATGGCTCATGGTATCCCCAAAGCTCTCCTCCAGCACCATATTTTGAATGAATTGATGTTTGTTTGTACAGTTGTCGTTCCTCACTATCCAGCTTTCATGTACACATATAGTAACTAGGAATAAAATGGTGTGTATTATCATAGCTTTAGTCTACAGTGACACACCCTTACATTTGATATTTTCTAGTTTCTTTGTAGGTGCCCTTCCAAGCTTCAAACATCTTCTCATTTCTTGGTTGCATTTGGTTTGATGAGTGAACTAAGGTGTACAAAATCTTTAATTATTTCAATTTCTTCATTGTCAACATTATAGTCATGCAGTTCTTCTGTACTCATGAATTTTGTCATCTTAATGTTCAACCTTTGCATTCTTCTTGCATGTCATTCCAAGTTGTTTCAAGTCATTACTGCTTTCCTAGTAATATGAATGAACACTTTACTGCTTTGTAGCCAATCAGGCTGTACGCAAGAGCATAGATTAGACCAGTCTTAAAATAATATTTGAAATCTAATGTAAGTACATAAAAACAATCAAAAAAGCATAAATAGTAATAAAATAATAAAATAAGCATTCTCAAAACAAATATGAAGATGTAAAATTAACTTGAAGAACTTGTGAAGCAGACAATAAGGTTCATCTTTCCATGGCTCATTTAACAAATTTAGTGGTCCTATAGGATATGTAGCACTCTGTGCCAGCTAGCAGGAATAATTGTACATAAAGCAGAAGCATTCTTGATCCCAGTTGTTAAGGGTTTAAGATATTGGTCTCTCAGATCTGCATACATGGGATATTCTGTTAGAAAATGTACCATGTCCTCCGTTTTAGAACATCCTGCTGGACAATGTCTGCTTAATACTATATTGTTTAGGAATAAATCATGTTGATCTGTGTAACGTCCCTGAATCTCTTTCAACTTCAGCGAGATCATTCTGCATTTAGATAGCCGATGTCTCAGCTCATGTGAGCTAATAAGGGGCAAATATGGGGGCAGCTTTCCAAAAGGCAAGGAAAAACCTTTATATATCCTGTTGGAGCTGCAGCTAGCTACAGATGCCATGTTAGTCTGGATATCAATATCATATAATCTTTTAATGATATATTCTCAGGCAGCCTCATATCCCCTCTTATGGAGGTAGGCTGGGGAGTAATGCAGCTTTGATATAGTTGTGAATATCTTAGCTGCCCAAGAGTCCCTTCCCAATGAGACCAGAAGTGAGGGTATACAGTACACTATCTTGAGCCAAAACAGCACAGTTCTTTCTTAGCAAGAGTACCCATGGAGTAGCATGATGTCTCAGAGCAGACTGTGGCCATGGAGGTAGATCTTGGTACCCTTTGGGCTCTGGTTAAAAAATTGTGTTGAACAGATTCCAATTGTGTAATATTTGAAAGAAGTCCACACTGGGGCTCCATAAAGCATCTGAGGAAGCAGTTTGTCTTTATACAATTGTATTAGTGGTGCCACCATTTTTCCTCCTGGTCCAGAAGATAATAAATAGCACTAGCAGATGCCTAAGCTGACAGAGTTACAGATTCTAAATGGCCTGACCATGTTCCTGAGCTTTTAAATGTTACTCCAATGTATTTATATAAACTGTTCTGTTCAAGCAGTTTCCTGTTCAGCTACCATCTGTATTTCTTTCTCTTTTCCCAAAAAAATAAAATTTTGGTTTTGGTTTCATTTACCTGGAGATATTCGTTGTCACAATAAGCATTTAAGGACCTTAACAGTCTTTGCATCCCCACCTGAGTATGGGACAGGAGAATAGCATCACCTGCATACAAAAGTACTGATATATTCTTGTTCTTTAGATGGGGTGGTTTGCAATATGATCACTAGTGCCTCTTTCTTTTTGGAATCTTGCTTGAATAATGGGCATTTTTCTCTTCCTATACTGTGAAAAGCTGGCTGGGTAACTCAGTGACTTAGGTATCAGGCTGTGGATCCAGATGTTGGGAGTTTGATTCCCCACTGTGCCTCCTGGGAGAAGAGCCAGCCTGTGTGTCCTTGGGCAAGCTGCACGGTCCCAGGATGCTCTCAGAAGAAAGAAATGCTAAACCACTTCTGAGTAGTCTTTACTTAAAAAGTTCTTAGGTCACCAAAATTCAGAATTTACTTGGCAGCACATAACTATTATATCATAAAAGCATTTGTTGCAACACCTTGAGCTTCACTTTGCTTACCTGAGAAATTAATGCAAAGGTCTCATATTTGTTGCATTCTTTGGCATTCCTTTCTTGGGGATTAGAATGTATTTGAACATTTCCAGTCTGTGGGCCTTGTTTTGTTTTCCATATTTGTTAGTATATTCCTGTTAGGATGTTGGCAGGTTCAGTCTCTATAATTTGGATTAGTTCTATTGGGATCCCATTTATTCCTGGTGATTTAAGTCTTCCAAGTGCTTTCAGATCAGCCTCCATTTCACTTGCCAAAACTGGAGGTTCTTCACCATAGGATAAGGCATCCTTGTATCTCTTCTGTACAGTTCAATGTATTTTTTCCATCTTCTCTTTGTTTTATCCTGTTCAGATAATATGCTCCCCTGCAGATCTTTTAGTATTCTTCATCTAGGTTTAAACCACAGTTTGATTTCTTGCATTTTTTTCCATCTTCTTTTTCCTTTTTTTTTTTGTGTGTGTATTGATTATTATAACAATTCTTTCTGTCTCTACATGAGAGTTACAGAAAAACTGCATTCAGGATTCTGACCCTATTTCTGTTACCTTTTGCTTTTGCTTCTTGTCTGTTAACAATTTCAAGACTTTCCACTGTCATCCACCCAGGTTTTTCTTTCGTTTTAACTACAGGAATAGTGTTTCTGCATTCTTCCCTGATAATACCTCCAGTTTCAATTCACAGTTCTTCTGGTTCACAGTTAAACGAGTTGAATAATAAAAAATATTCTTTATAAAGACTAAATTTATCAGAAATTGTTCTGGTCCTACGATTCTTCCAATGTTATTCCATTTTAATTTTTGATATTAACAATTCATGGTTAGTAAAACAATCTACTTATCTTGCTTTGGCAGAAAGAATAAAGCTTTTCCATCTACTACTTCCAATTATATAATCTATTTGATTTCTATATTTGGACCCGCCAATACTGAATAATTACCCACCAGTATCTAATATCCCATTCTTGGGGAAGGTACTAGAGTGGGTTATGGCCTCTCAGCTCCAGAGGTTCCTGGATGAGAGAGAGTATCTAGACCCATTTCAATCTGGCTTCATGCCTGGTTATAAGACAGAGATCAATTAGGTCGCCTTGGTAGATGACCTACGCTGGGAGCTGGATAGTGGATCTGTGTCCCTGTTGGTTTTGCTGGACCTCTCAGCGGCTTTCGATACTATCGACCACAGTATCCTCCTGACCCGTCTCTCTGGAATGGGACTTGGGGCACTGTTTTATGGTGGCTCCAGTCCTTCCTGGAGGAGAGAACTCAGAAGGTGGTGCTGGGAGACTCCTGTTCAAAACCCTGACCGATGACCTGTAGAGTCCTTCAGGGTTCTGTTTTGTCTCTTATGTTATTAAACATCTACATGAAACCACTGCAAGAAATTATCTGGAGTTTTGGGGTCCGGTGTCTCCAGTACACAGATGACACCCAACTCTGCCTCTCCTTGCCACCTAAATCTGAGGATGCTGCTTCGGCTCTAGATCAGTGTTTGGTATCAGTAATGGACTGGATGAGGGTGAATAAACTGAAACTTAATCCAGCCAAGACAGAGATGCTGCTGGTCAGTCAAAAGGCAGATCAAGGAATAGGGATGGGATTACACTCCCAATGAAAAATACATGTGCAGCTTGCTCCTGGATTCATCCCTGAGCCTGGATGTCCAGGCTAAGAGTGCATTTGCACAATTAAAACTAGTGTCCCAGCTATGTCCGTTTCTTGAGACATCTGATCTGGCCACTGTGATACACACCCTAATTACTTCTCGGCTTGATTACTGTAATGCGCTCTATGTGGGGCTGCCGATGCAAAGTGTCAGGAAACTTCAACGGGTCCAAAATGCAGCAGCCAGATTGTTGACTGGGGTTGGTTACAGGGATCACATAACCAACCCACCCCCCACCCCCACCCCGTTACAGCAGCTCCACTGGATGCTGATCAGTTTCCGGGCACAATTCAAAGTGCTGGTTTTAACCTATAAACCCCTAAATGGCCTGGACCCAAGCTACCTCAAAGACAATGTCTCCGATTATGAGCCGGCTTGGGTGTCGAGATAATCAGGCGAGGCCTTTCTCTCAGTCCTGCCACCCTCACAGGTGTGTCTGATGGGGACACAAGAGAGGGCCTTCTCTGTTGCTGCTCCCAGACTTTGGAACTCCCTCCCACAGGAGGCCAGACTGGCCCCATCTTTGCTATCCTTCTGCAAGCAGGCAAAGACCTTTCTCTTCAGGCAAGCCTTCCCTCAGTAAACCAGCTACCTGTGTTTGATTTTTAGATAGATTGTTATGCCTTACTGCTTTGATTGGATTTTTAGTACTACTTGTGTTTTCCATTTTTGTATTTTCCATTTCTCAGAGTGGCATTTTTTAAAATTATACTTTTTGATCTTTGCCTTAATATTGTCTGTTAATTATGTAGGAAATCTCTTTATTCATTGTTCATAGTTGTAAATCTTGTTTTTTATGATATTAACCACAGTTGCATACTCATTGATTTCAACTTTAAGTATTGCCTTTCATTGTTGTAAGCCATCTTGAGTCCTTTTCAAGGAGAAAGGAGGGGTTAAAATAAAATAAAACAAACAAACAAATAGATAGATAGGCCATCTGGTGATGTGCACATGTACAATCATCTGTTCAGTTGCTTGCACTATGTATTTGCAATATAAAGGTTGTGGTGGGGAGGAGTTGTTTCGTGGAAAATAAAGCAATATACTCAGTGATTGTGTAATCTTGTATATACCTCCACAGTGAATCCCATAAAATCCAATTGTGTTTTCTAAGTGCAACTACACAGTATGAAATGTTTTAGAAGAGGTAACTGTGTTAGTTTGTGCTTACTGTATTTAAAGTAATCCATAGGGTACAACTGGCAGACAGCAAAGTTGGCTCAGGTATCCTGACCTTTGATCACTTCCTCCTTAATTCACTCAGTCACTCCTCTCCCTACTTTCTTTCAGGAAACATTTTTCCTTCATTCTCTTTTGTCTGCAATGGAAGGCCAACCATGATAGTTTCTCCATAGAGGCTTTTATTACACTGGCACATAAAGAAACCCATTCTAGGAGCCTCTGTATTTTATGGGGATTTTGCCCTGTTTTATGCTGAACTTATTTCTTGACGTACTAAAAGTACATTTTTCCTTTTACCTTATAACGAACATACTGAGTACTCCCAATTTACTTTTCAGCTACTCTTCCTCCAAAAGCAGTTGCTTGCAAAAGTCTCTATATCAGGGTAGAGAGTGAGAGCTCCAGCTCAGCTTATGAATGCAGTTTATTGGCAATGTGAAGATGGGAATTTGCACTGCTGTCTCTCCTTTCTAACTTCCCCTATCTCTTTATTAACTCCTTCAGTGTATGCTACGTAATTGAATATAAGTGAAAAAAATATGCATGGGATTCTTGAAATCAATGGACTAAAGTTCCCAGGAAGTCAGCCAGACAAGACAAGACAAGACAAGACAAGACAAGAGAAAACAAACAATCCTTTCAGGTATCTGTAATCACTTTTACATGAGAACTAATTCCTTCTCCCGGACATGATGAAGACAGAGGAAGTATCTGGATGGGTCTAAGTTCTACGGAAACTGCAAGGCATTAACGGGTCTGGTAGCCTTTGCAATTCCTTATCTTAGAATTGCAGAGGTGGAAGGGACCCTATGGATCATCAAGTCCAGCCCCAGTCAAAAAAGCACAGTGGAAAACTGAACTCCCAATCTGTGGCTTCACAGCAAGATACCTAAAACACTGAATTATGCTCCATATAGGGTACTCTCAAGAAACTATTAGACCCATCCTGCCTTGGAATTGTCAGAGAGCTTAGCCCTTCCAAACTACTACCTCTGTCTTCATCATGTCCAAGAGAAGCCTGGGTTTGTTGGTTGGCTGGTTTGTCTAAAGCCCCCAGAGGTTCAACTGGAGGAATTCCTGCAGACTTCTGAGTGATGTAGTCCATGAATTCATAAACTCCCACATCTAGTTTTTTAAAAAAAGTTCTCCAGTTATCAGATTTTGCTCAAGTTACATTATTTTAAGGGTAAGCACACACATAAAGGTCACACTCTCTGCACTGGGTTACAGTATTCCACCATAGTTAACTAGCAGGGGCAATAAAGAAATAAAGAACATACAATACACAGAAAGTTTCAGTATCTCATGTTACACAGACAGTTAAAAACCTACTTTCATATTTGTACTGCTCTTGTTTACTGTCTGTCCATATTTATCTAAGTAGCTCCACATCTGTACAACTTTAAGTGTAGGGATAAGCATGAAGAGATGTGTACAAAGTCTATAAAAAACGGTGAGGTGTTTGTTTGGAAACCATTTATCCCAAACCTGCAAAAGTCAGGGCATTCCTGATTTCAACACTATTTAATAAGATACAGCTGTTTTTTCTATATATATTTTAGTTTTTACATCATAGAAAAGACACATTTAAATTCCAGTCCTAATCTTGCCACTTCCTTTGCTTCAATAAGGCTTACTTCAAGGTTGACATTCTTTTTAAAGAGTTAACATGCTCAACCCTCGTTCTGCTGACCCAGTAAAATTGCTCATTTTATTGAGTGCATCTTATTGCCACTCTAAATGGACTCTTAAAGCATTTTGTTAGTTTTATTATGTATCTTGAAAGGGGGGGAACCAATGCTAAATATGAATACTCTTTGCTACTGCTGCACTGCCCCCTAGTGGTTGCTTGCTGAACTACCATAGAGTTGCTCTGACCCAAGTAAACTCAAGTATGTTAACGCTGTAGACACAGGCCTGTATTATTCAATTGTATTTTAATTAGCATATAGTTTAATTGTTTTTTAATCTTCAACTTATTATGTTTTTAATTCTAGTCCTTTTAATATTGTGAGCCACCTTGAGTCCCCTTATTGGGAGAAAGACGGCATATAAATAAAACAAACAAACAAATAACTTGCATTCTATCACTATAACCAGAATCTGAAACATGACAACAGAAGACGCATTGCTCAGAGAATGGCCCATCCTGATTTTGAAGTAGAAAAAGCAAAGAAATGCCTTTTCTTTTTCCTTGACCAGTGACTTCCAGCAACTTGATTAGTATTGTCTCCCCATTCCTCACAGATGTTGCTGATTTTAAATTTGCAGGTTATTTTTCTATTTCTCCTGCTTCTTTCTGCAAATAGTTTTTGGTGGAAGATCTATTGTGTGGGGCCCCAAAAATACTAGAAGGAGGCTGCAGCTTTTATTTAAAAGGTGATGGGGCGCATTTCGTCCTGAAGTCCTTTACGCATTTCTCCTCAGCACACTCAAGAGAAACCTCTGTCACCAAGCTAGACAATATTCTGTGAGGGAGGTCAGTAGGAAGAAGGGAGGTAAAATGGAAGTGACTCTGGCTAGCTGCCAGGGGGAAGGGAGGGAGGAAAGGGCTCACTTAAGGTCAGGCAACTGAGAGCAAGTAAGGGGGACATGCATGAAGGATGGGGGAAACGAGAGCAGCAGAATTAACTCTATTTTAAACTAGAAAGTTATCTGGGTATGCTTTTGGTGTGCTGAGTTATGTACATATTTCTTACATTAAATACTTTGATTCTGTTAACGTTCTTCCTGTCTTGAGAGAAGTCCACTGGTTTTTTTCTGCACAGAAGGCACTGAGTAGTGTCTGAACATACATCCCAAGAAAATACAACAATTTATTTATTTTATTTATTCAAAATATTTATATGCTGCCTTTCTCCTGAAGGATGCAAGATGGCTTACAGAAACAAAGGTGAAATAATAAATTATTACAATATTAAAAAAGAATTATAAACAAATATCATATTAAAACTTATAAATAAGAGCAATATAGAAAGCACAAGTAAAACAAAAGTATATAATATATCTTTAAAATCCCCTTGGTCAACCAGTCATTTAAAAGAAAGCCTTCCTGAAAAAAATGATCTTCATCTGCTTGCAGAAGTACAGCAACAATTGGGCCCCACCTGGAGTTCCAGAGTCTGGGAGCAGAGGCAGAGAAGGCCTTCTCCCATGCCTCCACCAAACATGCCTGTGAGGATGGTGGGGCCAAGAGAAAGGCCTCTCCTGATGATCTTAAAACCCGGGCAGGCTTATAGAGACAGAGCCTTTTAGATAGCTTGGACCCAAGCTGTTTAGGGCGTTGTAGATTAAAACAAACACTTTGAATTGTGCCTGGAAACGGATCAGCAGCCAGTGGAGCTGCTGTAACGGGGGGCATTATGTGCTCCATGTAACCAGCCCCAGTCAACAATCTGGCTGCTGCATTTTGGACCTGTTGAAGTTTCCTGACACTTTGCATTGGCAGCCTGTGAAGGAAATCAGGAGGCAAGTGAGCCGTCCTCACCGATAGAAACACCCAAAGAGGAAAAAGGAGTCTGCGGGGGTGAGATAGGAGAGATGAAAGAAACCTTAGTAGAGGAGAAAAGGGGGGTAGAGGTTTGCCTGGTGGAGGAAGGAGAAGGAAGAAAGGGGGAGGAGCTGAAACTCTCTATGTGGGAGGAGGATATAAAAGAAGGGGGAGAAAGGAGGTTCAGGGGTAGATTAGAGAAGGAGAGAAAGGAGAGCAATGCCGAGGCAGAGAAAGAAAAGAGCAAACTAGAATATGAGAAAGCACGGGATCTTCTTAAAGGTTTTCCTAATCTAAGAGTCGGAGGCTTACCACCTGACCCGGAGACAAAAGGAGAAGGAGAGACTGTCTTTGAAACGCAGGAATGGATAGTGATCGTCTTTCCTCGGGGGCAAGGACGCGGGAGGAAAGTGATACGTCCAGACCCAATCTACAACACCCCACCGAAGGAGGGCGACTGGGCGCGTCACCCATGCTGTGGAACGGTTTGTGCGATGCGGAGTGCTCCCCTTCGCAAGATTACAGATCGCGAACGGTTTGGTCCAGCCCCACAGTAAATCACCTTCGTTTACAAGAACAATCAATGTTGTCAAGTTATGGACAGATACCTGATCTGTCATGTTTTGATCCCGTCAGTGTCACAGTTGGGACACCACCAGTTAATAAAGTTGGAATTGAGAAAGATTTAAAAAGGTCTCCGTCCTTTCTTCCCGCCAAAACAGAGGAACTGCCACAATTTTCCAAAGAACCCAATCACACAGCCCCACATAGAGCGCATTACAGTAATCAAGCCGAGAAGTAATTAGGGTGTGTATCACAGTGGCCAGATCAGATCTCTCAAGGAACGGATTGTGTTCAGAAACAGATCATCAGCCAGTGGAGCTAGGGGGTTATGTGATCCCTGTAACCAGCCCAAGTTAACAATCTGGCTGCAGCATTTTGGACTTGCTGAAGTTTCCAAACATTTTCCTAAGGCAGCCCTACATAGAGCATGTTACCGTAATTCACCTGAGATGCAACTAAATAATGAGTCCCCATGGCCAGATCAGAGCTCTCAAGGACCAGGCATAGCTGGTGCACTAGTTTTAACTATGTAAAGGCACTCCTGGCCACCACCGAAACCTATGCATCCAGGAGCATATCCAAGCTGTACACTTGTATTTTCTGTGCTAGAGTGTAGTCCCATCCAGCACAGGCTGCATTCCTGTTCCCTGATTTGCCTATTGACTGACCAGGACCACCTCTGTCTTGTCTGGATTAAGTTTCAGTTTATTTACCCTCATCCAGTCCATTTCTGACACCAGTCACTGATCTAGAACTGAAACAGAACTGAAACTACTGGGGGAATGAATTATTGTGCAACAACTCAATCTCTCTTCAATATTTCTTTTTTTAAAAGTCATTATTACCTCTCAGTGAAAAAAGCCCAGCAAAGGGAAGCCATGAAATATATTTTGTTTAAAAAAAAGTATCTCCACGATCAGCACAGTCTACCAAGTGAACATGTTTTCAGTGGCAGACCTAAAAACTGAGCATGACTATTCTACCCATTCAGCTGTTATGGCTTATCCCTTTTATCATGCACACCTCTTCTTGCAGTATATGCATATATGTGCATATATTCTGAGGTAATTTTCCCTGAGGCTTAGGACAGAGCTCCTCTTAGAAATTCTTTTTCTCCTTTTTCTTTTTCTCAATTACAGCTTCCAGAACCCCCTGTATAGGATGGCCAGAGCTAAAGCTTGGTGAAATTTGGTAAATTGTGAACATCTGCTTCCCTATCTATAAGTACAACTGAGAGATAAAGAGAGCTGGATTATGAAATGCCTGTTACAATGACAGATACCCTGTTTCCCCGAAAATAAGACCTAACCTGAAAATAAGCCCTAGTATGATTTTTCAGGATGCTCGTAATGTAAGCCCTACCCCAAAAATAAGCCCCAGTTAAGTGAAACCCCACCCTCCACCATTGTGCAGCAACCAGAAGATGACACGACTGTAAAATAAAACATCCCCTGAAAATAAGCCCTAATGCGTTTTTTGGAGCAAAAATTAATATGACCCTGTCTTATTTTCAGGGAAACACAGTATCAATACAAAAATCTTACCAGTAATTATCAGCTGACACTGTCAAATTTCACCCCAATGCCACCATTTTATGAATGGCTTTACCCTTCACTGCCATTTTGTAATGTGTGGCTATCAATCATTTTCAGCTCTCTCCAGGAGGACCAAGGATAGATAGCTTTAAAAATCTTTAATTAGAGTATGGAGCTCAGGAGAGGTTTGATACCTGTAGAGCCCACAAGTTCTTTGAGTCCCATCATTTCTTACAATCCTGTACACATTAATATGTAACCAAGTGGTAATGAATACAGAGACACTGGCTTCAAATAACAAAAAGATGTGTAGGATTATGCTGTTAGAGAAGAGGAATCAAGGATGATGAAGCTTAAATGAAGTGACTATAGATGGAGGCATAAATACAACGCATAATCCCAACTTTAAAAAAATTGAATCCCAATGAATCAATGGGATTTATGTACATATTCACTCTCTACACAGCAATTAATGCAGCAAGTCTAGCTGGGAATACAAACTGGATCAAAGTCTCACATGCAAGATTTAACAAATGGATTAAAGGCAAAGAAGGTATGATACATAGACTTGACATCCTATTGTAACTTTTTCTACCTCGCTCCTGCCAATATCTGACTCTAACAAATACGAAAAAAATACTCAACTCCCATGTGGTAAGACCTCCCTGAGGAGAAAACAATGAACTTGTGATCACAAAAGAGTTCTGCAACACATTGCACTCTTCAGACATCCCTCTGAGGGCCACCCACACATAGCGTCTTTCTCTTACCAATATCCTCTTCCCCTTGCAAATCTAGGCACTACCTCCTATGCTGTTGGACCCTCCACTATAGCTCTGTGGAATGGAAGACATAATGGGCTACAAGGACAGAAAGGAAATAAATTAAATGACCTCTCGCTTGCTCTCTGTATCAGTGGAAGTATTCTGTAAGTAAAATGTCTGCTTATAGAGTTAATAGATCCTATGAGCCCCATCCTGTACTTCCTCCTCCTCTTCTTTGACCTATGTACAACAAAACACTGCTTTTGATGTTCTCTCTCATTTCACCTGCAGTGAGTAGCACAACTTCCCCCAACAGTCATTCTAAGATGCTTTACTTCATGGGGGTAACACACACTCTGCAGCAGTTCTACCCAGTGCAGACATGGTCTCCCTATTTGAAGCGCTACATGTTCCCCATCTCTGCTTTGTTTTGAGGATGCCTCCCTCTTGCTTCTATTTCTAAGCTTCTTGATGCTGACACTGTTAAGTGACACACAAGGCATAACTTCCCTTCCACCCCAACAGGTTATACAGCCTCCAGCTCCTGCTGCTACAATAGCATCCCAGTCATAGCTACATGAATCTTGTCTGCAACCCTGACAAAACAGGATCATCTGCCCAAAAGCTATTCTAATTTATGAGACAAAAAGAAGTACTCATTACTGGCAATTGCCTATATTTCATATTTAATGTGAGCTTAAATGCCAACCAATACAGGGCCACACATACTGGATCAAGAGGAATTATCAATGGTATAATTCCATTAGCTGCACAACCCATCACACAGGCACTTTCACTACTCACTCCTTCATTATGCTAGATTCTGTGCTATCTTGTCTGGACTCTTCTTGTACTTTCTCTGTTAAAAATGCACTGCATACAACCAGGTACCTTTAAGTCAAGATTGTAACAGTGCCTTTCACTGATGCTACACTATATGCAGTGCAGCATCCTAATTAATCAAAACTACACACAGCTCACTAATGAGCAATCAGAAGAGCATGTCACTTCATATTCCTAGTTATGGCCAGAAGCATTCTACTGAAAATGACACAGCTGCATACCACTGAATAAAATTATAGATGCTACAAGACCTGTTCCTTTGTATGGCACTTGATCACAGTATGCATCTAGTTTGAACAGTTCCCTTTTTGTCTTTAACTGCTTTTTCCATAGATGTGCACATAGAGTTAGTTTGTCCTTTGTTAGACAACAAGACAAGTTGTTCATCAGTTTGTTCACTCACTCACTCACTCACTCACTCACTCACTCACTCACTCACTCACTCACTCACTCACTTAAATTTTTTATTCCACCCATCTAGTGGCCAGGCCACTACTTTGGGTGTCTTACACAATCATAACATCATAACATAAACATATAATAAAACAGCCATAATAATCTAATAAAACTTCACTCCAAGAGAATGCATCTTGGAACAAACACGAGATGGTACAGTCTGCAAAAATTTTAGCAGCAATTAAAATGAGGTTAAATATGGTTTCTAAACTGTGAATTTTTTTGCAGACTCACCTCTCTCTCTCTCTCTCTCTCTCTCTCTCTCTCTCGTGTGTGTGTGTGTGTGTGTGTGTGTGTGTGTGCGCGCGCACACACATATATGTGATGATGATGATGTATTTATTCTTTTGATTTTAGTATCCAGTTACTTTTATGTACTATTTGCAAAGGCATATGGCTAATGCAAATAACTACTACTACTGCTACTACTGCTACTACTACCACCACCACCACCACCACCACCACCACGTTAACCCCAGAAAAAACAAAAATGTCTGTGGAGAGGGATTTAGATTTTAGTAAGGTTTGAACTGAAGTTGCCCAGCCGCCACTCTTCCATTGCTCTACCATGCAACGTTTAGGTAGACGGTGATCGGACATATCCATCACCCTCTTATAGTAGGAGAATATAGCTAGAGTTGCCCTGGCTTTAATGGACACCATGCCTGTCTCTGTTCTAAGAAAAGCTGCCAGAGTCCCCTGAGGAGTTGCGAGGTTGTGTCTCAGAAACTTGTTCTGTCCTACTTCAAGATGGTGTAGGTTGTTCTGATTCATACCCTAGATCTCAATTCCATAAAGCATTTGAGAGATCACCCGCCCTGAAAAGACTTTTAAAGCTGGGGTTACTAGGTTACCACATTTAGAATGGAAAAATTTGGCCAGAGCATGGCTAGATTTCTGAACCGATATTTTGGTGCTCTGTATCTGGGATTTCCAGCAGTTTTTCTCATCGAAATGCACTCCTAGGTACTCAAAGGTCTGGACTTGTTCTATTTTATTTTCGCCTATAGTCCAGCTGAATTTGGGGGAATGCTTTCCAAAAATCATCACTTTAGATTTTGTGTAATTTATTTTTAGTTGCTCTAGGTGGCTGAACTCTTGGAGCTTATTTAAGCTTCTCTTTAGTCCCTTTTTGTTCATAGATAGTAATACAATGTCATCAACATATATAAGACTTGCAATCTTATAATTCCCGATTGAGGGGGGGAAATGGTCTCGATAGTTTAAAGCTGTTACAATATTATTAATATAAAAGTTAAAGAGTAGGGGTGCAAGTAAGCACCCTTGTTTTACCCCTTTGTTAGTATGAATTTCCTCTGTCAGTCTTCCGTCTGTGCTAATCCTTACCCTCAACGTTGTGTTGGAATATAGTTCCTGTATTAGGGTTAGGAGTCTCTTATCGATGTTAGTCTCTGCGATCTTATCCCACAGGCGATTTCTGGTGATTGTGTCAAATGCAGAGGAAAAGTCAATAAAAGCTGTGAACAGCCATTTGAATGGCCTGGTGGTATATTTGCGTACAAGATGATGTAGCATGTAGATTTGATCTACTGTGCTATGGCCCTTCCTAAAACCTGCTTGTTCCTGGTGAAGGATGTTATTTTCCTCCATCCATTTAGCCAGCTTCTGGAAAAGAAGGCAGGTATAGAGCTTGGAACTGATATCCAATAAGCTGATTGGGCGATAGTTCTGGGGGATGGATTTATCGCCTTTTTTATAAATTGGAAAAGTTATGCTCTGCCTCCACCCCTTGGGGGAAATTCCTGTAGCGTTAATGTGAGAGAAGAATTGTGCTAGAACTGGGGCCCACCATTCCAGGTTGTTCTTATATACCTCTGGCGGGATCATGTCCTTGCCAGGTGCTTTGTCTGTTGCTAGAGCATTAATAAGTTTGCATACTTCCTGTTCTGATACTGGGGGCCATTCAGGTGTGGAAATTAGTAGGATCTGGGGGGGTTCTCACTTTTTTTGGCCCAAAATCTGCATCACTATTGAAAATAGTTCGAAAGTGGTGGAACCAGGCATTTGCCGTGATGCAGGCATTTGGTGCAGGATTGGGACCTATATCTACATCATCTTCCACTACTACTACTACTACTACTACTACTACTACTACTACTACTACTACTACTACTACTACTACTACTACTACTAAGTGTACTACAGTAACAGTTCTAAACATTTACCTGATTGTTAATCTCAACTGAAGTAAACCAACAGAAGCAATGAGATTTACAAATGTTGACTTAGCAAATCCCATTCATTCAATGGGTCTGTACTAGCTGGCATTTACAAATGAATTTAGCCTTGCACGGAAGCACAGCTACAAAGATAGATTCCAATGGAGAATAATGTTTGCCGGAATGCAAAGAGAACATTACAACTCCATGGTCTTCTCACGCTCAGGGGAAAAAAGCTCAAATCATCCCTCCAAGCCTGCCTCCTAGCCATCCGCATATACTGCTGCTAGCGCTCTCAACTTTTTTCCATTTCTGCTGTAAACTGTGGAATCTCTCTTTCCCATGTTCAAGAAGATCATGCACTATATATCTTCCAGCAGTACAAACCTGTTACCCAGCATTCCTTGGGAAACTATATTATACACACACACATAGCAGCATGCCAGACTTTTGGGAGCTGAGAGAGCCCAAACTATCACTAGAGCAACAAAAGTAAGAGCAAGGACAAAAGAGATAGACAGCGCAACTACCAGATGGATTTGCAGCTGGCTGACCAACCACACTCAACGTGTGGTCCTCAATGGAACCAGATCTACGTGGACGGAAGTGTGCAGTGGGGTCCCTCAAGGTTCTGTCTTGGGCCCAGTGCTCTTCAATCTCATCATAAATGACCTAGATAAGGGGATTGAAGGAGTACTCATCAAATTTGCTGATGACACAAAGCTCTACTTTGGAAGATAGACTCAAGATTGAGAAGGATCTAGACAGACTTGAACATTGGGCCCTATCCAATAAGATGCAGTTCAGTGGCGGGAAAAGTAAGGTCCTGCACTTAGGCAGGAAAAACCAGATGCACAGGTACAGGATAGGTGGTACCTGGCTCGACAGTAGTACCTGTGAGAGGGATTTAGGTGTCCTGGTGGACCACCACCTAAGGATGAGTCAGCAGTGTGCTGTAGCTGCCAAGAAAGCCAACACAGTCCTAGGTTGTATCAACAGAGGGATAGCATCAAGATCACGGGAAGTGACAGTACCACTCCATACTGCGCTGGTGAGGCCGCACTTGGAGTGCTGTGTCCAGTTCTGGTCACCACAATACAAAAAAGACGCTGAGGCCCTGAAAGGGGTGCAGAGAAGAGCAAAAAAGATGATAAGAGAACTGGAGGCTAAATCCTATGAAGAACGACTTAAAGAACTAGGTATGTTTAGCTTAACGAAGAGAAGACTGAAGGGAGACATAATAGCAGTTTTCCAATATCTGAAGGGTTGCCGCAGGGAAGAGGGCATTGATTTATTCTTTATTGTGCCTGAAGGTAGGACAAGAACCAATGGGTGGAGACTCGTCAGAGGGAGATCCAACCTGGAAATAAGGAGGAATTTCCTGACGGTGAGAACCATTAAGCAGTGGAACAGCTTGCCTCCCAATGTTGTGGGTGCCCCATCGCTGGAGGTTTTCAAGAAAAGATTGGACAGCCATCTGTCCACGATGGTATGAGGTACCGGAATGGTATGAGGTCTCCTGCCTTGGGTGGGGGGTTGGACTAGAAGACCTCCAAGGTCCCTTCCAACCCTACGACGATTCTATGATTCTATGATATGATTCTATGATCCTATGAATGCAAGTACATGGATGGAGGAATTGAGCAGGGGATAGGACCATGTCATTCTCCCACTGACACCAGAGGAAGTGTGACAAAACATAATTGAAGTTGGTCAAAAAGAACTGAGGTACAATCAGAATTTTAAGAAAAACTCTCTGTATATGCCCCGATACAGAGATGTAGCGAGCAAACTGGTATTTGTCCCACTGTTTGTGCCATGATTCTCATTGTTCCTTTCAATATTTATTCCACTGACTAGACAATGTTAGGGCTAATCGAAACTAGATTCAATTTTTTTGGATTGATAATGTGGCATGCTTTGGGAACTTGTCACTTGTCAGAGTGCCTCTCCCCCAAAATACCTACCCAGCCAACCCATTCATCTTAGGACTCATTACTGAGGGTGCTGACCCTCAGGGAAGTAAAGGAAACCATCACTAGGAATCAGGCATTTTTATTAGTGGCACCCTCCTTGTGGAACAAGCTTCCTTTAGATATTAGACAGGCCTCCTCCCTACAGTCTTTCAGAAGATTACTAAAGACAGAATTGTTTAGGGAGGCCTATGGCAACACTCAATGTTAATTCTTCATGACCCCTATGTGTGGTCTGGATTTGAAAGCATTTTATTATTTGCTATTTATTATTTAGTATATATTGCTTATTCGCTTATTCTGTTATGGCTGTGTGATTTGATTTCAGTTATTAATGTCAGGAGTCAGCTGTGGGCTGCCGTTTTTGTTTTTGTTAATATTGATTGACTAAGCTACTAAGTATTTCCTCTAATTATTTTTAATTTGGTTGTATAGTTTATTTTATGTTATGTAAACTGCCCCAGGTAGCGAGTTGAATGGGCTATAAGCTTTATGAATAAATAAATAAATAATTTGTTTGGCCGGCATGGCTTGTTTTTTATTTTTATTTTGTAGTATTTCTACTTGCATAGTTGTGTCTTGCTTTTGGCTTATGTGATTGCTTAATCACTCTTTTACGAGCACAGTTGGGTGTGTTCAGATGACATTACTGAAGAGGCAGAGAGTGGTGTGTGGTGTGGATGTGAACCCCAGTCGTTTTCCTTGCTTTCTACTCTCACTAGTAAGAACTACAACTGCAATGCATTGTATATTGTATTTGGGGGAAAAAATTTCCTAATTTAGCTGAAGGATCAGCACTAAATAACACTAATTCAAATGTTTATCATGTCTTGTCAGCTCAGCGCTACAGTATTTCACTTACTAAACATTTAAGAAAAAAGTGGTGGGGTGAATACCAGAAAAATGGAAATGGGATGATGATGATGATGATGATGATGATGATGATGATGATGATGATGATGATGATGATAATAATAATAATAATAATAATAATAATAATAATAATAATAATAATAATAATAATAATAATAATAATAATAGAGAAGAGTAAGGAAGAATGGGACTACACAGGTATGGGCACTTGAAATGCACCTTTCCAGGATAATTAAACATTACTATGTCAACCACAATAGCAATTTAAATGCCAGGATACAGTCAGAGAAGTGCACACCAGAAAAAAAATTCTCTGTGATCACATCCGAGTTTTAGTTTCATTTCTAAAATGAGTATCTGCTCATTAGTGATTAGAACCCATATATTTTCATTTTGTTATAATCTAATATTTCATTAATATTTCGATCTAATATTATTAATATACTCTTTGAATCAGAATGGCCAGAGTATGGAAAAACTGTTTTTGTTTTACATTCTGCCGAAACCCCTCCTGCATTATTTTCCACATAGTTTTACCACTTTTGTTTTAAATTCATTCAGTTACCAGGCCTCATACAGAAAAATATAGCCGGTCTCTAAATCATTTCTAAGACATCAGTAATAGGCCACAGAATCACATACTGCCAATCTCTTGTATATACATTTATCTTGTTGACTTTAATCAGAATGAGGTCCTTTTTAATGCTGACTATCAGGCCACCATAAATTGGAAGCAACTTGATGGCACATAACACACATGGTTTTCATTAAGACCACGTAACCGAAATTTGATACTGTAGTTAAGATATGGGTCATGTTCGTTCTGCACTAGACAACAATTCAAGCACAATTTGCCACTGCCTTTGATACAACTGCAAACTCTAGTGTCTTGTAAATATGTCTCATGTTTTCACATCACACAATTCAAGTTCAGTTTCAGAAGCACAATTGTTTCAACTCTCATTACCATGACATGGCTATAGACATGCTGCCTTTAGTCATTTGACTAATTATATCACATAGTATTACAAACTGAATAAACGAGGTGACAGCAATATGGGTTAACAAATTATGTTTATTTCCCACTTCTTCTGTTCCTTCATAAAACTGAAACTGTAAAGTTGCTAAAATATTCTAACACTAAATACTGCTTTATATGCATTCTTTTTAACACCAATCAAAATTTAACAAAGCACACAAGGTCAACACAAGTAATATAGCAATATTCTTCTCTACCAGCAAACATGTTGACAGTTACATGAAAGGAATGATATTGGTCATATGGAACAAATGACAAAATGACAACAGGCTCGGGGAACATAATCAAGAACAATTCTTCCGCACCAATGGCACATCACACTAATTCTAAGACGATGAAATCGTAAGTGAAATATTCTAGGGCAGAGCACAGTATACTACACTCTTCTATCAAAATAATTAGCTATTTTCAGGTCTTGATAAAATCTATTTTGATAACCACTCTGTATTACCCAGCTGCAGACACTGAACACATACTACAATTTATTCCCAGTCATTCTGAGCACTAAAGTATTCTCACACGGTATGGGACACAAGAGCCTAAGAATAAACTTGATGGACCAAACCAAAGGCCAGTCTAGTCCAGCATCCTGCACTCACTGTGGCCAATTAGAAGCTGATGAAAAGCCCACAAGTAAATATGAACAAGTGCCAACCCTAGCACGCTATCCATTGTCCTCTCTACGGAGTGTACTATCCAGAAATCACCATATCCCATGGGCTTTCCTCATTTCACCAGGACGGTTCCACACACAGTGCTCAAAGGCTTCTAATATTAATAAAAGAATATTCATACATAGTCTCCCTGATCAAATGTCTCTGGCAGGTACATTTTTTCACAGCCCTTTTACTTCTTTGACTATCTATCATAGGGTGAGGGGCTATTTATATCCCATCTCCATTGGACAATCAATTTTCCGCTAATTCCATGGTGGTGATTCAACTCAGACCTACCACTCTCAGCTCTTACCAGGTTTTCCCAAAGGTTCAGTTTTAAAGCTGTTGTGTCACCTTGTGCCAGCTATCTATATTGGTTCAATTGGAGCCTGCCCCTTTTGTAGAAGCAGTCAATTGCACCAAATTAAAGTCAAATTAATGTTTTTACCTGATGTTGCACTATCCATGAAATGGTGGTGCTTAGCCTGAAAAAGTGGGACTCCTCCACGAAAGCTTGCATTTTTTTTATTTTTTAGTGATCCAATAAAAGATATCACCCACTTTTACATTTCTCTATAAGCATGTTTCTACTGAAATGTAAAGCATCAACCAAGATGATTCACTGCTAACAAATAAGGACTTCAAGAGCTGTGAATAAGGTTAAAAAATTTAGACTGGAGAAACAAAAATGTGCTCCCCACAGACATAATAATCATATCAGAAACTGCAGATGAAAAAATAGTTAGCATGCATTAGAGAGAAGCTTCCACAAGAGGGAGCCAAAAGACCCATTTCATTCAAACCACTGTTGTAAAAATTGAACTGATAACAATTGCTTACCCATAAAATATCTACAGAACTGCTGATAATCAAGTATAGATGCTGTTCTACATTATAAAGTCCCACTCGTCAACTCCAAAGTATATGCCTTCTTTTCTGCATGACTATTGCTATAAAATGCTTCCCCAAATTATACTTGTAATGTCTAACACCACTTGCCTGGATCAGTGCTGGGGTGGATGCATTTCTTTTTATGTGTAACACACTATTTCAGCTTCTCTGTGCCATATTTCTATGCCTATTCATGCTATATATTACTGTATCCATGTTATCTAGGACTTTTGGGATGTAAAATGCCATCAAGTATTTGCAGAGTACCTTTGCCTCATTCCTAAATAACGACTTTATGGTGTGTGACTGTGTTCTGTGCAATCAAGCTGGAACCAAATTATAGTGACACTAATAGGGTTTTCAAGGTAAGTGGGACATTGAAGGAGCAGTTTACCAGTTCTACTCCCCCAGTGAGTTTCCATGGCTAAGTGGGCATTTGAACCCTGTTCTCCAGAGTCTGTCATTCTATCCACTACACCACACTGGGAATTCCTGGTGTGCAACTAGACGGCCATATTATCCCAGCCTAGATTGGTTTTTATCATGATAAACAGGGTCACTTCGAAGTGTGGTATGTCATCTGAGGCGATCCCTGCATACACATGCAAGGATCAACCACACTACACCTCAAGTGATCCTGGTTAACACAATCAAGATATTCTTTCCTCTTGCAGGGAAAGATTTCCCAATACTGTTAAGCAGCTGGGTGATTGCCCCTTGGTGAAGCGACTCAGCAGTCTTGAGAAATGGAAAACTTCCTTTCCGCTCAGCTTTTGGAGGGCAAGGGAGAGGAAGTTTTGTATATCTTTTTAATTGTTGTTAACATATCAGAGACGCTTTGAAAGGGTTTTTCCCCAATACCCTGTTGAAGTATCAATGATGTACTATTGTCAATCAGCAACAATGAAAAAGAAATGGAAAACTTTGTTACCCTTCTTCTCGAAAGGGGAGTGGAACAGAAGCTTCCAATTTCTCAAAATTGTTAAGCAGCTTTAGCCAGCTAGTTTCTTTGGTTCAAACCCAGCAATCACACATGCTGGAACCAAACCAAAACAGTGATCCTATCCACACCAAAACAAACAAACAAACAAAACAAAACAAACAAACAAACCAGTAGCCCCTGACAAGGACATAAAAAGCTGTGAGGAGGCGTTGACCAGAGGTGGTCTGGTTTGCAATGGCATGTACATTGTGTGGTTACCAGAAAAAGGAGGGAATCAGCCCATCCCCAACCCAAACTAAACCATGGGATAAGTGCCCATATGATCACACTCTTAAGATTCAATTTGTCAAAGTTCAAGGGCCCTATCTACCAAACCATGAAAGTAGCATCCCGATGGTGCTACCCTGAATCAGGCCAACTGTAGACAGAAAAAGATAGCTAAGTAGTAAATATGTTCAGCAAATACGAAAGTGGAATTTGTAAGATAAAGTATTTCAAGAATATCAAAATCCAAAACAGTAAAATAATATTTCCATCAAGATGAAAGTTTGCAGTGTTATGTTGAAGCTTTTCAGTTACACGGAGCTCTTAAAGTGAATTAAATTAAAAGTGGGATAGCATGTTTCTGGTAAAGAGCAATGTTTAACTCTGCAGTCAAATTTAAGGTGACAGAAACATTACTGCAGAACAATTAAGAACAATGTCATTTGAAAAAAATAAACATTTATTGTGTGGCATTCTTCAAATCTGTTTACATGAAATAAAAATGCAAAAGCATGATCTAATTGTTAAAATAATTGTACAAATATACTTCTAATAATAATCTAATATTAGTTGGAAAAAGCAGATTACGAAGATAGCACTCTGCGTAACAATAATGTGCTGTCATGTCAGTTCCAACATATAGTGACCCTTTCCTAAATTTTAGGTATACAGCATGCTTAGTTTGACACGAATCTCACTCAATTTAGTGTGGTTTCCTCCTGTGTATGTCCATGGGACTTTTATCCACTCCATGTTCTCTCTCTGGAAATGCTGGCAGTGCAGATCTCTGTGTCCAGTTCACAGCCACTGCACCTACCTTCAAAATGAAGCAGCTGATCATTCCACCAGCAGCTGCTGATTTGAAGCTAACTTTACCCAAGACATATGAACAATTAGTTGCTTTCCAGATTTTATTGACAGATAAGGACCATAACAGGAGAAAGCTTTTCCTGCTTTTCCTGTGGGTGGATGATGCTTGTGTATGCCTCCCCCTACCCCATGAGCAAGCTCTACTGAACTTGTATCTCAAACAAAGTACACAGGAACTGGCTCCTAAAAACTATGTGTAGGAGTGGATGGAATAGGAACTGCAGGCTGCTCCTACTTACTACATATACAGATTATTATGGTGCCCATTAAGTTACAGAGATAACTGCTGGATAGCTCAGTAGTTTAGGCATTTGGCTGTGAAGCCAGGGGTTAGGTGTTTGATTAAAATGTGTCTCCTTGACAGCAGCTGGATTCAGTGATCCCTAGGGTGACTTCCAGCCCTTCAGTTCTAAGATGATGATGAACCAGTATATTCTGCAGCTATGCAATATAAGAAAATCAGCAATGGAAGCAAACACAGATGTACTATTTAATTCAATATTTTTAAAGATACTGTTTACTAGTTAATTCAAAAAACTGCTGCAGATAAAACTTTGATTAAACACTTCAAATTATTGTGCAGAAAAATGTTATCTTTACCATCCTGAAAGACTCTTTCCACATTCAGCCCATAGGTAGCGCAGGTTTCATAGTAGGTGCATCTTTTCAAATCATTTGAAAGCTTCCGTGCTCTGGCATCATCTATTGCCCGTGGATTACTGGAACTTATAGCATCTGTAAAGGAAACAATTATTTTTTCTTTTAAAAAAGATGCTTAAACCTAAGAAGAATTTCTGAATTAATTTATCAATTAAAGACATCTTTTCTCTACAAAAGTTCTTAAAATTTCAGCAAGTCAAAATCCTTACATTTGAAACAGGCAATAACCTGAGTGTCTGCATCCACCAAAGTTTAGTATCTTGCCCCCTCTATAGCTGTGATTTTCCAGATACCCTTAGTACAAAAAATATAGGATGATAAAATCCCAAAACAACTAGTACACAGACTGGGACATGTGTGGATGTCTTGAAGTACAGTAATTGTGCAATTGTGAACTACCTGCACTTTGTTCTGTAAGGTACATGCAGAAGAATTAAGAACTAATAGTTAGTTTCCCAAGAGCCCCCAATGACTTTTCGAACAAATATCATACATCAGAATGTGATGAGTGGACATTAAACGGATGAGTGGATTACACACTGACAGGAACATGTTACTCGAAAGGCTTCTCAGCTACAAACCACAGAAGCATAAGTCCAGAAACACTGCAGGACAAGCAGTTTTATCATAATTGGGTCTGGAATATGTGGATAAATACAAACATTTTGGAAACTAAACTTTACCGATCAAGGTAAATAACTCTGTTTTGACAATGTTTGACAGAAAGCAGAAGTGAGCAATCAACGTAAAAATGTTTATTTAGTTAAACAGAAATTAAATCTTTATTAAAATATACCTGCAAAGCCAGGAAAGCTGGACCATTTTGAGGGCTAATCCCCCCACCCTGTAGTTGAGTGTTTTAGGGAATGGAAAAAGGCAAGGAGTGCATGTGGTCCACAGGCCGCGCATTACCCACTCGTGCTCTAGAAACAGCATTCTGGTTGTCTGAAGTATGTTGATACAGTTCTTAATTACTCTGCTGTGGTTTATTTATTTATTTATTTTAAGTATTTTATACCTTGGCTTTCCATTGGGTTAAGAAAAAGGATTGTTAAACGCACCATGGAAAGGCGGAACTTATTGTCTGCTTCATAAATTCTTCAAATTACTCTCACATCTTGATTCTTTTTTCTTTTTGAGAATGCTATTACATTTTATTCCTATTATTTTATCATTTTATGCCTTTTATGCTTGTTTGTATGTTCTTGCATAAGATGACAAATACTGTTTTATGATTCGTTTAATCTATGTTCTTACATATAGCCTGAGCTACAAGGCAATAAAGTATCTGTATTTGTTTTGAAATGTGTGTGCACTCAAAAGATTTCCAAAAATCTCAGATTGCAGAGAGTATTGAAAAGAATCCAAATGTCAAATAACTGCCTAAAAGAATGATCTATATGAATGGTTGAAAACTGAACAGAAGGCAAGATGGGTTTCTTTAGAGAAGTCCCATCTACCAGACAGCTAAACTGATCCACCCTCTTAAGGCATCTTGGCCAACTATATCAAGGCAAATCCACAACCCACAATCAGGTGAAAGAAGGAGAGTTAGAATGCAGAGACTGACTGTTTAACAGCCAAATAATGGGAGGATTAACAAAAAAGCCAGTTGGGGCTTGGAATAATAAAGAAGTTAAAAAGGGCTTGGATATGAGAGAAACTAGACAGGGTTTGCCTTAAGAAACAGCTGGCTAAGACTGAGCTTTAAGAGTTTTGGTCAGATATTGCTAACCTCTTCATTTCACTCAAACTGAAGAAAGGTCCAGGGCTGCTTTTGTATACATTAGTAAAAGCAAACAGCCTTTTTAGGGACGACTAGCTTTTCAGTGAGCAGTTCATTGGCTCATATGAGACACTGTGTAAACCTGTTCTGAAATAAATACTATGCCTTTAAATACAGTAATCACCACAATTCATCCGTCATTTGAGTGTTCTGAAAATAAACCTATGTTTCAGTTTCAGAATCTGCCTTAATTTATATTTATTGGTCAGTTTAAGTATTTATTGGTCAGTAGTTTAAAGAAACCCAATAAATAAACATCACCTGCTCTGATTGAAATACTGTCCTACCAACAATATAAACCACTATTATTTACTACATAAAATGCATGGAACGTATGTTTTCTATCACTCCTTGCCCTGGTTTGAGAATTAATTCATTAACATTAAGTGTTAGAAACGACAGCATTAATTTGTTGCCATTAACACTAGAAATGGACACATGGTTAAGTCATTGAATTTGCACTATTTAAACTTTTAGTTTTAAAAGAAATGGGGGAGGGGGAAGAAGGTTCAGAGTTCTTTCCTGACCCCTAATAGCATATTCTTCATTTGCTCCTTCAGTAATGAACTCCTTATTGTTTTAACTCTGCCCTCCTCAATGAAGCACTGTTTTCCAAGAGCTCAGAAATCCCAAAATGAATATGCTATGCTAGGGATGATACAACTAACATGTCCAGAAACTTGAGGATGTAATAGATTGCATTCTAGAAACTGGACCTCCTAGACTAGACGAAGATACATTTACACTCTACCTACAGTGTATACAATGTTAAAAATCAGTAACTTTTTATGTACTTTCACACAGACTTCCTTCCACACCACAATTAAAAGGAAACAGAGTGAATGAATACTGGCAAAATTCTCAACACTTGCTCCTGTGCGGCTATTTTAGGTCACAGGAACCCTTTTCCCAAAACATGCATCACTCTCCCTTGATGGTTATATCTGAAAACTACTTCTTCCAACCTTCCATTGATAATTCGGTTTTAAAATACTATTAGAAGTCTGAAATTTTTTTAGCCTTTTTGGTAGACTATTAATCTGAATGGCAATGTTTTGAACAAACAACAGAAAATGAATTGTCTCCATTCTGTTATTTTTCTGAAATACTGAGGATATGTGCAGCCAATTGTTTCAGAATGATGATTTAATCGCACCGTCCTGAAGGTGAGCAAAAATTACTCCACTCACACCGAGAGTCATTTGTCTTGTCCTCCGCATCCCCTCCAGAGCCTTTACAGCAGGTGTGGGTAAATTTGGCAGATCCATACCACCCTCACTGGACCCACATTTATGCATCACCTGCCACCACTGAAATTCATCTGCAAGTTGCATCACCAAACTGTCTTAGGGCCACATATTGGTCTGTCTTAGGGCCACATATTGGTCACTCCTTTTCAGGGTTTTTGCAGGGAGAGACTCAGTAAGAGAGGACTCGGCAAAAGAAAATTCATAGCCAAAGTTCTTTCCAATGGCACAACAGGAATTTTGAACAGATGGTCTATTGGAACAGATGGTCTAATTGGAACTTTGGTCTAATCCGGCATAGGCACTTTTATGTAAGCAGCTGATGCCAGTCTTTGCAGTGAAACCTGCAAGGCTTATAGTAATCAGATATCTTTGGTGTATATCTGAAGTTCAGAAAAGAAAAATCAACACATTTTTCTTAAAACCACCTATGTAAGGGAAAAACTGGAGCTAATGAAAGCATGAAACAGGAACCTCTGGAACAGATACTCTTATTAGGCCATGAAAATTCTCCATCCACCTCTAAGCTGTGTATTTTGCAGGCATCTTCATAAACCATCACACAAAACTGAACTTTACACTTTACGCTTTACTTGACAAGCTACTGCCTGAAAATCAGGTATAACTTTGTGAACTGCATACTTTTTATATATATATATATATTTTAAGTCCAAATCACTAAGAACTGTCTCTGCCTCTGCCCACAGCCCACCCTTCCTTCCTGGAGTGCTGCTCCTGAGACCCTTCCTAGATTAAAATTCAGGACCCAGGCTGAAAAAGGTTTTAGAAAAGGCAAAATTAAACAGGTTTTGAAGAAAAAGTGTACCACTCAAGAGGTTTCACCTACCCTGAGTTCCCACCAGTACCATTGGGATTTCATTCGTGTTGCGATAGTTTGTCATACGGCTATAGTAGTGGTACACAGTCTGGAAGCTAATTTCATCTTCGAGACTGAAGACAAATATAACAGCGTCCACCCACATTGCAAACTGCAAACAAACAAACAAAAGAAACATATATAAATACCCAGGAAATTAAAAACTTGCCACCTTGAGAAGTATGATCTCAGGCATATACCACTTATCACATCAGGTGTAAGTTGGCATTACGGTGTCAATAGAAAGTTAAATACTGAACATTTCCATTTATCACAGAACATCTGTGCAAACTGATGAACTTACTTTTGCTTCACTTAAGTGAGGTCTGAGAAATAAAAATGATATATTCTTTACATGGCATAGTATGCTTTATAATTACCTGAAATTGTATCTTTAACAAATGCTGTTTCCATTTTGCTACTTCCACAAAAATTATCATATTGGTGTGATGGAATTATAGTTATAAAGGTATGAATTGCTCTATACATTAGAAACAGTTCAATGCACTGTAAAGAGCATGCTTAAAAGAGTATCTGAACATAAATTTAAAAAATAAATATTCATAACATGCACAAATAAAGAACAATAAATAAAAAAGTTTATTGTGATAGAAGTACCATCTGTGATGGAATTATACACTTCAAATAGGAATGCACAAGAATTATATTGCATTATTTAAATACAGTTAAATGTGCTGCTTCATAACATTTGCTACATTAACTACTGTATTTGAATAAGGTACCATTTACAGATATTTATGGTGCAGTTAAGTGTTTTGGAGAAGAGAAAATGCATTTGTGTCACGTGATTCATGTGTTTATCAGAAACATTTTAAACAGTTGTGCTTGTTTACAGGTAACTGAAGATTTTTAAATACATAAGCAATGAAGGAAATATAAACATTTCCATATCTTTGTCACATTTCCACAGAATATTTATATCACAAATATCTTCATAATCAATAAAACTGTGAAATGCCTTTTCCCTGCAAAACAAATTAGAATGAAGCTTCCAACAGCAATGTCTGCATCTTGGCTTTTCTTCCTGAGTGACATGCTAAGTGAGCAACATGTATACGGTAGATGGCTGAACATCCAGTGTATGATTTTGGCTATCCAATAACCTAGTTGATCAATTTCTGATATTGTACTAAGCAGGACCAGGCCAGCCATTAGCCAAACTGAGGTAGCTGATTCAGACAGTGCAGTACCAGCAATAGCTACGAAAACACAATCACCACTATTGGCTCCAAGTGGCTTAAGCCACCTGTCATCACCATTTACCTCCTTCTCTCCACCACTGCCTTCCTGCTTATTCCAGCCACGCTTTTGACAGCTACATTAATATTGCTTTTGCAAAAAGAATATGTTAAGTTATTAAATTTATAAAAACACTTTCTTACACACTTTCTTACTACAATGAAATGTGATGTAAAAAGCAGTGGTGAATTGCCCAATGTTAATGACTCCCCCCCCACACACACACTTGTATTCCTCATCAGGTGCCAAGTCCCACCACTGGCTCATGACAAGGAATAGAAATGGAACTTGTTAACTCAAGGCAATTCACTGCTGTGATATATGCTACTGCACTTAATGCTAGCATAAATAACCAACAGGAGTCTGGCCGCTCATTAAAATGCCAATTCAGTTGTGCATTATAGGAATGCACACTAAGAACTTTAAACTGGTACATTACATTTACATTGATCCAAGAATTTAAAACATTCATTCTGTGTTCACTTTTTCACAGAACTGAAGCATGCACATTTTTGTGCTTTTTTTTGGTTGGCCTAATAAATGTATCATCTCATTATGTATTTCAAAACATGCTTTGGGCACTCATAACCACTAACATATGCAGAGACATCATTCCCTCAATAGTAGCTTACATTACTTTAACACAACTTATAAAAACTGCCTGAAAAATGTGTTCTGTATTCAAAGAGCCTATATATACAGTCATGGCCAAAAATATTGGCACCCTTGCAATTCTGTCAGAAAATGCAACCCTTCTCTCAGAAAATTGTTGCAGTTGCAAATGTTTTGGTACTCACATGTTCATGTCTGTGGTTTGCATTGGAACAACACAAACAAACAGAGAAGAAAAGTCAAATCTGATACAATCCCACACAGAAACCCAAAAATGCAAAAATCCAAAAAATTTATTCTGTTTTTTTGTGTTGTTCCAATGCAAACCAAAGAAATGAACATGTGAATACCAAAATATTTGCAACTGCAACAATTTTCTGAGAGAAGGGTTGCATATTCTGACAGAATTGCAAGGGTGCCAATATTTTTGGCCATGACTGTAAGTCATGTCAAACAATTAAAATGTGCATTAAGTAGCTTTGGGCAAGACAATCTTGAACAATCATTCTTTTGAAAAAAAAATTCCCTAGAGCTGTGGTGAAGTGGGGAGGGTCCTTGATGTAACTCTCCAACCAGATGGAAAAACTGGAGGGTTTCAGAAAATCCCCCAAAAAAACAGGTGGAAGTCTATCAGTGCTTTTTACTCTTTTTTTAAATATACCTCTGGTAAAGAAGGCCTGCACCCATAACAAAAGTCATTCCTCCTTTCGAGATCCTTAAGAGGCAATGTATTGCTTTTGCACACTGCTGAAAACACATTTATCAAAATTAAACCTTTCCATAAAAGGAGATGTATCAAATCTTTATATGTAAAAATATGTAGTACAGCATAAACAATACACTATGCAGGCAATTACTACAAATATTTTCATTCACACTTTTTACCACTATTCACCATTCACCACTTCAAAGTTAAAGGTGGTTTCTGTATTTGCAAATTCAGAATTGTCTAAAATGTTTATTATATCATGTTTTGTGGCTCCAAATGGAGAAAGGTTAGTAAAATCTAGTACATTATCTGATGTTAATCAGTAAATCTTTTGAATAACTGCCCTAATTTTATACAAGAAAAGATTATAATCTAGGAAAGCAAGCAACTACTTCTTAAATTTTCTTACTTTCAGTAACAACACCATGTTAGCAGTAACTGAAATCCAGCAGCATGCTTTGGCATCCAGAGCCAAACTGAGACCTTCTTCCCCTCCCCTCCTGCTTCAGCCTCTATGCCATGGTGCGCAAAAAAACTCTTCCAGAAGATTTCATAATCCTCCAGGTCAGGATTTTAGGGTGCTGGGAGGCTGCAGCTGGAAGGGTCACTGACTGTTGCAGAAGCAGTGGGATCCAAAAGTAGTACACTTCTACATTCTGGCCAATGGCCACTCCCAGATAAGCTTGTACAGATATGGCAGTGTTTTTGAAATAATGAGCATAATTTTTAGATTGATTATGGAAATGATACTATGGACCATCTAACCTTTTTAACTCGGAAATTGCCCAATAGCAGATTCCTTCTACTAGTAGGATGAACATTTCAATAATGTGAGTCTAAATTCCTGTTTGTGGGTTTGCTATTTTTGTTAACATTCTATCAATACACTTCTACCTTACTGTGACCTATGAATAAGTAACCTCCAAAATTCTGTCCTCAAGAGCCCCTTTTAAAGCTCTTGTTAGCTCAAGGCTGTGACTTCCTTCATGGAGTGAACCCATCTTATATATGGTCTTCCGCTCAACCTTCCCTGGCATTATTGCCCCCTCCAGCAAGTCTTGTCTTCCCACAATATGCCCAAAGTACAACAGACTCAGTTTTGGTATTATTTGTTTCCAGAGATAGTTCAGGTTTGATTTGATCTAGGACCCACTTGTATTCATCTTTCTGCCACTCCCAGGTATTTGGAAAGCTCTTCTCCAGCACCATATTTCAAATGAATAGATATTTTTCCTGTCAGCTTTCTTCAGTGTCCACTTTCACATCCATACATAGTAACTCTGAATACAATAATGAAGCTTGACCACATGACTGTGATTATCTTTTCTTGTTCCTTCATTGGTGCCCTTCCATGTCTCAGTCTTCTGTTGATTTCTTGGCTACAGTCTCTACTTAGATTGGTGACTGATCCAAGGTATACAAAACCTTCAACAACTTCAATTCCTTCATTGTCAACATTACAGTCTTCAGCAGTCACAAATTTTGTCTTCTTAAGGTTCAACTGTAGTCCTGCTTTTGCATTTTCACTTTCATCAGAAGTTGTTGCTGCTTTCTGCTAAAAAGATGGTGTCATCTGCATATCTTAAATTACTGATGTTTCTTCAACCAATTTTTACATCTCCTTCATCTGAATCTAAGCCAGTTTTTAATATATTCTGCATACAGATTGAACAGGAAGGAAGATAAAATACACCTTTGTCTCAAAACTTTGGAAAACCATTTTGTTTCTATCTATTCTGTCCTGACAATAGGTTCTGGTCCACAATACAGGTGACACATCAGGACAATCAAGTGTTGAGGTACACCCATTTCTTTCAGAGCAAGCCACAGCTCTCATGATCCACATAGTCAAAGGTTTTGCTGTAGTCTATAAAGCACAGACTGATCTTCTTCTGAAATTCTTTGAGGCCGACTTGTCTTTCATTGCACTTTGGTACTTTTACTACTAACAATTATTTGTACACACCTGTAAAATGTATGTGCTTTCAGATAGTGCAAAATGTAAACACAAACAACACCTTGGGAATGTCACCTGCATTTCCTGCTGGAACTGACAGGTAGGGGAGTACGACACTAATAACTGGCTTTGTCTCACATCAGTGTTTTTTCTCATGCAAAATGAAGAGCAGAAAGATTAACGGCATTATAGCTCAACTAGTGCTGTACTAAAAAAGTTTTCCAGGGACAAAAGGAAGATAAAGTTTGGATCAATCCATCGTATTTATCACAAAACTATATCCTTAACCACAGCACTCACCTGTGCTTCAGGAGGACCCCCTTCATCTCTAATCAGCAGCAGGTAACTCTGACCATCAACTACTATCTCTTTTTTGAATCTCCCACCTGTTATACAAAATAACTAGTTAGACAAAAGATAAAAATACAAAATAATGAAGGTTTCTCTTGAGGCAAATTAATCTTTCATGCTTTAATTTTGCTTTGAGCATTTGTAGCCTTGTATGGTTTAAACTGTGATGATCTTTCAGGCAAACCAATTCATTTTTGAGGGTGCCTATAATTTATAGTTGAATCTGGTACAGAAACACATACCCTGCCTTGCTTTGCTATTTGAGGCAAAGAATCCAATTGTCAGTTTGGAGCAAACTGTCTCAAAAATAATAAGATGATAACTAGCATTATAGAATATCAGTAGAACAGTAATCGCTGTGTACTATCAGCTAACAAGACATATAAAGCATTCAGATGCATGAGCTTTTAATTTTCATCAAGAGAAACCTACTTCTATAAAGCAAAACATACATTATGACAATGGTACCTCACTAACACAGAGGGATGTTGTAGTGCAGCAACATACCTTAGACAAAAAATAGTATTTACTATAACAGTATCTGTTGTAGGCTTCCTCTAGAAGACTGCTATGTACATTAATTTAATCCATACTAGACATTTATGCTGAGGTGACAGCATTTAGCACATGTACAAAAGCTGTGAGCCCAAGAAAAACACCCAGCTGCATTACAGGTTTACAAGTTCATCATCTATGATGACCTCTCATTAAGCAAATCATATTTTAAGCACTATGCTCTGTCACACACATTAGAGTGAAAGTAATGCCAAATTACATTCAGGCTAAGATTAGATTAACCAACATGGCTTGTTTAACATCTCAATAAGGATTTAAGGAATGCTTCTGAAAGTCAAGGCACTTCTGTTACAGTAGAAGGCCAACAAGAATCACTGCAAGATATATGCTGAAAGAACTGGAGACTAAACTCCTTTCAGTTGTTATTGCTCTATCTTATTAAAGTCATATGATGAAAGCAGAGCCATACATATTAAACCTACCCCCACACTATCTGCAGGCTTTCGTGGTCCCAATGTTCTAACTCATACCATCAACCTAAGTGCCTTCCACACAGGCATATCCAAATGCGTAAATAAGAATATGCAGCCCTGCTCTCTCTATTGTAATGTTACAATCAACAAGGGATCAATAGGATGATTTATGATGGATTATTCAGAGGTAATTTCTACTGCATGTCAGAAAAGTTCTAAACTACACACTGAATATGTACCCCATATAAAGGGGTTGTCCCGATTGACAATGAGTGTGGTTCTAATTTATACCAGCAAAGTCACCTGACAAACCTCTGCCAAATATGGAGATTTCCTTATTTAATAAATAAAGCTGAATAAGTAAATAACTCATTTAGTATATAATACTGTAAAGGCAAATCACACCTCAGTATCTATAACCAATGTTATTCATACATAAAATATAGAACACAATGGCTGAAATTCAATTTCTTTCTAAGGCAAATGGTGTGACATTCAGTCACCTTTAGCTAGTAACTAATGAGTCTCTGTTGGGATTCTTTTATGTATGCAAGCCAGTTGACCCGCACTTCCCCCAAAATCCCAGTGGCAACTCCTTCAACATCAGCTGGAAGCAACTGAGTGTTACACCATTTGCCTTTTGCAAGTGTAACAAAGTAACAGGAGTTCAGCCAATGATTTATAACTATTAAATGTTAAAAGCTATGCATTAAATATGTGTTAAAATTATAATTTTAGTGATAACTCCTTAAAATAATTTTAATATAACACAGAACTTTTGGGGTCAGTCTGAACCCTTGCTAGGAGAAAAATACTGTATGAACTGACAGACCCAAACTGAGTATTATGTATTTTACATTGTCTTGTTTTAACAAAATTAAGATCTTTTTGACAGTAAGTGCTACATATTACTACAGTCATTATGATCCATAATTTTATTGGGGTCATAGGCTATCTTTAAACAGGCTGTGTTGCTCAATCACTCCAGGTAGTTACCAACTGCACATTCTCATCCATAAAATAATATGAATTGGTATAAATATGAACTACGGTTCTTGTCTGTAAATGTACATTAATATTTGCAGGTAGAATAGGAAAGTAAGTTCCTATGGCCATGTACTACAGAAATGAATACTATTTTTTTTTCTTTCATGAAACTGTTTAAAAGAAATAAATAAATGGCATGTACTGTGCAAATGCTGTTGTGCTCATTTTCCACAGTCAATATCCTGTTACAGCCAAACCTCTCATGCAACTGATGCAGTACAAATGGTCTGCCTTTTTTACTGACTGTGCAGGAAGGTATCCAGGACAACCTTTGACAAGCATAAGGCAGCTATTCCAAACAACAGGTCATGCATGTCAAAGTACAACACCAAAATGTGCACAGATAGTCCTGCACCTTATGTGGAGTACGAAAAACATATAAATTTCACAAATGTACTAAGGAAGCCATTATATGTGAAAATATGCAATCTCTTTTTTTAATCAAGAATATAGTGCCATTTCTATCATATTTACTGAAAAAATTCTACACCTAGGATATTCAAAGGCCTACCCTAAAATTCAAATTGTTCCTTTTCTACTTCTTGGGCAAGAATTGTCCCATTCTTCTTCACTTACTAAGAACACAAAGAATTGTATTTTATGAACGCAACCAGAAATCTTGTCAAGTCATTCCTACCTAGTGCTAAATAATGAACTGCCATTTCATGAAGAAAAAAAAAACCCACAGAAATGTGATTTAGATTATTAAATACACTGAAATAAACTCAATGAACAATTACCAGGAAGAGTTTTCAATACAAAAGATAAACCTACAGCATGTGATTACAGGCACAGATCAGCGTCATTTCAGAATCAAGCAATGCATGCAATTGTCCAAATTCTGCAAGTTACTAAACAATTTTCTTCTATCTCAATTTACCTTGTAAAAACTTACTTTGCTAAGCAACAGCATTTTAGCCAGTGAGACTTATATAGCTCCTTGGTAACAGATTTCAGGTTAAATTATTTCTAATTTTACCAACATGGACTATAGAAGCATCTTAAGTTAAAGAGCAGTGTTGGTCTTCTAATGTGTAATGTACACCTAACAGCACAGCATAGTATATTCTTAGGAAAGACAATCAGTATGTAATGACTTTAAATGTTCTTCATTCAGAATTAAATGCAATATTGTTTCCTTTCATGTTCAGTCTTCAAACGGAAGCACTACACTAAAAGGACTTACAATCAAGTAATGAAATTAGATAAGCAATTAAAATTAATACACAGCACTTTTAAAACAGTACGGTTGCCAACAAACATCCTAATAATGGCCTTGTAACATCCTTTGGTAGCAAACTTATCAAATTGGTTACAAAATATTCCTTGAAAGTTTTGGAAAAGCATTACTGCAGCATCTGAAGACTTAATTACCATTAACACCAATAATGCAGAATAAAGCTATTACTTTGAAACTGGAATTATAAGTATTATATTAGAGAGCATAAAGGACTTTTTTTTAGATCTGACACAATTCTAACCATCAAAGGAAAATATTTTTTCAACCAACTTAAGTCTATACAATAGCAACAACCCTCTCAATTCTCAATTCCTAGGGTCTTCTTATGTGGGTAGGAAAACCATCAAAATACTTAACTTCCAGTAACCAAGAGCTATTTTTACTGTTAGCTGCTATGAGTATTTGAACCCAAGAAACACAGATTTTTTTACACACAATACAGCATTTCTGGCCAGTATATAGTATATTTTTTTATAACATATAACATAACAGTGTTGATAGATTTTAGCTAAGCTTATCAAAAGCTGGGAAATTGGAGGGTTTTGGTGCTCCATGGCCCCCACAATGACTGTGAGGTTACTTTATCCTCGACAATGAGGGCGATTTCATTGTCTGCAAGATCCCTTCTCCACTAAATCCCAGCATAAGATGCAGACAACTACTTTAGAGTCAGATGTTCCACCATTTTTTCCCACCCTCATTCTTTTGATATGACTCTGATGAAGAGATAATATTCTCTTTTTGTACATTTTCAGTTGCTAATCACTAATCAGTAAAGATGGTACCTCAGTTTGGATTCTGAAATAAGGACTGGTTAATCCAAACCAAACCCAAATTTCAAGTCATACTCAGTTTACACGAAGGAAGGTTTCTGTCCAAAAATTCTGCATAATGGTGGTACTTTTGCAGGGAGACATTCCCGTTAAGAATCCACTGTCAAACTAACCTATAGCCCATCCAATGGTATTAATTAGGAATTTCATCTGATTTAAGATTGTAAGGTACCAATGTGAAGTGAACAGTAATTATTTTTCTGTTTCAGGGTACCTTCAGTTTATAATTTGAACTCTATTCAAAGAAATGGAACTTGCAAAGTATTCTGGGTCCTTGCTACTGTGCCTACAATCTTATGTAACTGACCATGATCTTGTCTCCACGTGGCTTGGCTTTATAAAAGTGTGGCCCTGCAAAACAGATATATATTTTTGAATAAATAAGCAACACATACAAAAGCAAGGGCAGGTGATACCTTTATTAGACCATTAATTTTTTTTTTAATGCTAGCTTTTGAACTATACTAGTCTTCAGTTACTGTAAAAATAATAAGATAGATGACTAATTGTCGGGACACGCACAACAGCAGCCCTCAAGACAGTTATCCAACCCCTAAGTTAGGGACTGGATTTTCAACTACATTTCCTCATTCTGGGAGTTTTACTTAACTTGATTAAATCCTAAACACACCTAAATGTGGCTCATCTAGGGAAAAAGGCTTAATCTGGAAAGTTTTGAGGCTTACCCAGCCCTAGCTCCACCTAAATTCCTATTCGGAAATAGCTAGAACTGGGCAAGAACAAGAAGCTTGGGTGCAGCTAGACCTAGCTAAACCTCAAAGCCTTCCAGATTAAGCCTTTTCTCCCAGGTGAGCCACACTTAGTGTCTGACAGGTCCAGAAATCAGGTAGAACTCCCAGAATGGGGAATTATGGGATTTGTGGTCTACAAAATCTGAAAATTCCATCCCTAATCACTATGTCTTGGTCAGAAGTGCTGTAAATCTGATGCCTTAAGCTAACTGAAGTAGGAAAGGAAAAGGATAGTAACCTGGTTCCCTTCATCATAGAGAACTGCAGTTCTCACTGCCCAGCCCCAAAAGTATTTCACTTGTTATACTGAACAGGCACATTAAGTGGTCTTTAGCTCTTATAACAGCATTGGGAATCTTGGCCTTATGCACTTTAACAGCAGTGAAAAAGGAAGTAATTTAAGGGGTAAGCCCCTTACGCCGGGGAAATACTATAGAATAAAATTGAAAGTTATGACCTCACTAGAGTGTCAGGTATGCAAATACAATTTTTTTGCTCACAGAAAACCCAAAGTAAATGGCTTGACACGAACTATGTGTGACAGAGGAATTTTGAAAGAAAGTTTATGTTTGACTAAAAAGTTTATATGTTGGGGGGGGGAATTCTAAGATATTGCAGGGATTATAAAAATTTATTAAAGCAAAAAAAATAAAAAAAGCCTTTATCAAGGAAGCTAATCAAGGCATTAGAAATGCAGGACACCAGTAAATTGTATAAACTGATGGATTATATGCAATGCCACTATTGTAAATATGTCCACTGCATTATGAAATGTAAGAGGAAAGGTTATTTTAAGCAATTAATTGAAAATCTCATTGCAAGCAACACAGATCTTAAAATAGGAGAGGTAACTACGAGCAGTTATCTGCCAGCAAGTCAGTGGAAGCACAAATGAAAAATAATACAAGTCATATTAAAGATTTAGAAAGTTAGCCTTGTTAGTCTGTGCCAGCATGCCAGGGGAAAACTAATAAATAAATAAATAAATAAAAGACGACAAAAACATTATGGCACCTTAAATACTAACTGCTATATTTTAATGTGAGCTTTTGGATTTGAAGAAGTGGACTTGTCCACAAAAGCTCACGTTAAAGTATAGCAATTAGTCTTTAAGGTGCCACAACATTTTTTCATTCTTTTTTTTTAATATTTTGTTTTTGCCTGACACCCTATTAAAGACTTTCAATGACTGGTAGCCCCAAGTACTAGCCTACTTTCCACTTATACTGACGCAACATGTTGCACAACAATAGGGGTGATTAGCAAGCTAGATTTTTGGAAGTGGGAGTTACGCCAGGACAAATGATAGAACAGCCCTACCAAAAGCAGAATCTCTCTGAGCCCTGAGATCTAGTCTATAGTGTGTGACAAAGGTTAAGGGCTGGGGCCACGTGGCTGCCTGACAGATGTCCTGGATGTCTACACCTCACATAAAGGCAGCAGAGGAGGATATTCCTCTGGTAGAGTGGCTGCAGAAAGCTCGCAGGGGTGAGGCTTGTTTGCAAGTTCACAGGCCAAGGCCACAGCTAGGGAGATCCATTTGGAGAAGCGTTGGGAGGAAATCGTTTGTCCTTTTTGGAGCCTTCATAGGAGACAAAAAGCTTGGTCGTTTGTCTAAAATCTTTCATTCTGTCTAGGTAGAAGTCGTCCAGCACTCAGTGGACATCCAAGGAGTGGAAGGATCGTTCCAGGTCATTCTGCGACAGGCTGAAGGCAGATAGTATGATAGATTGAGACGTGTGAAAATGAGATACTACCTTGGGGAAGAACGTAATGTCAGTATGGAGAGTGACCTTATCGTGGGAGAAAATGATGTAGGGTGAGTCACATCGAAGATAGAAAGGTTACTTACCTGTAACCATGGTTCTTCAAGTGGACCTCTGTGAATTCACACAATTGGGTTTAGACAGCGCCTGCGCTGGTCTTCTCGGAATCTTCTAGAGCTTTTGTAAAAAGTAACAAGTTTAGAGTTGCCCCTATCGCGCATGCTCCACCCCCTCAGCCTTCAGTTCCATTTATCCGCCACAAAGCCCGAACTTATCGGAGACATAATCAGTGACGGATAGTGGGGAGGCTGGGTGGGATGTGTGAATTCACAGAGGTCCACTTGAAGAACCATGGTTACAGGTAAGTAACCTTTCTTTCTTCTTCGTGGCCTCTGTGAATGCACACAATTGGGTGACTAGCAAGCTCACTTACCGGAAGGAGGGCCGTCACTGCAGAACAGACGTCAAAACTGCCCTGCCAAAACTTGTCTCCTTTCTGGCCCGAAGGTCCAACCTGTAGTGTGTCACAAAAGTGGACGCAGTAGACCAGGTGGCAGCTCTACATATTTCTGGGACATCAACACCACGCAGCAACGCTGTAGACGTCGCAACCGCTCGGGTGGAATGTCCTTTCAAACCTTCTGGGGCAGTCTTGCCTAGAAGTTCATAAGCCAGAGCAATTGTGGAGACAAGCCATCTAGACAGAGTGGAAGATGAGGCAGGTAAGCCCTTGTGTGATCCCTGAAAGCAGAGAAAAAGCCTTGGTGCAGCACGGAAGTCTTTAGTCCTTGAGGTGTAATAAACCAAGGCTCTCTTAACGTCCAGAGAATGGAGCATGCGCTCGATATCCGAAGCAGGTTGAGGAAACAAAGTTGGTAACGATAATGCCTGGTTAAGGTGAAAGTCCGAAACAACTTTCGGTAGAAAGGACACATCTGGATATAACATAACCTTGTCCTTAAAGAATTGCAAATAAGGGTCATCTGACCTGAGAGCTGCCAACTCACTAGCTCTTCTAGCAGACGTAACAGCAACTAGAAACAGAGTTTTGAACGATAGTAAACGTATATCACAAGAAGCCAGGGGCTCAAAGGGGTGGCGCATGAGCGCACGTAAAACAAGTGTGAGAGACCACTGGGGTACTGGAGGTTTAACAGGAGGTCGAATGTTAGACAGTCCTTTTAAAAATGATTTAAGCGTTGGATGAGAAAAAAGGCGTGCTGATTCAGAGTTTCGAGGTTGGAAGGAGACTATTGCTGAGATGTAAACTTTAAGAGTGGACAAAGTCAAACCTAAATCAAACAAGTGACGTAAGTAGGTGAGCAGAGTTTGGAGGGAGACGGGGGAGGATTGTAACTGCTTTGATTGAGTAAACTTAACAAAATTATTCCATTTGTATTTATAAAGAAGGGTCGTAGACGGTTTTCTAGCCTTGTCTAGAACCTCTAGGATTGATGGCATATCCTCCACGCCGTCAAACTCAGTGACTGCAGGTCCGGATGAAGGATCTTGCCCGAGTCCTGGGTAAGAAGGTGTGGAATCTGCGGCAGCCGGAACACGTCCACAGCCATCTCCTTGAGGACGGAAAACCAAGGTTGTCGAGGCCACCATGGTGCAATGAGGATGGCGTCCACCATTAGCTGTCGGGCTCTGACCAAGGTCCTTTGTATGAGTGGGATTGGTGGGAAGAGATATAGGAGATGCGCCTCCCAAGGGATCATGAATGCGTCGCCTAGCGAATTCACACCTCTGCCTGCACGAGATGCATATTTCGCGCATTTCTTGTTGATGCTCGACGCAAACATGTCTATTGATGGGTGACCCCACCGGTAGCAGAGCATTAGGAAGGTGTTCTCGTCCAGTTCCCATTCGTGGGACTGACTCGTCAGCCGGCTCAGGTTGTCTGCAAGTTGGTTGTCGCTCGTCGATATATGAAGAGCAACCGGGAACACATGGTGGAGGTAGCACCATTCCCATAGATGTATGGAAAGATACAGGAGAGACATTGATCTCGTTCCTCCCTGCTTGTTGATGTAGAACATGGTCGTGGTGTTGTCGGTGATTACTTGAACACCCCGACCCTGTATCAACGGGAGGAATGCTCTGAAGGCTTTTATGACAGCAAGCATTTCCAGATGATTGATATGAAGGCACCTGTCTTGATGAGACCATAGGGCATGGATTTTGTGCGGTCCACAGTGTGCCCCCCATCCCGTGGTGCTGGCATCTGTTGTCACTTGAACAGATAGTTGCAGTGGTCGAAAGGGACGGCCGATCAACAAATGTGGAATGAAAGTCCACCATCGTAATTGTTTCGCCAGTTCCGGGGTGACCCGCAGACGTTTTCGTGGACTGTCCTGAAGGGGGTCGAAGAGAGCCAGAAACCATGACTGAAGTGATCTCATCTTCAGGCGTGCATGTGGCAGCGCTGATGTTGTGGAGGCCATGAGGCCGAGTAGATGTTGCGCATGATGAGCTGAGACATCTGAACGGGGATGAAATTTCCGGACAGCCTTCAGCAGCTTCAGGATCCGGTCTGGTGGGAGAAATATGCGAGCTTTGACCGAGTCTAACCGTGCTCCTATATAGTCGATGACTCGAGATGGCACCAGGGTTGACTTTTTGATATTCACCATCAAGCCTAGGTTTTGTAGAGTGTCTAGAACAAATTTTGTGTCTTGCACAGCCTTCTGTCTGGATGGGGAAACAACCAGCCAGTCGTCTATGTAGGGAAAGACTTGTACCCCGTGGAGACGGAGAAAAGCTGCTACTGGGGCCATGCATTTCGTGAACGTGCGTGGAGCTGTGGATAGCCCGAAGGGAAGGGCGCAGAATTGGTAAATCATGTTCTGAAAAATGAACCTGAGATATTTTTTGTGATTTTGATGGATTGATATGTGAAAGTATGCGTCCTTTAGGTCTATAACTATAAACCAGTCGTTGTGTTTCAGCAGGTGGACAATGGCCTCCAGAGTGACCATCCGAAATCTTCGTGGATGCAGGTAAGTATTCAAGTTTCTTAAGTCCAGAATGGGCCTGATTCCGCCGTCCTTTTTTGGTACGGCGAAATAACGTGAATAAAAACCGTTGGCCACGTCCCGATGTGGTACACGTTGAATAGCTTGTTTTTGGAGAAGAGTGAGAATCTCTTCTTCTAGGGCAGCATCGAAGGAAGTGAAGTGAACTTGTCCTAGAGGAAGAGGTTCTAATAATTCTAAACGGTAACCAAATTGGATAATACTTAGAACCCAAGAATCTTTTGTTATAAGGGACCAATTTTGATAGAATGGAGCCAGACGAATTTCTTGTGGAGGCATGGAAGATGGGACGTGAAAGTCAAAGGTACTGCTTTGTTTTCTTGGCAGGTGGACGATAAGGCTGTCGTTTTTGGAAAGATGCTTGAGGCCTATAGGATGGCGCAGAAGAGGAAGTTTGAGAATATCTACCCTGGGTCTGTTTGAAGGGTCGATAAGACTGTGAAGATTGTTGCTGGTATTGCTGTTGTGGATATCGCTTACGCCATTGATTTCTTTGGAAGGTAGGTTGCTGGTGAATAGTGTAAGATTTAGCCGTCTTTTTTATTTCATGCAGGTTTTCTAGAGAATCATCAGTTTTTTCATTGAAAAGACCCTTGGCATCAAAGGGTAAGTCCTCGATTCGTGTTTTGACGTCCTCTATGATGCCTGAGGATCGGAGCCAAGCATGGCGCCTTAAGGCAATGGCCGATGTTAGAGTTTTGGAGGCGACGTCTGCTGAATGTCGTGAGGCTAGTCGTTGGTGTTTAGCCACCGTGAGGGCCTCCGCGTAGGTGTTCAGGAGGCCTTGACGGGTATCATCCGGGGCTGCTTCCAATGCTGGAAGGACTCTGGACCACAGTTGTCTCTGGTAAGCCCCCATGGCGGTTTGGTAGTTAGCCACTCGGAGCAAAAATGTGGTGAAGGAGTAAATTTTTCTCCCTAGGACATCTAGTTTTCTCCCTTCTCTGTTTGTAGGCGTGACATGTGCCTTCCCGGAAGATCTAGATGAATTAATTGCACAATGATGGAATTTGGGACTGGATGTTTGAGAAGGAAACTGGTATCATCGCCATGTGTGCGATATAGATTTTCTGTTCTGCGTGCAACCGGTTGAGAAGTAGAGGGCTGGTTCCACGACTCCTTGATAAGAGACAAAAGGGCTGGGATGAAGGCTAGGCTCAAGGGCGGTGACCTTTCCTGATCAATGTCACCGAAAATTAGATCATCTGTGGGCGGAGAAGGTTGCTCTGTTTGCAGTTTAAGAGTCTTAGCCATCCTAGAAATCATTTGAACGTATGACGAAAAGTCTTCCGAAGGCGAAGACGGGTGAGGGTCGCCTGCATCCAAATCAAATGACTCTCCTTCCACAGGTGTTTCTCCAGGAGCAGGAGAGAGAGCTTCATCCTCCTGGCAAGACGAAACAGAAGAGAAGATTTCCTCCTGTTCGGAAGGTGACGGTAAGTTGGATTTCTTAGGTTTAACGTGTACGGATGGTTTAACTTGCTTATGTCCCGACTTCAAGGGATTGATTCGCTTGGAGGTAATCTTAGTGCCCTCTTTTGGTCGAATATGTACTTCAACGTCGTGTCGATGTCGACGTCGAGGAGGGGATAGTGACGACGATGACGATGTCGAGACGTAGACGTAACGAATTCTCTTACGTCTATGGTATTCCTCTGACGTCAACGACGAGTCAGTATCGGAGTCGTCGTGTCGACGTCGACGGGAAGCCCCTTTACGATCGAGCTGGACATAGATCGGGTCGTCGCGTTTGCCCTTCTTATGGCGTCGAGACGACCTGGGTATGACTACCACCTCTCTCCGTGGGGATCGACGTCGATCCGGTGAGATATGTTTTCTCTTGACCGTCCTTTTCCGAGGTGGAGAATTTTGCCTCGAGGAATTCGACGGCGAGAGAGGTACAATCGATGCCCGCCCGGTGGAAACAGGGCTATAATGGGCAGATGTCTGGCTAGATAGGGTGGCGCCTTCTAGCCGACCAGGACTCGGCGAGCGGTCGAGCCCCCCAGGTGAAGCCTCTATGCGACGTGGAGGCAGGGAAGTCGCAGCTTCCGAAAGGGACTCACGATCCCGAGATGAGTCCTCGAGGATCGGAGACGGTAACGACGCCGAGACATGAGGAATGCGGTGTTCCTTAGCCTTTTTCTTTTTGTCTGTCGGCGCCGTCTTTTTCTTCTCTTTCGATGGACCAGTCGATGAAGTCTTTGACGCCGAGGGAAGCGTCTTCTTGGTGGTCGATGTAGACGACTTTTTAGACGATTTTTCGACCGGTCTTGAGGTCGACAAAGACGGGGAAGTGACATTTGTGTCAGAACGAGGCGTAGCAGAGGGGTTAGACGCCGTCTCCATTTCTGAAGGTTTTGATGCCGACAGAGTCTTGTCCCAAAGATAAATTTTTAAACGTTGCTGACGAGCCTTAAGGGCTGCCTTCGTAAACTTTTTGCAATGCCTGCAGGATTGAAGCTGGTGACTATCCCCTAAACAAAAAAGGCAGCGGTCATGACCATCTGAAAAGGGCAATTTACGGGAACACGACGCGCACCTACTAAATGGTCCTGAGGGGGACATAAAGTAGGAAGAAGAGGGGGAAGAAAAACTCACGATGAAAATCAGTCTCAGATAAGCAGAACGGAGAACGATCCGGAATGGCCTTGCCGCAGCGGTAGGCAAGCGAAGCGGTTTGAAAAGCGCGGGAAATTAAACCGGCAATCCGATAACAACAAAACAGTCCGTAATCCAAGAAGAGTCAAACAGTCCGAAGTCAAGGGCAACAGAGAGATTTCAAAGTCCGTGTTCAGAAGCCAAATATCAAACCAATTGATTATATTAATAGTAGCTCTAACCGAGAAGTTCCAATCGCCAAGGCGGTAAAATGGAACTGAAGGCTGAGGGGGTGGAGCATGCGCGATAGGGGCAACTCTAAACTTGTTACTTTTTACAAAAGCTCTAGAAGATTCCGAGAAGACCAGCGCAGGCGCTGTCTAAACTCAATTGTGTGCATTCACAGAGGCCACGAAGAAGAACCGTAAGTTCTGTGGCCCATCGTGCTGATGTGAGTGCTACCAAGAGTGCGATCTTGAGAGACAGAAGGCAGAGATCTGTTGTAGACAGCGGTTCAAAGGGAGGCTTGGTAAGCTGGGAAATAACTAGTGGTAGGGACCAGGGGTCCTGTGGAGGTCGCGTATCCAGGTAGGCATTGTGAAGGCCCGTTAGGAAGTTTTTGACAGTGTGATTTCTGAAGAGTCGTGAACTGGGATGGCCTGTCGGTTGGTGAGCAACTATAGCAGCAAGGTCGACTTTGATAGAGGAGATAGAAAGTCCTTGTTGTTTGAGTTGTAGTAGGAAGGTAAGAACCGTGGCTAGAGATGCAGGAGAATCCTGAAGGTTACATGATGCCCCATAGCACTGAAAACACTTCCACTTAAGAACATAAGAAGAGCCCTGCTGGATCAGGCCAAGGGCCCATCTAGTCTAGCTTCCTGTATCTCACAGTGGCCCCACCATATACCTCTGGGAGCACACGAGACAACTAGATACCTGTCTCCTGATACCACTACCCTGCATCTGGCATTTTGAAGTACCACTTATACCCATAAAGTCTGTTTGTGGAAGGGCGTCTAGCCTGTTTCAAAATGTTTGTAATGAGAGGGATATCGCCAGGCGGTGAGTTTCAGGTGAGGGATATCTGGGTGAAGAACCGTGACATTGTGGTGGGAGAGAAGGTTGTGGTGTAGAGGCAGCTGAAATCTGTTGATCACTGTAAGAGGGAGGATGATGAACCACTGTTCTCATGGCCACCATGTGGTAAGAAGAATCGCATCTGAATGATCGTGTATGATTTTCACAATCGTGCGCTGAATTAGTGGAAAGGGGGAGATCCCCCATCCAAGTCAGGGTGAAAGCGTCGCCCAAGGAGTTTGGTCTGTTGCCTGCACGGGAGCAGTAGCGGGCACATTTGGAGTTGGTGGCAGTGGCAAACGTGTCTACAGCAGGCTTGCCCCAGCGAGAGATCAATTGGGTGTGTTTTTTTGAGGAAGTTCCCATTTGTGTGCGTGTGTGTTATTTTCCAGCTGAGGAGGACTGCAGTCGTGTTGTCCGTGCCAGGTAGGAAATGCACCATTCCCAGATGAGACCTAAAAGGTATAGGAGGCTCAGGGATTTGGTTCCTCCTTGTTTGTTGAGATAATACATTGCCGTCATATTATCAGTGGCAATCTGAACCGTGCGAACTTGAATTAGATTTCTGAAAGCTCGGAGGGCTTTGAAGATGGCTAGAAGCTAGAGGAAGTTGATGAGTCTTCTCGTGTCTGGACCACATAGCCTGGACTTGTCTGTGGGCACCCCATCCAGTCATGCCTGCGTCTGTAAGTATGAGACAGGAGGTTGTTGGAACAGGACACAGAGTCGGAGATTATCGTATTTTGTCCACCATATAAGTTCTCTTGAGGTGTGGCAAAAAAAAACAGTCTTTTGTTTGGAGGGTCTCTCTTGTCATTGTAAGCAAGTAGGTAAAAGGACTGTAGCAGTCACATCCTCAGTTGAGAATGGGGTAGGAGGGACATGGTGGACGCCATAAGCTGCAACACTCATTGAACAGAGTGGACTGAGGTATGGTGAGTCTGGATTAGTTTCTCTGTGCAGCGGATGATGGTGTCCATGCATGGTTGAGGTAGAAGAGCACGGGCGCTTCTGGCATCTAGGAGAGCTCCTATGTATTGGATAGTCTGGGACAGGACAAGATGAGACTTGGTCTTGTTGACTTGCAGCCCGAGGCTTGAGAGAAGGCGAAGGGTAAATGCAATGTTGGCATGTAGAGTAGCCCTGTTGTGCACCACCAGAAGCCAATTGTCAGTGTAGGGAAAGATGGCGATACCACGGGTTCTGAAGAAAGCAGCAACTGGTGTCATGCACTTTGTGAATACACTTGGGGTTGTGGAGAGTCCGAAGGGAAGTAAGCAGAAGTGGTAGGTCTGTTGGTCAATGAAGAAGCTGAGGAAGCAACAATGTTGTGGCTGAATTGAGATATGGAAATATGTGTTGTGAAGGTCAATGGACGTAAACCAATCTCCTTGTTGGAGGAGAGGGAGAATGGACTGTAATGTTACCATCCGGAAATGTTTCGGGGCGATGAATATGTTCAGGACATGGAAGTCCAAGATAGGCTGTAGTCCTCTGTCCTTTTTTGGCACAGTAAAGTACTGGGAAAAGAAGGTGATATCTGTGTGATGGAAAGGCACTCTTGAGATGGCATTTTTCCTCAAGAGTGTGTGAATTTCCGCCTGAATGACGAGGCAAGCGTGGAAAAGGGTGCCAACCATATGTCTGTTGTTGATGGTGAAAGAGACGGTGTGTAAAGGATGAAGGTGTCAAGCGCAGGCTACGCACGCCAAGACTGTTGTCTGGGTTTCCTATCTGTCTTTTTGGAGAGAGTGGTCTGCTTGTATTTTGCAGAAGAGGCAGGAGTAAAGTGTTGTTGGTTAGATTGGTCACATGCCCTGGAATGCTCTGATGGAGATTTGTAGTTTGAGTATGGCATGGACCTCTTCCAGTGAGGGTGGAACTGAGAAGTAGGAGATGATACCCATTTTCCTTGCATCTGTTTTCTTTTTCTGCAGGTCCTGCATGAAATCGTCAGTCTTGTCATTAAAGAGGCCGTCTTCATCAAATGGGAGGTCTTCTATGTGAGATCTAGAGTTGTCTAGAAGGCCAGCGGATGGAGCCATGCATGGCGGTGTAAGGTGATGCTTGCTGCCATGCTCTTAGCTGTGCAGTCTGCCACATGTTGGGCAGAGTGAATTTGTTGTTCTGCAAGAGCACAAACTTCTTGTTGAAACAAGATAGCCAGAGATTTCTTAACTTGTGGCAACACTGAAATAAGCATCTGAAACTTCTTCCATATGAACTGGTGGTAGGTGCCCATCATGGCCTGGTAGTTAGCAATGCACATGTGAAGCGCTGCTGAAAAGTAAACTTTCTGGGCCAGTAGGTCAAGTTTGCGACTCTCTTTGTTACTTGGGGTGTTACATGAGAAACTCTTAGATCTCATCTGGCAGTTTGTATGATGATAGAATTTGCTGTGGGGTGTTTGAACAGGAACTTAGCCTTGTCTTGTTGGACCCTATAGAAATTTTCAATTCTGCGAGATATTGGTGGAATCAAGGAGAGTTTTTGCCAAGACTAGCTGATGAGGTCAATCAAAGTCTCAAGCACTACCATTTCAACAAGGATTTTTGCCTTTTTATGGATGCGAGCAAAGACAGCATCCTTTGCTGGTGGTACCAGTTTGAAGAAATGTAACTGCAATGATTTTGCCATTCTCTCTATTAGGTCATTTTAGGAAGAGAAGTCCTTCAAAGGTGAGAGTGGAGTGTCATCTTGGACAGTGGGTGAGGATTACCCTCTTCTTCCTCTGAGTCAGCAAAGCTGTGCTCAAAACACGGATCTTCAAGAGGAGCCGAGGGTGTTGTCAGCAGACAATGGGAACTGTGCGGTGACCATGAGGTAAGTGAGGCATCAGTATTGGGAGAGTGTAAAAGAGCCAGGGATGACGGCAGTCAAAGAGCCAAAGCCTGAGATGATGACTTGGGTGATCCCAGTTGCCGGTGTTGTTCATGTGGGAGGCACAGAGTGGTGGATCAGTATGGATACTGAGATTGATTTAGAGAGTCCTGATGCAAATGGGAGTCACAGATCATGTCATTGGAGGTTGTTCGTATGGGTTGTTAGCATAGGATTCCCGAGCTCGAGAGTGGATGCAGTACATGAGTCGCTTTGGTCGCGGGATTAGTATGGACTTCTGTACAATTGGGATGGCAATTCCATGTCTCCATACATGAAGAGAGGGGAGCAAAAGAAAGGAGTCCTCATGATACAGGGAGCCTGCTGAGGGGGACCGTGAGTAGCATAGTTGGCAGAGATATGGCGGAGATCATGAGACTGATCTCGATGTGGGTCTTCTAGTCCCCCTGTAGCGTTGTCTCGGTGGCGGAGACTGCTGGGTGAGGAAGAGGGACCTCGATCTCGACGTTCACCCTCCTTCCAATGGTGGAAGTGATGTTTGTTCTTGTAGAAGACAAGGCAATCTTTGTGCGATGGGGACACTCTGCACAGAGGGGCTCAAGCATTCACCCTCTGAAACCAAGACCGTGTATTGGGTGTCAGCAATAGAAGCAGAGGTAGACTCTCGGATAGGTAGCTGGGGATCTGAGGTAGCCACAATGACACCGGTGTCTGCAAGCTGTAGGTTTTTTCTTTCTTTTGGTCACCTCAATATCAGAGGCTGCCTGTCATTTTCAAACACCGTGCTCTGATTTCTTCGACTTCAAAAACGGTTTCAAGGAAGACAAGGGAGTGGGCTTGGGTTCCAGAGGGTTTTCCAGTAGAGTTATCTGGTCCATTTGGGGACTGGGATTCGCCTTAGTAAGGGGATCCACAGCTCAAAGGGATTGTTCCCAGAGGAAGAATCAGAGCCGAGACTGATGATTCTTAAGTGTAAGAGACATAAAACTTTTGCAGATTCTGCAAGATTGAACTAAGTGGGTTTCTCCCAAGCAAAAAAAGACAAATGTCGTGTCTGTCTGATTGTGGAATCTTCTTGCCACAAGTGGCACACTTTTTCATCAAAGCAGTGCCCATAAATCGTTGGGGGAAAGGGAGCGGCAGAGCCATGGTGGCGAGGGGGGAGGGCTCTAACTCTATCTAAATAACTACCTCTTTCCCCTTCCCCCACCTCTCTTTTGGTAAAAGAAGGAAGGAAGGAAGGAATATAATTTAAAAATTGTTTATTTTATTAAAATTTATATTGGGAAACAATTCTTTTCCTGCAGTCATCTGTAAAAGAGCCTGAATTAACCATTAAGCAAAATAAGCTTGTGTTTAAGCCCTCAAGGGAAGGGAAGGCCCCCACAGAGTTTGCAAAAGGAAGGAGACTCTCCTTGGCTGAAGCAAAGATTTAGTCTCCTTCCTTTTGCAAACTCTGTGCACATGGTTTTGTGTAAGAGAAAAGCATGTGTCCTTTTGGTCAAAAGCAGCTATGTCAAAAAATGACTCTGATTCCTACCCAGAATCTCAACGCCATTATCAATCAGGTCAAAACAATATGAATGGGCATAGTCATATTTTATACTACTCATGACAATGCTGAGCAGTGTTTCAGGAAGTGGCTCCTGTACAGCCCATCTAAGGGTGCTGCTTATTGCTTTTATTGTACTTCGATGTCCAGACGATATGACAGGTTTTCCAGTGAGGATGGCTTTAACGACTGGAAAAAAGCAGAGGAAAAAATGAAAATTCATGAACAAAGCCAAGGCCATGGAGATTCTGTGCTGAACTTCAATTCTCAATGTAGGGAATCTTCTCATGTTGACAGAAAAACAAATGCAGAAAAACAAGAAATATTGGTCTGAAGTACTGTGCCATGTTGTGATCATGACAATTTTTTAACTGAGACCTGGCATTTAGAAATAGCGAAGGGATCACAGGATCCAAGCATGATGGGAATTTTTTTAGGAATTATGGAACTGATTGCACAATTTGAACCATTTCTGATGGGTCATTTTAAAGATCTTGGCAATCCTGGAAGTGGTAAGCAGTCATACTTATCACCAACCATCTAAGAAGACATTGTTCTGCTGATGGCAAATATGTTAAGAATTATATTGTGACACAACTGAAAACTGTCAAGTACTTCTAAATTTCCATACATTCTACACCAGACCTGGCTCATGTTGACCAGCTAACAGTCATTGTGCAATATGTTGTTTCTGAGAAGCCGTTAGAAAGGTTTTTAACTTTCCTGCAGACTGGCTCTCACAAGGCTGAAGTTCTGGCTACATCTCTACTAGAATTTCTAGGAAAAGGAGGTATTAATTTTGAAGACTGAAGAGGGCAGTCCTACGACAATGCAAGCAATATGTCCAATCACTACACAGAAATGCAAGCCAGACTTAAAAGTAAGAACCCAAGAACAAGCTGAAAACGTGGTTCTTCAGGCAGGCCTTCCCCCCTTCCATTTCTTAGTTATCTATGTCTTATCATGTTGGACTTTGCCTGTCTCTATGTTGTTTGATATTGTTGTTTTAATTTTGTTTTATACTCGGACTGTAAGCCGCCCAGAGTAGATTCGTTGAATCTAGATGGGTGGGGTAAAAGGTGGAAAAATAAATAAATAAAATAAAAACCCAGCAATAGTTTCATTCCCTGTGCTGCTCTCTCATTGAATCGCATTGAACAGTCTGCTGTATCTTGCTGTGTTGAAGCTGTTAGTTATTTTGGCTTCATACAAAGGTTATACTCCTTTTTTTGTGCATCAACTCACAGATGAGCAAATCTAATGAAATCTTTGGAAGGGAATAAAAGAGCACTAACTGTGAAGTCCCTGTCAGAAACTCGGTCAGCAAGAGCTAATGTTACTGAAGTCCTTATAGATGGATACAACTGCATTCAAAATGCCCTCGGAGATACTGAACATGGAGCAAATATATGAAGCAAGACATTAGGCTCAGACACTGGCGGACAAAATGGATTGTCTTGAAACTGCTCTGATGGCCAAGATCTAGATCTTCATTCTTCAACAGTTCAACAGCACACAAAAAGCTATTCAAAGAGTTGAAGTTGACCTGAAGAAAGTGGTGGACCCAATTTATTCTCTGGATAAGTTTCTGAAATGACCATGATAGGTATGAAGAGTTGGAACTGGATGCCAGGAACCTCTGTGGCAACATAGACTACAAAGCAACTGCAGGGAGGCCAACAAAGAGAAACAAACGTTATGATGTGAATCCAGCATCAGTCTCAAAGGAAGCTGTCCTTTCGTCAAGAGAATTCAGATGTGGAACTTTCATTGTCATTTCAGACCAGTTGTCTCTTGTCTTAGAAAAATGCAGGGTAGCATACCAATCAGTGTATGACAGGTTCAAAGTCATAGTCAATTTATGTTGTCTACCTGATGCAGAGATAAGAACTGAAGTTGAGAAACTTATCACTGCTTTCCCCCGTGATTTCAGTAAGGCACTCGTAGATGAAATTTCCAGTTTGCAGTCTTTGCCAAGCTCAGGTCATGTCTCACGCCATCTCAACAGATGGTTTTACTCCATGATGAAGGACTTGCTGATATCTTTCCAAGTGTCAATATAGCTCTTACAATATATTTAAGCATGATGGTCACTAGTTCAGGAGATAGATCATTCAGCAAATTGGCACTAATAAAGAATTATCTGAGAACCACAATGACCCATGAAAGACTAAGTGCTCTGTGCCTACTGGATGTACAGAGCAGTGCTGTAAAGACACAATCTGACTTCATTAAATATTTTTCAGATGCCAAGTGTAGAAAGACTTTTTGTAGATATTCTAGTGTAATTCATATAGCTATAAGTTGGTAAAACTTACTGTACTTAGCTTAGATAAACTTAGAACTTTTGCATTGACAGGTTCAGAGTTTAATTTGGTTATGTAAATTGTTAAGTTAGCCATTGTTATCCATGGAAACTAAAAAGAACATAGCAGCAAAGCTATGTTCTTTGTAAATCTACTTGGGGTTTTGCTGGCATGTATTTAAATGCATGCTGTATATACTTCAGATACATAATTCATTTAACCTTTCTATGTATGTATACGTTCCAATGAAGTGCAACTCATTAGAATCAGTAGAATTTATAGAGTAACTGATTCACCAAATTTCCACTGATTCAATGGCCCTGCTCTAGTGCAATGTATTACATAAAGCAATAGGATTTCAGTCATTTGTTCATCTGCCCACATTAGCAGTTTCCCCTCTATTCTGGTCAAGGTTGGACTCTTCTTAAAGGAATAAGTTCCTAGTCTGAAGATGCTCTTTAATCCAGTTATGTCATTGGAACTGCACTTAGCCTTGTGACACTAGCCCTGTTTTCACTAGATTAGCAGACATGCCAGCAACAATCCCTTCTGGACAGCCAGCCTAACTTTACTAATCAAAACTCTCAAATTAACTATTGTAATAGATTTTAAAAGTCTTCAAACTACCAAACACAGTTGCTAGGCTGCCAGCAAGTACATTATGAGCATATTATGTCAATGTTTCCCCAGTACCCTGTTTCCTTACCCATTTCCAGGACCAATCTAGAGTACTGGCTTGACTTTGAAATTCCTTCATAGCTTGGGTCCAGGGTACCTGGAACTTTGTCAGTCCATACATTAAGGACTTCAGTTTAAGCTTTTCTCCAGGTAATGCAGTCATACTGTATGAGATGAATGAATGAGCTTTATTACAGTCACTGACCAGCAGGACTGTATGAGATGGAACAGATAGCTACCCACAGAGATTATTTATCAGTACTAATTTTCAAAGAAGTAGCTGTGAGAGCGGACTTTAAACCATGAACACTCACAGTGAAATAAAACTGTTAGCCTTTAAAATGCTACAATATTTTGTTGTTGTTCTCTCCCCCCACCCACCCCCACACTTTTTTTCTTTCACCAACCTTCTCAGTACTGGTGTTCCATTTCTATAATATTCCTGGTACCCTTTTTTTGACATTTTTATGCCTAATATATATTTTTAAATTTTTAAGACCTCTTAATGTGTCTCCTCTGCTTATGGTTTTGTACTGCTTATTCAACATATCTGACTTTTTTATTGTTCAGTTTCATATGAGTTTTGTTTTATTGTACCTTTAGATTTCCTGTTGTGATGATTTAGTTGGAAACATTTTTTTAACAGCTGATTAAAGTTTGTGTAGGGCCAAAGTATTCACTATCCCCAAGAACATCCAACGATTTCAAGAACAGGATGGGAAAAAGGGTTTCTGAACAACGCATTATTTTTCTGGAAGAGGATGAACTGTACTAAAGCTGGGAGGGGTTAGAAGCTATCATTACAAAAAGGATTAGCTGACAGTTTTCCAGTTTCTTTTAACCAAAAATTCAACCAGAACCCTAACAGCATTGCAGCATTTTACAGAATGGCTCAGCAGGAATGATATAGCATAATGCAGCATCATTCTCAGAGCTTGGACAAAGACAAGGCAGTCAGCTTTTGAATAATTACAACACCAAATTCTATTGTTACTTTTTTGTTTTATGAAAATATTCAGAAACACCCAAATATACACATGTTCCTGACCAGTGTTTCCCAACCTTTTTCATGCCATTCACATTATAATAGTCAAGTAACCTGTGACCCTATGTCATATTTGCATAAAAAGGCATTTTTAATGGGTTAAATAAAACACTTTAAAAATAGATTTGCCAGAATATAATTCTAACCTAATATTTAATGTGATGGTTGTACTTGCATCTGGGCAACCAGCTTCAAAATTCATGGCCAAGTGTTTGCGTGAGAAAGAATGGGAAAGGACATTACCCTCTGCCAGAATGCCATCCCCTTTACTGTGGAAGGGGATGGGAATCTGGGGAAAAGAGGAGGAAAGATCACAGACACCAGAGAAGGAGAAGCCCTCTACTGGAATGACAGAAAAGGAAAAAGGGGGAAAAGACAGGAAAAGAAAAGGAGGAGAAAGGGAAGAGAGACAAGGCTATGAAAGTGGTGAAGGTGGTTTGTGGGAGCAGGCAGAGTGAGAGGCGAGAAGGACTAGAAGCAGGCACGGTAGAAGCTCTGAAGGGAGAAAAAATATTGCCCGAGGGATGGGAGTGGTGGTGGATGGAGACCCCTGGACCCATAAGTGGGAGTGATTGATGATCCCCTGGGAAAAGGCAAGAGAAGGAACTACCAACCACCCCAGAAACTCTCTTATTGGGGAGAAAGAGAGAGCTAGTAATGGAGTTGGAAGATATGGGAAGAGCATGCCTGTATAGTCAGAGAGAGGAGAGAGAGGTTGGAGAGGACCCAGCCCTCCACTGAGAACCATCACCCACAAGGTGGTGGGGAGTCACAGCTACCCAGCCGACTTTAAGAGCTGGGGACTGGTGGGCAGATTGGAGCCACTGCCCCTGTTGCACATGCCGGAACCAGGGGACTCTTGCTTTTGATGGCCCAGGGCAAACCACAAACTGTGCTTGGAACCCCTTTACCCTTCCCATTGAAGGAGGAAGGGAAAGTGGAGAATTTGTTATCTGTAAATAAGTTACCTGTTGAGTTGAAAGTAAATGTTACTGGTTTGAAAGAAAACCTTGACTGTGGTCTGTCTCGATAATGGGGTCAGAAAGGGCCCCCCCCCGAAGGTGAACTCTCACAGTTTGTTAAAGCCACTTGCCCCCCTTGACACTCCCGTAATGGACTCCGGGATGTGGAGATAACGAGGGTGGGTTAAAATTGGGTTTTATTGAGGGAAGGCAAGTTGTCCCTCAGGAAGGGAACCACTGCTTTGTTTGTTTGTTTGTTTATCCCTTTAAGCAGTGGCTCCGCTTTTGCACCCTCCTCAGCCATCCTCCCTAAGATGGTGTCCACAGTGTGCAGCTGCCTCCTCGCCTCTCAACCCCTGTTGCAGCCAGCTTGGCTCACGGGGGCTCTGGCTGGGTCCCACCTCCCGCTCCTCCTTGTCCCAGTCCCCCCCCCCCCGAGCCAGCCAGTCAGCTACCACAGCCAAGGAACCACCACTGCAGAAGCAGAGCACACAGCTGGGGGCCTCAGTCACCCCATAGTGGGAATGAAGAGAGCTCACCTTGGGAGGCACAAGTGAAGGAGGGGATGAGGTGTGTGCAAAGGGAATATGTCCCCCTCCTCCTAGAATTACAGGGGGGGGGGAAACCTGGGGGGGGGGGAGCCAGTTTTCTAGACAAGTATACTGAGCATGTATAAATTACTTTGGAATTTTTTTCAGTGCAACTTATCACTGTTTTCGAGAGTACTGAGAAAGTTAAAACTCCTTAAGTGGAGCCACTCTGCTGCAGTATCTTTCATACGCTCCACTTCTCATTCTCTCCCTACATGAAAGAAATACCAGGCAAATAATACATACAACATATTATGAAGTGTCTGCAGTGAATATTTGACTTCTCAACCCATGCTTTATGCTATATTTTCAGTTTATGCCAGGATCCATATTGCTTTCTAAACAGAAATAATTACTGAAGAAATAGTGACACTTGTCTTCCAGTTTTTGGCTCAGGCAGAAAAGAGACAAACGCGGAAAAGTCTAGAGCAGAACATTAAGCACCACGGAAGCAAATAATTTTCAGGACAGAGATATCTATGAGTCCCTTAGGGGGAATAATGTGGCAAATAAAGAATGAAAGAAAGCAATCTGTAACAAATCCTCTAGCTAGAACTGACCTTAAGGGATAACAGATAAGCTTTCAAATCAAGACAGTTGGCTTATCAAACATGAACTCTGTTACACAGCTCTTGCAGCTCAAGGGAGCAGTGCAATAATGCTTTAAACTCTATTGAAAATAACTGGGATGGCTGTAGGAAAGAGGGCATCAGCTAACAGATGGAACAAAGGTAGAAAAGGTGACACAGTTGCTACCAAAACATGAGTTTCCAGACTAGAATTCTGCTTTTTTTCCTCTGTATTAATAAAACCAAGAGAAGACACATCTAACATGAAGTACCAGGGCTGAAGTCTGGGGAAGAGTTGATATAATGTGCCATTACAGACTAACTAGCAGCTCAATGCTGTTTTGTTAAGGATTATGGCACACTGCACTGCAGCCAGGACAGTGCAAACACGACTATCAGTTTTACTTAGTACTTTTCCTATATCTCATTCTCCCAAAGTTCCTCATCACTCATGAACAATAATCTGATTTTTCAGAGCTTAGTTCAGGTATCAATACATTTTCCTTACTCAGTGGCTTCTGAACGCTCCAATTTGTCTTTCATTTCAGAAGGCAACAATGCACAGCAAAGTACACATCAACTGATCTGACACTGAAAGTTTTCTAGACAAGAATCTCAGAAGTAACATGTCATAATTAATGTGGAGTTGTCTACGTTTGTGGAAACACACCTTTACTGCAATTAATAATAATACTGCCTTTCTGAACCCCCAAAATTTCCCATCTGACCAGCCATTTGGGTTTGCAACACAACTCATTTGAGAGGTCCTGAGGAGGAGGTAAGACCCTGAAGCCAGATGAGGCTGCATTCCACTCTAATATAACAGTAACATAAATGTTAATACTATATCCATTTTTAAAAAAATAAAATGTAGATAACAGTCAGAGAGATCTGTTATAATGGATTTGGCCTTGGTTCTTTTGTGATAATTCTTACCAGTATTTTCATTTACATTACACTTCCAATGTTTGTGCTATCCTACAACTAAGCCATACTTCATCTACTCAGAGGGTGGCAACTGCATATGCCGGGAGTAGCACTGCTTCATACTTGGGCATGATTCGCCAAAATTAGCAGCAACCACTGATCAGAGGTGACTTACTCCACATATATTATCTTCCTCCCAACCCCATCCTATTGACAATGAGCAACTGGAATAAAAGCTGCATACATACCGTGTTTCCCCGAAAATAAGACAGGGTCTTATATTAATTTTTGCTCCAAAAAACGCATTAGGGCTTATTTACAGGGGATGTTTTATTTTACAGTCATGTCATCTTCTGGTTGCTGCACAATGGTGGAGGGCGGGGTTTCACTTAACTATGGCTTATTTTTGGGGTAGGGCTTATATTACGAGCATCCTGAAAAATCATACTAGGGCTTATTTTCAGGTTAGGTCTTATTTTCAGGGAAACAGGGTATTGAGGGACAAATATGTGGCCATGAATCAAAGCCAAATACCATTTCTGGCCTCCCTGAAGAACAGTTGTTACAACATAGTGTTAGAGGGCATCCTAAGAAGCATTAACTTTAAACAGATGTTGTTACAGACACATGAATCTACATATGACTACTGCTAAGAGACATCTACAGCATGTGACAACAGTGAAATGTGTTCTGAACTTAAAATTAAAAGGAAAGCAAAAATGGTACACAAAACAAGGGGGAAACTAGTACAAAAGTTTTGCTTCCTCTCTTCAAAACAAGTGCTGTTATGAAGAGGACATATAGTTACCTGCATCCATATCTGCAAAGAATGGAACAGCCAGTAAGGAAAAGAAGGAACCAGAAATTCAGTGTCTCAGTTGGATTTAAAAGTTCATAAGGAGAACAAATAAAAATAATCAGGATATTAATTTTAGTGAATGTTATCTTCATTAGACTACAAGGATGCATATTCAAATCTGTATCACACTCATCTGAATTCAATTTTTAAAAAAACTTACTAAGCCTTATAATTACACTTCACTTGTTCTACAACTTTATTGTTAATAACCCTACCTAAAAACTGAACATAATAATGAGGAAAAAATGACATGCAGTTTATATTCCACAAATCTTCATTATGACATGAGATTTCAAGGGGGACTAAAACACATTATCATGTTGCTTACTGATTTCAGTTACACCTGTAATGAGATCAAGAATATTTTTTTACCCCTCGAGGAAAGACCTTTTAGAGATAGGTAAGAAAGGGAAAAGAAACTGCATTTTGCTAGTGCTGCTACATTTTAGACCTCTCATGGGAAGATGCACTCTGTGAAACAAAAGTAGCACATTACCCATTTGCCCTCTTTTAAAATATAGATGTAAGCTTTTGATGTTTAGTTTTTACTCATTAGCATCTAATAAGAGGTTCTCCATAACTGATTTTATAGGACAACCGTAGGTTAATAGTATTGACCATTGCAAATAGGGAGAGAAAAGGTCTACAAACAACATGCTTCCACTAATTTATCTATTATTTTACCTTCTGGTGATTCCTCTTGGACATATGTCCCAGTCAGATAGCGATGTACAAGGGCAGATTTACCACTAGCTAAATTTCCCACAATTCCCTGTAGAAATAAAAAAGAATATACATTTTTATTTAAGTTTTAATTGTTTTAAATATAAAAGAACTTGGAAAATTTACTTTTGGGGTCTACAGCTCTCAGAATTCCCAAGCTAGTGTGCCACTGTAGTTCACAAAAAGTTTATTTTCCAAATGCTCATGGAATTTCAAGAAATTAGGTTGCAAACATAAATCAATAAACACCACCTCAGAATGTGGACATTACATCTAACGCCAAATTAACAGTAAAATAATGTGTACTTAAAGCGAACTATGTCTCCAGCTGCAAGGTCCAGAAAAGAAAGGGGCATAAAGGAGGAAAAAATGATACACTGATATAGTTTATATAGTTGTGCTGATATGATTACATTGATACAGTTACATTGTTTGGGATTAGACTGGAGGGGATGACATTAATTTTTTTTTAATTATAGAAGTACAGTCACACGTTACATATATGTAACATATAATAAGGTTGGGAGGTAATTGAGCCTGGTGGTAGTAAGATATAGCATTGTATATTTCATTATGGTACAATCAATTCTTTCTATTTTTACACTGTATAAACACTGTTTTGCATTAAGAATCTTTCAGGAATGAGGGAGGGAGGGAGAGGAGGGAGGGAGGGAGAGAGAGAGAGAGGGAGAGGGAGGGAGAGAGAGAGGGAGAGAGAGAAAGAAAGAAAGAAAGAAAGAAAGAAAGAAAGAAAGAAAGAAAGAAAGAAAGAAAGAAAGAAAGAAAGAAAGAAAGAAAATCCCAGCAGTAACAATAAGAGCACAATTAGCCAAGGATACAGAGGCCAATCTAAACCGAAAACGACTAATTTCAGTATCAGCAACAAATGCCTTCTATTTTTTTTCTTTTATAATTTTTTAACAAAACTTTATTTTAGACAATCACATTACAGATAATACAATTAACTATTCATTTTACAAAATATTTTAACATTCTAAACACCAGTTATCCACACCATTTAATAAAATTACACTCAGTCTCGAATCCCCATTCCATCCTAGAAATTTATCAACCAACAATCTGAGCAATCTAGATTATTTCCTAAATCATATGACTTCTCTTTTAGCTCACTGGTGTATTTTAATAAAGGTTTCCAAGTTCCGAAAAACTGACTGTGCTTTATTTCTCCTCTGTATATTCTGATCTTATTAGTTAATATCTCCATCAAGAACGTTTGCCATATCGATGGGGTGGGGTTTCGTCACGGCGAGAACCGGTCGGGTTTCAGGCAAGCTCCTGAAACTGACCGGAACCCCTCGGTTCCGCCCCCCCAACCAGTCCACTAGGAGAAGTGGCATCTAAAGCAGCAGAGATGACAAAAGGGGGGGAATGAGATCAGCGAAGGCTTGTTTCCCCTCTGAAGTCGCATCTGAGTGCATGGACTGAGGAGGAAGCCATCTTGGCAAAGAGCTGGGAACATCCAAAGCAAAGAGTGAGAGAGTGCAAAAGGATGGTGAAAATATCTCAACCAGAGACTAAGTTAAAATATCTGTTTATGTAAGGAAAATCTCCATGGACCCAAATAACTACCGTGTTTCCCCGAAAATAAGACAGGGTCTTATATTAATTTTTGCTCCAAAAAACGCATTAGGGCTTATTTTCAGGGGATGTTTTATTTTTTTCATGTACAACAATCTACGTTTATTCAAATACAGCCATGTCATCTTCTGGTTGCTACACAATGGTGGAGGGCGGGGTTTCACTTAACTAGGGCTTATTTTTGGGGTAGGGCTTATATTACGAGCATCCTGAAAAATCATACTAGGGCTTATTTTCAGGTTAGGTCTTATTTTCGGGGAAACGGTACACACAAAAGAGATAGATATAAAGAGTGAACAAAAAAAACGTATGGTAGAAGCAAGCCTCCCCCCGCCCCCCAGCTTGGATCGGGAGAAGGAGAGAGAAGAGAGAAAGGGAGAAGGGGGAGAAAATTACCTTGTCATGAAAGTAGAGCAATCTAAGATAAAAGCCTCGCTCCCGTGACTATCTGAAATATTGATATCAAATCCTATTTACTTCAAAGCATTGATGATCCTTTAAATTTTTATTGTTGTGACTTGGTGACTGTGAGAACTTTCTACCTGGAGGGAAGCTCCACCCCCCTCTTGGATCAGACATGTAAATAAGACTGAGAAAGGAAAGTAAGGTTACAGCGACATTTGTTGACAGAAGACTTAAACAGAACTCCTTAAATAAAAAGAAAACAGCTACTGTCAGAAGACTTAAACAGCATCCCTTATTTATTTAACTTAAGAAGTAGGAGGGGAAATCAATATGGCAACAAAAGGTGGAAAAGAGAGAACTCAAAGAGGCTCACCAGAACAGGAACATAATCTCAGTAGGATATTGGCGCAATCATTTAAGGACTGGCAACAGAGTATTCAAGAGATGTTATCAACAGGGCTACCGCAGCTACAAGGAGGGATGGCTCATCTATGTGTACAAATGAAAGATTTAGGGGTGCAAATGACTGATATTAAAAATCAAATTACAGAAAGTAAAAAACAAATAGCCAGAATAGATGGGGCATCAAAAAGAATGGAAGCAAGACTGGAGACCTTGTATACAGAGATCGGAGAGCTAAAACAGGGGCGAAAAGGCAAGATGAAATTACTCTGTTAAATCTACAAATGGAAAGAGCCAATGCCATATTTATTTTCCAGAATCTACCAGAACAAAAAGGAGAAGACACAGCGCGAGTGTGTCTTCTCCATATGTTTTTTTTTTTGTTGACTCTTTATATCTATCTCTTTTGTGTGTACCCTGTTTAGCATCGCTCATGGAGATGCGACCAGAGGATGTTCAACAAAATAGACACAGCACGAAAAATACAGCATATACCAGGAATGAAAATCCCCCCAGAGAAATTCATGTTAAATTTATGAGAAAGATCTTTCAAGATAAAGTCTTAAGAAATATACAAGGCAAAGAACCTAATAAAAAAGACAAAGAAACTAAGATATTGAAACATATTCCATGGTAAATAAGACAGAAAAGGAAACAATATGAGGAGTTGACATCCCTCTTGAGAACAAACTCAATTACGTATAAGTGGTTGGTGCATGAAGGTGTTCTCTTTGAATTCCGGAACAGAGTTATTATATTAACTCAAAACTGAAGGCAGAAGATTTTATGAAAACAAAGGAGAAATGGTTGGGCAGAAAAAAGGAGAAAAAAAGCAGATGAGAAATGAGAAGAGGAGAAATCAAGTGGACCATCAGGATCAGAGGCAGAAAGAAACTTGACTAGAGCAGAAGAGCAAGTGAGAAGCCCTAAAGGAAAGCGCACTATAGAAACAAGAGGATCCAGGAGGAGGAAAGAAAACCTCAACAGTAAAAATGGACTAAATGAATAAAATGGTTAAAGACTGTAGGATATAATGGGTATAAAATGGTAGAAGAATATTAATGTTTAAAAATCAGTAACTATTAAAGAAAATGCAGATAAGATGTTTTATAGATTACGTATGTTTTACTGGTGGTACACAATCTCAACAAAGTTTTTTAAAAAGATATAAAAATGTTTTTAAATAGTGTGGGAAACGTAAAACACAGGAGGAGACTTTTATTCAAAAATGTCTGTAATGAAAGATCTTGGGCGTTTTTCCAGCTTTTAGCAATCTTACACCTTCCCATCCCTATAATATTTGTAATTAGGTCTTTATTACGTAGGTTCTCATTTCCCCCTGCAAATGCTGAAAATAATAGTAATGTTTCATTCATGATTATTTTTTGATTAGTCAGTATCTCTGTCCAATTGATTAAAGGTAAAGGTTCCCCTTGACATTTAGTCCAGTCGTGTCCAACTCTAGGGCACGGTGCTCATCCCCGTTTCTAAGCCATAGAGCCAGCGTTTTGTCCGAAGACAGTGTCCGTGGTCACGTGCCCAGCGCGACTAGACACGGAACGCTGTTACCTTCCCACTGTGGTGGTACCTATTTATCTACTTGCATTTGCATGCTTTCGAACTGCTAGGTTGGCAGGAGCTGGGACAAGCGACGGGAGCTCGCTCCGTCGCGTGGATTTGATCTTATGACTGCCGGTCTTCTGACCCTGCAGCACAGAGGCTTCTGCGGTTTAACCCACAGCGCCACCACATTCCTCGTCCAATTGATTACGTCATGCCAAAATGCTTGTTTTGGGGCAAAAAATCCACATGTGTTCCAAAGTTCCCTTTCGTCCACATTTTCTCCAATACGTATCTGATATATCCCTGTTGCTCTTCTGTAGCTTTGTGGGGTATAGATGCCCTCTGTGAACAACTTTCAGGACACTTTATTTCGTTTTAGTTGATATTGATTTATATGGATATTTATTCCATATTCCTGTACAAACCTCCTCAGGTATATTAATATTTACATTCGTTTCCCAGGATGCTTCGGCTCCTCTACCCTCACCATGTTCTTTCTCAATAATACATTTATATATTAATGAGGTCAATCCTATGCTTTTATTTTTATCTTTTTGTATACAGTATTGTTCAAATTCCATTAATGGTCTTATAGGGCCAGATTTTAGATATAATTGTATTGCAAAGCTCCTTATTTGATTTTATTTGTAGCAAATTGGTCCTTATTTGCTTCGTTTTCTCTTCTATTTGTCTAACAGCAATTGGTTCCCCTGATTCAAATAAATCCTTAATTCTATATATTCCAATTTGTTTCCAATTTTTAAACTGCACATATTTCTCATGAGATTTGAAGTTTGGGTGATCCAATAGATGACATAAGGGGGATATTGAGGGAGCAGAAGTTTTCATATGTTTTTGCCATATCCTTAATGTTTCAAAAATAAAAGGGTCCTGTCTTTGTTCTCCCTTTCTCAATAATTTTTGTTGTGTAAATATGCATATCTACAATATCAATTTTTCCACCATCCTCCATGTCAACCCAGTCAGGGATTTCTTGAATTTCTTCTGTCTGTATAAATTTAGTGATTTGATTTATTTGTAAAGCTTCATAATATTTTTGCAAATGAGGAATCCCCAATCCTCCTTTTGCCCCTTGTCCATATTTAACACCATTTAAAAATCTTATCTTCTTTTCCTTTCCTGCAATAAACTTTTCTAAATTTCCTTGCCATACTTTATATATATATATCCGGTTTTAGAGGTATGTTTTGGAATACAAATAAATTTTTTGGTAATATATAAGTTTTAACTAAGGCTATTCTCCCTAAGACTGACAAATTCAAACTGACCCACATTACAATTCTTTCTTTTGTCCATTTGAATAGGGTTTTTTAATAATTTCTACAAATTAATTGATTTAAATGATACTTTCATATTGTTTTCTTTCATGTTTTATCACTTCCAGCTCTGTATTCATAATCTCCATTTTTCTATTTTTTAAAAGGTTTTTTTTTTCTATATTGGCTATTTCTCTTCTATTTTCTTTAATTTGGTGTTTAATATCAGTCATTTGCAACCCTAAATCTTTGATTTGGTTGGATAGTTGAGCCATTCCTCCTTGTATCTGATGTAATCCTGTGGATAACATATTTTGAATATTCTGTTGCCAATCCTTAAATGTCTCTTGCCCCAATAATTTCAGACTTTGTTCTTGTGCAGGTGAACCTCTTGAAGTGTTTTTTTTTTCCTTCCTCCCTTCGCTGCCATCTTCCAGATATTTTAAAGATGCTGCTTGGGTATTTTCCCAGCAGGTGTCACTGTTGCCTTACTTTTCATTCAAACAAATCCATAGATTAGCACTTCTCTCTCATTAAAATGCTCTCGCAGCCGCCAGTCAAAACAATGAGTGTTTAAAATAACAGAGAATGCCTTAAGGCAAGTAACATTTGCAATTCAATTTTTCTCTCCAGCCTCAGTAATTAGGGGTAGGTCCTCCAATCAAAGCTGCTCCAGGCTACAGGAGGGAGGGTCGCCTCCACCACGGTGCCAAAGGAAACAAACGTTCCTCCGGTCAGGTAATGTTACCGAATCTAAGATTCTTCTTAAGTTCCAAAGTTCTATTTTCTGGTTCTAGTTTCCTCCATCAGCATTGTAACTAGACAATTTATGAATTTATTTATTCGACTATTTTGCGGGAGTGAGTCTTTGCCTTTGATTAAAACGAATCATTCACCAAATAACTTTCTCCCCTCCTCCCTCTTTCTCCTTCTCTTTCTTCTCCTTTTCTCGATCAAGACTGGGGGATGGAGGGAGGCTCGCTTCTACTACGGCTCGAAAAATTGCAGAATCTAATCCACTTTCACTGTCTCATTAAGCCCAGCTTTCTTCTGTGTCATTGTTTTAGGTCCATAAAGGTTTCTTTATATAAAACACATATCTTGACTTACTTAGAGTCCTGGTCAGGATATTTTCCAAAATCCTTCTGTACTCCTTCGCTCTCTGCAAGGGGTGTTCCCAGCTCCTTGCCCAACATGGCTTCCTCCTCGGTCCGTGCACTCAGAAAAGTCTTCAGGGGAAGAAAGCAGCTTCTGCCAACTTCTCTCCCCTTTCTGTCACCTCTTCTGCTTCAGACGCCACTTCTACTGGCAACCGTCCCTTTGCCCCCTACATTGGGGGCCTCAAGAACGAGGGATCCTGGTCAGTTTCAGGAGCTCTCCCAAAACCCGGCCGGTCTCGCCACGATGAAACCCCATCTCCAGAATAGGCCAGTTCTTGATATACTGCTTAAAACAGTACACTACAAAGTTCCATCCCACCTCTTGTGCAAGCATTGGCTAGGCTCCACACATTCTTTTCAGAGCTGCTAGTGCAAAATTATTATAATAGAAGTATACTTAGCAATTTCAAAGACTTTAATCTTTATTTCTTAGGTTGTGAGGTGCAGCAAATGAGCACTGCAACCATTTTTATGAATCGTGGGATTTCAATCAGACAGAAAGAAGGGTTTATTGTGTAAACAAACTGGGCAAATTAACAAATTAATTCTTTCATTAATTAACTTTTTTTAATGAATGAAAGAATTAATTAACTTTTTTAATTAATGAAATAATTAACAAATTAATTCTTTCATTAATTAACTTTTTTTCTAATTTGCTGGTTTTTAATCACAAACTTTTTTTTGTGGTTCTGGATAGTCAGCTTTTTTCCTTTTCTTACATGAAATAGTGTGAATGTATAATGTATATGATGTGACTGAAACACTATCCTGGACAGATAAAACTCTGAAACTGTAGGACAGGAGAATGGTGATCTCAAAGGTGGATAGTTTCCAGAATCCTTTATGTTGATGATGAATACACTCAGTACTGTTCAAAAATGAGTTTTTGTTTGTTTCAACTCTCTATTTCTTCCTAATACCTGCATCAAAATAACAGTAACATGAAGTAATAATAATAACAAATATAATTGTGCTCAAACATGACAGTTCCTCAAGAAATATGATGATATCAAAACATTTGCCAACCTGAAGATCCTGCCTGTTCAAACATGTTCCTTTGTTGGCTTCATCACAGCACATCTCATGATGTTGTTTCATTCGGGCCACCAGGCCTTGCCCTTCTTTGTTGCAGTGTTTGTATTTTGCACGCATGCCTACTTTACCCGTAGGTAGAGGAACTTCAGTAAAATATTTCCAAAAGAAGTCTCTTTTACAGCCTGCTGCCATGTTTTCTTCTCCAGGCAAAAAATAATATGATAAACCTCAGGCTATACACAAAAAGATCCAAAGACTCATGGAGTATTCTGTTCAAAAGGTTTCAGCTTCATTTTTACTGCTTGCTTCTCCCTCCTCACTAAGGTTCCTTCCAAGGTGGGCATGCATGTGTGTCCTTGCCTCCCTGCACGCAGTTCTCTTCCTCCTCTGCATAGCAATTACATTAAGTTCTGGTCGTGACGGAACCCTGAGCATGGGGGGGTGGAATCGCGTGTGCATGCAGGGGCGAAGTCGAGCATGCGGGAGGTGGAGCCCCACAGTGGGGCTGAAAATTAGAGGGTATGTTGCTCCTCACAGTTTCTTATGCAAATCTGTTCCAGTCCCAAGAAATCATCTTCTGTTCACTGAATTTTTTAAAACTTACCACTTAAGAGGTAAGGGGTTATTCTGTGTACTTAGATTTGCTAAGAAACAATCGGACTAAGATCTTTTTCTCAATTCTGTATGTTTATTTTATAAGATTTTTGCTGTGAAGAAGAGGAATATGATTTCTGCAGTTTTGAGAATTGTAAAACCAAGCATCTGTGATAATATCTTCTAGATAGAAAAACTGTCCAATAATCTTACAGAAAGCTCTGGAAGAGAATGACATTGTGAATGGATTAATGGAATTCATTTAACCCCCCCCCCCCAATAAAAGAAATTGAACATTGCCTGAATTTACAAACTCATGCTACATAATTAAAAACTAATCCTTATTTCATGATGAACAGCCTTTGGACTATAATGTAACTTAAATAGAAAACTATATTTAGATAGCGTTTCCCTCAAAAATCCAATTTAAATCAAAATAATCTGATTTAAATTTTTTAAAATCCAATTTAAAAAATAATTGATTTTTATACAACCTGCAGCAAATCCAACAAATTTCTTCTCTATCCTTACCAGGCTTCCTCCACATGTATTTCTCAAAGTGGACAAAAATCTATCATTTGTTTTTGTAACGTAAACATTGCAACCTGGGGGCTTTCAGTAGCCAAATGCTCCTGCCTAAAGTTCAGCTCTCTGCCTGCTCAAGCCCTCCAGGATCTATCTGCAACCCTCCAGATACTACTGCACTTGCAAGCTCCATCAACCATGGATGTCACAGTCCAACAACATGTGGAGAACCACAGCTGCTGATCCCTATTATCCTGGGTTTGGTTTGGTTTTAAGGATTCCAGCTTTCTATTTGTTCTAGTCAATGAGTTCAGAAAAATAAAATTGTCCACTGTTATGAGTGGGTTAATTCAAAGAGGTTCACTTTCACCACAGAAAAAAAGAGCCTTCTCCAGCATCTCTTTGACCAGTCGACCCAAGGCAGCTCTTGAGCTTCACTGGAATGACTCAGCTTCCAAACATCATCTTCTTTGGCATCAGGAACTCAGTGAACAGATACCTTTAGTTTCTACATTCCTTCTGTTCATTTCAAATTGACACAGATCATCTTTTAAGTCCACAAATGCCACATAGGAGAAGAATAATGTGTTCAAGTACAGCTCTACTTTGAAGATAAATAACCAGCTGCTTGCTCCATCCCACAGTCTCTTGCAAATCCAACAAACGTACCAACAAAGTCTGGTTTTGTGCATTTTTCCAAAGATAGTGCACATCCCACAACCCCTTGTAGTTCCCATGGAATTTAGCAAGTCCCACCCTCTCTCAACAATGGCTGCAGAAAAGAACAATTTTGGCTGAGAAATTCCTGGTGAATTGTGGTAGCTCTAATGGAAAAAAAATCAAAATCCCATGTCTATCAGGTATTATGCAATCCAACAGCAAGGTCAAGGGTTATACACACAGCAGCCATCGCCTTCCGTCACTGGGAAAAAATAAAGAGCCTTCTCTCCAACTTCTCCCCCAACAAAGATATTCATCATTCTTTCTTCGGTGCCATTAATAGCAGGGCAAAGCAATCTGTATGAAGTTGGCATAAAATCAGTCAGGGAATTTACTGGCAACAAGAGGACATCAAAGTCCCTCAATGCACACTTCATACGTATGTGAGAATCATATTGCCCCTGGGCTGAAAGTTGTTCACCCCTGACTTACTTAAGTACATACATGTGTGCATGAATTCAAACAACTGTATGTGTTTTCATTCATCTCAGCTATATTATACTGTATGCAATACCTATAACTTGAAGTAATAGAATTCTAGCTGTAGTGCAAAGATCAGGTGAGCACATTCAAGCCTTTAAAAAAATCCTGTTTTTAAAATCTGATATATTGCTTATGAGTCTGTGATTCGAAACTCCAGTAATAGTCTGACATTTCCTTAAAATATAATTCCCACATTCCCACAGCAGGAGAAAGGACGTCAAGCTTTACTAGTCTCAGGTAGGTGTGGTGAGGGTCTTTGCAAAAGGATGCCTACTGGGGCATTAGTTAATCCTTTGGAAGGTAAGTCATTCACCTGAGTTAGGACATCTGATTGTCAGAGACCTCTACATTGCAGAATCTATGTGCATGTAGCCATCAAATTTGCATCCCCACCTTCCTGAATTATCATAATTTTTTTCCACAACAACATTCATAGAGCAGGAAATAATGTCAACTGTCAACTGTTCCCCTGGCCTCTTCCCTAATACAGGAATTTATTAATCATCACCTTGGTCAACTGACATTTCAGGTTCAAAAACGAGAGCAGTAGCAGCAGCTACCAAAGTCAAGTTCTGCTGTTACTGATGGTCAGCTAGAGAAGGAGGTTCTTCATGGAGATGGAAAGACATTACTACTATATCATATCTCTTTGTAATTCTAGATATTTGTTTTTCAAAGGTTTCATCCACATCTTCTCCTTGACTGGACAGTTGATAGTATACTCCCAACTATCATGTTCCTTTAATATTTCACTCCTAACAATATTGTCCCAGGTGCTCTCAATGGGACAACCAAGCTCATTCTCCTGTACTTCTGTGCAGGAATGTGTGTTTTTGACATATACTACTTCACCTCCCTTTCTATTCTTTCTGTTCTTTTTGAACAAATTATGTCCTTCAGTTGCTGTATTCCAGTCATGGGAGTCATCCCACCAAGTTTCAATTATCCCTATCAAGTCACATTTATCCTCCTGAACTAAGATTTCCAGTTTTTCTTGTTTGTTTCCCATACTCCTAGCATTCATATATAGGCAATGGAGAAAGTGGGATTTGTGGACTGCTTTCTTTTATATATTTTTAAGAAGATTATTGTTGGGTCCCTTTAGAGCTTCTCAGTCTGTTCCTCTAAATGTGCACAAGCCTTCATCTGCCTTTACCTATGAATTTGCGTCTCCCACCCCTTCCAATTCAGTTTAAAGCCCTCCTGATGTTCTTCATGCTGTGGCCAAACATATTCTATCCATTCCTCATGAGGTACAACCCATCATGTGCCACAGCCCATATTCCTGGAGGCGTAACCTGTGGTCCCAAAATCCAAATCCCTCATGTTTGCCCAGAATATTTCCCTTTCCCTTTCTATTTCTCTTCTGAGTACTGGTAGGATGGGCAAGGAGACTATCTGGGCCCCAAAGTCCTTGAGTTTCCTTCCTTGAGCATCAAAGTCTGAAGTGACTTCTTCGTAGTTCCTCTTAGTTGTCTCCCACATGGATGAGGAAATGGATAGGCATCTGTGGGTTTTATGAGCAATGGCAATCCTTCTATCGCATCCCTGATCCATCCTCCAGGGAGATAGCATACCTGGCGGATCCATGGATCTTCCCAGCATACTTCAGTTTCAATCCCACACAGCAGCAAATCCCCTACAAATACTCCTCTTCTTTTTGTAGGATGTAGATTCAGTATCCCCTTCACGGATTGCTGCCTTGTTGTGGTGAAGGGGCTTGAGTAATTCAGAGAAGCTATGGGCTATGCCATGCAGGGACACCCAAGACGGACAGGTCATAGTGGAGAGTTCTGACTAAACGCCATCCACCTGGAGCAGGAACTGGCAAGCCACTCCAGTATCTTTGCCAAGAAAACTCCATGGACAGAAAAAAAAGGCTAAAAGATATGACGCTGGAAGATGAGCCCCTCAGGTCGGAAGGCGTCCAACATGCTACTGAGGAAGAGCGCAGGACAAGTACAAGTAGCTCCAGAGCTAATGAAGTGGTTGGGCCAAAGCCGAAAGGACGCTCAGCTGCGGACGCACCTGGAAATAAAAGGAAAGTCCGATGCTGCAAAGAAAAATACTGCATAGGAGCCTGGAACGTAAGATCTATGAACCTTGGTAAGCTGGATGTGGTCAAACAGGAGATGGCAAGAATAAACATTGACATCCTGGGCGTCAGTGAACTAAAATGGATGGGAATGGGCGAATTCAATTCAGACAATTATCATATCTACTATTGTGGGCAAGAATCCCGTAGTAGCCCTCATAGTCAACAAAAGACTGGGAAAAGCTGTACTGGGATACAATCTCAAAAATGATAGAATGATTTCAATACGAATCCAAGGCAGACCTTTCAACATCACAGTAATCCAAGTTTATGCACCAACCACCAATGCTGAAGAGGCTGAAATTGACCAATTCTATGAAGACTTACAACACCTTCTAGAACTGACACCAAAGAAAGATGTTCTTCTCATTATAGGGGACTGGAATGCTAAAGTAGGGAGTCAAGAGATAAAAGGAACAACAGGTAAGTTTGGCCTTGGAGTTCAAAACGAAGCAGGGCAAAGGCTAATAGAGTTTTGTCAAGAGAACAAGCTGGTCATCACAAACACTCTTTTCCAACAACACAAGAGGCGACTCTACACATGGACATCACCAGATGGGCAATACCGAAATCAGATTGATTATATTCTCTGCAGCCAAAGATGGAGAAGCTCTATACAGTCAGCAAAAACAAGACCTGGAGCTGATTGTGGCTCTGATCATCAGCTTCTTATAGCAAAATTCAAGCTTAAACTGAAGAAAGTAGGAAAAACCACTAGGCCAGTCAGGTATAATCTAAACCAAAACCCTTATGAATACACAGTGGAAGTGAAGAACAGATTTAAGGAACTCGATTTAGTGGACAGAGTCCCTGAAGAACTATGGATGGAGGCTCATAACATTGTACAGGAGGCAGCAACAAAAACCATCCCAAAGAAAAGGAAATGCAAGAAAGTAAAGTGGCTGTCCAACGAGGCCTTACAAATAGCAGAGAAGGGAAGGAAAACAAAATGCAAGGGAGATAGGGAATGTTACAGAAAATTGAATGCAGACTTCCAAAGAATAGCAAGGAGAGACAAGAGGGCCTTCTTAAATGAACAATGCAAAGATATAGAGGAAAATAATAGAAAGGGAAAAACCAGAGATCTGTTCAAGAAAATTGGAGATATTAAAGGAACATTTTGTCCAAAGATGGACATGATAAAGATCAAAAATCGCAGGGACCTCACAGAAGCAGAAGACATCAAGAAGAGGTGGCAAGAATACACAGAGGAATTATACCAGAAAGATCTGGATGTCCCGGACAACCCAGATAGTGTGGTTGCTGACCCTGAGCCAGACATTCTGGAGAGTAAAGTCAAGTGGGCCTTAGAAAGCATGGCTAACAACAAGGTCAGTGGAAGTGATGGCATTCCAGTTGAACTATTTAAAATCTTAAAAGATGACACTGTTAAGGTGCTACACTCAATATGCCAGCGAGTTTGGAAAACTCAGCAGTGGCCAGAGGATTGGAAAAGATCAGTCTACATCCCAATCCCAAAGAAGGGCAGTGCCAAAGAATGCTCCAACTACTGTACAATTGCACTCATTTCACACGCTAGCAAGGTTATGCTCAAAATCCTACAAGGTAGGCTTCAGCAGTATGTGGACCGAGAACTCCCAGAAGTACAAGCTGGATTTCGAAGGGGCAGAGGGACTAGAGACCAAATTGCTAACATGCGCTGGATTATGGAGAAAGCCAGAGAGTTCCAGAAAAACATCTACTTCTGCTTCATTGACTACGCAAAAGCCTTTGACTGTGTGGACCACAACAAACTATGGCAAGTTCTTAAAGAAATGGGAGTGCCTGACCACCTTATCTATCTCCTGAGAAATCTATATGTGGGACAGGAAGCAACAGTTAGAACTGGATATGGAACAACTAATTGGTTCAAAATTGGGAAAGGAGTACGACAAGGCTGTATATTGTCTCCCTGCTTATTTAACTTATATGCAGAATACATCATGCGAAAAGCTGGACTGGAGGAATCCCAAGATGGAATTAAGACAGCCGGAAGAAATATCAACAATCTCAGATATGCAGACGATACCACTCTGATGGCAGAAAGTGAGGAGGAATTAAAGAACCTCGTAATGAGGGTGAAAGAGGAGAGCGCAAAAAAATGATCTGAAGCTCAACATCAAAAAAACGAAGATCATGTTCACTGGTCCCATCATCTCCTGGCAAATAGAAGGGGAAGATATGGAGGCAGTGACAGATTTTACTTTCTTGAGCTCCATGATCACTGCAGATGGTGACAGCAGCCACGAAATTAAAAGACACCTGCTTCTTGGGAGGAAAGCGATGACAAACCTAGACAGCATCTTAAAAAGCAGAGACATCACCTTGCCGACAAAGGTCCGCATAGTCAAAGCTATGGTTTTTTCCAGTAGCGATGTATGGAAGTGAGAGCTGGACCATAAAGAAGGCTGACCGCCGAAGACTTGATGCTTTTGAATTGTGGTGCTGGAGGAGACTCTTGAGAGTCCCCTGGAATGCAAAGAGAACAAACCTATCCATTCTGAAGGAAATCAACCCTGAGTGCTCAATGGAAGGACAGATCCTGAAGCTGAGGCTCCAATACTTTGGCCATCTCATGAGAAGAGAAGACTCCCTGGAAAAGACCCTGATGTTGGGAACGTGTGAGGGCAAGAGGAGAAGGGGACGACAGAGGACGAGATGGTTGGACAGTGTCATCGAAGCGACCAACATGAATTTGACCCAACTCCGGGAGGCAGTGGAAGACAGGAGGGCCTGGCGTGCTCTGGTCCATGGGGTCACGAAGAGTCGGACACGACTAAACAACAAGAAGATTCAGTATCTCTGCTTAGTTGAGTTTCACTCTTTGTCATGTCCTCTCGCAGGGTTTCTTATATGACTTCCTCTGAATGCTGTCTGTCAGACTCTGCTTCAAGAATCTGAAATTGGTGAAGACTTTTTTCTCCTTCTTTTGCTCCTAACCGTAACACTTTTCCATGGAGCTTCCTCTATGTTTATTCTTTCCTTAGCATTCTCCTCCCCTGCTTTGTCTTGCTGTTCTTCCATCTCTAGTGTCTACTTAGCTGCTGCTATTAGAGAGTTCTTCCTATGTACTCTTCATCCTCTCTTATATCCTTAAACATGGCTACTTGCTATTCCAGTTCTTCACTTTTTCTTCCAACAGAGCCACCTGTTGGCACTCACTGCATATGTACACCATGTTGTTCTCTGGTGCAAAGTTAAATTATACTTAGCACCTTCTTCTATTCTAAAATAGAATAGCTCAGAGTATGGTACAGATATAAAAGAATTTACTTCCTCAGATATCTACTTCTGGAGGAAAATGCAACTGTGCATCATGGAAAAACTGGACGGGTGGAACTGATAATGCCACCCCTTAAATATTTCTCTTACTTTGAAAACCCTATTAGGGTCATTGTACAACAGAAGTGGCTTGACAGCACATCACACACATACAGCAATAAACAGAAGTAGACTAAAGTTTCCCCCTTGTTCCTAGTTCTTTCTTCAAGACAAAGTTGTATGATCAGCCTAATATAAAACTACCAATATACAGCTGAACTACAAAGTAAGTTTTGTACTATTCCACACACATATACCATCATGAATGAAAACAGTGCTCTTTAAAATACTCCAGTGCATTATCCAGCAGGTTGCTTTCATACAACTTCTTTAATACATTATTTCTCTAAAATAACCCTTGGAGAGCTCTAACATGGAACAAAAAACAGAACCTTAACAGACTGATCAGGCATTGTGTCTAGCCCAACACATTCACTGAGAACAAGCTACTGCTAAACATGCTATCTCAACTTTCAATACATGCATACGCGATAGAAGTGCTGCATGTCCCCCAAAATGAAGTTTTGAGTCAGTCTTGAAGGCAAAAGCCTTTCATTTATGCAGGTGAAAAATCTGGAGTGTCCATCACTAATTTTATTTTTACTCTACTAAGAAAAGGTAAAATCAATGATTTTTTTTAAATTTTATGTAAAAAATCAGATTTTTTAAAAAAGTTCTGTATTTTGAGGCATTGTACTTATTGGAGCATCAACTTTCTGGGGGTTCCAGAGGATTCTATACAGATTATTTAAGTTAATCTTTCTAAATCCCATAATACTCAGTCCAGTAGATACCATCAGAAAAAAATTACAATTCTCAAAGTCAGCTTATGTGAAGATATACTCTTGTTTAGAGAGGCGAGAAACAAGACACTTATTTTCTGACTCTGACTGAAGTTATTCCTGAATCTTTTCTCTTGACATGATAACGTTTGAAATTCTTGGATGTTTTCAACAGTTCTCTTGCTGAGTGATGCTCTGGGACTATTTGTAGACCAGTGGTTTCCAACCTTTTTTGAGTCGTTACCCTCTTTTATAATAGCCAACACCTCCAACCATGTTTGCATTTCTAATGGGGTAAAACCATCCCTTTTCAGAAAATCAAGGATTCTTTCTCTCCCAAAGGGCCTGCTTTTCATAAATGTTGTACATGTACATGCTAACTTTAATATTTCACTCCAAAAGGCCAAGGAAGAAATTATTTAACAAGGCCTGCAACTCATAGAAGGCGACCTGCCATCTCCCAGAAAACAATTCACGACCCCCAGGTTGGGAAACACTGCTGTAGAAAAAGTCAAGTGCTCACATCTCCCTTTGAAAGTGCACACTTGGCATGGATAAGAGTAGATTTGGATTAAATCATTTTTTCTCTCCATTTCCTGCCATACTGCATTCCTGCTTGCTATAATTTTTTGAAATATTTTTTCAAAATCTTCTTGCCTAAGTTCACCCCACCTCTGACAGCCCTTTATTCACTGACATATCCACAGCTTCAAAGTGCATACTAGAACTATCAATAAACAGAGGATCACCGGGGGTACAGTCAATTTGGTCAAGGAGATTGTGAAAAATGTACATATACAATACTTTCCTGGGGGGGAAATCACACAAGTCACTCAAATTTTTCTGTGTAGTGATTTAAATCAAGTCCACCCTGCTTCCACCAGCAGAAGTGTTCCTAGAAGAGATTTCGTCAACATTTCCTTACTGGCAGAAGGGGGGAGGGGGTAGGGTTCAACCTATTCATCCTTCCCTCAGCTCTTGAAAACAGATTTTCAGGGACCCCATGGAGAGACTGCAGGAAAAAGCAATCAGTGGGCATCTCCCCCAGTCCCACTGCAATGCTCTTTTCTTCCTTTTCCTCACTGGAATCGTTATGCACAAAGCCATCCCCTTTTGAATCCTACTTCGTTTTTAGTGCCTATTACTCCTTTTCCCAAGAAGGGATTCCAACCTGTTTATCAAAGTTGATACTTCTCATCAAGTCCCATTTTAGCAAAGTTTCTAAAATCTACTCCAGCTTCACCTTACCTTCCGAAGCCTATCAGCATGAGACTCTACTATCTGAGTCCACTGTGATGTTCAGCAGCTATGTGTTGTCCACACATATTTGACAAAGATAATAGGGTACAGGAGAGCAGTACTTATTTCATCTTTAATGTTTCACATAACACTGCTGACACTAAATAAATATCTACAAATAGTAAAAAGTCTTAAAGTCAAGAATCATTTATTCAGACCAGCTTGGCAAAATCACAACCACATTTTAAAGAGACAGTTATAAACAGCTCACTTATCAGGAAAACTGTAGTAAGGAACAGAGTTATTCAAAACGAGTTCAGCTAAAATCTGGTAGGCCCAATGGCCCTGATGTGCATAAAGAAGGAGCACATAATTTAATCCATTTAAAATAACTTAAATATTCTGCCATCTTCAAGAGCTAGGAAGCAAGAGGGTTATACACTACTTTAGAACTGCAATTCATATGGATAACCTTGCAGAGGACAAGATTAAATAACATGATTGTTCCCATGTTCAGTCACTACACAGCCAGTTCAATCTTTACATTCTAAACTCTGGCCTAAAGGAATATTTAGATTTAAAACATGTCTAATCTTCAATGCTCAGAATGCATGCAAACAGTAGCTTGGCTCAGCAAAGTCTCTAATGAACAGGTTGTGTATAGGGGGTGGGGGTGGTAATTAAACATTTTAGAACAGTTGGGAAGGAAAACAAACCATTCATTTATCTGAAATAGCAACATGCACTGAAGATGCAAATAAATTAAACTAAAGGCATATGGACACAGAGAAGTTACTTACCACTTTGAGTTCTGGCACAGATCGACTTAGTGTCCATTCCTGGCTATTTACAAAGGCATCTGTAAAATTGAACAATTTTTAATACAGCTTTTAACAGTCCGTCAGTACTAAATTATTGCTACATGTGACTTACTAACATGAAAGAAGATATCTGTAAGTTGGTTCCAGAGGTGCAAAAGGAATGTTCCATTCGCACAATGAAGATTTTCCACCCTTTGCACTTCACTCCTTCATGGGTGGGGGGGGGATAAAATGAGATTGGGCATAAGTGGGCTACAGCAGAAGAGAAAAATCATCAAACTGGGAGGTACGGGGAGCAGCTCATGTGATACATTTAAATTGTTGTTTTGACTTATCTACCACCCCAAAGTGCTAGAGCACTCTCTGGGAGGTTTACAACATAATTATGGAAGGAATACTTTGCCCAGGTAATTCTCCCTAGGGAAATTGTTCCATATAGAGCATCCAAGAAGAATCTCTGTTACCCACACACCTGACTTCATATAGTGGGGGCACCTACAAGAGGCACTCTATTGAAATAGATTCTGATACAGAGGTAGCATATTAATATGCAACTAATGTTTTGTCCAGGCTCTAAACTCACAGGAGAAGTGGACTACAACAGTGACATATAGTGGCAAGGCAGCAGGATAGCATATACCTGTATGGCAAAATCACTCTCAGGGTAAAGTCAGGTCACAGCTGACTCAGGCACAGACATGGCAGCGTGTGTCAGGGCTTCGCTAGAACAGGAGGAGGAACTGTGGCTTCAGTAAGGTACAAAAACCATCTGGGATCCTACAAAGGCTGTCTAGTCTAGTCTCACTGTTGTCTCTGACCCGTCTGAACCTGCTTCTGTCCTTAAAGGCTCACTGCCTTGTTTTGCAGCGACTTGCTCTCTCAACACAGTGATGACAAAGCCTGCACTGGGAGTGACTAAACCTAAGGAGTCCAGTAAGCAACATCTATTGGCCTAGAAGGATTTAGAGCGCGGGATAGCATCTCTATAGTAGGAGCCTCCTTGTCACCCATATCCTCTGTGAGGAGAGTGAGGATGGGGAACATGACAATGGCCAGGTTTCTAATCCCAGCTCTTTACACCAGGAATAGAACAACCCAGTGGCAAGCAGTGGCATCACTAATTTAATTCACAATAAATAGCATGTCATCAAGGAAACTCTTCTACTCTCTGGTCTGGCTCTTAGCAATAATTTATACCTAGAAGTTGCTTGAGATTGTGAAAATTCTTCACAATAAAGAAATACAGTTTATTGACATATATACAGAAAGTGCTAAAAAAACCATGTTCTCTATTTAAGCTTCTAGATATATTCTGGAACTTATAGATATAAACTTTTGTAAAATCATAAAGCACAGCTATTTACTTCACATTTTATCAAGATCTTTATGTAGCAACATCATAGAAATCTGTTACCTGTTTTAATCATGTTATTGCACTTTAAAATTCTAGGGCAAATTTAAAATTCTGGGCCAAAATTCCATCCATTCACTCCCTATCCACATATATCTGGGGGAGTAATTGTAACCCATGAAGGCTCACACTAAAATAGACCTGTTGACAGAGCCTTTCAAACTGAGGTGTAGATCTTGGGATCTCAGGGAGGCAATTCTTATTGGGCATTCCTTAAATATGAAACCACCCCATGCCAGAGGTCCAGCAGACCTACCGTACTTTCTGAAAAAGTTTACTCTATGGTCACATCAGCTGAGATGGTAAAAGCAAAGTGTACTGCTTATATGCCACCTCATAGTGCTTAAAGCACTCTCTGGCAGTTTACGATTATGCAGATTACACACTGCCCACCCCCACAAACTGGGTATTCAATTTATAATCCTCAAAAGGATGGAAGGCTGAGTTAGAATTGAGTTGGCTACTTGAGTTGGAAAGGATTAGAGATGGGCACAACTCATTTTCTGCTGCATCATCACAAATCATCAGTGCAGCACCACAAATGCCATTCGTTCCCTTTCCCCACTTCCACGGTTGGCTCCCAAACAGCATGCACTGTTTGTCTCTTGCTCTTCACATGACTGTCCAGTCGCAACAGGAGTGTGGACTTCCCTTCTCCGCCTCCTCCAAGAGCTACCCACTCAAAGGCAGTGCTGTAGGAATCCCTGCCCTGCCTCAGTGTCTGAGTGGGCAGCTGCTGGAGGAGGTGGAGAAGGGAGATCCATGCTCCTGCTGTGACTAGGCAGTCATATGAAGAGCAGGAGACAAGCAGCGCATGTCGGCTGGTGAGTGGGGGAGCCAGCGGGAGATGGGGGAACACGCGGCACCGATGACTTGCAACAACATGGCACAAAGTGAGTCATCCCCATCTCTAGTCAGGATCAAACTCATGTTGTGAGCAGAGACTTCACTGAAGTATTGCAGTTTAACCACTGCATCACATCAGTTCCGAGAAGCTCCAGCTTGCAGTGGTCTTTTATCATATGAGTCAAATCTGCTGCCTTATTTTCCTTGGCTTGTAACTCTACCAACACACCAGAAAAAGAACCCATGGTTTGTTGTCTGTTGGGAGAGAAACAAACCAAAAAATAAAAAGCAGCTGTGTTTGTACAACATGATAAACAAGCCAACATCAAGGCTTCACAACCTGTTTAACTGCAGCAAATGGTTCAAGCCTAACAAATCAGGGTTCCCATGATTCCTTTGCTTCTTGTACCATATGAATTTGGCCAATATCTGAAGATATCTAAATGCAAGGGCAACTTTCTAAGCAGAACCTTTGAGTATTCTAACTTCTGAAATTGTCAATGCTACCTTTATAGTTTCTAAATATCATCTGCCCTGGCCATCTGGTAAAAGGAAGCTAAAAAGTCTAAATAGAGTTTCCTCTAATAGGCCAACAAAACATTTTTCTGCCAGCACTAATATTACTGTGTACACCATCTGGCATACAGTTGAATTACTGTGAACATTAATCTCTCCCCTATTTAATTCAGACTGTGACCTTAATACTAGTTCAGTTCTTAATCATCTGGCTATTTCAGTACATCTGGCATCTCTGTTTCCTCCAACATGGACTTTTCCTACTATTTTTAAAACCCATTTAGTCAACAAATGACAACAATTTAATATTACTTATTTCATTTATTTATTTATATACCACTCCATTAATGTGTGGCACTATTCTGGGCAGTGAAGAAAATAGCGAAGTGTCCTGCTTATATAGTGCTTAAAGCACTCTCTGGGTGGTTTACAATTTAGTTATGCAGGCTAAATATATTAGAGAATACAGAAAAGAAATTTTGTCATAAGATTTCAAGCAGAAAGCTCCCTGATATGAAGTTCAAACATAAACTCTGTAAGATTCCTGGAATGTTAATGCTCATATAATTATATAATGGCTGGAACCCTGTTGTGAGTTTACACCTGTGCAAGCTGATGATGTCATGAAGCATGGGCTCTCATTCCTTCATTCAAAGCTTCCTGTTCCCCCCTCCACATCAGGTTCCAGTGCTGTCTAGGTCTTTCTTTTGTGGTGTGGGAGCCTCTTGGAGCCTCAGGATGGGGGGGAGGAGCCTTCAGTATCCAAAAATTATCACTGCCAGCCCCACTGCTGGACTGGACTGGCCTCAATGATTTTTGGACATTAAAGGTACATTTTTTATAATTTCAGCAGAACAGCAAGCTTCCCCCAGGCAAGAGGGAGCTTCTTAACCTGGTGCTGGCAGGATGGAATGGGGATAAGCAGCTTTAAATTATGGATAAAAATTTGCAGCTGATGACATCATCAGCCTTGCATGGAAGCAGCTCTGCCAACTGAATTCCAGCCATTAACTGCACAACTGAACAATGCAATTTATTTTATTAAGGTTTCCATGCCAGACAACTTCCAGGTCAGCTACTGTTAAGTATTCCAAGAACGCTGTACTAGTAGCAGCTTATTTATTTTATTTCATTCTAGTACAACTGATTACCAATTTATGTTTACTGACAGATTTCTTCCTAGCTCTGCAGCAGTCAAGGATACACCCAGCAGCGTAGCAAATCTTCCTCCACCAGGTACCTAAAGTAACCGCAAGTATCTTCAAGCTGTCATCAGTGTCAAAGGCCACTGCTTAGCTGGTCAAGTCTCAAACTAGAACTTGGGAGCTTTTAAGTTCAAATTCTCACTCAACACTGAGGCTCACTGAGTGTTACTGGACCACGCACCAAGTCCAACCTACCCCAGCTAACCATTATGCAGATGAAGTGGGAAGAATATACACACTGCCCTAAGTCTATGTACAACAGGATAAAAATAAGTGTCATCAATTAACATCAATGATTTTGCAGTAATATATATCTAATTTGTGTTTTTAATTACCTAAATTACCTTTTTTAATTACCTTGTGTTTTTCCTTGAAATTAATGTTTTAAATATTTGAAAACAGTTTGACAATATTTTGTTAACTAATTGAACTCCACTTTCCAGTTTCTTTCCTCATTTCAGATGTTCTCTTAAGTTACCTCTTTTTTAACTTGTTGCATCTTTTCAACAGCACTACCACAAGTTCAGTTCTTCTATGCAGGTACACAAGTGCTCATGACAATCACAGATGAACTTTGCCACTTCCCCATCATGCTGGTATATAGGACAGACAGCCATAGAAAAGCCACCTGACCTGGAAGCAGTCCCAAGATTCTTTTACTTTTCCAGCCTACTACAAACCCTGCACTTGTGGCATATATCTTGTAAGCTAGAAACACTATATTTACATTTATGGAGTCTTGTTTCACAGCACTCTTTATATATACAAGGATAGCTAAGACCACCTAACTTTTTAATTTTATTTAAGAAAATTATATGCAAATTATATGCAAAGACCTTACTAGGAAGCTTACCAAAATTAGGTAAAACATGAAAATGTAAAGCACACTAAAGCAATTACACTGCAAATATATACTATATCATGACACAATTGTATGTCAACCTTACATGTCTATGTCTTAAGTATAAATATCTTAAAAATGTCTTAAGCTGTTCAACCTGTAAACATTAGCTGCCTCCTACAGTAATTCTGACTTTAGTTTCTGAAATCCATTGATTAAATCTAATAAGAACAGACCACTGCTTATATCAATAGACTGGTCCAAATGGTCCTTAGACTGAACTCTTTGAGACTTTTCAGTATAAGTTCATACAGTCATGCTGCTACCAACCTAGATAAACTTAACATTTGTCAATTAAACTTCCATAATTGTATACAAATCTTACAATCACTATGTTGTTGTTGTTGTTTAGTCGTGTCCGACTCTTCGTGACCCCATGGACCAGAGCACGCCAGGCCCTCCTGTCTTCCACTGCCTCCCGGAGTTGGGTCAAATTCATGTTGGTAGCTTCGATGACACTGTCCAACCATACAATCACTATAATAGCATGCAAAGAATTTTGTCTTTGAAATGATGCAATTTTGGCTCCGTTCTTTAAAAATCAAGCTTGTAGGTCTGCTAAACTCAAATTTCTACAACAGGACTCCTACAAACATCTTCCAGAGTATTGTTCAACTGAATTCTAGATAAGAAATTTTAGAACACTTGTGCCAAATCCAATGGTAAAAGATAACCTCTGCAAACAAATCCAACATGTTGTTTCTTGGGACAGTTGATACAACATGGTACAAAAGAAAAAACATAGCTCAACTTAAAACTGAGTTGGAGCTACAATCGACTTGTGTCCCTGTGAACTCTGTTGGGTGCCAGCTTTGAGGAACTCGCAATCTTAACAGTTGGCTCCTGAAATATAACTATCCTCCAGATGATCACATACTGAAAGGGAGAATTATAGAACAGAATAATGCCTTTCAACATGTATCAATATTATTAACATGAAACTAAGAACTGAACCAGAAGATATAGTTCTAAATTTGACAAGAGTTAAAGGGTTTGATTTGCTAAGCACAGTTGCTTAATAACCTCTCATCGGTATGACAGATGTATAATTAGTATTCAAGATTATCATTCAATCCACTCACTTTGTATGAAACAAAATATCTTAATGGAAATCAGGAGCAATCAAAATGACTTCAGCTCTCCATATGACTTAAACATTTTCAAGTCACAATACAAGTTTCCATTACCTGCCCACACAGAAATACTACGCAAGGATCTAACCCTAAAAAACTGGTGTTTACAACACTTTTGATTATATTAAGCATATAATACACCACCACCTCACAGTGAATTCATTCTTGTAGTGCAATCATTTTATAACCCAGATGCACCTCAGAGGGATAAGGATGATATATGCACAGAAGTTTGCAAAATACTAGAAACATTTGGAGAGAAGGATGAAAATGCTAAATGCTCCAGGAAAGACCAAGCATGCTCAGTGGCCACAGAATGCCATGTGTGGATGTTGGGGCAGAAAGGAGAGAGGATCTATATTACAATATATGCATACAAATGTTCTCTATATATTCGCGGAAATATACCAGGCTCAGCACATGAATTATAATATGTTACTACCCCAAACACAATGACTTCCACCTTTATCATGCGTAACTTTGGAAAATCAAAATAAGTCTGGCTCGAGCTTCCACTATAACGGGATGCAGAGATGCTACCTACCAGCAAAGCACCAAATGCCAGCCTACTGACCCTCAAAAAAATGCAAGAGGACTCTGCATACTTTTATGGGTGCCACCTAAGGGCACCCTGTCCTGCTTATCCTAGCACTGTACTATGGTACCACCAGCAACCTGCTCACCCCTGAAAAGCAGTAAGCCCAGTCCTGTATGCAATTTTCAGGAACTTAAAATAATGTCCAAGATGCACTTACAGTTCTTTAAACTAGCAAAATATTAAGAATCTCAAATTTATAATTTCCTCAGTTTTCCAACCACCACCTCGAAATGTAAGCCTCAGTAAGCTGAAGGGATTTGTAGACAAAGCGAACAGGATTCCACACAATATATATTACCTTGCAAAGACAATGAGTAGCAGACTAGAGAATTCGCTGACCTAGTGACCCATATTCTAACCATGAAGCTCATCTCCTTCCCCCGGCCATGAACTAGAAAGGCAAGTTTGCGGCGTAAAGGTTAACAACGGGGGGGGGGGGGGGTGTTTCCAAAGGGAAAGGGACACATATGTGAGAAACGAGTTCCCGCTATTCGCACCTTTCCTTGCCCAAGGCAGGGAGGTCTGAGAGGAGCCGTCCTGATGATCCGAACTGTCGCACACAAGCTCCCCCTCCCCCAGAGCAGCCGCGCATGTGCTGCCAACACCGTCCCAGGTTGCCCACCGCCCTCCGCGCCCCCCCCCCCAAATCCTCTCACAAGCTACGAGGCACCTCGGCTCAGGAGCTCGGAGAGGCTCTCGGTGCTGGACCGCCTGTCCGCGCCGTCGCTTCTCTGAAGGCCGCTCCTGCCGGCGCCGGCGCGGGGCCGAGGGAACCTGCCCAGGGGGCTCCCGAAGGGGGAAAAGGTGCCACGGAAGAAACGGAAAGGCCGGCGCTCCTGGGAAGCGGCCACGGTCCCGGCGCTGCTTTCCCAAACCACCAGCCCCTCTGAGAGCACCTGCAGGTCCCCGGGCTGGCTCTTCTGGCCAAGGCTGCTCCACTCCAGCCCGCGGCCGGCGGCCTCCTCCGTCAGGGCTGGCCGGTGCCACTTCCCGGCGCTCAGCGGCTTCCCGGCTGCCGGTCCGCCAGCGGCGGCTGGGAGAGAGAGGCAGCCCGAGCTGCTGTGGCGCTTGGTCCGGGCCAAGGCCCTCGGCCGCAGCGCCTCCGCGCCGTTCCCGTGCCGGAAACTACAGCTCCGGCGCAACGGGACGGGGGCCGGCGGATGCCTCCCGGGGCTCCCGGCGGTGCGCTCGGCCGACAACGCCTCTTCCAAGCGCGCCGCCGGCGAGGGCGGCCGGAGGGCCACAGTAGGACCGGCCGCTCCAAATCCCCTTGGGGGGAGCAAGGTCGCCTCTTGCGCCCCTTCCCTCTGCCGGGCTTCTGCCTGCGGCCACCTCAAGTTAAGCCCGCCTCGCCTCGACACCTTGAGGTGGCCCAGCTCCAGCTGCCCGGTGCTCAGGGCCCGGAAACGGCGGAAAGCCTCCCCACCAGCGCTGGCCGCCGCGGCGCTTTCCTCTTCCTCCTCCTGGAGTCGCGAGCCCAGGGCTTCTTTCTTCACCAGAGTGACTGAGATGCGGTAGACGGTTTTCCGCTGCGGAGCGCCCCGCTGCAGGCCTCCCGCGGAAGACGGAGCGGAGGGCGGGTCCCTGCCATCCAGGAGGTACATCTCGCCCCAGGCCGAGAGGCCCCCCCCGCCCCGCCCCAGAGATCCCGCTCCCCACTGGGAACGCACGCGGAGCCGGGAGAGTTGCCCAGAGAAGCCAGCGCTTTCGGTCCCCCGCTCTGACAGAGGCGAGCCTCCCTGTCAAGTCACTTCGTCGGGCACAGCCACAGCCACAGCCAGGGCTCCTGAGGGAGGCACCTGCATAGTCCCAGGAACAGCAGCCTCCTCACGGAGCGGAACGCCCGCCTCCCTCGCCTCTCGGCCCCCAACCGTCAAGGCCAAGGCGGCTTAAAGCCATGAAGCGAGGTACTGTAGGGCTCGCTTTCAGTGATGCGCGGTACACGCTACACAGCAGCACAGGGCGGGGGCGGGGGCTGGAGCTGGAGTGCAGGCGGAGTAGCCGCCCTCCTCCGCTTTATTGTTTACAGAGGATTGCACGTTTGCATATAGTGCCCTTTTTGCAGAGTAAATCCGATTATCCTTCCCTGCTTGATGGACCAAATTATGCGCCAGCCCGGTATTATCTTTGCAATCAACTGTCGCCAAAAAGGAAAACGTTTAAAATAACTAAATAAAAATGCCCGTTGCCGCCAATAGCTGAAGGTCTGAGGATAATCCGACTCCTAGACAAACATGTTCCTTGACTGCAATCAGCATACTATAGACTGGCACCATCTGAAGTAGCAGATATCCTAAAGCGCTTCGTCTCAAGAAATGAGGAGGTAGGGAGCCTGAGGGAGAGACGCTGGAAATTCTGGAGTGGAATAATTTTCTTTGTGGAATGCAGTGCTGCGTGTCCAGATGCTGCACCAGCCCAAAAGGCTTAGTAGGATACACCGCGGGCAGACATTTTAGCTTATATTACCTTAAAAGGCCAATTACTGAAAAATCTCATTAATTCTTCCTGGCTACCAGTTTGATTAGTTGCACAAAACTACAAACACTACCATTGATCTTACTAGAGTTGTTATACAGTTCCTACAGCAAAGAAACTAATGAACTGCACTATTGCAGAATGGGTTAGGTTCTCTATTAGACATACTTTGTGCCCTTACAGACCTCTCCTCCAAATTGAATTATGCTTAGTCTCTAAGTAGGTGTGTCCAGGATTACACCCTTACACAGTTCTTGAAATATAATTCCAGCACTCTGTTTACAGGAAGAGTTATTTTGATTTATATAGGTAAAGCACTCTCTGGGAAGTTTAAAACATAATTAGGCAAGGAACACTGTGCCCTTCAGCAAACTTCAGTACTCATTTTACCTATGTCAGAAGGATGAAAGGCTGAATCAACCTTGAGCTGGCTACCTGAATCTCTCAGGATCAAACTCAGGTTGTGAGCAGAGTCTTGACTGCAATTTAACCACTGTGACATGGTTCTCAAGTTCTAATTTTCTGAAGCAGATGAATACATCATTAGGCAAAAACACAATGTAACATTAAACCAGTGTAAATGTGCTAGGCATTACACCTGTCAACAAGGAATGGCATTATTCAAATAATCCATTGTGCCTCTCTGGTGCAACCAGGTGCACAATGTGGCAGTGGAAGTACTTCAATGATGGTCAATATTCCCTCTAAGCTGCACGCTTGCCCAGAGCTCCATCGGGGTTGCGCACAGGCAGCCGGCAGCCAGTTTGTTTACTTCCCAGTTCCATTTTTAATGAAGTCCCGCCTGCCCACCACCCACACAGAACAAGGTTCCTACGCAACAGTACAGAAACTTAGAGGGAACATTGGTAATGGTACTTCTGTCTCAGTACTATTGTAACTATTTGCAGACACAAGTTGCATGTGTGTAGCTGCACAACATAATTTTGCCAAATGACACAAAAAAATCACTACACAAATGGAACAATTTACTCATGGTTTAACTGAGCTATTATGATTACCCTTTTTTCACTATACAAGGCAAATGCAAAGTGTACCAAAATCACAGGAAGCCTCAAATTTAAATCATTTGAATAAAGTTCACTGTTATGGCATAAAAAGTTTTGTCATTCGTCTTTTCTCTTCTGCCTAAAAAGATACAATAAATTGAACATCATAGCTTTCCAGTTATTCAAGATACTTTGATGAGCTCAGGGAGCAGATTCAGGTCATCATCATCTCATAAAATTTGAAAAGGCTTTTGAACTTCTAATACATTAAACAACAACAACAAAAATCTGGGTCAACATGTCTTTTATACTTTTCCATTCTAACACATAGGATACAATACATACTCTTGAATACTTCACTAGGAAACCCTGGATTTACTGCACATATAAGATTAATTATAAATAACACATCTTGGGCCTAAAAACTCTTTGGCCTAAGCAAATAGAGGCAATGCAATTTTCTTCTGCATAACAATCCATACCAGATTTTCCAGTCTGCAGAACCATGAAAATAGGCTTCTTACTAGGAAGAATACATTTTTATCAGCTTTTCCTTACTCAATCAGCAGCTGCAACACTTTCAAGTACAAATACATACTTCAAAGATTTCAGTCTTTTCAACAGCATGATTCCTCCTACTCACACACCTTCTAGAATTATATATACATATATTGTTTAGTAAGAGGGGGTTATGAACAAAGTGCACATTCCATGCACAAAAATTCAAATTCTTCTTCAAATCCCATTTTAGTTGCAACTTGGAACTTGATAACCAATTAAGTATTTGGACAAATACCATAGTATTTTAACAACTCAGACACTATTGTTCCCCTTGAAGGAGAAAAGTGAGATGTCAATAATCCCGATATCTGCTGGGAGGCAAATTCTACCAAATCTGAAACTTCCAAGCAATCCCTGGCTTGTGTGGCTGATAATTTTCTCCTATAAAAAATTGAGGGAGAAACTAGAAGATTAGCTATCCTTGACGTGATACTAACCAATAGAGATGACTTGATGGAAGAGTAACTTCTGGGGGAAACTGAACATATTATACTTGAGTTCTTGATTACAAAGGTGGGGAAACCAGAGTGTAGCCGCAAATGTATGCTGGATTTCAGGAAAGCCAGTTTTAATAAACCCAGGACAATGATAAGTAAGGTCTCATGGCACAAGATCCTAACAGGAAAAGGAGTCCAAGATGGGTGGGAGTTTCTTAAAAAGGAAATTCTAAAGGCACAAGTACAAACAATTCCAACCCCCCCAAAAAATAGCAAAAGGCAATGTGGCTTCACAAAAAGGCTCAGAGAGGACCTGAAAACAAACAAACAAAAAAGACACATATAGGAAGTAGAAGGAAAGCCAGGCTACAAAGGAAGAGTACAGACAAGTAGCAAAGAACTGCAGGCAAAAGCTGAGAATGAGCTCAAGTTAGCAAGAGATGCTAAAAGCAACAACAAAACAAAACAAAAAATCACCGTTATTCAGGCAGGGGCATACCAAAAGAGAGAGAGGGCAGAAATACTCAATTCTTACCTTAGCACAGTCTCTTCCCAACAGACAGTTTATGAGCCCTCCAGACAAATGTGAAATAGAAGTGGAGGGGACAGCTTGAGATTGATAAACAAGTAATCTAGAAATCTCTTGTTACTTTCAACAAGTTCACATCTCTAGTGCTAGATGAACTGCATCCAAGAGTATTGGAGAAACTGGCTGAAGAATTATCAGAACTAGTGTATTTTATTATTTTGAAATCAGGGAGGATGGGTGAAGTGCCAGTGGATTGCAGGAGAGCTAACGTTGTCCCCATCTTCAAAAAGGACAAAAAGGAGGAACCTGGGAACTACATATCAGCCAGCCTGACATTTATCCTAGGGAAAATTTTGGAGCAGATTATAACGCAGTCACTGCGCAAGCACCTTGAAAACAATGCAGAAATAACTAGACGCCAACATGTAGATTTGTCAAGAACAAATCCTGCCATACTAATCTTCTCTTGTTTTTTGATCAGGTAACCTCCCTGGTTGTTGTTATGCTTGTTATCAAGCTGCCTCCAAATTTATGGAAACTCTATGAATGAGCAATTTTCAAAATGCCCTCTCCTCAAAACCCATGCTTAACTCTTATAAACTAAAAACGGTGGCTTCCTTTAGAAAGTCAATCCATATCTCATATTTGGTCTTCCTCTTTTCCTGATGCCTTCCAACTTTCCAAGCATTATTACAATCCTGCCTTCTCATGATGTGCCCAAAGCCTCAATTTTGTTATTTTTGCTTCCAGAGATAGTTCAGGCTTGATTTGATCTAGGACTCACTTGTTCATCTTTATGACAGTCCAATGTTTCCACAAAGCTCTCTTCCAGCACCATATTTTAAGTACATACACAGTTGATTCCAGAATCATACTCAGAGAGTGTTTGTCAATGGCTCCTTCTCAAACTGGGAGGAAAAACAGATGAGGAACCACAAGACTTAGTCCAGGGCTCAGGGCTCTTCAATATTTTTTATCTATGACTTGGATGAGTGGGTGCAGGGAACACTTATCAAATTTGCAGGTGACAAAAAAAAATTGGGTGGAACAGCTAATACTCTGGAAGACAGAAAACAAAATTCAAATAGATCTTGGTAGGCTTCAGCACTGGGCTGAAAATACCAGAATGAAACTTACCAGGGATAAGTGCAAACAAAATTTTACATGGGGGGAGGGGGGGACCAAATGCACAGTAACAAGTTGAGGATACTTGGTTCAGTAATACGAGTGAGAAGGATCTTGTGATTGCTGTAGATCACAAGCTGAATGTGAGCTAACAGTACGATGTGGCTACAAAAAAGGCAAATGCCATTTTAAGCTGCATTAATAGAAGTATAGTCTCCAAGAGTCAAAAAGAGATGCCTTGTGCATATCCCACAGTTATATGGCAACAACTTACTACTGATGATTTTCATGTCATGCATAGTCAAGTCACATATGACTTACAATGATCCTAACAGAGTTTTCAAGGCAAGTGAAATATTTAAGAAGTGTTTTCACAAGTACTACCACCCAGCGAGTTTCCATGGCCAAGCTGGGTTTAAAACACAAGTCATCTGCGCCCTAGTCCATCTATCTATTATACCACACTGGGTGCATATTGCTGGTGATACATATTCCTGCAGAATGTATGTGGTGCAATGCAATATCTTTAGCAGTTGTTATAAGTGCTATGCATAAAGATGCTGCTGGTAATGATAAAAGGATTAACAATAGCTTTGGTTGGGATTGAATATAGTTCTGCACAGGCTTGGGAAGAATACAAGATTTAGCTCAGTTCAAGCATCTGAGCTTTTGTTGTTATGTGCTATGAAGCAACTTCTTTTTTTAATGTGCTATTTTAACTATATATTTAGACTTTCAACATTTTTTTTCTTAGTGTGTTCAACTGTTACTCTGTTGTGAGAATTACCTCAATGCTTAATTAACATCAATTTTTTCTCATTCAGAAACAAAAATATTAATTAGATCTCTAGGGACTGTTCCAGTATATTACACTGTCAGGTGGCTTCACATCATTTTGAGATCAACTGTTTACCATCTACCGTCATGACACATTAAAATAAAAGGCTGTTGGGTACAAAACAGGCTTTACTCTAGGGTAAAGGCAATAAATACTTCTTTATGACAAAATTTACATTGAATTGCTTATCTGTGCCTCTTACAATGCTATGTCAAACCCAGCTAGAAAGGCTCCATTTGTCTGCTAAGGCAAAGAAAAGCAGCACAAACACCGTTATTTCAGTCCTTATTTCTTAAGTGTTCTTTCTGTACATCTATAACTTTTCTGTAATGATAACTGCTATTATAATTTCTCCCAAACTAATGCAGAAACAAAAAAATCACTAGCTGAAACATTAGGTCTGTTTTGTTATCAGAGTCCATTAAAACAGTCACACTAATAATCCACAATGCAGGTAGCCATAGTCTGATATGTAAGCATTAGGAAATAAGCAACCCCAGGAGTTACTGAATGGGAAGGGTATCTGTTAAATCTGGCCTTTTAGCTGATGAATGTAAAAACAGACATCTTCTGGCAAGGACCCATCCATAACATTCCTAATTAATCAGAAATAGTATTTAACATTTAAAAAAATGTTCTGTCTAACCTTAGACCTTTTTTACTGGGATCAAAGCAAGTACACTATTTTTTCTACTTTGGCTGCTGAGGAGGAAGCTTACCTGGCTGAGACCAACTATTGTTTGATCTCTCTTCTCTCTCCAAAAAGGCAGCAGCAGCAGCAGCAGCTACCCCACCTTGCTCTAAGAATGAGCTGACATAGCAGGGCCCCTCACTCCACCTATTCCATATGCAGATTATCCCTGTTATTTAATTTGTCCCCTCCAAGAATCATCTTCTGTAACCATTTTATTTGGTTGTACTGTACTATAATAATATTAATAATACAAGATTTGGTTCATGGATCAGCCTTTTGCCTACCAGTTTTCTTTTGCATTTTGCACACTTGCCCTCTGTAGAACTGCATTCAGAAGATTAAGAGAAAAACAGAAGTATCCCTCCTTGTAACAGTGGTAAAATGAACATGCCTACAGAGGATCAACTAGATAGTGAGGGAGTCCACAAACAAACACACTAGTACATTTTGTGTATATTTATGTGTACAGATGCATTTACACCCATACCTCTAGTATTATATATAATTGCCGCAGTACAGCCATGTTATAATATTGGATAATGTATTAGAAACTATCAATTCAGCCCAAACTGGATAAAAGGCTAACCTCCGTTTTTTGGAGGTTAGCCAAAAAATGAATGCATAAAGTAAGAGTAGGTAGGAACCCAACATACACCGACATGTTTATAAATACCTGAATTGCTTTCATTCAGTTTGTAGACAGGAGTGCCAACTCAAGGGCAAAACCACCGGTAACTTGGATATTTGGCAGGGTTAAAGTTGGTGAGGTGAAATTTTGGAGTTTAAAGTTAAACTTCTGTGTGAATGGATTTTTCTGCCCAAAAGATGTATGGCAATATTGTGACTTTTTGTATGTGTAATACTATGTATACTTGCAAATAGCTTTATCTTAAAAAAAATAAAATAAATAAAAAGCACACCCAAACTAACAAATTCCATATTCCTCCTTGAAAAAAAGTTTAAATGAATTGATTATTCCAACACAAACCATTATATATAAAGATTATTATAAAACAAATAGAGAGGTTACCTACCTGTAACCCTGTTTCTTCGAGTGATCATCTGTGAATCCACACAAATGGGTAAAGTCTGCACCTGCACATGACTCCTTAGAACTTTCTAGAGCTTCACGTTATGTGTTTAGTAGGACGTTCCCTCATGGTGCACATGCTCCGCCCATCCAGAGGGTCCCTCAGTTCCTAGCAGAGTTTGCCGCTGTCAAGAAAGAAGGGAGACAAATGTGACAGACAGGGGGGAGGATGGGCGGGACATGTGGATTCAGAGATTACCACTCGAAGAATCAGGGTTACAGATAGGTAACCTCTCTTTCTTCTTCGTGGTCTCTGTGAATGCACACAGATGGGTGAGTAGCAAGCTAATTTACCAGTAGGTGGGCCATCACACTAAAATAGACATCAGGACAGCCCAACCAAGGCTTGCATCTTTCTTAGCCTGAATGTCAAGTCTGTAATGGGAGATGAATGTAGAGGGCCTGGACCAGGTAGCTGCCTGACATTTGTGGGAAATGTCAATTCACTGAAGCAAGGCCATGGAAGTGGCAACGGCTCTGGTAGAATGTGCTCTAATCAAACCTGGTAGGGACTTCTTCACAAGTTCATATGCTAGATTAATGGTCTGAACCATCCAGCAAGAAAATGTCTGAGAAGACGCTTGGCAACCCTTGTTTGGCCCTTAGTAGCAGATGAAGAGACGAGGGGTCTTTCGAAAATCCTCTGTACAGGAGACATAAAAAGCCAGGGAACACTTGACGTCAAGGGTATGAAGCCTGCGCTCAAGTTCTGAAGAAGGTGACGGGAACAAGGTCGGAAGGACAATGGGTTGACTGAGATGGAAGTCGGAGACAACCTTGCCTTGTGCAGAAATGAAACGTCCGGGTACAGAATGACCTTGTCTGGGTAGAACTGCAGGTAAGGAGGATCAGCCTGTACTGCTGCTAGCTCACTAGCACATCGAGCAGATGTGATTGCTACTAGAAACAAAGTTTTAAAGGAAAGGAACTTGTAATGGGTAGTAGCAACTGGTTCGAAAGGTGGACGGGTTAAGTGATGTAGTACAAGTTGTAGGGACCATTGGGGGATAGGAGGTTTGGGAGTAGACTGAATGTTTTGAAAGTCCCTTGAGGAATCTCTTGAGAGTCGGGTGGGAGAATAAGGCCGATGCCTCTGAACGAGCTGGTTGGTGTGCGACGATCACAGCAATGTATACTTTTAAGATAGAATGCAAGAGTCCTTGTTTGAAAAGATGCAGGAGAAAAGCAAGAAGTGTATCTATAGTTACTGGTGTGATAACAAAGATCAAGCAAAAGTAAATATATTCCACTTGTAGGAATACAGCAAGGTAGTAGACGATTTTCGCACTCTGGCAAGCACAGCTGTTATTGTGGGAGAATCCACCAGGCTGTGAGGTAGAGCGACTTGAGGTCTGGATGACTGATCGTACCCCTGTCCTGAGTTAGTAGAGGGGGGCATCTCGGAAGGCGCAGAAAATCTGATGACATTGCTTTCAGTGGGGTGAACCATGGCTGGTGTGGCCACCAGGAGCTATGAGGATGGCATTTGTCCCCTCTTGGAGCAAGCAAATAATCGTTCACTGGATCAAGGGGATGGAGGGAACATGAATATCAAATCCGTTCCCTACTGCGTCATGAATGCATCCCCTAGAGAGTGCATGCCCCTTCCTGCCCTGGAGCAATAGCGGGCACATTTCGTGTTCTGCTCTCAGGCAAAGACGTCCATGGTGGGATTTCCCCATCGGTAGCAGAGCTGAAGAAATATTGCATGATTGAATGTCCATTTGTGAGTCTGGGTGGTGAGGCGACTTAAGTGGTCTGGTATATCATTGTCCTCGGTGGCAACATGGTCTGCCACAGGGAAAACATGGTGAGTGTAACACCATTCCCAGAGTTGTACTGCTAGGTAGACCAGGGAAAGCAAATGTGTGCCTCCTTGTTTGTTGATATAGAAGAGGGTGGTAGTGTTGTCTGTGGCTATTTGAACGCCACGTCCCAGAAGGAGAGACTGAAATGCATGAACTCTCTGGATAGCATCTTTTTGGAGAAGCAATGAAACCTCTTCTTCTAGGCTAGGTGAGTAGTTGGTGTATTTTATTTCACCGGTAGATGGAGGCTCTATGAACTCTGTGAGACAACTGAAACGGATAATGGCTAGCACCCAAGCGTTGTTGTTGATACGAGTCCATTTGTGAAAGAAAGGGGCGAGACGATACTGTAGGGGTTCAGACTGACAAATTTACGTAAGAGTCAAAAATGTTTGGGTTTCCTTTCAGGTTCTCAGAAGGTTTGGCGGGGATGTTGTCTAGAAGCCTGGGGTTGGAAGAATGGAGAGGTCAAAGACGGTGGCATGAGAGAAGGTTTGTAGTGTTGGTATGGTTGATGAAATGTGGTGGGGCAATGCCATTGGGTGCGTGGGTACCTACAGTATTGTTGCGTGTAATAGGAACACGCTGTCTTACGAATGTTGTGTAGGTTATCCATGACCTCATCAGTTTTATCACTGAACAAACCCACTCCATCAAAGGGTTGGTCCTAAATGTGTGAGGGCGCATCTTCTGTGATGCCTTCAGAGAGGAGCCATGCATGGCTTCTCCAAGAAATAGATGTAGCCATGCTTTTAAATGTGGCACCAGCAACGTGGCGAGCAGCAATGCACTCTTGCTTTGCTAGGGTTGTGGCTTCAAAATGCACATTGAGAGTGGCCACCCAAGAATCCTCTGGTGCAGATTGTAAGACTGGTAAAACCTTATTCCATAGCTGTCTGTGGTATGCTCCCATTGCTGCTTGGTAATTAGAGACCCGCATGATGACAGATGCAATAGAGTACAGACGGCGTACAAGCACGTCAAGTTTTCTGCCCTCTCTATTAGTAGGGGCTACAGCAGAGCAGTTTCGGGCCTGAGACTGAGTAGATTCAACAATAATCAAATTAGGTAGAGGGTGTTTAGCTAGGAAGGCGGTGCCATCACCATGAGTGCGATAGAGATTTTCACCTGCCTTGACACTTGGAACAGAGAGGAAAGTTTGTCCCAAGAATCTTTAATAAGGGTCAACATTGCAGGGGTGAATGCCAAGCTTGTCTTGGTTGATGTCATCGAATATGAGGTCCTGTTTAGGGGGAGGTGGTTGCTCCACCTCCAGTTCAAGGGTCTTAGCTATGCGAAGCACAAGGTGAGTATATGAGGTAAAGCCCTCCAAAGGTGAGGGAAGATGAGTGTCAGCAACATCTGAGTCCGGCGTCGGGATTGGTGGGAGACTCATCAGAAGCATCCGATGGGAGATCCAAAACCTCAGAAGGTGGAGTAGCTGAGGTCTCTCTGTGAGAAGACAAAGGTGGAGTTGGGGACCAATGTAGAGACTTTCACACTGAAGCCCGGACACTAGTTGAGGTAGATGGACGCTGGTTAGGCAGAACTGGATCGGCATCGATCGGTGCAGGAGGTGTGCCTCTGTATGTTGTTGTAACATGTACCAAAGAGGATTGCACTTGAGAGAGTGGTTCTCGGGTGAGATGCAAGGGCCGAATCCGATGCAGCGGAAGTGCGGGGCCTTTTTGATGCCAGCCGGTGGTCAAACCAGGGTACCGTAGTTTGAGGCAGAGACCTTTTAAGAGAAGGCTTTGTAGACTTTGATACCATGGGTGCATCAGACTGTAATGGTCTTGAAGAGTGTGCGTGGGATCAGTATAGAGGCGGTGAAGGCGAGGGTGAATCCGAGGGATAAGCATATGCATAATGAACCATCTTCGGTTCCTCATAATAGTAGGTCTCCTGGTATAGATCCATAGGGTCACCTCGGTATTGAGCTCACCTGTAGTCACCATAGTAGGCCTCAGGATGTTCTGGGCAAAACTGGCATCGAGCTGATTTGTGGATGTAATAAATCTCTCGGTTTGGAGATTATCAGATTGTCTTTTCTGTTTAGGAGAAGCAGAGTCCCGACCTGGTTCAAAGACCAGGGTGTCTTTGAACTCGATGTTGAGGGTTTGGATTTCAAAGATGACTTAGATGCTGACTTCAAACAAGACTGACCCGACTTTGGTGACGAGATGGATGATGGAACTGGAGTCGGGGCAGCAGCCTCTGGTCTCGAGATTGATGTCGAGGTAGGATCCATGTCTGCAGGAGCCTTGGTATCAGACGGTTTGAGGGACCGTTCCCAAAGAAACTATCTAAGGTGTTGTAGATGGAGTTTAAGCACTGGATTGGTAAGGCTCTTACACTCTGGACACGCCTGAGTCTGGTGTTGTTCCCTCAAACAGAAAAGGCATTGATCGTGGCTGTCTGAGAGGGGGATCTTGTTGGCACAAGAAACACACCGTTTAAAAGGGCCCACTGGGGCCATAAAATGGCGGGAAAATTAGGTGAGGGGGGAAGGGGGGAGGAAGAAAAGGGTAACTCACAGGAACGTCCAAGTTTTGGTTGAGGAGAAAAGGCCTCAAAAGAGGCAGAGAAGCAAGAAAAAGTAGCTCTAGCATCATAAGGAGTCTAACCTCAGTGGCGGCTAAAAGGAACTGAGGGACCCTTCGGATGGGCGGAGCATGCGCACCATGGGGGAACGTCCTACTAAAGACATGACTTAAAGCTCTAGAAAGTTCCGAGGAGTCCTGTACAGGCACAGACTTTATCCATTCGTGTGGATTCACAGAGACCACGAAGAAGAACAATATGTTAAATATGTAAGAACAAACTTAAAATAGTCTGAAATATGTTTTCATTAAGTTCATTACATAATCTGTAAATTAATTTTAACAATAGCAAATATTTAGGTATCTTTTAAATATATATCTAAACAGTAATAAAATATTTTCTTTATCTTTTACAAGTACCATCTCTTCTTGCAACCACCGTCATATTACATTCTTGTTCTGTCTGTCAACAGGATGTCAGATAGACAACGGAGAGCCACAGCTTATAGCAGCACTTAAGACAGTTGCAGCACAGCATCTTGACATCAAGCAGCCTGTGTTAGACAGCACAGCCAAGCTTTAGTGTTGCAGTAGAAGTAACACCTTGAACTTCAGCAGCAGACAAGTTCATATGGGTGTCCCTGGTGCAAGTGTCTGAGACATGGCAGATCTAATTATAGACCTGTGTTTGTTTCTATTTTTAAGAAAAAGCAGACTGTGTTGGCTGGTGATGGGCACTGGATAGAAGCAATGAGTTGGATGCTTTTACCCTTTAACCCACACTATTTCTCAATCTAAATCCACCACTAAATTATAGGAGGAAGACCAAATAGTAGCTACAGGGAAGACAGAAGGTGAAAACCCTCTGTCCCCATCACTCTGAGTTATAAATACAAAGCCCTGGAAAAACTGGGTGGTGTGTGTGTGTGTGAGATAGATTTTTTCAGTTTTTTTCCCCCCAAGGATAAATTATTTGGTTTTCTAGGGTATATAAACGTAGAAAAATATTCTGACTCAATACTTTCCATTTTGAATGAGTGAAATGCTTTTCAAGGTGAAGCTTTACTGTCTCAAACCAGAAACTGCACAGTATGAAGATCTGCACATAAAATAGTTCATAGGGCTAGAGTACAAATAATTTTTTTGCATATTGGAGTCACTGGTATTAGAAAACAAGTTTCAGACCATCCACGGTATCTTATAAAGATGACAAGCCACAATAAGCAGCTAATGTTAATTTGCTTTCTCCACAGCAAAATCCTATGCTTGAGAGGCATCTGCCCTATTACTTTACAAAATTATGTACATCAGATATAATCAATAGCACAAATGGCAACTAAAATTTATTTGTTTCACATATAATGAAAGAAAAATGACAATCAGTCTGCTTGTATAAAGATGCTATCAAGTTCGATCACAGCAGTGTACTTAAGCTATCATGACTAACTTAGTTATAGGAATGATGAAAAGATTCTTCTTGTATTTCCATTTAGATAAAGTGCATCTCAGTCAGATGGTGTTCAAGGTTGCCAGAAGCAAACAAAATGTAGGTCACATCTTTAAGTCTGAAAGAACAGCGGGCAGATTATATGAACACATTTGTATGTATAAAGCATAATTCTTTTGACTTGGCTTATATCTATCTATCTATCAAAGGGGTCAAAGATTTCTCATTCTTAAAGTCATGCACCCATTATTCAACTACAACAATTTGTTCTTACATTGGCTTTATTATAAGCCTAAGCAATACTAGCAATCTTAGTAAAACAAAGAAACAAAGAAACCAACAAACAAACCTAGCAGCACAACCAACCTCACAACATGCATTAATAAGCGTTGATGCCTCTTGCTGGCTACTGCACAAACAATTTCTTCCCAATAAAGCTTACATTCAGATTAACAGAACAATCCTATTCTCATCTACTCAGAAGCAGTTCCATTGAGTTCGGTGTGTACAGAAGCACAGCCTGGAGCACACTTTTTAATGTGTGCAATGGAGCATTTAGGACATTCTCTTCACCAAGATGAACCACAACCTTCACCTTTTACTCCTAGGTATGTTTGCAAAGGGCTGTAGTAGTAAATTTTGTTAGGAACAATTATAAGTTAGGGAAAAACAGATTTCTGCCTGCTTCTGAACTGCCACCCTTACTCAGTTTTTAAAATAATATTCTGGACCTTAAGGATATATAAATTTCCCACAATTCATGTAAACAGGTTTTGTATCTTACTAATTTTCTTGCATTGAAAACAAGTTGATACTCTTTAAGACAACATGTGTACCAGATTTTTTTTTGTCATGCAGGGTGTGAGAGTAAATAAAAAACCATTTAAAACCCCAGAAGACTGACCTTTCATATTCAGAATATTGTTTAATGCTTTAAAAATATTATGTTATCATGGATTTTGATTAAAAATGAACAGTAGGTAACATTCCCAAATCCCTTGGAAATAGAGTTTCAGTAATCCAGTCTTGAAAACATTGTTTCTAAGTACATACAATAAAAACAAAAATTGAAGGAAGTGGATTGCAGTCCATGAAATCAATCTGTTAATTTTAAAGGTGCCACAGAACTTGTTTCTGTTATGCACATCGAAACAGGCTTAAGTGCTTACTTCCTTGTAAACTGCTTCTTCTAGAGACTAACCTACAAAAACTCACATCACACGAAACTCCAGTCTTCAAGGTACCATAGGTATCCTCATCAAGAAAACAGTGCAGGTATGCATGGTAATATTATGATCAGTCTTTAAAAAAAAATTTTTTTTAAATGAGATGCTAGAAACTGAATCACAAGTTAAAAGTAAAAAAACAGCTTTCACAAAGCTTTTGTTACACAAGTTATTTGTTATGAAATACTTTATCATTATCATGGTGGGACAGAAACTTTAACCTGGGTAATAGAAACTAATATGTGGCTACCAAGTCCAGCTGTAATTTACAGATCTCTGAAAACATCAATATATTTACTGTGTGCTCATGCTTAACAATATAATTCTACAAAATTAATTACTCAACATCAAGATCACTTTCATTCAGGTTCTCACTTTCTGTCTGCTAAGTTCATTCCATCCATTATATGTTTGATTTTTATACACCGCACAGTTTATATTTACATCTTGTTCACATTTTTCAAAATATACCCATATTTTCCACATTGTTAATTCTTCACATAGAAAACACACCCTTGATTCAGTGGGTGCATCTGTACCTTGCAATAAAATCATCATACCTTGCTGAAACCACTGATGTCATTTCAGTTTAGAAGCTAAGCAAGTCAGGCCCAGCTCTACTTGAATGGGAGACCACAAGAAATACCAAAGATCTCTAGGCAGAGCTAGGAAAGAATCACTCCAGAGATCTGGAAAAGACACTGCCGGTCAGAATGATGCTATTGGGCTGGACAGACCAATGGTGTGGTTCACCTTACTGTGTACCTAGGCATGCTTTTAACTGTGATGGAAATACACCTCAAACTCAGGCTCTTCTCTTCTACTTATATTGCATGTCTTGAAGGAGATTTTTAACTAGCTGAAGTTTAGCATTATATAAAAAGCATACACTTTAGCTAATCTTCACTAGGATTTGTTCAAAAAGCCAAACGCATAAGCCACAGTTTGAAGTTGCCTTAACTCAGAATTAAAACTGGCTTCTCAGTTTCTGTCAAAATTGTGACTGAGAATTTTTATAAAAAGAAAAAAAAAAGATTGGGAAGCAAAAAAGTCCTCCCAATCTCATGGCCATACCAGAGAAGGGAATGTGTCAACCAAATTCTCCTGCCACTGGTTTGCTGCTACCTTGTCACTTACACTTCCAGACATATTTCACATGTTTGACAATAATACACTCCATTTTAAAAAGGATATATAAAGGACAGACCTGCATTCCTAACATTAATTGATCATGAACAAGAATACTGTGGATTGAAACCAGAGATATTACCAGGGAAGATGCAAAAAGACTAGTCCTGCAGTGAAAAGACAAGAAAAGCCTAGAAAGATGACTGATTAAACTTTTAAAATTACTAATGGCAGACAAGAAGCAAAAGTAAAAGTCGACAGAAATAATATTGGAATACTAAATATCAGCAACCATCATGTAGAGACAGAAATAATCAATGCAAAAGAAAAGAAGAGAACATAAGAAGAGGAAAAATGAGATCTCTTCCATAAGATCCAAGAAATCAAAGAGAAATATAAAACTAGGTTAGGGATGTTGAAAAGTCAGCAGGAGAACATATTATCTGGCCAGGATAAAATAAGAAGAAAATGGAAACCATATATTGAAGAACTATACAAGGAGACACAAGGACAACAGATTCCATTAAAGAGGAATCTTAAAGAAGAACCTACAATTTTGATAGCAGCTTACCAAGCACTTGGAAGAAATAAATCATAAGAGGTAGATGGAATACAAGCAGAACAAATTCAGCCTACAAGAACTGAATCTGAAAGCTTAGAAGGACATGCAAAAGTAGGACAGTTGAACATTAGGAAGAAAATGTCATGACTACAGAAAAATTAGACAACTTTCATGTTCACAGTGCAGAAATCAATAGAAAGGGTATTTTTCTAAAAGAATATTTGCTATCCCTTTATTCAATCAAAATCAAGATTCCAGAGAAGAAACCAGAAGAAAACTGAGGCTGCAGAAAGCAGCAACGAAGGAAGCATAAAAGTTTCTTAAGTATAAGGATGTGTCACTGGAAACCAAGATCATCCATACTAAAGTATCTCAATTACACTGTACAGTTGGATGTTGAGGAAAGCTATCACATGCAGAGGAAAGGAAAATGAGGAAAGCTAGACAATTAGAAAAGCTAACAGTAGAAAAAAACAACTGATTTGAAATGTCATGTTAGATGAAAACCTTGGACCACCAGAAAGACAAACAAGTGGGTTCTAGATCAAATGAAGCCTGAACTCCCACTAGAAGCAAAAATGACTAAACTGAGGCTATCACACTTTGAATGTATCTGTGGCAGAATGTCCAAGTCACGCCTGTCCGTCATATGGAGCTCTAAGGCAGGAGCCTATGGAAGGAAGGGAGGGCGGAGTCAAGAGAACAGTTAGAGAGACCGAGGGAAGTTAGTGGGGGTTTTTAAAAAGGGTTAATACAGTTAGAGACAGTTAGGGAGAAGGGTTTTGAAGTGTTAAGACAGAGATTGGAAAGTTGGTGTGTGTTAGAGAATAGATAAGAGATAAAAGTAATATAAAATAGATAGACATTCCTTAGATATTGTTACAGTGGTGAATGTGAATGAATACAAACAAGCAAACGTCTAATCCTATCCAAGTTTAATGATTGAACAATAAAAGAACATCTATGACTTTACTTCTGTGATTTACTAATCAAACAATAAACCTGTTATATTTGGCAGCCCGAGCCTAAGACACTTATTTGGTACAGTGTGGATAAAGATCCACTGGTGGCAGTGTGTAAAGGGAGAAAATAGTACATCGTGTCCAAAGGTGGACCTGTGGTTGAGGGAAAACAAACAGGGGACACTGGGGGAACGCGACAGTATCATTAGAAGATAAGAATCATAGGAAATGATAATAATGCTAGGAAGAGTGGAAGGTAGTCAGAAAAGAGGAAGTCTGAACATGGGAAGAATTGGCGTAATAAAAGAAGCACAGCTTTGTTTTACAAAACCTAATCTTTTAGAGGTTATTAATTCACAGGAACCCGGTAAATCAGAAGAGATCTGATAGCAGATATAACAAAACAAAAGCAATGAAAAGAAAATGAGATCAGAGGTCCTATGATAAGAGTGATAGTATGCAGACAATGTAAACCATATAATAGTGCTTTATTACTGAGCAGAAACAAACCTGAAAACTTGAATTTTTGCATTTCCTTCACCCTCTCCCTAACACATCTGCTAGGGATTAATTTCCCTTTCAAAGAACTCTGTACTCAAGTTATGTCCCTTCCTGAAGAAGTCAAATGTAAACCAAAGATCTAAAGTTAGCTTGTTTATCTACCTAGAATTTACTTTAAACTGCCATATGTAGCTGACAAATAATGCATCACAATTCTTTGAAAGTGAAAGCAACACTATAAGAGCTTGTGGTTTGGGTACTGGCCCAAGGCTTCACAGAGGTTTGTTCGTGCTCATGTATGCACAACTAAACCCAAGAGAAGGAACATACCACTTAGTATCAAAGAAGTAGTAATTCTTGCTAGGCAAAATTCTTTTATATCTGTTTCTAAAATCGTTTATACTACAATATTTAGCTCTACGTCAGTAACTATTTTATCTTAAGAAAAAAACTATTTTAAGAACCTTTGACTTTGTTACATTATTAACTCTCAACTCAAACCTCTTCAGGAAGAACAGATTCCCACAGCATGTAGAACAAGTCCAATTCCAGATATAACAGATGGCCAAGACACATCTCAGTGATCACAGAGCTATACCATATGTTATTTACTCTTAATTAGCGGTATTTTCAAGATTCAGCATTATTGGCACTAGAATATTTGAACCATTAGACTAAAATATTTCCATATTTGACTACAATTTAACACAGGTGATTTTTTTATGAGAAGCTTCATTCTAGTTGTTTGAATGTAGCATCCACTTGACTTTAAACCATTTACAACCTAAAGTGTACTAACATTTAACAGACTACATCCTGAGAACAGGATATTTCAGTTTTATAATTTTTAAAAACTAAAAATTTGTAATTCTTAACCAATTTGTTGCTTCATTTTTAAAAATAGCCATAGCCAAACAATAATACAAAATGTATTCATATTCGTCATCTGCTCCTCAGATCAGCTTTCTATATACATAACATTTAAACATTTTTTGCTAGATCACAATCTCCAGAGTTTGCTCCAAAACCCTTGCATCAAAATCAAACAGTCAAATAGTTAAGATGGCACAAATTTATTGCAAGCAAGAACAGGGCTGCTCTTTGAATTCCTCCATACATGTCTGTATACAAACCAAAGAATCAGCATGTCAGAGCTAGACTGTCAACTACCGTAGCTGCTGCCAAAAGTTGATTTATTTTCTGCTCCTTATCTCAGCCTAGATGTCCCTTTCCTATGAGTTATAAACTATGCCATTATATGCATTCTCTCCCATTTTATTCTTAACAGCTAATAAGATTGTGTGTGATATCCAATAGGCAACATAAAACATTGCATGTATTTCAAAGAAACCAAGCATTCCAGGTTTGCCCATGAGATCTCATTATAAGCACCGAAACCCCATCTGACATGAATTATTTACAGTGATCTTAGACTTATAATTATGCACATGCATTAAACACCAAAGGTGCATCTGTGCCCTACTTTAAAATCCATGTGGAATCAAACTACTGAAAATGGGAAATGGAACAAGCAAAAGGCAGCATTAGGGATACCAGAAGATTGGTGTACTAAATGTTCCCCTTCCTGCCCATCCTCAACACTAATATGGAGAGATTAAAGACCTGACATGTTCTGAGCTATCTAGTATCACAGATCCTAGTTGCAATTTTTAAAACCTTAAACTTATACGTTGAAAGGTGCCTTATTAAAACTCTCAGCCCAAAATAACTTCCGATTGTTGTTGTTCTCTTACTGGAGGCCAGATGTAATTATGGCTATTCTGAATTTGAATGTGGCAGTTTCTGACAGTTACAATGTTCTGTATCTGAACCTATCTCTCAGATTCCTGAGCAAGTTAAATACGTACTTTCTATGCTTCTTTTCCCTTTTATTTCATCTTGAATGATCAGCTCTCACAATCTGCATTTTTTGTTTTTTGGAACATTATCAAAATATTCCAGCTTTCTTTACTGGTTTAGAATTTCTGGGTCTTTATTCATTGTTTTTAATTTTTGTCCACTGACCACCATCTTGATAATTCTTGGCATTCTGTGATAAATACACTTTTCAAATTGTTTTTATCAATTTTAGTTATTATTGCCCATGTTAAAGTGCACAATTCCATACTGTACAATAGCATTTGCTGGTATCTACCTTTAATCCATCTGCAGAGTGCTTCCGAATATCTTAAGTTGTTGGAAAGAATTATTGGTTCTCATCAGAAACTTAAGCCCATAACTGTGGTTTATAAATGTTAAACGGATCTTTATAAGACATTCAAGAGTTCAGAGAGATATGGGATGGAGAATTAGCATACAATCCAAACAGTAGAAAATTGTATTAGAGTCTATATGTTTCCTTAGACTTCAAATTGAGTTGTCAGATTCTGACAGATGCTGGAGATATAGTATTGGAATTGCATCTTTCAGACAAATGATCTTTCTTGACTTGTCCAGCAATTCATTCATTTTGGTCTGAAGTTGTCACTTGTAATAATGTAGTATTGGGAAAATCTTTGGTAATAGCAGATATTCACATTCTCTTAAATTATATTCTTGTCCTATGGGGTCTAACAAATGAACAACGAAACTAGACTTTACGAGCCCTTATGGTGAGGAAGAGACATATACTCTGAGCTTAGGATAAACATCCACCATCCACTACACTACTGTCGGAGGATCTCTTAGCACTAGCTACATTCGAACAAGTATCATTCAGATGCTAATTTCATGAGAATATTTAGTTGGACACCTGGAAGGTCTATACTGATTTATATGCTTAATTTGAGATGTATGGGTGATGGCTACAACTATATTCATATTGCAAATTTATAATGATGGCTTATAACGAGTACTAACATTATTGTATTTACTGTTCTTTTTTGTTCCATCTTTTGGGTTTTCCCCCCTCTTTTCATTGTTAGTTCAATTTATTTGGTTTTTTACATTAAATGTGCAAAAATAAAAACTAAAAGAAATCCTATTCAGTTAAACAAATTTCAAATTATTAATATTTGCCTACATATCTTTGGCAATACACTCCACACATTTATTTTGGATCCTCACGTGGATCTCTTGGGTTACCTACCTTTTATTGTTTATCAAAGACATAGTCTTCTCAACATATATTTTTAGATGCATTAATTCCTTAATTCTGTCAAGTACCTTTGGCAAATCACTTAAACTAGGGGTGGAAAACTTAAGTGGAGCTGAGAGCCATTTTCCTAAGAGAACACAGTCAACATGGCTAATTAGGTTTTTTTAGTTTTTTTAAATAAACATTGCTAACTAATGAGAACATTTCTTAAATAATGCAATAATTTATTTCTTCAAACAAAATTAAAAATGTAACTTTTTTTACCCCCAAAGGCAGGCACACATACTTATTTAAGACATAACTAAAATACTTAGATTTTTTAAAAATTGAGTTAAAGTTATAAACTGTTACTCAGAAAACAAATTCATTCTCCAATTCATTCTCATGAAATAAAACATATTCACTCATTTTAATGTTTATATGTAGTAGCACTTCAGAACACTGGTATTTAGCATTGAGGAGCAGCACTAACATCCTGAGAGAATGACAACTTTGTAATTCATTGATCCCTGAACAGCCCCAACCATTAAGACATTCAGTAACTACAAAAGTATCCAACAAATGAAGAAGGAAGTCAGTGACAGAATCATAGTTCACCTGAGTAAGGACATCTGAACAAAAAATTAGAAGTGCTGAGGGGCACAGTTTAAACTGAGTCAACTGTAAGCTAGTAATACAATATTGTGTTATAACCTCTCCATTGAAAAATACACTGTCATTTGAAACAGTAACTGCTTTTCCCTGTCCAGACATTGTCATGCTGAGAGGAGAGAACGAAAAAAGGAAGAAAGGATAGAAGAGTTAGTTTTATTTTGGTAGAAAAAGCAATCAGTGAAGTAGCAGACAAGCAACACAACTTATTCAAGGCAAAGATAGAAAGACTGGAGCTTCAGGTTATTCTCCCACGCTAGAGAGTGCCCAGAAACTTCAAGATTGAATGTCCTATCTTTCAACGTCAGTGAGTGGGACAGCCTTAACCCCACAGGAAAAGACGAACTTAATGTGAAGGTCTTTCTAGTCAGTAGAGTGGACTCAAAAAAGTATAATTTCCTTAACCTTGGGAAAGCAGGGACAAGACCAATTTCCAGTTGTTGCAGGGAAAGGAGAAACCCTTTCTAGTCACAGTAGCTGCCATCAGTAGCAGAACCAGCAGTAGCGCTAATACAGAATTAATCAGTTTAACAATTGGAACACCTAAAGAAACCCTGTTGTCTCCAAAAGGCTCAGGCAAGACTGCAGGGGCTCTCTCCCTTCCTGGCCAGAAATGGAATTTGTCTTGGCCCTTCCCTTCTCAAGATGGTTTTCATCTTTTATTAGCTTTAATGCTTCTGCAAAAACATAATCAACCCCAGAAACTTTGGTATGTTCACTAGACCTTCTGCATTTCACATTTCTCTATTTCCAGTGGACTATCAACATCTGGTGCAATAAATTATGTTCATATGTCACCTTCAAACAACTGTTCAATGTACTCACTCCATGCTATGATTTCACTTTTTAGGACAATTATCAGGAAATTATTACTATACATTAGTGGTCAAAATCCTGGTGACATAAAGTTACACTATGGAGCCAAATTACATCATTGTTATGACCAATAAAACCCTTAATAATATTAATAATCCTAGAACTGCACAGCCAGAAGGGACCCTAAAGATCATAAAGTCCAGCCGCTGTCAAGGTGGCACTGTGGGGAATTGAACTCCCAACCTCCGGCTCACAGCCAGATATGGTTTAGGACCTTAAAACTTGTTGGAATGTCTCTCTCAGAAATCAGCCATCTGTCCCACCTGCTTCTCTAGATCCATGTTATTAAAAGTTGCTACAATGAGAGAGGCCAAAAAGGCAAATACAAGGAATTGTGCCTTTTTTATTATGGCTTCTAGTCTCTGGAACAAAATGCCAATACAGATATACCAGGCTCCTTCCCTCCTTAGTTTTAGAAACACAGTAAAGATTGGATTATTTAAAGCTGCCTTGAATCTCTGGGATGCTGTCAATAATAACTTTTTTTAAAAAAAAAATAATTCTAGATTTTTAGAGTGTATTCATGGTTATTTATTTATTTATTTTATTTAAAATATTTTTACCCCCCCTTTCTTCTCAAAAGAACCCAAGGCAGTTATAATTATTGTCTGCTGTATCACCATATTGTTTTCGAATGTATTTTTCATTCCTGTGGGATACTGAGGGTTTTAAGTTTTAATTCTGTGTAAACCACCTAGTGTAGTGCTTGCATTAATGGGGTGGTATATAAAATGAATTAAGAAACGAATGAACTATCTGGTGCTGTTAATATTCAATTTAAATAAATGGAAAGCTTCCCATCCCCTCGTTTCAAGTTTTGAGAATCCCCAGGGCTCCCTTTTGCCCTGCGTAAGTCTTTGTGCGCCTCAAGATTGGGAAGGAGCTTTTAACAGTCAGATTCCTGCTGGTGGTCCTGAACCCACCAGTAGTGTTTTTGTTTTGTTTTGGGTTTTTTTAAAAAAAACTATTAAAGGGGCCCCCCATCACATGGTTCCCAAAGGATTTCCCAAGGCAAAAGGGAGCCTTAGGGAGCATCAGAACCTGAAAAGGGGGAAATAGGAAGCTTTCCATAAGATTAAATTAAATATTACCACGCCAGATGATGGTGTCATCTGGCTCCAAAGCATAGCGTTATACCAGCAGGATTTTGCCCATTAACAGGCACTTCCTTTAAAAAAAAATATGCCTATTCTTCCTTGATTTTTTTATGCACACTAAAGAGCAATTAATCTTCCCAGGCTTTCTATATCTACACATTGTTTCAGCGATCATTTTTTCCTCCAATTGATGCTGTTGTTATTTTTCTATTTTCCTCTCTCTTCCATTAGACCTATTATTTCTCTCATCAACTACTTTTAATTCATACTTCTTGTTGCCACATCTACTAATATACTTATGTTTTCAGCAAACAGCATTTATAGCTGAGTAACCCAAGTGTTGATGCTTCCATGAATTCCTCCTTAAAAGAGTATACATGTTTTGATCACATTACTGTTTAATTTCTATGCTGTTCCTATGGTTTTACTTTTGCTATTTTCTTCAATTGGAGATGAACTATAGTAATGAAAGGATTTTTCACTGACTTAGTGCTGTTTCTAGTTACAGTTCAGGCTTGATTTGACTGAGAGATTACTCATTTGTCTTTCTGGTGGTCCATAGCACCCATAAAGCAATTGTCTTAACATCACAGTTTTAATCAACCAATTTCTTTTCCTGCAAGCTCTTGTCATTGTTCAGTTTTCACAACAATTCATACTAAGCAGGGATACCATAATATGGATAGATTTGGTCTTGAGTGACATATCCTTACTCTTACCTTTTCAAGTCCTTTCACGGTTGCCCTTCCAAATCTCAATCTTATTATAATTTTTGCTGCAGTCTCAGTTTTGAATCACAGTATAGAAGAATAACTTTAACTATTTTTATCAGCAACATTAAAATCCTGGAATTAATATTTTTGTCTTCTTGACCACTTATTCACTAGGATATAATCTATTTCGTTCCTTACAATATTGTTAGTGGTGTCTTGCTCTGTGTATACTGTCTCCTTGGTGGTAATCTGAGCATGGCATCAGTTAGTACAAGTTCTTCACAAGACTGTATCCACATTCATTTTATGTTCCTAATCCATAGTTTCTAAAAATTCACTGTAGGCTTCTTTCCTTACCTTAAAATCCCTAACTATGAAATTATTAAATTTATTATGCGTTCAATAATAGTTTAGAGTTCTTCACAAATTTCTTCTGCATGTGATGCTCAGCAGAGGGACATATACTTGTACCATGTTGATGTCAGTTTTCAGTTAGTTTAGCTTGGTCTGAATGCCAGGTCTGTATCCAATAAGCTCCAGATGATTTGTGATCTTATTCTGGAGGAGGATGCAGACCTGGCATGCATAACCGAGACATGGATTGGTGGTGAGGGGGGTCCTCCCCTAGCGCTGGCCTGCCCGCCCGGTTATGCTGTCCTGCACCAGGGTAGACTGGAGGGGCGGGACGGGGGAGTAGCCATTGTTTATAAATCCATCTTGGAGGTTACTAGGCGCTCCTCGGTGGTAAGGTCGGGTCTTGAGGCCCTCCACGTGTCAATTGGGGCCAGGGATGGTATTGGGATTTTGCTGGGTTACCGCGCTCCCCGCGACCCAGCCACTTCCCTTCCAGAGCTGGCAGACTTTATCTCCGTGGCGGTGTTGGGGTCCCCGAGGCTTTTGGTTTTGGGTGACTTCAACATATGCGCGGAGGCAGAGGTCTCAGGGCCAGCTCTTGAATTCTTGGAAACCATGGCTTCCTTGAACATGTCCCAACATGTCAACGGCCCCACCCACGTGGGTGGTCACATGCTGGACCTGGTCTTTTCCACCAATTGGAGTGAGTGTGGTCTGATGGTGACTGACCTTGAGTCGGTCCCTTTGTCATGGTCAGATCACCACCTAATAAAATGTAACCTCTCAGTGGCACTCCCCCCTCGCAGGGAGCAGGGACCTATTTTTATGGTCCGCCCTCGAAGGCTACTGGATCCTATTGGATTCCAGGATGCCATGAGAGGTGTTACGGCTGACCTGGCTGGCGCTCCTGTCGAGGTTCTGGTTGACAGCTGGTTTACCGCTGCTGCTAGGGCTATAGACACGATCGCGCCTAAACGCCCTCTCCAACGCAGAGCTCGGCCTGTGCCTTGGTTTAACCAGGACCTCCGAGCAATGAAACGGATTAGGAGAAGGCTAGAGCATAGGTGGAGGAAGAACCCGACGGAACATAATTGGATAGCTGTCAGGGTCGCAACTAACCTCTACCTGTCTAAGGTAAAGGCTGCTTGTCATACATACTTCGCTAACCAGATAAGCGAAGCTTCAAACCAGCAGGCGGAGTTATTCCGTATAGTGCGCAACCTTTCCGGAGTTGGTCTGAGTGATGGGCCTCCCCCTAGTTTTTCACCGGACCAATTTGCAGTATTTTTTAAATCTAAAGTGGAGGCCATCCGCCGGGAGCTCTCTCCTTTTTTGAATACAGTGAGTCGAGCTGAGATGTCCAGCGCTCCGTCTTGCCCGGTGATTCTTGATCTCTTTCAGCCTGTGACGCCAGATACTGTGGACAAAGTGCTTGATCGCTGTCGGGCCACCATTTCCTCCCTTGACCCTTGCCCGGCCTGGCTAATCAAAGCAGCCAGGCTGATCACAACTGAATGGGCCACTGCAATAATAAATGGGTCTTTCCTTGAGGGCAGGTTCCCACCTGCCCTCAAGGAGACACTCATTAGGCCCATAAGAAAGAAACCTAATATGGCGGCGGACGAAATTGGCAATTATAGGCCCGTCGCCAATGTTTCTTTCATTAGCAAAGTGGTCGAGAGGGTGGTGGCTGACCAGCTTCAGGCTCTTTTGGATGAAACAGATGCCCTGGATCCATTTCAGTCGGGCTTCAGGCCGCGCCACGGTACAGAGACGGCATTGGTCGCCCTGTATGATGACCTGTTGAGGGAGGCTGACAGGGGTAAAACATCTCTGTTGGTCCTCCTCGACATCTCGGCGGCCTTTGATACCGTCGACCACGGTATCCTCCTGGGGAGGCTCTCTGAGTTGGGAATTGGTGGCTTGGCGTTTGCCTGGCTCCGTTCCTTCTTGGAGAACCGTCCCCAGAGAGTAAAGCTTGGGGAGAGTGTCTCGGCCCCGTGGAGTCTCAATTGTGGGGTTCCACAGGGGTCGATTATCTCCCCAATGCTGTTTAATATCTATATGAGGCCGCTGGGTCGGGTCATCAGGGGGTGTGGAGCATCGTGTCATCATTATGCTGATGACACCCAGATCTACATCTCCTTTTTACCAACTGCAGGTGATGCCGTCCTGTCCTTTCAGCGCTGCCTGGGGACTGTATTGCAATGGATGCAGGAAAATGGGCTGAGGCTGAACCCGGACAAGACCGAGGTTCTGAGGGTGGGTGCCCCTGTGGTTGGCGGCTTGGATGACTCTCTCTCGCTTGGGGGGGTGGCCTTGGCTGCTAAGAGTGGGGTTCGCAGCTTGGAGATCCATCTGGACCCGGCGCTCACCATGGAAACGCAGGTGGCGTCGGTAGTCCGCTCCGCCTTTTTCCATCTTTGGCGGATTGCCTGGCTGCGGCCCTACCTTGATATGGGGGCGCTCACTACCTTGGTGCATGCGCTCGTAATCTCAAGATTAGACCACTGTAACGCGCTCTACGTGGGGCTGCCTTTGAGGTTGATGCGGAAACTTCAGGTGGTGCAGAATGCAGCGGCCAGACTCCTTAGTGGAGTGAGAAAATACCAGCATATCTCTCCTATTCTGGCCGCATTGCATTGGCTGCCCATTCGGTTCTGCATTGACTTTAAAGTTTTAATGCTTACTTATAAGGCCCTAAACGGTTTAGGACCTCGATATTTGGCGGAACGCCTACTCCCACCAAGGTCTACCCGGATCACCCGTGCGAGTCAGGAGGTGAGGCTGAGGAGCTTGACGGCGAGGGAGGCCCGTAGGGAAAGAACAAGAAATCGGGCCTTCTCGGTGGTGGCTCCTCGCCTCTGGAATAATCTTCCTCCGGAGATTCGTGCCGCCCCTACGCTGGGTATCTTTAAAAATCAATTAAAAACATGGATGTTTATACAGGCCTTCCCTCCAGTCAATACCTGATCTTTTTACCTTTTCTATTTATCTTTATTTTTTGTTTTATAATTGTTATGGAAATTGTTTTTGTAATAATTTTGTGATTTTATCTGTTGTTTTATGTTGTTTGGAAGCCGCCTAGAGTGGTCGCAAGACCAGATAGGCGGGGTATAAATGAAATAAATAAATAAATAAATAAATAAATAAATAAATAAAAATAAAAATAAAAATAAAAATAAAAATAAAAATAAAAATAAAAATAAAAATAATAATAATAATAATAATAATAATAATAATAATAATAATAATAATAATAATAATAATAATAATAATAATAATAATAATAATAATAATATGCACTGATATATTTCTAACAACTACATATAATGGCTTGTTTTTGCTACTGCAATTCAATAACAATGGCATGAATAACTAACAATAATTATGGTGCCATAAAGTCAATTCTGACTTATGGCAACCCTTTTTAGGGTTTTCTAGATATAGAGTACTCAAATACCAGTCAAAGCCATAATGCATAACAATCCATCTAAAAATCACACTTAGGTAGCCAAGTCCCTAAGGGAATGCTTGCCTGAAGAGAAAGGCCTCTGCCTGCTTCCAAAAGGATTGCAAAGATGGGGCCAGTCTGGCCTCCTGTGGGAGAGAGTTCCAAAGTCTGGGAGAAGCAACAGAGAAGGCTCTCTCCTGTGTACCCATCAGACACACCTATGAAGGTGGCAGGATCTTTTGATTCCTGACTCTAAACAGGGCATAGCTGAGGAATAAAGCTGACACAGACCTAGGGAGCTCGCAATCAGAGCGAGCGAACAGGAGTTTCCCGAGGGAGTTCAACAGGGGAGGCCAAGAGAGAGGCCCCTACCAAAATTTTTTGGTTCTTTTGGATATAGTTATATATTGGTTGATGCTCCCAACTACCGTCAAGGTAACAAAATAAAAGAGACAGGCATTGATAAGCAATCAGTTGAAAGCAAAAAGCTAGCAGGGATTATGGAGTTTGTGCAATGTTTGTCTTTCTTCCTGAGTGTAACACAGCATACACATGTAACAAGTGCAAACTAGAGGCACTGTTAGAAGAAAAAGTGAGAGAACTGGAGCCATATTCAAAGCTATAAGGGAAAGTGAAGCACACACTGACAGAACTCTTGAGCAGCAGCAGCTGTCACAGGGGGCACTGGAGATGGAAGAAAACCAAAGCAAAGCAGTGGAGGACAGTGCAGAGGAGAGTACAAACATAGTGGAGGAACCACCATGGAAAAGAGTCACAGTTAGGAGCAAAAAAAAGGAGAAGGAACTCTTCGCCAACACTGGACGCATTCAAGAGAAACTTAGACAACCATCTGGAAGATATCCTTTGATACATATTCCTGCATCAAGCAGGGGGTTGGAGTTGATGGCCTTATAGGCCCCTTTCAACTTTACTATTGTATGATTCTATGACAGAGAGAAAGGCTCTCCGGATTATCTTAACACCTGAGCTATGATATCAGGAATATTCTACAGCTTAAACCCTTCCCCTTAACTAATATACTGCTCCACCCAACAGTTGCTCCTCAGTTCCCTCTGTCTGACACCACAGTATACAGCAAGTGGAAGTACCATGACAGATGGGAGGTTGGGTGGGTTGTGTGAATTCATAAATGACCACTTGAACAATTACAGTATAGGTTTTTAAAAAACTATAAAGAGAAAAGTGTGTTGCTTATATACCGCCCTATAGTGCTTAAAGCACTCTCTGGATAGTTTACAATTTAATTATCCAGGCTACAAATTGCCCCTCCCCCCAGCAAGCTGTGTACCCAATTTACTGATCTCGGAAAGATGGAAGGCTGAGAGTAACCTGTCCTCCTCCTTTGTGGTTTCTGTGATTCACACACATGGATAATTCCCAAGCTAACATACTGGCTGGTGGAATGTCACGCAAGCATAGAAGACAGTCCCACATGACTGAACAATGCATCCAGTTTGGCTCTAACATCCAACCTATAGCGGTTCACAAAAGTCATAGATTAGGACCAAGATGCAGCTTTGCAAATGTCCTATAACTGGACCCACTTCAAAAAGGCCGTAGAAGCGGCCATTAACCACACTGAATGTCCCCTTAAGGTAAAGGGCATTTAGCTAATTCATATGACAATGAAACTGCTTTTACTATCCATGTAGATAGTTTCTGTGATTATATCTGTTCACTGTTTTGTTTTCCTGATGACCAACAGTTTATTAGTCTTCCTAAATGAGCTTGTTCTATCAACACAGAATGCAAAAGCACATCTTACATTCAGTGTATGAAGCATCTTTTTCAGTGGTCATCATAAGATGGTTAGAGGTGAACTACCACTGATGATAGCTGTTTCTTTTCTTTCCCCCTTTATTTTCTTAGGTTTTAAGGCCATGGTCATTGTGGTCTTCTAACAATGACCATGGCCTTAAAACCTATATATATCAAAGATGGTGGTGTCAAAGCTTTTAGGGACTGCGAAACTAACTGCTGTGTCTGTGGTAAGTCCGATTCCAAAACTGACACAGGCAGCTTGGTATCAGGTCTGGCTGTTATAGAGTCTGTAGACTTGTTTTGGTGAAGAGCCTGATCTTTCTTAATAACTACCTCCATCACAGTACTTCTAGAAGGGGTTTTGCAGACAGTCAAGGTCGAAGGTGAGGCCTTTTCTTAGGAGACAGTATCAACAGCCTTAAGTGACTGCTCCCACAGGAAGAATTTTAATCTTAACAGTCTGTTATTAAGGGTGACTTTTGTGAGATTCTTAGAAGAAGCAGCCTGCAACGTTCCTTTTATCCCTCAATATATATTCTGTTAGACTGGCCACTTTGTCTCATATGAACAGTTGGTATCAATCATGATAAATCCTCTGATTGGAGATTTTAAACCCTCATGTGGTTCCTAGCTAAGCTTTCTGACCTACAAGTTCCAAGCATCCTCCTTGCCAACAACAAGGAGAACACATTCCTCCCACTGGGGCTGGCATTGATGGTAGACTTAAACATAGGAAGTTTTGACAGAGTGTCACACACCTCATCCTGAATTCTCACTAGGAAGAGACTGGGTAGACAAGGGCTTGTGCCATGTCAATATTATTATTGTCTTCAGCAATGAAGGAAGCATACAGAGTGTTGGAAGGAAGCATATCAAAGTGTTGCCCTTGTGCATGTAACCACCAAGACCAAATCTTCTTCATCTCCCCTTAGCAATATATTTGGAGGCACTTTGCCATCCAGATTATATTAGAATGGGAGACAGTCCTCCAATGGCAACATAGGTTCTACAGTATTGATGCACAAATCCAGAGAGAAGGATCTAATACCCTGTTTCCCCGAAAATAAGACGTAACCTGAAAATAAGCCCTAGTATGATTTTTCAGGAGGCTCGTAATATAAGCCCAACCCTCCAAATAAGCCCCAGTTAAGTGAAACCCCGCCCTCCACCACTGTGCAGCAACCAGACGAAGATGACATGACTGTATTCGAATAAATGTAGATTGTTGTACATGAAAAAATAAAACATCCCCTGAAAATAAGCCCTAATGTTTTTTTTAAGCAAAAATTAATGTAAGACCCTGTCTTATTTTCGGGGAAACATGGTATCAGTTGATGAGGTGATCACCTGAACTGAGCCCACATCCAACTCACTGTTGAAGATAGAGCAGTGTGACAGAGGAGGCTCATTCTGGTCTTCTCTCTGGATTGTGAAGCACTCCATTTGTTAGGTTATGTAACTGCAACAAGAGTTGAAGGCAGCACTTGAGTGAGGGCCATAATGATGACTGAATGACAGAGCAGACTGGGATATGTATTGGTACCATGGTTGGTACTATAGCAAATGTTTATTTCAGTGCTGAAGAAATAGGAGCTATTAATGGTGCTATGGCATATCAAAAGAATCAGCTAGTAGGAATGATGGATATTTCTAACAGTAGTGTCAACAGAGCACTCATGGCAGATGCGGCACATGACAATTGTAAATAGTGAGTAGAATGATATCAAACCACTTGTCTGTTATATTTAGCAGAATGCCAACAGTGGAGCCAAGTTGGAGAATGGTGGTACTGATTACAGTGTGGAGATGGATGACAGTACCAGCAAAAGGATGGTGAATATTTTTGACAGGAACATGATCAGGACCAGTGGTCATAGTACGAAAAGCTGCTGCTGTCACAATAGTCACTTTCTTTGGAAGCCCCCAATGAGTCATAAGGCAAAGGCATTTGATTTCTCAGGTATGTATTACAGCCGGCATGCCTAGTAAACAAAATTGCCAGGACCAACTAAGCTCACTCACGTGCAAATTGCTGGATCAGCTCAGCCCCAACAGACTCCTCATGAATCTCACTGGAAGGGGACAGGTGTGTGAATGGTTCAGCCTGCAAGACTATGGGTGGTCAGACAATGCTTGCGCCTTCTCAGTGTAAAAAGGAATCAATATGGCATGTTTGCCCTTTTTGTTTTCCAGAGATGTCTCAGAGCAATGGTGTATCTTTTGATATGTTGATATGTGTACCCTGAGTTTCTTTTGAATTGATACCATAGAAGTCAGCACTGATAAGACCACCGGCTGCCCAGCTAGTACCAAAGTAGTTGGTATCACTGATGATGGAAAAGTCATCAGATGCTGGGTTGGTGCTGAACTGTAGATAGCTGGTGTGGCAACTAATGTGGATTTCTGGTGACCTGTAAATTGAAACCATTTTAAGTAGGAAGTCTGCAGATAAAATAGTGTCTTCCAAAGAAAAAAATTCAGGAAAATGTTGTAACTTCAGTGAGCCTGCCTTTAAAAAAAAAAAAAAAAAACTAGCAAATGTTATGGTGGGAGCTGACATAAATCCTGCCCAAGACAAAAAAAAAGGGGGGGGGCACTTGGCAAGATTTGAAATTTTGTATGTAAGAGTGTTAAAAATGATTTTAAAAAATTATTAAAGGAGTGTGATGGAATCCTCATCTCTTTCACCCAGCAACAACAGAAGAAACGTGATTGGCTGGAAGGAGTAAGAAGGAGAACCAATCCAGAGAAGCCAGCAAGAATTTCAATTTAAAACCACTTGGACTCTTATGATTTGGGCTTAAGGTAAGCCCAGGGAAAGTAAAGGGTAGTTTAAAGGTGATTAGCAGGCTAGGGCTGGGCACAAGGAGGTACAGAAAAAAAAACAATTTTGAAAATGCAAGTGCATTCAAAATGTGGCTAGGATATTGTTTAGTGCAGTCAATGAAAAACATTGTTCAAGTGTACCAAAACAATTAGCCAGTTCCAGCTGAGGAAGGTCAATGAATCATAAATACTCCTGGCAGCTGAATGATGTTTTGGTTATGACTTGTATCTATTAAGATGACATATGCATTTCTGATAGTTAACACTCTTTGTAGTTTCAATGCTTCTGTATTACAATATCTGGCTCTTATAAGAATTTAGGTTTTCAAACCTTTGATGCTACAGGTCTATAATTGTAATAATTGTTACTCAAAGCAAAATTCGTTAGCAGTATAATGACAGCACGCTGGAGTTTAGATTGCAGAACACTAGAGTTTTAATATAGTGGTGCCTTGACTTACGACCATAATCCGTTCCAGAAGATGGCTGTAACTCGAAATGGTCGTAAGTCGAAGCACCATTTCCCATAGGAATGCATTGAAATGCAATTAATCCGTTCTGGCCGAAGAAAAAAATCACCAAAAAAAAAAAATCACTGCAAGACTCATTGGAAACGCGATTAATCCCTTCCGGCCGAAGGGGGGGGGGGGGGGAAGAAAAGCAATCAAGCGTGCAAGACCCATTGGAAATGCACAGAAAACAAATGCAGCAGATCGGAAATGCAAAGAGAACAAAGGGGGCAGTTTGGAAATGCAAAGAAAACAAAGGAAAAAGCAAGGGAAACATGCAGAACCCATCGGAAATGGGGGAAAAAAACCCCAAAAACCAACCAAACCTCCCAAGACCCATCGGAAATTGGGGGGGGGGGGAGCCAAAAAACAAACAAACCCCCCAAGACCCATCAGAAATGGGGGAAAACCTCAAAAAGCAACCAAACCCCCCAAGACCCATCGGAAATGGGGGGAAAAAAACAAAAAACAAACCCCCCAAGACCCATCGGAAATGGGAAAAAAACACTCCAAAAAGCAACAAAAAACCCCAAGACCCATCGGAAATGGGGGGGGGGGGAACCAAAAAACAAACAAACCCCCCAAGACCCATCACAACACAGAAACATAACCCCCCCAGCTCAAAACCACGCTGCAAAAACACCCAGAACAGTTTTTAAAAAGCAGAAAACAGCACCTTACTTTACCAGGCAGCCCGAAGCCTCCCTGCAAACACACACACACACACTCACTCAGAAGCAGAAGGAGGCAGTCTGAAGCCTCCTCCGACGCACACTCTCTAACTGCTGGGGCGAAAGAGCTACAAAGAAGCAGCCTCGTCGCCACCTACAGTTAGAAATTTGAATTTCCCGCCTTTTCCCCCTGCCTTTTTCTGTTCGTAAGTGGAAGCTCCGGTCGCAAGTAGAAGCAAAATTTTGTGGCCGGAGCTGGTCGTAACTCGAAATGGTCGTAAGTAGGGACGTTCGTAAGTCGAGGCACCACTGTATATGCAACAGCAATACAATTTCCAACTGAAACAAGTATTCTTGGATCTTTTAAGAATCTGGGCTTACAAGACCTGCAGATAAGGTTTGTTTATAATTAGAAGGAAAGGAAAACAAGTCATAAGAGTTATATAGGGAGATAAGAAACATTCATCCATGCATTCTACTCATCATCACAACTCCACATCACTTTGGGCACCAGAATAACAGACATGTAGCAGCAGACTTCGTTTCCAGATGCTGACATTAACAATTAACATGGATTTTCCTCCACAGACTTTAATCAGTTTGGCTGGGGTGAACACTTGGAGGATTTTTCTGTGTGTGTTCTTAATATGCTTAGAGGCTAAGTAATGCATTTTACTTTATACATTTTTAATGTTAACAACTTTGGTATCTTTTCCATGCTTTTTAAGTGAGGCTAAAGATTATAAAGTTATAGTGGTGTGTTTTTTACTTTTTACAAGTTACAAGGAAGGATTTTAAAGTATTTGTGCCTACAGTTTTCTTGATAGCTTAAGACTTTTGTACTTTATAACAATTCTGAAGTATGATATGTATATGGAACATAGAAGCAATGTAGATAAATAAAGCTTGTAGAATTAGACAAGCTGATTCATCTGAATTATTGGAACACTGAAAATATGTCCATTTTGATACTCAGATGAATTCTGATATGATTGACTGTGATTTGTTTCATTCTGGACTTAATCCTTTATTGGGATAAATACCAGTTGTGACAGACACACGCTTTTGATTTTGCTCTGGAGGTCTATGAAATTTTGTAGGACTCCGGGGTGTGTGTGTGGAGTTCAGCCATTAGCTGAGCTAACCTGACACACTTATCATGCCTGTTTGAAAAGGGGCTGAAATGTATTAAAATGAAGAATGCTGAAATCTGACAAAAAGAGCAAAGGCAACACTTATTTTGAACAAAAACAAATGAAATGAAATAAAGATAGACTGCCAAAATAGTTATTTAAAAGCCTCTCTCCAAGATCTTACTACAAGTAACTGCTATAGCAGACAAAGTAGAACTCAAGGGCTTCCCACCAAAACATGTACTGAAAAATAAGTGAGGCTGTCTCAAATTCTAGGAGGTTTAAAATGGTGTGTAGGTGTGCATGCACCCAGCCTATGAAGAAGAATGCTGGTCTAGATAGACTTTGGGCCTGGAAGAAGATGGTTCTTATCTTTGTACATTCTGTATTGGGTGCACAGGGCAGAAGATGTTAAGAGAATCACAATTTCATTTGTGAAGCCCTGGGTTTTATTGCCCCAAAATTCAAGGGTTCTGAATGGCTACAAATGAAGTGCCGCACTGCTACAGTTATTAGATAAGGATTAAAAGATTCTACATCTCCCACCCCTCCCCCAGCATTTTGGCACAAGGGAAAAAAACAGACAAAAGCCTGATAGCTTGGAGTTTCCATGATTGATACTTATGCATGTATGCATGTATGTATTTTCTACCTCGCCCATCCAGTGGCAAGCCACTACTCTGGGAGGCTTACAACAGAAAATGTACGTAAGATAAAACAACAAAAGACAAACACATCTCTCACCCCTACAACCTACCTAAACAATTACATATACAAAAGCCCAAGATGGCAACAGCAATAATAGAAATTAAATAAATTACACAGTTAAACAGTTAAATTAAATCAAATTAAATTAGGGAGATGGTTCTCAAAAGCCTGTCTGAAAAGCAATGTTTTTATCTGTCTTCTAAACATTAGGAGTGTGGGAGCTTGATGCATCTCCACAAGTGGTGAGTCCTGTAACAAGTTGGCCACCACTGAGAAGGCCCAATTCCTAGATGAAGACTCATTGGCCTTCCTCAGAATAGCCACCCACAGCATCAAAGATTGGGAGGTGTGGGTGGAATAGGTGGTAGATCTGAGGGAGAGATGCTCCAATAGGTAGCAAGATCCCAAACAGTTCAGGCCTTTGTATGTCAACATTAACACCTTGAACTGGGCTCAGAAAGATACTGGTGGCCAGTGAAAATGGACTAGAATTGGGAAAACATAATCATACCACATTTTACACATGCAGCTTCCGAATTGCCTTCAAGAGAAACAGAGAGCATTGCAATAGTTAATCTTCATCCACTTCATTCTCTGCCTTGGCTTCTTATATCTCACATTGGTGGAAAGGTAGCATAGACATCAAATACTGTAAAGATTGGTAATATTTTTTTAGCAAATGAAAAATGGGTTAAATGAAAGGATTTAAAAAAAAACACAGAAATGCCCTTCTAAAGAGAGTACATGGAATTGTTCAGCTTGCTTCTAACACTGAGAAGGAGCAAACTTGCCAAACAATCCCATGCACAACTGTCATTATTTCCTGTTCTGGATCTCCTCCTTGATTCTGATTTGACCTACTTTCTTTTTCTCTTCTTCATTAACCTTTGACTCTAAGTTCTGTCCTGAGCAACTTGAGTTTGATGCATAGCTGTTGGGTTTAATACAGTACTTATGTATCTTATTAAACTGGATATTTCATAAATGAAATTTCATGAAGCACAACTAGAGATGGGAGTATTTGTATTCGAATATGAATATCCCCCCCCCAAAGGTGCAGATAACGAGGGTCCGGCCCCCTCGGGCCAGATCGACCACTCACCATTCCGCCGCTGCTGCGGGCTCCGCACTCCCTTCCTATCGCTCCGGAGCTCACAATGGATTAGCCACTCTTCAACCTGGCAGAGAAGCTTGTCATCCCGCCTTCTGCCAGGAGTGGCTAATCCACCGCTTTGTGGAAGGCTTTGTGTCCTAGCTCCACCACCTAGCTTTCAGTGCAGAAAGGAAGCTGCCCCACTGCTAGCTGGGAGCTTCCTTTCTGATCCGGAAGCTGGGGAGCTAGGCCTAGTTAGGCCTCAATATCTTCCATCTTAGGTCTTTCTCCTAGGTAAGCTAAATTTAGGTGTCTGTCTATCTGTCAGGTGGAACTCCCAGAATGGAGATTTATGGGATTTTTAACCCATAAAATCCAAAAATCCCACACCTAGAGATCACCTGCCCCTGCTTGAGGCACCCAGCTTCTCATTAAATTCTTCAGAATCATGATTATTGTAAGTCTAAACATGTACAACGTTCACAAAATACTTGAAGATGAACTATCCAGTTTATTTTTGCACATCCTTTTGAAGTTTTTTTTCTATTATACCACATACAATTTGTCAGTGACAGCTATGTAAACAAGGAGAATACCATTAGTAAATGTACTGAAGTAACAGTTATCCATGTGATCCAAACAAAATAAAATACAAATGCTAAAATGGCAATACATTTATAGACCACTAAAAATCATCATACAATTCATGTAAAGGTATTGCCTATTTTTGCACTAGTAAATGTGTGGCACATAACCAAAGGTCAAGCTAGAAACTTTGAAGTCATTGTGTCTGAATTCAGCACAGGTGGATGAACCTTTTGTTTTTCAAGGTCACTCAACGCTTATTGCTTACCTGCATTTCTGGACAGGCTTGCTCCAAAGTCAGACTTTTTGAGCTATTTTGAGAGACTACTAGATGAACTCAGAATTTATTTAGTTGCACACTATTCAGTACAGGCCACATTTCCCATCCTCTATGGTAACAAAGGGACACTGTGATTAAAATCACATCAGAATAGTGACTAAGTAGGTCTTATGCACAGTAAGAATATTTTGTGTTTAACAATGAAAAAGAAACAGAATAGATCTAGATCACTCTTTATTTTATTTATTTATTTATTTATTTATTAGATTTATATACCGCCCATCAAGAACTCTGGGCGGTATATAAATCTACAAGTCTACTCTGGGCGGTTTACATATAACAGAGTCAATTCTTTCTATTTTCATGAGTGACGAATGTAATTCCCTGACCGCTGCTGTTGCACGTTTCCTATCCTCAATTTTGAAATTGTCCCCTGCTTCTCGTTCCCAATTTGTGAAATTTGTGTAATTTTACTTCTCCTATTTTGCTTGTGTTGTTGTAGTTTGTAAATGCCATTAAAGGTTTCAGAACAGAACATATAACATAAAAATAAACTGAGGTAAAATCCAAATTAATCATAAAGTCCAAGATGGGAAAAGGAAAAAAGACTAAAAAGAAGAAAGAGAAAAAAAAGGAAAAGAAAGATAGGCTAGGTAATGGCTGTAGGGAAGGCCAGCCTGTATAGCCATGTCTTCAAGCTAGTCTTGAAGGCCCTCAGCTAGGGAGCCAGGCGGATCTCTACAGGTAAGTTGTTCCAGAGGCGAGGGGCCACTGCCGAGGAGACCCGATTTCTAGTTTTTTCCCCACCGGGCCTCTCTTGGCGTTAGGCACCTCAGCCGCCCGGCCTGACTGGAGCGGGTGATATGGGTAGAAGTGGGCGGAAGAAGGCGCCCTGCCCGGTATCAAGGGCCTAAACCGTTAAGGGCTTTGTACGTAATAGTTAGCACCTTGAAATCAATGCGGGAGCGGATAGGTAGCCAGTGTAAGGTGGGGGGGGGGGGAAAAGGTGAAATCTTTTCACCCCTGTTAATAGCCTGGCTGCAATGTTCTGGACCATCTGGAGCTTCCGCATCAGTCTCAAAGAAAGCCCCACATAGAAAGCGTTACAGTAGTCTATTCTTGAGAATACGATGGTGTCTTGGACCAGCGTGGTGAGTGCCCCCATGTCTAGATAGGGATACAGCTGGGCGATCCGCCGAAGATGTAAATGGGCAGACCGAACCACGGACACTACCTGGGACTCCATGGTAAGCGCCGGGTCAAGATGGACCCCCAGACTGCGAACCGAATTCTTTGTGGTGAGAGTCACCCCCCCAAAAGAGAGGGAGTTCCCAAAACCACTGACATCGGGGCCACCCACCCGCAGGACCTCTGTCTTGTCCGGGTTCAACCTTAGTCCATTCAACTGCATCCATTTCAGAACGGCCTCCAAGCAGCACCCAAGGGATGGAACGGCATCCACTGCAGATGGAAAAAAGGAGATGTAGAGCTGGGTGTCATCAGCATATTGGTGACACGAAGCTCCACATCCCTAGATGACACCCCCCCCCCAACGGCCTCATATAGATGTTAAACAGCATTGGGGAGATGATCGAACCCTGCGGGACCCCACAACTGAGGGACCACGGGGCCGATACATTCTCCCCAAGCTGAACTCTCTGGGGACAGGGCTCCACATCCCTAGATGACACCCCCCACGGCCTCATGTAGATGTTAAACAGCATTGGGGAGATTATCGAACCCTGTGGGACCCCACAACTGAGGGACCATGGGGCCGATACATTCTCCCCAAGCTGAACTCTCTGGGGACGGCCCTCCAAGAAGGACCAGAGCCAAGCAAGAGCAAGGCCACCAATCCCCAACTCGGAGAGCCTCTCCAGGAGGATACCGTGGTCGACGGTATCAAAGGCGGCTGAGATATCAAGGAGGACGAGCAAGGACATTTTGCCCCCGTCGGCCTCCATAAGTAGGTCATCCAGCAGGGCAACTAATGCCGTTTCCATGCCGTGGCATGTCCTGAAGCCTGACTGAAATGAATCCAGGGCATTGGTTTCATCCAAGAGAGCCTGAAGCTGGTCGGCCACCACCCTCTCAACTACCTTGCTAAGGAAAGAAACATTGGTGATGGGCCTATAATTGCCAATGTTGTCCGCCGCCAAGCTCGGTTTCTATCTAATGGGTCTAATGAGCATTTCCTTAAGGCTTGCCCTCAAGAAGAGATCCATTTATTATTTCAGTGGCCCATTCAGTTATCACCAGCCTGGCGGCTTTGATTAGCCAGGCCAGGCATGGGTCAAGGGAGGAGGTCAAGGACCTTGTCCACCTCTGCGGACGTCACAGGTTGAAACTGAATAATTCTCAACGGACAAGGCGCTGCGCTGGATGTCTCAGCTCGATCCACTGTTTTCAAATAGGGTGCGAGATCCCAGTGGATGGCCTCCACTTTTGATTTTAAAAATGCTGCAAATTGGTCAAAAGAAATGCTAGATGGAGGCTAATTGTTGTGGCCAATTCCGGATAGGTCGCGAACTATACGGAAAAGTTCCACCTGCTGATTGGATGCTTCGCTTATCCAGACAGCGAAGTAGGCTTTTCTAGCAGTCTCTACTGCTAGAAGGTAAAGGTTAGATGCAAGGTAAAGGTTAGATGCGACCTTGGCAGCTTTTAAGTTGTTTTCCGTCGGGTTCCGCCTCCAGACACTCTCTAGCCTTCTCCTATTCCGCTTCATAGCCCGCAGCTGCTGGTTAAACCAAGGCGCTAGTCGGGCTCTGCGGCAGAGAGGGCGTTTAGGAGCGATCGTGTCTACAGCCCTGGCAGCGGCAGCATACCAACCATCCACCAGGGCCTTGACAGGAGCACCAGCCAGGTCAGTCGGAATCCCACGCATGGCATTCTGGAATCCAATAGGATCCAGTAGCCTGCGAGGGCAGACCATGAAAATAGGTCTCTGCTCCCCACGGGGAGGAAGGGCCACCGTGAGATTGCACTTTATCAGGTGGTGGTCCGACCACGACAAGAGGACCAACCGAAGGTCAGTCACCATCGGGCCACACTCTCTCTGCTCAGTGGAGAAAACCAGGTCCAAAGTGTGGCCACCCACAAATCTGATATTATATTCAACAAAAACTATTCAGGTTCATATGGAATTATAGAGGATAACATTTTTTGTAAAAACTAATTTCCAAAAGCTCTTAACTTCCCTACAAGTCCCAACAAGTCCACCACATATGATAAAAACTACCTTCTTTTACTTTACATTTCCAACATTTGTTAGAGAATTATGATCATGCTTTCCATCAGTATTTCTCAGGTGTTGTAGTGGTTTATTTTTCCAGCTGTTTAATTTATGTTCAAATAGGTAACAAAACAAAGAAAACAAAAGACAAAAACATATAGCACCTTAAAGAATAGCTATTATATTTTAATAAAAAATTCACATTAAAATATAAGTTAGTCTTTAAGGTGCCACATGTTTTTGTCTTTTTTCCTTTGTTTTGTTTCTTTGGATTTTGCCTAATATGCTGTATTAAGGCATAACACTGTACCAGAACTTGTGACAGCCAACTGCAACATCTGCAGCAGTTCCGTAGTGTCTCATGCCATGTAGCTGAAGAGTAATTGAAGAGCATAGAAACAGAGAGACGTAAAAATAAAATGAATTATTTTCAATAATTCATGTATCAGTATTCTGTACAAAACTACAATCCAATTGTCAAGATCCTGGTATGTAGCTAACTAAATCCACATAAACAATTCAAAGTTGCCAGTTTTAAAATTCACAAGTAATCACAGAACACATTAATACTTCACTTTAAAACATTTCAAACTGCTGCGGTGCAGTGGTTAAACTTAATTTTGCAGCCAAAACTCTGCTCACAGTCAGCATTCAATACCAACTGATCTCACAGCCGGCTTGAGGTTCACTCAGCTCTCCATCCTCCCAAGGTTGGTAAAATGACTCATACCCTGGAAATGTTCAGGCCCGCCCTCCCCCCATCAGAGCTCAGCAACCATTTTCAATCATACACAGCCATATAAAGACCTTTCATGTTTCCAGGCATGGAGTAATATTTCAGGCAGAGCCTACATGCATGCCCACATTTCTGTCTCTGTGTCTAATCCCATTTATGTGCAGACAAATTCTGGAACAGAGATTCAGTCTCAAGAGAGAGTGCAGATGCAGTGCAGAAGTGGCTCTGGTAGGTGTACAAGTCATCAAATTACACTTAGGAATGTATATTGTGATAAAGAAGCAATGATGAGTCTCCATTTCTGAAAACAAGACTGGTTGCAGGGTGGATTAAAATCAACGATTAAAAGAAAAAAGGAAAAATTCAGATTTTTAAAATTTAAATTGGAATTTTTTTTAATTTAAATCGGATTTTAATGAAATGTTTTTGGAGAAAAATAAATCTAAAGATAGTTTTCTATTTGAGATACATTATAGTTCAAAGATTAGTTATGTAGCATGAAGCTGTATATTCATGCAGTATTTACATTTTTTGTAAACTAATTCAATTAATCCAAGTTATCCAAGGTGATGATGACATGCACTTTTTCACAGTAAAAATGGTATATAATAAACAACGTTCAGGAAAAGACCTTAATCCCATTATTGTTCTGCAAATCTATGTACAAACAATGAACACATTACAGTAGGACCACAGTATCCACAGGAATCAGTTCCAAGCCTCCCAGCGGATGCCAAAAATGCAGATGTAGTGAAAGCTATACATTGCATGGTTTCTGGATCCCTCTACTGGCCATTTCCAGTGCTCACTGGAAGGACAGATCCTGAAGCTGAGGCTCCAATACTTTGGCCATCTCATGAGAAGAGAAGACGCCCTGGAAAAGCCCCTGATGTTGGGAAAGTGTGAAGGCAAGAGGAGAAGGGGACGATAGAGGACAAGATGGTTGGACAGTGTCACCGAAGCTACCAACATGAATTTGACCCAACTCCGGGAGGCAGTGGAAGACAGGAGGGCCTGGCGTGCTCTGGTTCATGGGGTCACGAAGAGCCGGACACGACTTAACGACTAAACAACAACAATTTTGGGGGCGGGTGTTTAGTATTTTCAGATAAGTGAATCAGCGAATTCTGATTCCGCAGATAAGGGGGCTCCTACTGTGCCTTAAATGCTAGGTTTGAACATTGTTTGGACAATAGTTTACTTTTTAAAAAGATATTGTTTAACCACTTCAGTTAATAAACATTGATGTTTAAGCAAATACAAGAATATGTATGCTATATAATATTATTGTTTTAGTTAAATAAAACAATTTAAGTAGTTCTCCAAATATGAGTGATTAACCTATTAAAATAAAATCAGTTTTGATATAGATGTTTTAGTAATCTGACAGGTTATTATTCTAAATATGAAATGTTCATCTGGTTGCAAATATTAAATATTATAGCTACCAGCAAGAATGAGTCTTTACATTTAAAAATCATGATCTAAATTGAGTCTTACTGACTGATTTAAATCATGACTTAAATCATGATTTAAATCGACTTGATTTAAATCAAATCCACCCAGACTGGTTGTAACTAAGATCTGTTTATTGCTTTGGGAAAAACTCAGGTGGCTTGGAGCCGAGATGCACAGACACAATTATTTTTATATAAACTAAACTGGATACTCAATTTTGGGTGATGGGCTATGTAAAATAGTCATTTGATGACAAATTATATTACCATGTAGTTGAAGATTATCAAAAACAGAAATCAAGCGTCTTGCTAGGGACCTTTGAACTTCCAGAATGTAGGTAGTCAAGATACAAGGGGAAAGAGTGTGAAAAGAACCATAAGTCAGCCAGATGGTACAACTCTCAGAGATGTGGAATGTTAGGTTGTCAGTTGGAAAAGAAAAATGGAACATATAGAGTAAGGTAAGGAGTTGTCTTTGATAAGCCCCTAACAAATCATGGTAGGCAAAGGGGTGAGAGAGGCTGGCCACTGTTTGTGTTATGTGTTGTCAAGTTGGAGCAGACTTATAGTGACCCTAATACGGTTTTTAAAGTAAGTTATTTAAGGAGTGGTTTTACCAGTTCCACTACCCCAGTGGGTTCCCATAGCCAAGTGGGGATTTGAACCCTGTTCTCCAGAGTCCTAGTCCATCATACTATCCACTACATCACATTGGGAAGCCATTGCTACATCACCAAAAAGGAGAATAAGCATCAACAAAATGGAGAATATTTTCATTCTAAAACTGCATGTACAGTATATCACAGGAGTACACCCCCTCACATATCATAAATATTTTAGTATAGCTTTCATGTGACAACACTGAAGAAATGACACTTGGCTACAATGTAAAACAGTGAGTATACAGCTTGTATAACAGTGTAAATGTGCTGCCCCCTCAAAATAACCCAACACATAGCCATTAATGTCTAAACCGCTGGCAAGAAAAGTGAGTACACCCCTAAGTGACAATGTCCAAATTGGGCAAACCTGTTCCATGGCATTAAATAAGAGGAGCAAAAACAAGGTTACACTGATTGTTTAGAAAAGTTTCTGAAGTTAATCACTCAATCTGGTGAAGATTGAGTGTATAAGAAATAAAGCTGATAATTTGGAAGTCCCAGATTCTAATCATGCTCATGGTGAACTCACTGATGGCCTGAGGCAACTCATTCTACCACCTTTATCCCTGCATATATAAACAGAAAAATACTGACTGACCTCACAGATTTGTGGCAAGAATTCCATTATAGTGTCTCAGGTATTGCGACTACACACCACCAAGATATAAACTCTACCTATTATTACTGTTACTAATACTGCTTTACTAACACAAAGGTGAGGGAATGGGACAACAGTCAAGGGAATAAGAAACACGTAGGGAGTTATCCGCGAACATTTAGTCAGAAATAAGTTCCCCTACCGTGAACGGGCTGCCGCCCAAGAGCCTAAAAGGCTGCCTCCCAAGAGGGACGAGGCCGAAGGAAAGCCAAGCCTTGGGGATGGAGTCTGGCTCACCCCAGAGGGACCCCCAGCTGGATCAAGGTAAACACGGCGGGTGGAAGCCCCCCCCCCGAGAGAAAAACAAAAACCCCAACTCAAGCGGATCCAACCCACCTTCAATGGCGATGACATGCTCCCGGATCTGGTTCTGCAGCGCCGGCTCTTCCACCCGCTCCAGCAGCTCGTAAATGGAATAGATGTTGGGGTGCACCGACTCGAACCGTTGGATCTCCGCCCGGATGGCCGCCGAATTGGCCAGCTGCTGCTGCTGTTGGTGCTGGTAGTTCATGACGGGGGCGGCAGAGACCTACCAACGACTGACGGACCCACCGCCCCCCCCCCCGCCCGACTGACCGGCCACCCGGCCGGCCGACCGGCCGAGCAAGCGACCGACCGTCCACCCCACCACCACCACCACCACGGCGGGCGGGCGGGCGGCCGCCCGTTAGTCACCCAGCCAGCGCACGTCAAGCGCAGGCACCCTGTCAGTCCATCCTCAGTCCAGCCAAGGAGGCCACGAAGAGCAGGAAACGGCTCAGCTGGGCGCGAAGGCCCAACCCCGCAGGAAAGGACCGGGCAGCCACCGGCGACGTTCCCGCCCCCCTCCTCCTCCTCCTCCTCCTCTCCGCGACGCGTCCGAGCCTCGGCGCTGCTACCGTCCAGGCGCGTCCGGCGCAATCGCAAACACCCAGCGACAAGGCAGTCCTAGAGAAGAGGCCCCGCCCCTCCATAGCCCAGCCAACCAATCAGAAGGCAGAGCTGGAGGCCTCTCCTCTGCTCCTGCCTACGCCAGGCCGCCTGCCTTTGCGTCATGACGCTAAATCACTTCGGGAACCGCACCAGCCTTGCGGACCGAGAGATGGTTGCGGGGCGGGGGGGGGGGGGAGCATCCTTGTGGTTTTCTGGGAAATGGAGTTTTCGTTGAATTAGCTAATTTCTACCATTTCCTCTGATCCTTTTCTCCTTTCTGACGTCAGTTTCCTCAAAGTCGCTACCGTTGGGAGGCGGAGAGGAAGACAGAGGCTTCCTTTTGCCAGCGGAGAGGTTGTCCCGCGATTTGGTAGGTCGCAGGGGATGATTGGCTGGTGCCGCGCTCTCTGTGGGGAATTCAAGGGCAGAGCCTTTGCCTTACGGACGAGCAAAGAAAGGTGCGAGCCAGCCCGCCCAGCTGGAGCCCGGTTGCATGAAGAACAGGATGGCTCCAAGTCGCGCGGGAAAAGTGGGCACGGAGGTGGTCCAGAGCAACGATGTTTAAGAGGAAGAATGGAAAGTTCATCATTTATTTATTCATTTCGTTTCATTTCTATACCGGCCTGTTATTGCAAATGTACTGTCCTGGGTAATGAACAAGCTAAAAGCCAAACAGATAGACAATAAATCGAATGATAATGTAAAAGAAAAGTAAGATAGACGTATCAAATACCGAAACAGGTGGCGCGGAACATAAACTTAGGACTGGCTTTGAGAATTTGTGTTTTATGTATTCTCCTGTGTTCTTCTGTATAAGTGTGGAAATTTTTTTGTTAAACTGTACTATGCTGTAGTGTTCTGTAACAAAGACAGTGCTTGTTAGGTTTGAAAATGTGATTCTTTGAATTAGCAGTCTTAATTCACTACTGAAATTGTTATAAAATAAACGGTGGGATTTACAGGGTCCCTTTGTTGGTGACCTTCTAGTGGCACATCTGCCATTGGTTCCATGAAAGCCTGCACTGAAATACAATTGTTAGCCTTTAAAATGAGGCAATATTTGGGGTCTTCTCTTTTCTTTTTTGCCAACATTCAGACATGCTCTTTTGATTGTTTAATCCAACCTCACTTTTTTTTAACATACCACACATCCCATAGTGCCAATATAAAGCTTAGGATAATACCCTTCTAAGATCTCTATGCTACATACTACTGTCAAGTGCATTCAGAGTTATAGTCACTCTAGGACAATTTCCAAGTATGTGATGTGTTTAAAAATTATCAATATTGCTAGTGCCATCCATTTCCATTGCTGAGCAAAGTTGCCACACCCTTGTTAATTGCACAACAGGTGAGCTAAACCAGATGAGGGTAAATTGATGGGTTTGTCCCTCAGTAATTTCATGGGACATGCCTATCATAGCATGTGAAGACTGGCACAGATGAAAAAGCAGAAGCCAGACATGATAGATGGGGGGGGGGGAAATTCCTACAGAATTCAATTTTAAAAGAAAGTTTAAAATATACGCAACAAATAGAACACACATCATAGTGCAACAAGGTCACTAACATAAACTCTCTTATCACAGTTGGGATATCTATTACATGAATATACTTGTTTGACACCTTCATTGTTGGATTCCTGCATTGAGCAGGAAGTTGTATTCTATTTCCTTATAGACCTCTTCCAACTCCTTGATTCTATGATTATGGATCCATCCAAATTAGCCAAACCAGAAATGTTCTTGTGGTACATGGAGAGCAGGATGAGGAGCTTAGGAAATCCTGGCGAACCACTGTGTACAGCCTCATCTTCAGTTGTCTCACCTTAGTCTCGCCACTAAATTTTGATAGACACTGGGAGGAGAGTGTGAGGATCATGCACAGGTCTTCCTCATTTTAAACAAATCAACATGTAAGTAATTGTCATTTCACTTCACCATTCCCTTCCCAAAAAGTCTTGTGGCATTGGGCAGGTACTGGAAGCTGTAGTTGCAGACTTGCACACAGGCAGCTCAGGTATGGGGTAACTCCCAGGTGGATTGAAGCAGCAGCAGATTCAGCAGCCCCCTGAGTATCTGATCAGCCCTTTTCCATGTTGAGGAAGGGCTAGAAAAGGTGCCCTAAACATCATATACTTCACTATAATCTGGACAGCTAACCATGGTTGGTAGGATCTCACAATTTGCAGTAGGAACTTACAAAACAGAAGAAGAAAGTTTGTCCTGACTACAATTGGGGAATGGAATATTCATCCCCTAACACCCAGAGTAGCAGACCTGAGAGGAGAATGGCTTGTGGCCAGAGAACTTGGACATTATAATGTTGACAATGTCACCTTTAGTGAAATGAATCTCCCAGAAGAAGAACAACTGGAAGAAATCGGTGCTGGCTACATCTTCTTTGAGAGAAGTTGCCCAAAAGAGCCCCGCAGTGAAGTTTTGCTGTTCAGAACCAGATTATCAGCAAACTTTCCTGAAAGGTATCACAACTACTTGATGACTCTTAGACTCCCAGTTTCTGCAAATATATACAGTATGATATAATTGTCAGCATGTACACTCCAACCATGACCAATAATGGTTACATCAAAGGCAAATTTCATGATGATCTTCACTCCACCCTGGATAGTGTGCCAAAATCATCCAGATTGATCATCCTTGTTGACTTTAATGCCCGAGTTGGCTCAGATCATCAAATGGGAAATAGAGTAATTGGAAAGAATGGCATTGGAGACTGTAATAGCAATGGTTTGCTTCTCCTTAGGATATGCAGTGCATATGATCTGCTAATCACAGATTATTTCAACTTTGAAACCAAAATAAAGCAACATGGACGCATCCATGGTTCCAACATTAGCATCTATTAGACTACATCATTATTATACATAGAGATAGACAAGATGCACACATTACTAAAGCTAAGTGTGGACAGTCCATCAGCTATTCATTCTCAAAATAAACATCCAGGTAAAATTGACACAATGTGCACAAGGAAAAAAAGCATCCAGGAAGATAAATGTCTCCAAGCTCAGCCACAAGGGATCCAGTTTGATTCTCAGTACAAAATTAAATGTAAAGATCGATCAAATCCTAGCTGGAAGCAGAAATATTGATGGTCAATGGAAAACTCTCAATGATACCATACTGTAGGTGGTAAAAGGTGACCATACCTATTTCAAGAAATGTAGACACCAGGTAAAATCCCTCAGGATGTTAAAGATAATCATACACCTTTACGGGGAAAAAAATCAACCATCAACTCAGCACAGCCACCAAGGCATCTCTCTTGTAAATACTGCTGGGAAAATTCTGGCATGAATCCTTCTGAATAGCACACTTGGAGAGGGGGCTCTTATCAGAATCCCAGTGTAGGTTTCATAAGAAATGGACTTTTGAAATGATCTTTGCAATTCAATCGTGACAAGAAACATGTCAAGAGCAGCATGTCAGCCTGTCCAGAACATTCATAGATAATGTATGCTTAAAATATAAACATGCTTAAAATATAGTTTAAGGTTGTTCCAACTTTTCCTGGATTGGGTTCAGTGAAACCATCATTATTCCATCCATGTTCATGTTTTACTTCCTATGGAATGGCTGGTAGACACCCATTTCTGACAGTTGGACAATTGATGCCTGTGAAGTGATATGATGCAGAAGCAGAAAATATTTTAGCCACAAAAAAACAACAACACCTGTTAGTGAAATATTTACTAGTGCATTCATAAATATTTTTAACTCAGGCAGCCCTTTTGCTAATTTGTTTCTTCACAATTAGATAACTAACTCAGTGATCGAGTATTGCATAAACGTCTTTGAAAGTTGTAGTAATAATAGTAATCCTAGTCATTTTACATAAAGTGTACTATTTACAAAGCACCCCTAATCCCAATAGAAGTAACATTTGGTTTCAGTAAAATAGGTCAGTGGGGATTCATTAGGGCTCGGACCATTACATTCTATTGAAGTAAAATGGATTAACTCACACGTGTGTGTTTAGAATCCTACCAAAACAAGGGTATGCATGTTTCCAACAGAGGATTTTCTTGGCCTACTCAGATGTGTGTACGCGCACACACATACCACAAATACATCACCCTTACTCTAATTATATCATCTTACGACTATGAAGGATGGGGAAAAGACAACTGCAGGGATGTCCTGGAGCAGGACTTCAAATTTGCTCTTTATTCTACACATCGAAGCAGTCTGAAACAGAGGGCTGTAAAATATCAATAGGTCACAGCCCTTCTCCCATCATTAATAATCCCAAATACCTTATTCATTTTTTCAAAACAGGAGGTGGACTTCTATGTACTCCCAATTTTCATTCTGTGAATTTTTTTTGTGGTCTATTGTATACCACTCTGGAAGGTTTCAGAGGCTGAAAATTGGCCCCTGGACCTGTCAGACTTATTCTTCTCCCCAGTGTAAAAAGACAAATGAATGTAACTTAAAGGGACAGTAAGATGTAAGATTTGTATTTATCTTCTAGTTCTTTTTGTTTTTCTTAGCAATGTATCCTCATACTTTTGGAGCAGACTTGGAAAGATTTTGTCACACTACTGCAAGTAGGCCCTCAAACAATTATCTCTGGCATGGGCATCAAGCTGTTGTGTAGGCATTTTTTGTGAATCATTCTTATTTACAACAGTGCATTTACTGCGCTTTGTTCTTGATCTATATATATATTAACTTCTAGTGCCTCCTTGGCTATCAGCCAATGAAAGACTGAGCAGCAAAGCACAAGTATCCTCACATTTTATTTTTGGTTTTATTGCTGGAAATGCTGGAATTGTGTGCATATCAAGGAGAGAGTATCATAAAATATAAAACAGAAAATATAGATACTACAGGGTTTCTGCATAATTCCTGGATCACTTGTGCTGGTGCAACTAACACTTGGTTGCCTTTTGGACTCTTGACGTCAACAGGGACTTTGGCACAGGCCCTCTGTTCCTCACAGGTGACAAAGCACATTGTATGTCGGCACCTGACTATGTACACTTCACATAACATACCCTTCTACTTGTATGCGCTTGTAAATGGTGGCTGGGAGCTGAATTCAAGGGACTACAACTGGAACCGTGCTGTGCTCTTGTGCTTTGGTCACATAATTGCAATTTTTTGGCCTCCTACATGGGACAAAAATGAACTAATGCTTTTAATAGTGTTGTAAGCTTTGTCCATGGGCTGAATGCAGTTGAAAAGAAGGCTTTGATACACTGAATGAATATGGAGATAGGGTGAGGTTATGACAGACAATTGCTCTTCTGTCCTCACGCAAAACAAGCTTTTTAAGAAGCATGTCTCCCACAGTATCTTTGGCATGTAATATTATGTTCTCTGATACTAGCTTTAAGCACTACTGAAATACTTTAGAATATTGCCGAACATCCATTCATTGGAATTTTCCAGCTCCACTCCTACCCACTTGTCTTCTTCACAGCAGTTTCCTTGCTTTTTTATAAGCTTTCATCCTGTTTTTGCAACATAACGTCTAGGAGGAATAATGGAAAATTGAACAGTATCCTTGCAATGTTTTGAATGTATTTTCCTTGTAGCCTCCTTTCTTCAATAACTTCTTTTCTCAGTAGAGAAATATATTTAAAAAACTCATTCATTGCAGCCCCATTCCTCAAATAACAACTGTTTGGTCTCTTGCTAAAGAAATAAAGAATAGTCACTGTTTAGCAATCTGTTAGCTAATATGCAGATTGATTAAACAGAAGGCACAATCCATATGCTTCTACTCCCAAATAATTAGTATTGGCCAGTATCCTGTTGTGATACATGATCAAAGAGTATTGACTAAGCCTTACTCCCATTGTGGCAAACTCCCTTTTGCATGCCCAGTATCACACCAGTTGTGTCACTGGTTATACAACCAGATGTACGATCAGTTACACAAAAGAGGGGCTGTTTGAACAGGTGAACACTTAGCAATTTCCTTTATTGTCCAAATAAGACACTGGCCAGTGATTCCAATGTCCCTCATTCCCAGGTGATAGTTTTAGAAGAGGTAGTCCTGTTAGTCTGTGCTAGCATGTCAGGCAAAACCAAAAGAAAAATAAAAAATTAGGAAGTCAAAAATGTTGTGACACCTTAAAGACTAACTGCTATATTTTAATGTAAGCTTTCATGGACAAGTCCACCTCTTCAGATAAGAAATTGACTTGTTCTCATTTTCATCTTCTTTATTTTTTATTTTTCTTTATATTCCCAGTTAAGTTCTATAGGATTCAGCCTCAGAGGTCAAATGGATAATTCAGATTCAGATCCAGTAGGCTTCCACTTGACAGATGACAATTCAAACAATACGTGGCCATGTTGTTCATGAGCCACTTGTGAATTTGCCAAGCATGTCTGGATGGACCATTTATTGGAGACGAGAGTCTTCATTAACGGCTTTCTCTACTAGTGTCATATTGTTATCAAAACAAAATAAAACAAAACCAGGGTGTACATTTTTATAGAAAATGGGAACATGAACATTACTTTTTCATATTTGTTGCCTATTTGTATTGTTTTTACTCTCTTCTTTCACACTGTGGTGTTTTACATTTTTATTTATTTGCTGTATTAATTGTGGTTTCTATTTTTGATATTTTGCAGGCTGTTCTGGAAACCTGTTGAAGCATTGTGCTTTCCAGGAAACCTGTTGAAGGATTGGGCATTGTGAGTGGGTTCAGGTCTCACTCCCTGTGGTTCCTCAGTTTTAGCCCCCCAAAATGGTGAAGATTCGTTTTTATGCAAAAATGTTTTATTAATCAACAAAGAAGTGTCTGTGGGGCCAACAGGCTTCTCCAACAGGTCTCTTGTGGACTAACAAACTTTCCATTTGGGTGTGGCAAAAGAATTTACCAACGAGGGTTCACTCCAAATCACTCGCGGTCGGTGGATTTCCATGTAGGATCCCATAGCCTTGGACAAATAGTCCTGCAGCATGGGTGTCTTGCCCGTTCCCCTTCGGTGGGGGTTGTAGGATGACTGGTCAGTGCTGGTCAGCTCTCCTTCTTCCAGAGATCTCTCTTTTTGGGATACACGTACACTGTCCATTCTATAGGCTCAGCCCCTTCCAATTGTACAGCAATACGTACCTCCCTTCTCTCCCTTTATGGGATCTAGTCTCTCCCTGTCTATTTTATTCTCTGTTCTCTTCACCGGGCGGTATTGCCGATGTCTCTCTTATCTCTTTGAGGGGAAGTTTCATCTTAACTTTATCCCAAGTCCAGAGATCCTCCATCTCCAGCCACCCCCATCCTATCGGAATGTCCTCCTCCTCCTCTCTCTTCTTTTTCTCCTCCTCCTCCTGTTCTACCTCCGTTTCCCAATCCACCTCTCCTTTTGTTCCCTCCGCTGCCTCTGTTACTAAGTACCCCTCTGCTATTGGGAGATTTGTCTTGTCCGTTGTTTTCCCACGCTTCTCCTCTCTCCCGCTCTTTTTCTCCTGCAATCCTAGATGGGTCATTGTTGGCAGTATGGTATAAACAGTCTTGTAGCCCTTGGTAGTGGATGATTGAGGGGACGGCTCACCCTCTTCCTTAAGAGCTGTTGCTTGTTCCTTCTCACAGGCATACATCACATTATTCAATATAGGCTTATAAAAAAGAAAATTCTATTTCATGTGTTTCCATATCTATTCTGGACAACTACAATTTGAAATCAGTACTTACAGCTTAGAAGAGTAGATATGTCTTGATCACAGCTTTCTCATGCACTGACTACACATGCAACACAATTCAGTCCAGGGTGGGACAATATCCTATGCCAAGTGCAGTTCTCATTGCAGGACATACTTGAAACCAGTCCTACAGCTTTCTCCTTAAAGCCCCTGTGGCCCATGTTATGGATGAATTGGTCCTCAGGATGGGCAAGGAGTGACAGCTTGAGAAGAGGGAGCCTGCCTATGTAATTTGCACAGTCCAACAGTGTCATCCACTTGTTTTGCCCTTCAGATTTCTAGAGTGGCAGCCTTAACAATTCAGGGCAGTTAATTGTTTTCCATGTTATGCTATGGCAGTAGCAAGCACAAAAGGTTATTTCACTGCTCTTGTAGTGTGACATATAGCAGAACTATCCATGAACTATATTATGGCGTGGGAATATGGTGGAGTGGGAGAAAACATATATGTTCACAGGATTGGTAGTGGTCAAGTATTGTATGTTGTTATGTCAATTCTAAGTTTTAGTTTATTTTTGTTAGTTTGGTGGGAGGAGAGGTTGCACACGGGGCCTATTAAAAGGAGAACTTTTGAACTCACATGGGTAAAAGAATAAGACTTGCAACTTTAAACGTGAAAGGTCTGGGATCAATAGTGAAAAGAAGAATAGAAGCTCTACTGAAGAAAAATAAGCTGGACATTGTCTTTCTGCAGGAGACACATCAATCAGAAGATGGAGTCAATGAATTAAAGATGAACAATATAGACATATATGAAAAAAACTTTGGAACCTCTAAATCTAGAGGTGTGGCAATTATAATTTTTAAAAACTGTGAATTTAAAGTGAAACAGATAGTAAAATATTGTAATGGTAGATATATAATAATACAAGGTAAAATGGGGTTGGAAGAATATACTTTGGTTAATGTTTATTCACCTAATAATAAACAGGGAGATTTTTATGATATGGGTTTTAAAGAAATGGAAAAGGTAAAGAAAGGTTATGTTATTATGGCAGGAGATTTTAATATGGTTATGGATAAGATAAAAGATAAAACTTTTTATGATCGGAATGATATTCATCAAAGAAACACAATATTGAGCAAGAAGGTAAGAAATAATCAATTGAAGGATATTTGGAGAGAAATGAAAGGTGATGAAAGAAGATATACTTATTTTTCAGCTGTACATAATAGTTACTCTAGAATAGATTTTATATTTACATCTCAAGATTTAATTTCTAAGATAGTTAATACTGAAATTAACTCCATTAAAATAACAGATCATGCTTTGATGTCAATAGAGATCGAAATTAAAAAAGATTATAAAGATTCTAAAAGGTGGAGAATGGATAATAATATTTTCCAATACTCAGAGGTGATAGAAAAGATAAAGAAAGAATGGTTAGAATTATGGATAATAAATAAAGCAGGAGGTATGAAATTAGGCCTGTTGTGGGACACAATGAAAGCAATTTTGAGAGGAATAACAATAAGGGAATCCTGAGAGAAATGTGAAAAAATTGGAAGAAGATCTGAAAAATTTAGAAAATAGATTTTTTTTAGAAAGAGATAGAAAGATATTGGTAGAAATTCAAGCTAAGAGAAAGGAATTAGATAATTTAGAAAGAAAGTTCAGAGGAATTTTTTTGAATTTAATAATAAAAATTAAAAATTATTAGCTAGAATTTGTAAAAATAGAAGAGTAAAAAACACAATTGGGATAATTAAAGATAGAACAGGTAAGAGTTGTAATATAATGAAAGATAAATTGAAGATTTTTCATGAATTTTATCAGAAATTATATAGTGGAAATAATGTAATGAAAGAGAATATAGAAAAATATATAAACGAGAATTTAAAAATTAAATTATTGGAAGATGATAAAAGAATATTAGAAGAAGAGATTAAAGAACAAGAAATTGCGGAAGTTATTAATAAGTTGAAAAATGGTAAAACACCAGGCCCTGATGGATTGGATCCAGAGTATTATAAGCATTTTAGTTCCATTTTTATACCTAAGTTAAAAATGTTTTATAATAAAATAATGGAAGGAGAGACAATGCCAGCTTCTTGGAAACATTCATTAACGATTCTTATTCCAAAACCCAACAAGGACCAAACGGATCCGGGATCTTATAGGCCTATATCTTTAATAAATCAAGATGCCAAGATTTTCACTGCTATATTAGCAAACAGATTAAATAGATTTATAGCAAATTATATTAAGGAAGATCAGTGTGGTTTTATTAAGGGAAGACAAATGGATAATTTAACTAGATGAGTTTTGAACATTATATATGAGATAGAAAAGGAAAAAACAAAGACAATTGTTTTGTCATTAGACATATTTAAGGCTTTCGATTGTGTTGAATGGCCAACATTAAAATTCCTAATAATGGGTTGGGGATATGGTAAAAAATTTACAGGGGTTATAGACCAATTATATTCTGATAATACTTCAGAAGTAATAGTTAATGATGGTTTAACTGAACAGATTTTTCTAGGTCAAGGTACGAGGCAAGGCTGTCTGTCCACTTTCACCAATATTGTTTTGTATGGTTATAGAATTGCTAGCTGTCATGAGTTCAGCCGAAGAAGATCTGGAATCTGAGGGGTTAATTACAGCTGAGGAGAATGCTGGGCAATCAGAATCGCAGGCAGCTGAATCACCACCAGATTCTCCTCCCCCAGTAGCCAAAGTAAGGGAGAAGCTTCGGCAAGGACTCATGACACGAAGATCTGAAGCCCGCATGAATGCTTCCCATAGGAACATCAGGTTGACCAGCCCTGAGTTTTAGCAGGATGAGGTGTTTAGATGACTGTTGTTGCTATAAAATCTGCACCCAGAGGCTTGCAAGCTTGTGGAAGCAACAAGTCAACACCCTGGCTTGCATCCACGCTCCTGCTTATCTTGGACCTTGTTTTCTGGACCCTTGACTTTGGACTCTGACTTCTGACTACGGTTTGTGTTTTGGCTCTGGCATTTTGGTATCTGCTTTGCATCTTCTGGACTTTTGATATTGAACTGGTTTATTGGACTTTTGCCTGTTAAAACGCCCGGGAACGTGACACTAGCTAACGCAATAAGAAACGATGAAGTAATTAAATGACTAGGAAGAAAGGATACAATTAAGATCAATAAAGATGATTCATTATTGACTATTAAAAACCCAGTAGAAAGTATGGACACTATTAAAAAAACATTTAGAAAAATTTGGGGAAATAACAGGATTAACTATTAATTGGCAAAAAACACAAATAATGATGTTTAATCATAATAAACATGAACAAGAAATGTTTATAAATAAATATAGTTTTAGAATGTGTAATCATATTAAATATTTAGGTATAAATATGGTTAAAACAACTCAAAAATTAAAGGAGAAAATTTTTAATAAACTAAAAAGTGATATTAAAGATAAATTGCAAGAGTATTCTAAATTGAAACTATCATGGTTTGGGAGAATTGCTATGATTAAAATGAAACGATCCAGACTTTGTTACAAATAGTAAGCTGCTTCCGGGCTGGATGAGGATGTGCTGAGGCTCTATGTCAAATTGAAAAGGCCCCCTCATTTCCCCCCAAAAAGATGTTTTATTCTGTTGTTGTTTTAATTTAGAGGTTATTCATAACCAGAAGTTCTAAGGTCCTTCATTAGACCATGCATGAAACCAACACTTCATCTGGTGTGCGCTTACATACTGCTGTGCTTAATTGTTGTACACTTCTTCCTATGTTTGCATGAGTTGTGTATGAGGTACAGACATTCAAGACAATGTGTAGGAGGGTGAACACCAGAGATACCAAAATACACAGTATATTTTAAAAACACCAATGGAGCTGTGTTTTGACATATGACCATTCAGCTGGATGGGGCTACACTCCCTCTGAAAACGCAGGTACACAGCTGCCAGGTTTTGGCAGTGGCCAAGAGTGCATTTGCACAATTAAACTAGTGCACCAGCTGTGCGCATTCCTGGAGAGCTCTGAGCTGGCCATAGTGACACATGCCTTAGTTACATCCTGACTGGATTACTGTAATGCACTCTGTGGGGCTGCCTACTGAAAGTGTCCAGAAACTTCAACGGGTCCAAATTGCAACAGCCAGATTGCTGACTGGGGCTGGTCACAGGGATCACATAACCCCATGTCACAACAGCTCCACTGGCTGCTGATCCATTTCCGGGCTGAATTCAAGAAGTTGGTTCTAGCCTATAAAACACTACATACCTTCGGCCCAAGCTATCTCAAAGACCGCATCTTCCTTTATGAGCCGGCTCTAGCATGAAGATAATCAGGAGACACCTTTCTCTTGGTCCCGCCATCTTTGCAGGTGCATTTGGTGGGAACAAGGGAGAGGGCCTTCCTTGTTGCTGCTCCCAGACTTTGGAACTCTCACAGGAGGCCTTTCCCTTCAGGCAAAAATGATCATGGAGCCTAGGAAAGTAAAATCCGTCACTGCCTCCATATCTTCCCCTTCTATTTGCCAGGAGGTGATGGGGCCAGCGGCCACGATCTTAGTTTTTTTGATGTTGAGCTTCAGACCATTTTTTGGCGCTCTCCTCTTTCACCCTCATTAAGAGGTTCTTTAATTCCTCCTCACTTTCTGCCATCAGAGTGGTATCATCTGCATATCTGAGGTTGTTGATATTTCTTCCGGCAATCTTGATTCCGCCTTGGGATTCCTCCAGTCCAGCCTTTCGCATGATGTATTCTGCATATAAGTTAAATAAGCTGGGGGACAATATACAGCCTTGTCGTACTCCTTTCCCAATTTTGAACCAATCAGTGTTTCCATATCCAGTTCTAACTGTTGCTTCCTGTCCCACGTATAGGTTTCTCAGGAGATATATAAGGTGGTCAGGCACTCCCATTTCTTTAAGGACTTGCCATAGTTTGCTGTAGTCCACACAGTCAAAGGCCTTTGCGTAGTCAATGAAGCAGAAGTAGATGTTTTTCTGGAATTCTCTGGCTTTCTCCATAATCCAGCACATGTTAGCAATTTGGTCTCTAGTTCCTCTGCCCCTTCGAAATCCAGCTTGTACTTCTGGGAGTTCTCGGTCCACATACTGCTGAAGCCTCCCTTGTAGGATTTTGAGCATAACCTTGCTAGCCTGTGAAATGAGTGCAATTGTACGGTAGTTGGAGCATTCTTTGGCACTGCCCTTCTTTGGGATTGGGATATAGACTGATCTTTTCCAATCCTCTGGCCACTGCTGAGTTTTCCAAACTTGCTGGCATATTGAGTGTAGCACCTTAACAGCGTCATCTTTTAAGATTTTAAATAGTTCGACTGGAATGCCATCACCTCCACTAGCCTTGTTGTTAGCCATGATTTCTAAGGCCCATTTGACTTCACTCTCCAAGATGTCTGGCTCAAGGTCAGCAACCACACTATCTGGGTTGTCTGGGACATCCAGATCTTTCTGGTATAATTCCTCTGTGTATTCTTGCCACCTCTTCTTGATGTCTTCTGCTTCTGTTAGGTCCCTACCATTTTTGTCCTTTATCATGTCCATCTTTACACAAAAAGTTCCTTTAATATCTCCAATTTTCTTGAACAGATCTCTGGTTTTACCCTTTCTATTCTTTTCCTTTATTTCTTTGCACTGTTCATTTAAGAAGGCCCTCTTCTCTCAACTTGCTATTCTTTGGAAGTCTGCGTTCAGTTTTCTGTAACTTTCCTTATCTCCTTTGAATTTTGTTTCTCTTCTCTTCTCTGCTATTTGTAAGGCCTCGTTGGACAGCCACTTTGCTTTCTTGCATTTCCTTTTCTTTGGGATGGTTTTGTTGCTGCCTCCTGTACAATGTTACGAGCCTCCATCCATAGTTCTTCAGGCACTCTGTCCACCAAATCGAGTTCCTTAAATCTGTTATTTACTTCCACTGTGTATTCATAAGGGATTTGGTTTAGATTATACCTGACTAGCCCCGTGGTTTTTCCAGTTAAACTTAATCAAATAGATGGTAATTACTCTAAGATGTGCTGGAGAGGGTGCCAGAAAATAGGTACCTATTTTCATATGTAGTGGGAATCTAAGAACATAATTGAAATTTTGGCAATTGGTTTTTAAGGAACTAAATGAAACAAGCAAATTAAACTTAGCTGTATGTCCTAAAATAGCATTTTTATTCCATGTTTGAGGAGGTAGGTAATTGGACAATTAGAGAATTAGTTTCCAACCTGCTAACAGTGGCGAGATTATTGCTAGGAATTGGAAAACAACTCATAATATTTTGTTAAGTGAAGTATAGGAAAGTGTGGTATAGCAATCAACGATAAATTCACATGCAGTATTAAAATTAAGAGGAGATTACTGGCAGAGATATGTTTATAGACATATGAGGAGAATTTATTGATTTTGTATTAATAAAGGGGAAGGGACAAAGCCCTGTCCATACAATTCTGAAAGGGAAACTAGACTCCTTTAAGGGTAAATGGTATAGGTGGTTACTCCGAAATTGTCCCAGTGGTGGGGAGTACTGTGTATGTCAATTGTTTTTTTGTGGGTTTTTTTTTGCTTTTTATTATATGTTTAATGTTAGATGCATTAGATGCATTGTTTTCTTTGTTTGTATTTGTCTTTTTATTAGTTTAATTAAAAAGGGAATAAAGATGGATGTGGTTTTCGCACCGACACAGTTCTTTGCAAGTGCAGAGAAGAACAGGCAATGTCTACTGGAGAATTTGGTTAATTCCTTTTATAATTAGCAGAGTATCACATATAAACAACAACTGCACAGAGAAAAGTGAGAGAATAGTTTAGGTCTCATAAGCCCACACCTTTTCACAGTGACCTCCACTTTATATGTTAAAAATATGGAAGCATTTTAAGTGGGGGAAAAATGTATCTTTACTTACAGATTCTAATAGGAAAAATTGAGTCTCCATATATGGGACAGAACCCTCCATGCTTCTTGCATGTTCAGAGATCAGGAAAGGGGGGGGGGGGAGAGAGACGAATTAAAAAAAAGGGAAGCGAAGCAAACAAACAGCAAGAGGAGAGTAGCAAGTCAGAGGTGGGAGAAAAATGTACTAATTTGTTAGTGGAAAAGGTGAACCCCTTAAGGTTCTAAAAGGCTTCCTTCCACTGATATCCAGTGCTAGAAAGCATGTGAGCTTGTTATTATCTCAACACTGACTGACTGACTGACTGACTGACTGATTTATTTATTTATTTATTTATTTATTTATTTATATACCCTCCATACAAGCTGGTCATCACAAACACTCTTTTCCAACAACACAAGAGGCGACTCTACACATGGACATCACCAGATGGGCAATACTGAAATCAGATTGATTATGTTCTCTGCAGCCAAGAGAAGCTCTATACAGTCAGCAAAAACAAGACCTGGAGCTGATTGTGGCTCTGATCATCAGCTTCTTATAGCAAAATTCAAGCTCAAACTGAAGAAAGTAGGAAAAACAACTGGGCCAGTCAGGTACAATCTAAACCAGATCCCATATGAATACACAGTGGAAGTGAGGAACAGATTTAAGGAGCTAGATTTGGTGGACAGAGTGCCTGAAGAACTATGGATGGAGGCTCGTAACATTGTACAGGAGGCAGCAACGAAAACGATCCCAAAGAAAAGGAAATGCAAGAGAGCAAAGTGGCTGTCCGACGAGGCCTTACAAATAGCAGAAAAGAGAAGGGAAACCAAATGCAAGGGAGATAGGGAAAGTTACAGAAAATGGAATGCAGACTTCCAAAGAATAGCAAGGAGAGAGAAGAGGGCCTTCTTAAATGAACAGTGCAAAGAAATAGAGGAAAATAATAGAAAGGGAAAAACCGGAGATCTGTTCAAGAAAATTGGAGATATTAAAGGAACATTTTGTGCAAAGATGGACATGATAAAGGACAAAAATGGTAGGGACCTAACAGAAGCAGAAGACATCAAGAAGAGGTGGCAAGAATACACAATTATACCAGAAAGATCTGGATGTCCCGGACAACCCAGATAGTGTGGTTGCTGACCTTGAGCCAGACATCCTGGAGAGCGAAGTCAAGTGGGCCTTAGAAAGCATAGCTAACAACAAGGCCAGTGGAGGTGATGGCATTCCAGTTGAACTATTTAACATCTTAAAAGATGATGCTGTTAAGGTGCTACGCTCAATATGCCAGCAAGTTTGGAAAACTCAGCAGTGGCCAGAGGATTGGAAAAGATCAGTCTACATCCCAATCCCAAAGAAGGGCAGTGCCAAAGAATGCTCCAACTACCGTACAATTGCACTCATTTCACAGGCTAGCAAGGTTATGCTCAGCAGTATGTGGACCGAGAACTCCCAGAAGTACAAGCTGGATTTCGAAGGGGCAGAGGAACTAGAGACCAAATTGTTAACATGCGCTGGATTATGGAGAAAGCCAGAGAATTCCAGAAAAACATCTACTTCTGCTTCATTGACTACGCAAAAGCCTTTGACTGTGTGGACTACAGCAAACTATGGCAAGTCCTTAAAGAAATGGGAGTGCCTGACCACCTTATATATCTCCTGAGAAACCTATACGTGGGACAGGAAGCAACAGTTAGAACTGGATATGGAAACACTGATTGGTTCAAAATTGGGAAAGGAGTACGACAAGGCTGTATATTGTCCCCCAGCTTATTTAACTTATATGCAGAATACATCATGCGAAAGGCTGGACTGGAGGAATCCCAAGGCGGAATCAAGATTGCCGGAAGAAATATCAACAACCTCAGATATGCAGATGATACCACTCTGATGGCAGAAAGTGAGGAGGAATTAAAGAACCTCTTAATGAGGGTGAAAGAGGAGAGCGCCAAAAAATGGTCTGAAGCTCAACATCAAAAAAACTAAGATCATGGCCGCTGGCCCCATCACCTCCTGGCAAATAGAAGGGGAAGATATGGAGGCAGTGACAGATTTTACTTTCCTAGACTCCATGATCACTGCAGATGGTGACAGCAGCCACGAAATTAAAAGACGCCTGCTTCTTGGGAGGAAAGCGATGACAAACCTAGACAGCATCTTAAAAAGCAGAGACATCACCTTGCCGACAAAGGTCCGCATAGTCAAAGCTATGGTTTTTCCAGTAGTGATGTATGGAAGCGAGAGCTGGACCATAAAGAAAGCTAACCGCCAAAGAATTGATGCTTTCGAATTGTGGTGCTGGAGGAGGCTGTTGAGAGTCCCCTGGACTGCAAGGAGATCAAACCTATCAATTCTAAAGGAAATCAACCCTGAGTGCTCACCGGAAGGACAGATCCTGGAGCTGAGGCTCCAATACTTTGGCCATCTCATGAGAAGAGAAGACTCCCTGGAAAAGACCCTGATGTTGGGAAAGTGTGAAGGCAAGAGGAGAAGGGGACGACAGAGGACGAGATGGTTGGACAGTGTCATCGAAGCTACGAACATGAATCTGACCAAACTCCAGGAGGCAGTGGAAGACAGGAGGGCCTGGCGTGCTCTGGTCCATGGGGTCACGAAGAGTCGGACAGGACTAAACGACTAAACAACAACAACAAACTGGAGTTAAATACCATCTCCAAACTAACTTATAAAAATTTTTCTTTTATCCTTATTAACATACATTTCAATATTCTAGTTTCCCATATATTTTACTTTCTATACACTTCACTACCTTATTACCAGAGCTCAGTGGTTTAGTTATCTGTCTGAAGAGCCAGAGGCTGGGAGTTCGATTCTCCATTGTGCCTCCTGTGAGTAAAGCCAGCCTGTGTGGCTTTGGCAAGCTGCACAGTCTCAGGGAGCCCCCAGAAGAAGGGAATGGTAAACCACTTCTGAGTATTCTCTACCTGGAAAACCCTGGGAAGGACTGTCATAAGTCAGAATTGACTTGATGGCACCTGATTATTATTTTTTTGGAAACTCAGTGTAGTGTTGTGGATAGAGTGATGGACTAAGGTTCAGAAGGCCTGAGTTCACATCCCTGCTCAGCCATGGAAACTCACTGGGGGCATGGTACTGGTAAAGCCACTCCTTAAATATCTCACTTACCTTGAAAGCCCTGTTAACGTTGCAGTATGTCAGTTCGGACTTGAGGGCACAGAACAACAACAAATTCTTTAATATTTTGTGAGTTTCATTTACTGTTTCTTTTTATTCAATTCTTTGTCCACTGTTCTAATTGAACAATATTATACCATATTTCATCTTTACATATCACTTCTTTCATTTGTCCTTTGTTCTTTATTTTTTCTAACCAATTATTTAGTCTAATAATTTGTCTCTTTACTAAGAGTTTTTCAATCAATCCTTTTAGGTTTTCTGGGAATTTCTATAACTCTGTCACTGAATGTAATGGGGAGACTGGTGAGATAAATAATTTTCTATATCTATTCCAAATTATTAGTATATTTTTACAGAAGGGATTTTCTGTATTTTACCATATATTTATTATCTTGTATAAAGAGAAAGTTTGCCAGATTCAGATGTAATTCTTATGTTTCCATGTTCAACCAAATTAGTTTATTGGACTGAGACATACTATCTAATTTATGTCTTAATTGATTAGCAATATAGTATAAGCTTAAATTAGAAAGGCCCTATCCTACAACTTTTTGAGATTTATATCATCTCCATTTATTAATCCTTGACTTCTTATCTCCATTACAACATTTATTAATTATGTTTTGCCAGACCAACTCTTCACTAATCTTTATTGGTAGCACTATAAATTAAAACTTTATCTTAGATAATACCTTCATTCTACATGCTGCAATTCTGCCAAACCATGACAATCCAATTTTGCTTAAATCATCAAACTTATTCATAATTATTTGTTTCAATATTTTATAATTCTTTTCTTACAGTCTTTCCAAATTAGTTGGAATATTTATGCCTAAATACTTGATAGTCTTTTGACTATTAGCATCTATTTCTTTCCTGATTTTATTTATTTCCTCTTTGTTATGATTGGACACCATCATTTCTGCCAATTTATCTATAACCCAGTTATTTCTCCAAATTCTTTGAAACCAGCAGCCACTCCAATCATCATGCCTTTTTTCCTTTCTACTTTACACCATCCAAACACTATTTAATTTTTTACTACTAAGTTTTTCTTCTCCTACTATCCCTATGTCTATTCAAGTGATATCCCCTCTTATCATCTCTTATCTATATTTTTTCCTAATCTATTTCTCACACTTCCAATCTAACTTTATACATATAAGAATACTTTTTAGATTTCCTACTGAAATCTTAACTTTGTTTATCTTCCATGAACCCTCTAACCCTCTGAATTCATTAAGATTTAACTAATCCCCGTGTTATTTCTAACTATCCCCTCCTTAGCTAGCTTTGGAGTTACTTCCACCCTTATATTTTAATATTGTCTCTATTTAACCTCTTCCCTTTCCCCTTCCTGACTTATAATTACCTCCTTTTATGGGTAGAACATTATGATCTATGAAGAACTTCAATGTACCATTTCTCTTCCTTTCCCTCTCCCTCACCTTCCATTTTAATATTGAATCCCCTTGGAATTCTTACTACTATAACTTGTTTGTAATAAATAGTTCAAATTCAACTCCCCATCAAGCTTACCTAAACTTATCTAATAAAATACGTTAACCAATCTTAGTAGTGTTCATGTGAATTAAATCTTCACATCAATGTCCAGATACCTCTTCTTCTTGAAACATTTTTATACCATTTTTATTTCAAACACATTGCCTGATTCTGCTGTGGGCAGTCTCTCTACCACACCTAGAAAAGCAAAGCTGGGGGCGGGGGGCGGGGCGGGCGGAATGTTCCATTTAAAGTGATGCAGCAAATACTTGCTATCAAATGCACACTTTGAAAAAATATTTCACTTACTTAGCCCCTCTAGGAAGCCAAGGAAGTGATTGATTTACCAATATTCTGAAGTAGTTGTCTTATTAAGCCACTTCATGGTATTGACAAAGGCTGCTGCAGACCAAATAGGGTCATTTGAGGTCTACATGCTATTTGGATGTAAGGATCACACCAAATGGCATACCAAATCTCCTACTGATCCTATTTAGCCCGATCCAGCCAAGCCATGTAAAAAAGCCCTTAATACGCTAAAGTAACTTGTAACTAGGGTAGGACAATTTGGATCAATGGAATCTATGGAACAGCTGAGTCACCAAATCCCAACTGATTCAATGGGTCTACTCTAGTATGACTTATTACACTGCACATTACTTACTACACATAGAGTCCCCTATGGGGAGAAGGGCAGCATGTAAATAATTTTTAAAAATAAATAATTTAAGCAATAGGATTTCGGCCATCAAATGCTACATCCACCTGTTTTGCATGGGCTGACATATTCACCTGCAAAGAAGCATGGGGTCAAGACTGTAGTTCTTAGTGTTTGTGGTTATGTGTCCCTATTAGCTTCTGGCAGCTTTCAAAGAATATTGTTCCTTGCTGAGATCTTCTGTATTTGGCAGTGTTTCTTACAAATCAGCATACAACCGAAAGTAACACCTAGGTGTTGTTGTTGTTGTTTAGTCGTTACGTCGTGTCCGACTCTTCGTGACTCCATGGACCAGAGCACGCCAGGCACTCCTGTCTTCCACTGCCTCCCGGAGTTTGGCTTTGGCCCAACCACTTCATTAGCTCTGGAGCTACTTGTACTTGTCCTCCGCTCTTCCTCAGTAGCATGTTGGACGCCTTCCGACCTGAGGGGCCCATCTTCCAGCGTCATATCTTTTAGCCTTTTGTTTCTGTTCATGGGGTTTTCTTGGCAAAGTTACTGGAGTGGCTTGCCAGTTCCTGCTCCAGGTGGATCGCGTTTAGTCAGAACTTTCCACTATGACCTGTCCGTCTTGGGTGTCCCTGCACGGCCTAGCCCATAGCTTCTCTGAATTACTCAAGCCCCTTCGCCACGACAAGGCAGCAATCTGTGAAGGGGAACACCTAGGTATTTAGGAGCAAAATAGTGATCAGACTGAATGCCCTTCCAGCTAACCTGACGTTTCTGAAATGCCTTATTTCCTAGATGAAAGACACATATTTGAATCTTAGCAAGATTGGGTTTAAGTTGATTTCTATCATATTGTGAGCCAAGGTCTTCTAATACATCTACAAGAACAGCTGCTATCATTTGAAATCTGTCTGACTGAGCAGGAAGTGCAACATCATCAGCATAAATAAAACTTTTGGTGCCTTGAGGAAGTGGTTGGTCATTGATGTAGATGTTAAACAAAATAAAAGTCAGTACACTGCCCCGGCGCAGAAAGAGGAGGGGAAAGTACAGTAAGAAAAGGAGGAATGTGGGCCAAATACACACCAGCTTTGTTTCAAATGGGAATTCAGGCCAAGGCCTTAAGGGAAACTTGTCATGGCCTTGGCGTCCTGATACACCCACTCTGCCATGCTACCTCTGTGTTTCCTTAATGTGTGTGAGAGCCAGGATGGTAAACCATGGTATTGCTTGCAAAACCTACCTAAAATCTCAGCTCTGATTTGGTGTGTTCTTCAGGAACTAAAATTCCATAGACCTTTGCACGTTACCTAAGCAGGTACTGCCCCGCACAACAAATAAAATCAAAATTTTCTCAGTAGTAGTTGAAGGACAAGGTTGGATTTAGTACCACAGATCCCCAACTCAATAAGCAAGTCTTTAAGGGGTGAAGATTTTTATATTTACTAAAAAGCAAAAGGGCAAGATGATATAAAATATATCAAAAAGGTCAAAAGGCCATTTAAGATAATGTTGAGCTAAAACAGTAGGGGGCACAAGAAAATAATAAAACTGATTTCTTTACTAGTAGCATAAGAGACTGCATGAAGACCTGAATCGTGACATGGTAGGGATTTAAACTACCAAGATCTGCTGGATAGCTCAGTGGTTTAGGTATCTGACCGCAGAGCCGGAGACTGGGAGTTTGATTCCGGACTGCACCTCCTCCATATGGGCTAGACTCAATGATCCATAGAATCCCTTCTAGCCCTGCAGTTCTAAGATCTAAGATTATCAAGGTAGTGATAACAGTGACTGAACAAAAGCTGGCTGTTGATGTCTAGCGGCTTCAGGCAATCCTAAAGACCACTATTCCAAAAGGGTTATTGCACAGAGAAACATTTTTAACTAACCTAAATCAGATAGGCCAAGTGCTATAGACTGCATTAAGCAGGTAACACATGAATACAGAGTATCCCAGTAATTTAAATGTTACTTGATATAAATAGCTTATGGGCTATATCAGCTGACCTATGTCAGAATCTGAAACCTCAGAGGATTAGCTTTAATAGCAAAGGAGGCTTTTTTATATGGTTGTTACTATAGAAACAACCCCCTTGTTTCTACAGTACACTCAAATCACCTTAATTAGTCAAATAATTATTAAATAATATTTAGTGGTAACAAACTGAAAATACAGAAGCACTACTAAAACCCCACAATTATTACACATTACAGAACTGAACTGTATTAAATATCAGTTTTCTTTAGTATTGTTTATACACAGCCTGAAAAATATTATGCACAAATAAGAAGACATTGGGAAATAGGTCAAGCACCATCTCAACTGTTGTTATGAACCATCATGTCAACTCCAACTTACAGCAACTTTATGAATGAGGTCTTACGTATGTCCTGTTATTAACAGCCCTGCTCAACTCTTGCAAACTCAAGCCTGTGGCTTCCTTTGTGGAGTCGATCTATCTTGCACTTGGCTTTCTTCTTTTCCTGCTGCCTTCAACTTTTCCTAGCATTATTGTCTTTTCCATCAAGTCTTGGCTTATCATGATGTCTTGAAAGTACAACAGACTTGTTTTCCTCATTTTCCCCACTACAGAGTGTTCAAGCTTGAGCTGATGTTGCACCCACATCATCATCAGCAAATTGATAATTCCAGTTATGACAGGGACTGAGAAATTACTGGAAGACAGCTACTGGGCAGCAGCAGCAGCGAAAGGTGATACTGGTAGAGGATAATTATCCTCATCCTCATCATCTTAGAACTACAATGCTGTAAGGAACACTATGGATAATCAAGTCCAGCCCCTGTCAGGGAGGCACAGCTGAGAATCAAACTCCCAACCTCTGGCTCTGCAGCCAAATACGTAAACCACTGAGCTATTCAGCATTTCACAGACAACAGCAGTGACACTCAAGTTAACTTTTGTAGTACTGCACAGAAGGCAGCAGCAGCAAAGCAGTTCTGAATATTTCTTACCTTGAAAACTCTAATGAAAATATCCTAAATGAAAGAAAAAGTAATGCTGGAACTCTGGAGGAAAGTGGGTAGACATATTTCAGCCATAACTGATCAAAATATTGAGTTCTGTGGAGCTTTGTATACAGTATATTATCTATCTATGTGGGTCCAAATGAACGCTTGCTGCACAAGCAGTTGATATCCTTCCTCATTTCTGTCGCCTTTCACTTTTGCTTCTTGCCTATCTTTAACAACTTTAAGCATTTCTTCCATCGTCCACCTAGGCTTTTCTTCTCCTTTCACTAAAGGAATAGTCTCTCCCCTCCATCCCCCATTCTCCTTTGATAATTAAATTCTTTAAAAAGAAAACTCCAGTTTATGAATGTGGGATATTGTGCTTCGGCATTCGTGATTCAAAAAGCCAAGAAGTGACCCAATATTGTTGCACAATAATGTGCCAGCAGGAAAAAAAATGTGAAGCTTTACATAGCAAAGGGCAGCCTGAATGTTGACAACACTAATGGCAGCAGTCAAGATGGTCTTGTGCTCACTACCAGTCATAAAGTGACACCAAGCAAGGGAAAATCGCAGAAGCTGGCTCTTTTTTTCATAAATTAACTACTTCTCACCCAAACACAAAACAATTGTCAGGGCCATTTTTTGACACGCGTGAATGGTAGCAAGCCCGGTGCCGGTCCGTGTGCTTCGCAGGACCGGGCCACGGAGACAGATCTCCCGCACACCACTCACCCGCGAGCGCGCCACGCCCATCCAAGCATGCGTGCGAGCGCACCACGCCTATCCACGAGTGCGCCCCAATCACCCGTGCATGTGCACCAGCGCACCATGCCCATCCGTGAACGTGCCATGCCCACCCGCGAACATGCCACACCCACTTGTGAGTGTGGGGGTGCCCCTGCCCACCCGCATGGACCTCGCCCCCCCAACTGGTCCGCGGTTCCAAAAAGGTTAGGGACCACTGCTGTAGACCATCTTGACTGTTTTACGGTGGTTCTGGCCCTTCCTGAAGGAAAGAACCAAGAAAATGGTGCTGGGGAACTTCTGTTTGACACCCTAGCCCTTGGCCTACAGGGCCCTCAGGGTTCTGTTTTGTCCCCTACTCTTCATGAAACCATTGGGGGAGATTGTCCAAAATTTTGGGATTTGGTGTCACCAGTATGCAGATGACGCCCAACTCTTGTCTATTCTTTCCATCTAAGTCCAAGGAAACTGTTTTGGCTCTAGATCAGTGTCTGGTGTCAGTAATGGACAGGATTTGGTGGTGGTGAATAAACTGAAGCTTAATCCAGACAAGACAGAGATGTTCCTGGTCAGTTGGAAGGCAGATAAAAAAATAGGAATTCATCTCGTGCTGAACGAGGTTACACTCCCCATGAAAGCACAGGTGCACAGCCTCCAGTGACAAAGGAGTGGTTTCAACCTTGAGAACACATTTGGAAGTGTTATGTGTGCCAACACAAACTGTCTATCATCACTCATAAAACAGCTGCCATGCTAGGCATAGTAACACTCATTACAGAAAGCAAACTATTAATGTTCCAGGACAAGCCTCTTCAAGACACCCACTGCCATTGCCACCATTATGAATGCCTCCTCCCACGTCTGTGTTCATGCTACAAGAATTTATTCTAATGAGCAAATACAACTGTGTTCTTAGAATTCAGTCTTGCTAATTTAACTATTAGAAATCATATTTTAAGAAATGTTTCAATACTGAAATGTTAAATGTTTTCATAGCCCAACTTTGGGGTGAATTGGGGTGAACTTTATGCTGAGTACAACATCCTCCCCCCTTCCCCCCAACGTGATCTCTTGGTTCTTCACAGCTTTTCTGGCATGTTCCCAATTCCACGGGGCTAGTTACTATCTTCTGAGGGTTTGCCTGCATCCATGATTTCTCACTGTTCAGGTTTTTAGAAAACAACATTGTTTTCAGTACTAACTGGTAATGAGAATATAGAGCACAATGGCTAATTGTTATCAAAACAAGTAGCCCATTGTGTTCATTCCATTATATACAGAATAACAAAAGTACAGTAAACTCCTACTACACTGATAGGGAGAATAAACACTAATCAGGGAATAATGAAATAGATTAACCAAGTAAATGAATGTTAATAATAAAACCAACCACAACTTTTGTATCATACACCTCAGTAATGCAAATAGATGAATTTGTACTTTGTTCTGTCTATCTAGGTATATAATAAGTGCAGACTGGACCTTGGGAACAGGAATAGTACCATCCATCCTCGTATGCAGTCTATACTCAATTGTAAGCCCTAATTGTTTCAGTGTGTCTTATTCCAAGGAAAAGGTATATAGTAATGCAGCCTAAACACCATATATGTGGCTGCTGGAACTTCCTTATAATTCAGATTCTCCACACTTCCTCCATCTGTTGTTTCTCTGACAATGTTTCCAGGATATTCCCATAGGCCAGCAATGCGGATTTTGATTACTATGACCTGTATCAGCAAAATAATTCAGAAGCACAGTCTTGACATTATGGAGCAATTTGGAATTACCTAGAATTGCTAAACCTAATTAATATTGTTAGATCTAATTGTGGATCCCACAAGAAGCATATATATTGGAGTTAATTGCTTCAGCTTCACTTATTCACATTTCTCAAAATCTTTGCAAGTATAGACATAAGTAAATAGGTATTGTCTTAACAGTTATACTGCCTTGAACACACCTAATCTCATCTGCAGCAACATATCCAAATTCCTAATGATCATGTTCCAGTCTTATAACAGACATACCTGGAAAAGTCAGGAAGAGTTAAGACCCTGAGAAGCGTGGTCTGTAATGGCAATGGTATCAGCTAATGCCACAGGAATCAGCCAGTCAGGTTCACTGGAGGATTTTAAAATGACTAGCAAAATTACTCGTGAAACTTTTTCTGGCTCTTGGCTCTTTCTCTCTGTAGCTAACCATGTCAGAGAGCTGATCCCAGGACAAAGAGGGATCAGAAACAACCAACTGGCTGTGAGTAGAACTGGGGCTCTAGTGAGCTAATTGTGTCATTCTATTTTCACTGTCTTAATTATCCAAAACTCCCTGCATGTGATTTCTTATTCCTTCCATCTCATTTGTATGTTTAAAACTTGTTCCCAAAGACATGGTCTCTGAGATTTTTTTCTACCTTACGTGAGACTTTTTTGCTTTGAATGCATTTTAACTCTTTTATTCTTAGATATAATAAAGTTGGCCATTTCTTAAATATAATCCAGCTTGTACACTGCCCATCTCCTTGGTTCATGCACTACAGCATTCCCTAGCTAAGAAAAAGGAAGGAAGGCCTGGAGTCTGTTTTGGTTTTCCGCTTGAAGCAACAGAAGCAATTTTGGAATGTGGATCCTAAGTATTTTGGTGATATTTTAAGTTAGAATTTCTATGGCTGCATATTCTCTGGCTCCTCTTGATGAAGCTGGAAAGGTGGTATTGGTTGCTGATTTTTGACCGCTAGGTGTCAGTATTGGCATGCTCCTGTGAATTGGGAGCCTTCTGGATGACAATTGGCTCTATCCTTATGTGACTGCAGAGCATTGCCTGTGTTAGTGTCAGTTACCCATTTATTGATTTCTGTCCATATGTTCTCCAAGCACTCGGCAGTGATGAAATCTTCAACTTTTAACACAGGCAAGATTGAACACACAAGAATTTCTTGCAAAAATATTCTTTTTTCCTTTTACACACTTCTGTACAGTGATCTCTGTCACATTCATATTGAGTTGAATTGTTTTCATCCTTGTGTTTGAATAGGATTTACTTTGTATGTACCTAGAAAACTCATTTAATGAGGAAAATGCTAACTATAAATAAGTAAATAATGTGTGAGTTTTAGAGATCAGAGACATAGCTTTGGCTGATGCTGCCTTGCATAAATGGAGGTGTGAGGCAGATTTCTTGCAGGCAAGAATCAACCTAATGCAACATTTTGGTCATCCTAAACCTAGCATTTTTATATCCATAGTGAAAGCTTAAGTGACTGATGTAAGGTGGGGAGCTTGTGACTCTCCAGATGTTAATGGTCAAATTAGTAAAAACAGTAATAGCACACTTCACTGCTCTGAATGTTTCAATACTTAGCGCTATTATGAGAATAATAATAAAAAAGTTTTTAAAAAGATAACAAATGGTGTGAAGAGGCAGATCCAAAATGGTTTTCAGTATTTGTCTGGAGTATAAATATTTGTTTGGTGCTTTTAAGGCTCCTAATAATGTCAACCCCTTCACGGATTGCTGCCTTGTTGTGGCGAAGGGGCTTGAGTAATTCAGAGAAGCTATTGGCTAGGCCGTGCAGGGACACCCAAGACGGACAGGTCATAGTGGAGAGTTCTGACTAAACGCGATCCACCTGGAGCAGGAACTGGCAAGCCACTCCAGTAACTTTGCCAAGAAAACTCCATGAACAGAAACAAAAAGGATAAAAGATATGACGCTGGAAGATGAGCCCCTCAGGTCGGAAGGCGTCCAACATGCTACTGAGGAAGAGCGGAGGACAAGTACAAGTAGCTCCAGAGCTAATGAAGTGGTTGGGCCAAAGCCGAAAGGACTCTCAGCTGCGGACGTGCCTGGAAGTGAAAGGAAAGTCCAATGCTGCAAAGAAAAATACTGCATAGGAACCTGGAATGTAAGATCTATGAACCTTGGTAAGCTGGATGTGGTCAAACAGGAGATGGCAAGAATAAACATTGACATCCTGGGCGCCAGTGAACTAAAATGGATGGGAATGGGCGAATTCAATTCAGACGATTATCATATCTACTATTGTGGGCAAGAATCCCGTAGAAGAAATGGAGTAGCCCTCATAGTCAACAAAAGAGTGGGAAAAGCTGTACTGGGATACAATCTCAAAAATGATAGAATGATTTCAATACGAATCCAAGGCAGACCTTTCAACATCACAGTAATCCAAGTTTATGCACCAACCACCGATGCTGAAGAGGCTGAAATTGACCAATTCTATGAAGACTTACAACACCTTCTAGAACTGACACCAAAGAAAGATGTTCTTCTCATTATAGGGGACTGGAATGCTAAAGTAGGGAGTCAAGAGATAAAAGGAACAACAGGTAAGTTTGGCCTTGGAGTTCAAAATGAAGCAGGGCAAAGGCTAATAGAGTTTTGTCAAGAGAACAAGCTGGTCATCACAAACACTCTTTTCTAACAACACAAGAGGCGACTCTACACATGGACATCACCAGATGGGCAATACCGAAATCAGATTGATTATGTTCTCTGCAGCCAAAGATGGAGAAGCTCCATACAGTCAGCAAAAACAAGACCTGGAGCTGATTGTGGCTCTGATCATCAGCTTCTTATAGCAAAACCCAAGCTTAAACTGAAGAAAGTAGGAAAAACCACTGGGCTAGTCAGGTATAATCTAAACCAAATCCCTTATGAATACACAGTGGAAGTGAAGAACAGATTTAAGGAACTAGATTTGGTGGACAGACTGCCTGAAGAACTATGGATGGAGACTTGTAACATTGTACAGGAGGCAGCAACAAAAACCATCCCAAAGAAAAGGAAATGCAAGAGAGCAAAGTGGCTGTCCAACGAGGCCTTACAAATAGCAGAGAAGAGAAGGGAAACCAAATGCAAGGGAGATAGGGAAAGTTACAGAAAATGGAATGCAGACTTCCAAAGAATAGCAAGGAGAGAGAAGAGGGCCTTCTTAAATGAACAGTGCAAAGATATAGAGGAAAAGAATAGAAAGGGAAAAACCAGAGATCTGTTCAAGAAAACTGGAGATATTAAAGGAACATTTTGTGCAAAGATGGACATGATAAAGGACAAAAATGGTAGGGACCTAACAGAAGCAGAAGACATCAAGAAGAGGTGGCAAGAATACACAGAGGAATTATACCAGAAAGATCTGGATGTCCCGGACAACCCAGATAGTGTAGCTGCTGACCTTGAGCCAGACATCCTGGAGAGCGAAGTCAAGTGGGCCTTAGAAAGCATGGCTAACAAAAAGGCTGGATTTCGAAGGGGCAGAGGTACTAGAGACCAAATTGCTAACATGCGCTGGATTATGGAGAAAGCCTGAGAGTTCCAGAAAAACATCTACTCCTGCTTCATTGACTACGCAAAAGCCTTTGACTGTGAGGACCACAGCAAACTATGGCAACACAGAGTCCGGCTGTTCTGGGGCTACCAAGGCACTGTGAGGAGCGGGGCTCGGTCTACTGTACCTGGTAAGTGACTGTATTTTCTTTTTTTGGTTGGGGTATTTTTTCTTTCGCCGGTTATGGATTAATGGGTTTTCAATGCATTCCTATGGGAAATGGACCCTCGACCTACGGACTTTTCGACCTGCGGCCACCGTTCCAATACGGATTAATTCCGTAAGTCGAGGGTCCACTGTATATTGTCTCCCTGCTTATTTAACTTATATGCAGAATACATCATGCGAAAGGAAGGACTGGAGGAATCCCAAGACGGAATTAAGATTGCCGGAAGAAATATCAATAACCTCAGATATGCAGGCGATACCACTCTGATGGCAGAAAGTGAGGAGGAATTAAAGAACCTCTTAATGAGGGTGAAAGAGGAGAGCGCAAAAAATGGTCTGAAGCTCAACATCAAAAAAACTAAGATCATGGCCACTGGTCCCATCACCTCCTGGCAAATAGAAGGGGAAGATATGGAGATAGTGACAGATTTTACTTTCCTGGGCTCCATGATCACTGCAGATGGTGACAGCAGCCACGAAATTAAAAGACACCTGCTTCTTGGGAGGAAAGCGATGACAAACCTAGACAGCATCTTAAAAAGCAGAGACATCACCCTGCTGACAAAGATCCGCATAGTCAAAGCTATGGTTTTTCCAGTAGCGATGTATGGAAGTGAGAGCTGGACCATAAAGAAGGCTGACCGCCGAAGAATTGATGCTTTTGAATTGTGGTGCTGGAGGAGACTCTTGAGAGTCCCCTGGACTGCAAAGAGAACAACCCTATCCATTCTAAAGGAAATCAACCCTGAGTGCTCACTGGAAGGACAGATCCTGACGCTGAGGCTCCAATACTTTGGCCATCTCATGAGAAGAGAAGACTCCCTGGAAAAGACCCTGATGTTGGGAAAGTGTGAAGGCAAGAGGAGAAGGGGACGACAGAGGACGAGATGGTTGGACAGTGTCATCGAAGCTACCAAGATGAATTTGACCCAACTCGGGGAGGCAGTGGATGACAGGAGGGCCTGGCGTGCTCTGGTCCATGGGGTCACGAAGAGTCGGACACGACTTAACGACTAAACAACAACAATAATGTCAAACATTTTTTAATTCATCTGAACCTGAATCCTCTTCAAGCAGATGTTTGGGCCTGCTCTGGTCTGGGAGGCAGGATGCTGCTAATACACAGAAAGAAATATGAAAGAACTGGAAAAGTTGTTGGATGGGAAGAACAGTGCTTTTTGAAGTGAAAGCCTGGAAGAAAGTGAGACTGAAAGATATTGGCTGACTACTTGACACTTGAATTTGACCTCTGAGGTCCAAAAGGTGTTCTTGGGCTTCTAATCACCTTTCAAGAGATGGAAAATGGCTGGTCTTATGTTCCTGTTTTGTTCTTTTGTAACACAAGTTCTTTTCAAATGATGGTTGGACTCATTCTTAATGTGTGATAATGGATATCCAGTTTAGAAAATCAATACAAAATGGCATGCTAAAATAAGACTAATAGGCTATCTGGCATAAACTGTTTTCAAAAAAAAAATTCTAGTTGTAAGCTGAGAAATGTTCTTCTCAAATTGTCTCTCATCAGAACTGGGATCTAGTAGATTATATTTTCTTTCTTTCCCTCTGATACACACATACACAAACTTTCGACTCAGGGACAAGATACCTGAAACTTGCTTACTGTGCACCTGGCCAACCTTCTCTTAAAAATCTCCCAAGAATAATAATTATCCTTCTATCTGAAACAAATTGAAAGATAAGACATTTACTGGCTTGATCTCTGTTCAGGCCCATCAGGGTTTCAAGTGGGACGCAAAAGTGACACATGAGGCCTGCCCTTAGTGTCCCTACATCCGTGCACTGCTGTTTCTGTGTCTGTCCATTCAGCATGAAAGTCTGAGGAATTTCTAAGCAAGATACACTTAATGTGATTAGAATCATGATGAATCATGAATAGGAATCTTCCCATGGGTGTTTGAGCATAATAATATGTGCAGTACATGCTGTGACAGACCTGTACAGTTTCTGTACATATGTATGTGTGCACACAAAACAAGTGTGCATGCTTTGTCATTAGCATCACATTTAGGAGCCTGAACACAATATGAAAAGGTGGTGGGTGGTAAAGCTTGCTTGGATGCCTCCCATCCCTACTATGAACCCTCATGTCTTCATGCTGTCACTTGGGCAGGGCATTTCTCAGCCTTTTCTGCTGAGTGAGCAAATCCAGTCACTTCAAATTGTTTTTACTGGGTTCGCCTTTCAGAACTTTCACCATTGTTTTCTACTGAATCCTTCCACCATGCTCATCACCTTCCTGAACTGGGATGTCCAGAGCCAAGAAAAGCTCCTTTTTTGGACTCTTCCTCCTCACATCTCCCAGCCAGACCAGGCTTGTTGGGGGAGCATTGGGGGAGCTGTAGTCCTTACAAATGCATTTTCCAAGCTTTTGTTGATGGCCACCACTATTCCAGACTGAAATGGATGATGAGCTGTATCCTTGTGCATACAAACGTACAAACACACATAAACGTATCATGATAAAAATAGGATCAAAACTATATTTTGTGGAGGCGTGGCTGGCAGATAGCTGCTTGTGCACTTTAATCCACCAAAGCTAAGCAACAGTTTCTTCAAGCGAGGTACGTTAGCTCTGAAGAGTAAATATAACAAACAATGGCCCAAATCCTCTTGCCTAGCTATGCCCGGCACAGCACAAATGAGGTCATGATCACACGCTGGAATTGTTCCTTACTTATGCCCAAGTTAGATCATAGCATACATTTCTGGTCACACGATGCACAGCCATTAGCAATTCATTTTACGTGCCAGCAGTGCAACTGCAGTGCAGTTCCCCCTTACCGGGAAGCCTCTGTTTTTTACTTCCAATGCATTTTGATATATTCCTTAGCAGTAGGGCATGTGTGTATGATCCTATTGATACTTTTTTGAAGCAAATTCACTGGGGAAGGTAGCTGCCGTTCCTGCTGCGCAGCTGCCCTCCTATAATTTAAAAAATAAAATAAAATCCATGTCTGGAGTGTCAATATGTTGGTAAACTTGTATCAACAGCTTTAAAGTCGCATCACTCCACCTACCATCTAGCAAGCAGGGCAGATCTGGGTGGGGGTGCTTGGTCCACTGAGTGCAATGCATTGCTTCCAGAGGCACCAGCACAACAGAAGAAAATCTACCCATCAGGAAACATTTTTTAAAAAATTAAGTTGTGAGGCTGCAGTGCCTCATAAAACAAGAGAGAAAATAAATCGGTACCATGGTGTAGCTGGCCATAATGGTTCAAATTGAAGAAAATGAATTGGTAAAATTAAAACACATTGGAACGCTCATCCAGTTTTATGTACCACATGACCGCGATGTATTACAACACTGGTATGGAATGTATCATTAGAAGTGGGGAACATTTCCTTGGTGTGACCATGGCCCAAGTCACTTTTGGTGGCAAATTGCCACAAGCAAATTGCAAATCACTATAGGCATTAACAGTTGCATACGGAGTTGCATAATTTAGTGTGCAACTAATAATGTTTACAGTTATTTTTTAACTTAGGGGGATTTGTTCCAAAAGTTACATCATTTACATAGATTCATAGGAAGACTTTACCTTTGATTTCAGTGGTTCCCAATCTTTTTCAAGTCATGACCCCCTTTTATAATAGCCGAGTAACTTGCAACCCCCTGCCAAGTTGGTATAAAAAGGCATTTTTAATGGGGTAAAGAAAGCAGATTAAAATATTTTTTTCAGAATACAATTCTAACCTAGTATATTAATATTAATGTAATAATACATAATTATGGGGGGCTATAAATCTACCTCTACCAGATAACATTTGAGAAGGAAAAAAAATGTCAACACACTTTGAGTTTAATTTCCTTTTTTGGATGTGGAAACGACACTCCCTTCATGTGTCCTCCCACCAAAGAAGCCCCTTTAGTGAAGCGTCCACCCCCTCTTGAGCCCAAATAAACACCTTCAGCACCCTGAATCCCCCATGGTTCTTCCCCCTCACCTTTTTGCTCCTCCATGACTGAGGAGGGGCCCAGAGGCATCTTCCCACCAAAGTGCCTTCTCACTTAATTGTGTCATCATCTCCACACCTGGAAGAGTGGGAGACTCAGGCAGAGTGAAAGGGGCCACTGCCATGATCTCTGCCACTGCCACTGATGCAGCAACAACTTTTCAGTCCTGCCACCATCTTGGGCATTGGTGTTCCTGGCATGCACGGTTGAGGTTGCTTCATTCAGCTCAGCTGGGCTAACACTCAGGTCCAAAAGGCTGATGTCAGTCCTGCAAAGGTGGATGAGGAAGAGCAGAGAGAAGCAAGCAAGATAGACTCTTTCAGAGGAGGTAGGAGTGATGTGAATGCATAAAAGGAAAATATGCCAAAGGGGTACAGAAATAATTAAGAACTCTAGGTTGCTTCTATGGATCAAGAGGATTAAAATAAAACAGTACTGTGTATACCATATTTTTATTTTATTTTATTCATACATACCTAACATACAAAACTAAAAACACTAAAAGCCTAACAATAATAAACAAAAAACATCTGAACTAAACATCCATACTACCCCTATAGATCAGAGATTTCGCTGTCGTCTGGTCATCTAAATATCATCAAAGGATTCCACTGAGCACTGATTTGCTATAAACTAATTCTTCCCCTAAGTTCCTGTCTTTTTCTGGGCCCAATTATGTATCAGCTTCCAGCTTTCCTTTACAAAGTCTCTCGGTTGATCCCGTATTGTCTCTGAAAGCATATCTAGTTCTGCAATGTCTAATAGCTTCTTTAATAGCTCATCCATCATTGGTATCTCTCCATTCTTCCATTTTTGGGCCCAGAGTAACCTGGCTGCAATACTATATTTTGTTTTCTTATCAATAATTTCTGGCATTATATTCAATAGTAACATTTCAGGTTTAAAACTTAATTTTTGCTGAACAATCTCTTGTGACATTTCCCAAACCTGTAACCAATTTTTTTTTTTGCTTTTTTGCATGATAATAAGTCCCTGGATTTTTTTTACATTTCCAACAAACATTACTGATCCCTTCTGACATTTTTGCCAGTCTTACCGGAATAAAGTGCCATCTATGAAACATTTTAAGGATATTTTCTCTAAGATTGACTGGCTTAATCATTTTATAATTATCTTTCCACATTTTTGTCCATTCATCAATATCGATATTGTACCCAAGATTTGTGCCCATTTTACCATCACCTCCTTCACCCTCTCATCCTCTAAATCATATTCTAATAGATACGTATACTTTTTTTTAAAAAAAATTATCATTAGTGTAAATCCATAATTCATCCACCTGGACTTTCCCCTCGAAGAAGCCTATATTCTTGTCCTTTTTATATCTTGATTCTAGTTTCAGCATTGACCACCAATCTGTAGCTAGACCCAATTTTTCTAGATCTTGTTTGTCTTTCATGTTCTAATCTTTAGTTAACAAGTCTTTATATGTGAGTAACGCTCCGTTCTGATTCAATACTTTCAATGTGAATGCCTCTATTGTTGCTACCCATATTGGAATTTTCTTATATGTTTGCATTTGAAATTTTTGCCATACTAAGCACAGCACCTTCCTCAGAATATGTTCTGCAAATGTAACTGTTCTTTACATTTCCATACCATACATATGCATGCCAACCCATTTTAAAATCATGACCTTCCAATTTCAATATTTTGATTTTCTAATGTTATCCATTATTTTATCCAGACCATAGCACATGCCTTATAATATAATAGCCAATTCGGTAATCCTGAGCCACCTCTTTCTTTTTAAGTCTTTGCACTATTCTAAGCTTTATTCTTGGTTTCTTAGCCTTCCATACAAATTTCGAAGTCAGGCTGTCCAAGTCCTTAAAGTATTTATAATTTAATAAGATTGGTAAATTTTGAAACAAAAATAGCAGTTTTGGTAAGATCATCATCTTTATTATCGAGATTCTTCCCATCATTCAGGTTTGTAGCTTATTCCATTCCTCCAAGTCTGTCTGTATTTCCTTCTGTGTTGTAAGATAATTTTCTTTCATCAAATTGCTTGGTTTTTTTTTGTTTTTTTTTGTAATAATGACTCCTAGATATTTCACTTTTTGTACCTCCTCAAAGTTAGTTTTCATTATCAGTTTTTTAACATCTTCTTTCTTTATATTTTTAGTCAAGAATTTTGTTTTTTGATTTTATTTTGTTTATTTTAAGACCTGCTACAGCTCCAAATTCTTCTATAGTTCTTACGAATTCTTCCGAACTATTCAGGGGATTTTCTAATATTATTGCTAAATCATCGGCATATGCTTGTAGCTTAAATTCTTCTCCCCTGATTCTAAGACCCTTAATTCCAGTATTCCCTCTTATTTGTCTATTTTAGAATCTCTAATGTCAGAATAAATAATAACGGGGAGAGAGGACAGCCCTGCCTTGTGCCTTGTTCAATTTGAATATTTTCAGTTGTTTGACCATTAATTTTAATCTAGGCCTTCTGTTTAGTATATATTGCTTTAATTGTTTGTAGAAAAGTTCCTTCTGCTTGCACCTTCTTTAATTGCAGCAACATAAACTCCCAGTTGACATTATCAAAGGCCTTTTCTGCATCTAGAAAAATCAACATCATTTGTTTTTCTGGATGTATTTCAATATTCCAAAATGTCTATTATTGACCTTATATTTGATGATAATTTCCTTTTAGGAATAAGCCTGTCTGGTCTTTGTGTATCATTTCTGTAAGTACCTTTTTTAGTCTTGTTGCCCAGATGGTCGTATATATCTTATAATCAACATTCAAAAGAGAGATTGGTCTGTAGTTCTTGATTTGTTTTTTCTCTGTCACCACTGTATGTATTAGGGAAATGTGTGCTTCTTTCCATGAATCCGGGATTTCCCCTCTAGTTTCAATATACTCTATTAAGTTTTTGAAATGTGGACTTAAAGTTTCCTCCAATGCTTTGTAATATTCAGCTGGGAGACGATCTGGTCCAGGGGCTTTCCCATTTTTCTGTTTTTTTTCCATCCTTCTCTAATTTCACTTGTCGTGATTGGTTTATTTAAAATTTCCAATTGTTGAGAACTAAATCTCCAATCCAGGAGTTTATCCAAATAGTTCCATTGTTGCTCCTGTTCTGTCTCTTTCTTTTTGTAAAGATTGGTATAAATTTTTTTTATTACTTTTTTGATTTCCTTTTGTTTAAATATTTCCTGTCCTTCCTTATCCAATATTACATTGATCATTGTTTTTTATCTCGCTTTTTAAATTCTATATGCTAACCACCTTCCTGGTTTGTTAGCATTCTCAAAAAGGTTTTGCCTTGCAAATTAAATTTTTTTTGGCCATTTCTTCTTGTTCTAATAAGTTGATTTTATGTTGTAATATATTTACAGTGGTGCCTCACTAGACGATTGCCTCGCAGGACGAGGAAATCGCTAGACGATGGCTTTTTGCGATCGCTACTGCGCTTCGCAAAACGATGTTTCCCTATGGCGATTTTCGCTAGACGACGAGGTTTCCCCATTGGAATGCATTGACTAGTGGTCAATAGCTGTCAGTGCATTCCAACGGGGACCCGTGCTCGCTAGACGAGGTTTCCCTATGGGAGATTTTCGCTAGATGACGGGTTTTCCGTTGGAATGCATTGAAGAGATTTCAATGCATTCTAATGGGGAAACGTGCTTCGCTATACGATGTTTTCGCAAGACAGCGATTTCTGCGGAACGGATTAACATCGTCTAGTGAGGCACCACTGTATCTTATTTTTTTAGGTACTTAATTGTAGGTGTTTTCTTTAATTCAATTTCTTCTTTCTTTAGAGATGTTATTAATGTATGATATTGTTTATTTCTCTCTTTTTTCCTTTGTGCATTAAACTTTATTGCAAAGCTGTGAAAATAGGCTTTTGCTGCATCCCATATCATTGTCATTTCTGTGTCCTGGGGTTTATTAATTTGAAAGAAAAATTCTAATTCTTTTTTGATTTTAGTCAAAAAGGCCTCATCTCTCAATAAGTAGCTGTTTAGTCTCCAACCTCCTCTTCTTACCACTTGTCCTAGAGTTATCATTATTGGGTTGTGGTCTGCATATGTATTTGGTCATATTTCAATTTCTTCCACTTGGTGTGTCATTTTCACTGAGATCCAGCAGTTATCTATTCTTGACCATGAATTATGTCTATTTGAATAAAATGTATAATCTCTTCTCTGAGGGTACCTAGTTCTCCATACATCAATTAAATTGAGTTCTTCTGCCATTTCCAGAACCTTGGGAATCATATTTCTCGTCCTTTTCCTTCCATTTCCATTTTGTCGCCGAGGTATCTTTTTGTTTATCAACTATTGCATTGAAGTCCCCCATAATACACATTTTCTTTTCTGGCCTTTGTATCAGCTGGTTTTTCAATTGTTGATAGAATTTTTGTTGCACTTCATTTGGAGCATAAATGTTCACCAGCAATATTTCTTCTCCATCTTTGGAAACTTCCACCATTAATATTCTTCCATCTGTTGATGCATATACTAATTTTGGTTCCAGCTCCTTTTTTATATACATTGCTACTCCTTTCTTCTTTTGTTGATTTGAGGCTATAAAAACTTTACCCAATTTAGGATTTTCTAGCAACTTTTTGTCTACTTCCTTGATATGGGTCTCTTGAATAGATATAATTTCTACTTTGGCTTTGAAAAAGTTATTAATTTTTTTTCTTCTTTTCTAGGGTGAATTCATCCCTTTAACATTCACTGATAGTAATTTAATTTGTTTAGACATCTGCACGACTTTTACTACCAATTTTATCCGTAGTTTTCTCCTTGCCTCTAGTTCTTTTTGGTGAAGGTGGGGTTCCTTGTGTTTTACGTTCTACTTCTTGTTCCTCTTCTGATTCCTCATTGGAAAACTGTAGGTCTTCTGTCAGCTTCAGTTTGTGTTTCATTTCTTTCATGAAATTCCTGGCCTTCATTTTGCTATTCAGATTATATCTTCTTGTCCCCCAGTTCAGAAAGACTCCTTCGGGTGTCTGCCATGTGAAAGGAATTTTCCTGTCTATTAATATTTTAGTAAGAAAAGAGTATTCTTGTCTTTTTTCCCCGCATGCTCCAAGGCACCTGTTTCAAAATATTTATCTTAGTTCCTCTGATTGTCAGATCCTTTTCTCTGTTGACTTTCAATATTTTTTTCTTTCACTGATCTTCTTAAAAATTGTATGTGAATCTCCTTCGGTAGTTTATTCCTCCTCGTGAAGGCATTCCCCACTCTATAAATTCTCTCTATTGATTGTTGCAACTCTTCTTGAGTTATCCCTATTTGTGTGGCTAATTCTTCTGATATCAATTTCTGTAGATCTTCTGATTCTTCTTCTTCCACATTCTGTATTCTGAGAAAATATGAGGCTCTGTCCATTTCCAAAGCCAAGAGACGTTGTTGATCCTTGTCTTTTTCTTCTTTAATATTTTGTATTTCTTGTTCCGCTTTTGTTAATCTCTGTTCCACTTTCTCAACTGCCTGTGTGAAGGTGTCTATCTTCTGATTGTTACTTTCAATTCCAGCTCTAAAATCTGTTCTGAGCTCTTGTATCTGTTCAGAGATTTGTTTGATGATGTTAGTTTGCATATCCTGCATTGCAATGTATACCATATTTAATATAACAAATATAAAAATAATGTCAACTAAAAATAACTGGAACAAACCTCCCAGAAAACACTTTAAGAAACCCCCTTGGGGGTCATGAACTCCAGGTTGGGAAGACATGTTCTATTTAATCAAATAATATTTCAGAAAATAAAAAGTTTATTTAGTATAACCACACCCAGTCCATGGCCTAACTCTAATCAACCCAACAGAAACAAAGAGTAATTACACTTTCCAAATAAGGAAATATCCTGAAGTGGGATATTTATAGGGACCCTGCTGTGGAAATATCAAAACAGGGTTTGGGAGCCTGACTATCCGTCATGGTCATCTGGCCATATGAGGAACAAAATGTATAAGGGGACAAGTGGATTTCACTTCCCTGTTAGGCACAGCTGCTCAGAAACTCACAGTGGGTGCAGACTTCCATTTGACCTCCCAGGTTTTGGTTGTGAATTCAAATTTAAATAATACCCTTGGACAGACTGGAATTTATTTAAACCATCATGACTTAAATCATGAATTCAGTCACTCCTCAGAAAGACTCGATTTATTCATGTAATTTTTTAAAGATGTAAAAAGCAAGCTCTTGCTTGTTACAAACTTAATGCATATTTTTTTTACAATCTTCTGGGCCACATTGTTTCTACTTCCAGTAATCCTGTATTCATCTTCAGTAATCCTCCACCTCTAACACCTTTTAGTGTCTGAAAGTTTGTACCTTATGTAGACTCAATGGATTGACTTTGGCTACACAAAATTGCAGAGAGACAACAACTAGGGGTGCCACTTGCCATTCTGAAGGAATTAGCATCACTCACAAGAAAAATGTTGAAAGCAATCTTGAGCTTCCAAGAATTTCAAACATTACTTCCTGTCAAGTGAAAAAAGTATAGCAGTTTAGAAATAAGGCTTTTCTACACACTTGTTTTGTAGTGGGTTGGATTGGGCTAAATAGAGTGGCTAGGAGGTCCAGTATGCCATTTGGTGTGGTTTTTGCAACCAAATGGCATATGGACCTCATGCAACCCTGTTTGGTCCACACCAGCCAGCTGTCAATTCACCAACATCATGAAACAACTTAAAAAGAGAGGCACTTCAGGATATTTCCAAATTAAACACTTTCTTGGCTCCATGAAGGGGCGGAGAAGGTGGAAAAATTTTTTTTAATGTATTACGACAGTGCATATGCACTGTATCATGTAAAATATAAAACTTCTTCCCAGAAGCTTGAGGAGACAGGAGGGGGCAACAAGGGGGATTTTGTTTGCTCTTCTCTTAAATAACTGGGAATTTTTAAGCGACTGTTAAAAACATGGCTGTTCTGGCAGGCCTTCCCGGACTTTACAACATCTTAATTACAACACCTAATTACAGTGAGTGGTCTCAACATTTATACTATCAATCCACTGTCTTGCTCTATATTATATTATTTTATATTATTGTAACTATTTTATTTAAATTGTTGGTTGTTTTATTTTTATTTTTATTTTGTATTATTGTGTTCATTGTTGGTATCATGTATGTTTTATTTGTCTAACATTTAAACTGCCCAGAGTGGCCTAGTAGCCAGATGGGCAGTATAGAAGCCAAATAAATAAATAAATAAAAATAAATCTAGGCAAGAACCGCTTGAGAAAGGCAAACAGAAATCCCTCTCACTGTCCCTTCCTGTCTTCTGCTGCTTCCATTTAACTTTTTTTAAAAATAATAATAATGAAGCAGCATGTATATGCTGCCTTAACACACAATTGTTTTCACTTTCTCGGCCCCTCCACAGAGCTGAGGAAGTGTTTAATTTGCCAACATTGTGAAGTGGCTCTCTTCTTAAGCCACTGCACAATACTGGCAATTCAAACTGGAAGGGTCACTTTTGGTTAGTTTCCAGTGATCACAGACACTGGAAAAAACCCAAAAACACAGCGATCTTACCCGTACCAAAAAAAGTGTGCTGCCTATATACCGCCCCATAGTGTTTAAAGCACTCTCTGGAGGGTTTACAATTTTTAATTCTGCAGGCTACACATTGCCACCCCAGCAACCAGGGTACTCAATTCACCAACCTTGGAAGGACAGGATAGAAGGCTGAGTGAACCTCAAGCTGGCAATTAAACCACTGCACCACAAGGCTCCAAGAAAGTAGAAGCCATATGATGGGAGTCAGAAATATGCAGGTAAGACTACTCGGGGGAGGGGAACTGGTTCACTTCAGCAAAGAAATCATCTGACTGCCATTGCTGGGAGTGAACCAGCCCATCCCTGCTGCAGCCCAAACAGTGGATGACACTGAGCTCTGTCTCTCCTTCCACCCTTCTGCAATGGATGTCATCCCATCCCTTGAGCACTGCCTGGACACCATGCTGGATGAGGGACAATAGACTGAGGCTGAATCTGGACAAGACGGAAGTCCTGCGAGTGAGTGCCCTTAGTGTCTGTGGTTTGGGTGCCTCCCTCTCCTTTGGGGGCACTACACTATGGACGAGGTACGCAATATGGGCATACTCCTGAACCCAGCACTATCAGTAGATTCCCTGGTAGTGTCTGTGGCCTCTTCTGCATTTTTCCACTTGAGGCAGATTACCCAGCTGTGTCTCGACCATGATACCAGGTCCCTCACCACACTGGTCCAAGCACTAATAGTCCTTTGATTTGTATTCCTGCATCGAGCAGGGAGTTGGACTTGATGGCCTTATAGGCCCCTTCCAACTTCACTATTCTATGATTTTATGATAGTCTTGAGATTAGACTACTGTAACGCTCTTTAAGTGGGGCTGTCCATAAGACTGCTACAGAAACTTCAGCATGTCTAGAATATGGTGGCCAGTTTATTCAGTGGAGTAAATTAACACCATTATCTATTCCCTACCCTGGCTGCCTTACACTGGTTACCTGTTCATTTCCGTGCCAGCTTCAAGGTGATAACGTTAACATACAAGGCCCTAAACAGGTTGGGACCTCAATAAATGGCAGAATGCCTTCTTCCGATGAGATCTGCCCAACCTACTCGTTCGTCACAGGCCAGGTGGTTGAGATCATTGACCCCAAGAGAGGCCCCTCACCTCTGGAATAATCTCCCACCTGAAATTCACCTGGTTTCTTCACTGAGAATTTTCAAGCAATCTTGAAAACATAGCTGTTTAGACAGGCTTTTCCATATATTACATCATCATAGTGCAGTGGTTTTTCCAGCACTTATATTATCCGTTTCACCACCTTACCTTTATTAATTATTTGTATGTTGTTCTTTAATTTATGTGGATTGATATGTTTAATTTGATTTTTCATATTGTTACTATGTACAGTCTTTTTCTTTAAAGTGTTATTTGTTTTTTACCATTTTCTGAACCACCCAGAGTGGACTTGGTAGCCAGGTGGGTGGTACAGAAGTTGAATGAATGAATGAATAAACAAACAAACAAACAAACTCACTCTTTTGGATTAGGACACTAAATAGAAAATGTAAAATCAGTATTAAAACAATACTCAGCCAATTGATAATTTCAAAACAAAAGCAAGCAAACCCACCACACACATTATGCTCCAATTAGCTGCTGGAGCTGCAATGTTACAAAAATAGCTGTTGTTGTTGTTGTTTAGTCGTTAAGTCGTGTCCGACTCTTCGTTACCCCATGGACCACAGCACGCCAGGCCCTCCTGTCTTCCACTGCCTCCCGGAGTTGGGTCAAATTCATGTTGGTAGCTTCGATGACACTGTCCAACCATCTCGTCCTCTGATGTCTCCTTCTCCTCTTGCCTTCACACTTTCCCAACATCAAAGTCTTTTCCAGGGAGTCTTCTCTTCTCATGAAATGGCCAAAGTATTGGAGCCTCAGGTTCAGGATCTGTCCTTCCAGTGAGCACTCAGGGTTGATTTCCTTCAGAATGGATAGGTTTGTTCTCCTTGCAGTCCAGGGGACTCTCAAGAGTCTCCGTCAGCACCACAATTCAAAAGCATCAATTTTTTGGCAGTCAGCCTTCTTTATGGTCCTGCTCTCACTTCCATACATCGCTACTGGAAAAACCATAGCTTTGACTATGCGGACCTTTGCCAGGAGGTGATGGGACCAGTGGCCATGATCTTAGTTTTTTTGATGTTGAGCTCCAGGCCATTTTTTGCGCTCTCCTCTTTCACTATCATTAAGAGGTTCTTTAATTCCTCCTCACTTTCTGCCATCAGAGTGGTATCCTCTGCATATCTGAGGTTGTTGATATTTCTTCCGGCAATCTTAATTCCATTTTGGGATTCCTCCAGCCCAGCCTTTTGCATGATGTATTCTGCATATAAGTTAAATAAGCAGGGAGACAATATACAGCCTTGTCGTACTCCTTTCCCAATTTTGAACCAATCAGTTGTTCCATATCCAGTTCTAACTGTTGCTTCCTGTCCCACATATAGATTTCTCAGGAGATAGATAAGGTGGTCAGGCACTCCCATTTCTTTAAGAACTTGCCATAGTTTGCTGTGGTCGACACAGTCAAAGGCTTTTGCGTAGTCAATGAAGCAGAAGTAGATGTTTTTCTGGAACTCTCTGGCTTTCTCCATAATCCAGCGCATGTTAGCAATTTGGTCTCTAGTTCCTCTGCCCCTTCGAAATCCAGCTTGTACTTCTGGGAGTTCTCGGTCCACATACTGCTGAAGCCTCCCTTGTAGGATTTTGAGCATAACCTTGCTAGCCTGTGAAATGAGTGCAATTGTACGGTAGTTGGAGCATTCTTTGGCACTGCCCTTCTTTGGGATTGGGATGTAGACTGATCTTTTCCAATCCTTTGGCCACTGCTGAGTTTTCCATACTTGCTGGCATATTGAGTGTAGCACCTTAACAGCGTCATCTTTTAAGATGTTAAATAGTTCAACTGGAATGCCATCACCTCCACTGGCCTTGTTGTTAGCTATGCTTTCTAAGGCCCACTTGACTTCACTCTCCAGGATGTCTGGCTCAAGGTCAGCAACCACACTATCTGGGTTGTCCGGGACATCCAGATCTTTCTGATATAATTCCTCTGTGTATTCTTGCCACCTCTTCTTGATGTCTTCTGCTTCTGTTAGGTCCCTACCATTTTTGTCCTTTATCATGTCCATCTTTGCACAAAATGTTCCTTTAATATCTCCAATTTTCTTGAACAGATCTCCGGTTTTTCCCTTTCTATTATTTTCCTCTATTTCTTTGCATTGTTCATTTAAGAAGGCCCTCTTGTCTCTCCTTGCTATTCTTTGGAAGTCTGCATTCCATTTTCTGTAACTTTCCCTATCTCCCTTGCATTTGGTTTCCCTTCTCTTCTCTCCTATTTGTAAGGCCTTGTTGGACAGCCACTTTGCTTTCTTGCATTTCCTTTTCTTTGGGATGGTTTTTGTTGCTGCCTCCTGTACAATGTTACGAGCCTCCATCCAGAGTTCTTCAGGCACTCTGTCCACCAAATCTAGTTCCTTAAATCACCAACAAAAATAGTTAGTATCACTATTTTAACATATCACAGCTGAACTTAGCCACATAGCATTCTGAACAAAGACTCTGGGGACAGGGGTGAGGATATTTGGGAATCCTGCTCTGCCATTACTGGTTCCGAGGACTGGGAGGTTTCTGGATTCTCTGGAACCAGTAAGTCCTCAGTTTCCTCCAGGAAGAGGAGTGGCAGTTCTTTGAGCACCGCTGAAAGCTCTGCTTCCATGCCTGCCTGTAAGGCCACCAGGGGAGAAACCATGGTGGTGCCTGGTCTATGCAAATTCACTGGCTTTTCCCCCTCGGATGCCCCATGGTGGACACTGCCCTTCACTTTCACCTGTCCTATATTTCTGCCTGCCAAACCACTAAACAACTAAATGTGAGGGGAAGGAAAAACTAAGAGGGATAGTAGAGAAAAGGGTGTAATAATAAATTTTATTTTTAAAAGGACAAACAGGATGGTGAGGGAAGAAATTGAAGGGTTTTTTAATTTTTAAAAAATAATCGTGGGGGGAAGGAGCAGGAAAACTAACGTATACCCCTAAATAACCCAGCCCACACCATTTGAACAGACTTATGTAGAAATAAATATGGTGCTTTTAGAGAACTACATGCAGAAGAGTGTGCAGGTAAGAACAGTACTTTTAATGGAAGCTGAAGTGACTAAAAATGTTGCAAATTTTCAGTTGCTTAATATATTTGTACACCTTTGAAACACTGAGGTCAGTACATAGTCAATGTGTCATTAATCTCTAACTCAAATCCAAAAAAGCCCAAATGGCTTACCCTTACTCAACAGCAGATAGATATACTGAAAAACGTGTTTTATCAATTAGGAACCTGGAGGTCTATTTTCCAATGAGACTCTGGAGAGTCACAAAGCATGTATTGATGTCAATGTAGCAATTATTATTATTTAATTAACATATAATGTGCAATTTCTTTTAAGATAATCAAAGAAGAAGAGATTTTGTGAGAGATTTTGGAACCAGCAGCCACTGGGAGACAACAAGAATATATTAATTATAGTGAACTCTAAATACTGGGGGATTGCTTTATTTGTTTTGCTGCACAAAGGATGAAAAATGGTTAACCGATTGTGTGAAGGAATTTAAGGTTGCAATCATATACAAATTTGCATGTGACAGAGTCTCACTGACTTCATGAGGGGTTACTTCCTCTGAGACACATACAGGATTACTCCATTGGTATTCATTTCAGTTTGCAAGAAGAAGGGGCAGCTTTTCTTTCATGTATTTGGGGAGTGGAAGCCCCTGTAAATTCTACATATTCTAGATAAGTTCTAAATTCCTACGAAATTCCAGATCCTGTTTCAGGGTTTTTCACTCCGGAAGAGTTTGGATAGGATATTGTTGTTGTCAGTAGCAGTTAGCTGTGTTTTCATGTCAGAGTTTTGTTAATGGTTGGGTCAATATTAAGCAGGAATAAGGCTCCTTGAAGTCCCCAGTTAATCTTGTTTATTTTCCTTAATAAATTTATTTGATATTAGATTTCTGTAGTTTTATTGGAAATACCAACTATTAAGTCATGGCAAATGTCTGGGTTCTACAGCCCACTGTAAGTAAGCAGAGCATTTATTTTCCATTCTAATTAACAGCTTTTATAAACATTCTGCTGCCATCAGTACTTATTGCTGACATGGTTTGCTGTAAACTCCTTGTCCCCATCTCTTCCCAGACTCCTCCCACTTTCCAAAGGTGGGGGGGGTGACCAAATCAAAGGGTGGAGCTTTGCAGACTGGAAGTCTCTCAAAGTCTGCCTGTTGCACACATTACTTTTGCAGGGCATATTTTGAAGATCTTTGGTATGCTGTAATCACATAGGTATGTACAATGATGGTTTTCTTTATTGATTTCTAACTTCCAAATATTTTTGGCTGTGATAGTTAAATGTGTATTCCTTATGTTCTACGTGTGTGTTCACTTTTTTCTTGGAAGTTATAGGCAAAAAAATTTTAGGCATGAGATTTCTTAAGAAGAATCTAAAGCTTCTGGAAGCTTTTTTTTTTTTTTTAATGCTATAAGCAGTTATCTGGCTTATAGTATTACTTACATTGTTAATTGTTTTCTAGTTCAGAGCACATATTTTATACCTTGTATTCCATAGAGAAACGAATCACAAAATAATGAGATACTCTGAGATTTTGCAGGGAGCCAAAATAATTATATATATATATATATATATATATATATATATATATATATATATATATATATATATATATATATATATATATATATATATATATATATATATATATATATATATATATAAACAAATATATATATTTGTTTGTTTGAAATATCAATAAACATTTAGCATGTATTGTATCCTTTTAGCCCTACATGTCCTTGTAAATAACTATAGTATGGGCTTGCCACTGCTACTGTGCTCATTCACAAAAACTTTCCTAACTCTCTAGATAATACATTTGCTGTTTTGAATAATTCATAGAGATGCTGAACTCATTTTAATCCTTCAGAGCTTTAAATGAATAATGAATAATGATCACATCCAACTTAACTGAAGTGATGACCATAGTTTCTGTTTTGGTGTTAAGACTATTAAATAAGCCAGCCAGTATGGCCCAAAAGTCTGTCAGAAGTATGCCAACAAATAAAGTTTATCTCCCCATGCAGCATAGTACTTCTAAAGACAAAAATCAGAAACATTTGTATTATGAATTATACTATCAGGTCTTCCAACCATAGGCAGAATTAATTATTGTGGTATTTAAATACGCGGTTGTAACTGGCTGCTCCCACTTTCAAATTATCATACGTGCTATCTTGGCTCACATGCTGAAATTGAATCTGAGGGCTTTCTCATTTAATGTACATACTTGGCTTACATAAAAAATATGGCTGTGTTTTTTGTACATATATGTTCCAGATACCCAAATGTGTTAACCCCTCATAAGAGTAGGATCTCTCCCACAGTTTGAAAATCCTGCTTGTCTTTCTGGCTACTCTTCAGATATTCTGTATTTACCCAGATAATGGGTCTTCAGCTAGCATACTGGGATCCATTATCAGGGAATCCACTGCTAGTTCATTGAGAACTTAGAGTGAATCAAAATATTATGGTGTGTGTACAAATGTACACCCAGGTTTGTGTTTTTTCTGTTGTGAGTTTACTTTAGTGTCCCTTTTCTTTTCCTTCTACAACAAAATGTATATTTGTTTTTGACTCTAATATTAATTTCCTTTCATCTGTTATATTCTTATTTCTTTATGTATTAAACCATTGTAATGACCTGGATTGGGGGATACAGGGAATGCTAATCAAATTTCCAGATGATAAAAATTTGGATGGAATAGCCAACACCCTGGAAGACAGAAACAAAATTCAAAATGATCTAGATGGGCTTGAGCAATGAGCTGAAAACAACAGAATGAAATTCAGCAGGGATAAGTGCAAAGTACTGCACCTAGGAAAAAGAAACCAAACACACAGTTAGAAGATGGGGGGATACCTGGCTCAGCAATACTACGAGCAAGAAGGATCTTGGAATCGTCGTAGATCCCAAGCTGAATATGAGCCAGCAGTGTGATGTGGCTACAAAAAAAGGCAAATGCTAATTTCACCTGCATTAACAGACGTATAGTCTCCAAATCCCACAAGTTACTGTAGTCCCCTTCTATTCGGCACTGGTTAGGCCTCATCTTGAGTACTGTGTCCAGTTCTGGACACCACACTTCAAGAAGGATGCTGACAAATTGGAACAAGTTCAGAGGAGGGCAACAAGGGTGATCAGGGGAGTGGAAACCACACCCTATGAAGAAAGACTGAAAGGAACTGGGCATATTTAGTCTTGAGAAAAGAAGACTGGGGGGAGATATGATAGCACTTTTCAAATACTTGAAAGGCTGTCATACAGAGGAGAGGGAGTATCTGTTCTCAATCATCCCAGGGAAAGACTTACCTTTTCAGGTAGGCTTTTTAAGCAACAGTGGGTTTTGGGGGGAAGATACCATGATTTTTAAAATCACATTTTTACAATGTTTTAAATGTCTTTTTAAAAAGTATTTTTATATGTTTAATTATTTTTAGTGTGTTCTTGGAAGTGTTTTAAAATAGCTATTATAGTATGATTTTATTTGACTGTAAACTGTCTTGAGCCCCTTGTGGAGAGAAAGGCAACATGTCAAGCAAACAAATAAATACATGTTATAAAAATAGATTTTATGGATTTTTAAAAAAAACCATCTGTATTTAAATTTGAAATGACTGGTAGTCTCAAGCACAGCTGGAGGATACCGATGTGCCATCTGTCAGAGGGACCTGGTGGAGATGTGGAACATGTGGGCCAAGGTGGCCCATCATTACAATAGACTGATTTCTTCTGATGATGTTGCTACGAGACGTAAATAGTGATGGCACCCAGTGGTATTATTTTTATGAAAACTGATAAGTGATGTTGTGGAATAAATGCCAGAGACTGATATGAAATAAGGCATTTCAGAGGTGTCTTTTTTCTGTACCTTCAATTAGTTGCAGAGAGACTGAGATATTTTTGTGGTCTGTTTTGATAACTGAAGAAATGTGAGAGGTTGTTTTGATGAATCAGGCCATCAGAACAGTCTGACAAAACAGCTATTTGTAAAGAGTGAAGATGACATTGGCATAGGAATTGAAGGGAATGAAGTCATTGCCCCAGTCCATTTAATATTTTAAAAAACCAATTGATCTGATGGCATACTTTTATGTCATGAAAGGATATGACTGCCTAGGGATCCCTGGACGATTTCTGTGCCTATCCTTAAAAGGGAAGGAAAATGGAGAATGGCCACTCGTACATGCTGTCCCACATGGATGCACACACGTTTGTATATGTGTGTGTGCACATGTACACATGGTTTTGCTTGCACTTGTTATATCAAATGCTAGGCATTTATTCATTCATTCATTCCCACCTTTCTCTTAAAAGGATCCAAGTCAGCTTAGAATATTAAAATGAACAGTATAAAAGTTAGAAATAATAAATTATCACAATATTAAAAAGAATTTTAAAAATATATTTAAAATGAAAGTTAAGTGGGCAGACAGAATGATGCATATTTAACAAGTAATTGCTACCTACAAAAAGTATAGCTTAGTGAGATATGGCTTCAAAGTTTAATTTTTCTCTCTCTTACACGTATGCATTTCTATACATAATTGTGTGCCATCAAGTGAATACAACAACCTTTTCCAGGATTTTCTAGCTATAGAGTACTTAGCAGTGGTTTACCATTCTCTCCTGTGGGTGCCCTACAACTGTGCAGCTTGCCACAGACTACACAGGTTGGCTCTTCTACGTGGCATGGCGGGGTGGGGGGAATCAAACTCCCAACCTGATACCTAACTCACTAACCAGGTACAACCAAGCACACAGGATCTTGTATCATCAGTAGTATATTTAGCATGCTGAAACAGCCACAAACACATGAAGACCTGTGGCAGTTAAGAAGGGAGGTAGAAGGAGATGCTTCTCCTGTCTTTGATCTCATCCTCATTCAGAGCATAGATTCCCAAGGTATGTTTGTATGCATACTTATTTATTTATTTAAAATATTTTTATCCTGCCTTTCTCCTTAAAAGGATCCAAACCAACTTACGTAATTAAAAAACAGTATTTAAAACCTAAAACCAGTAAGTATGCAAATATTAAAAGAAGAATTAAACAAGTATTATATTAAAATGGTGAATAAATACAATATTAAAATATATTTAAAACAACAGAGCACAACAATCCTTTTAAAACCCCTCTCAGACCACGTCATTAAGGAAAAAGCCTGCCTGACGAGAAAGGTATTTGCCTGCTTGCGGAAGGATAGCAAAGATGGGGCCAGTCTGGCCTCCTGTGGGAAGGAGTTCCAAAGTCTGGGAGCAGCAACAGAGAAGGCCTTCTCCTGTGTCCCCATCAGACGCACCTGTGAAGGTGGTGGGACCGAGACGAAGGACTCTCCTGATTATCTCGACACCCAAGCCAGCTCATAATGGGAGATGCGGTCTTTGAGATAGCTTGGACCCAGGCCATTTAGGGCTTTATAGGTTAGAACCAGCACTTTGAATTGTGCCCAGAAACTGATTGGCAGCCAGTGGAGCTGCTATATCAGGGGAGTCATATGTTCCCTGTAACCAGCCCCAGTTAACAATCTGTTTGCAGCATTTTGGACCCTTTGGAGTTTCCAGACACTTTACAAAGGCAGCCCCATGTTACAGTAATCCAGCTGAGATGTAACTAGACCATGCGTCATCATGGCTAGATCACACCTCTCAAGAAATGAGTGCAGCTGGCGCACTAGTTTTAACTGTGCAAAGGCACTCCTGGCCACTGCTGAAACCTGGGCATCCAGCTCAGAGATGAATCTAGGAACACTCCCAAGCTGCTGGCCTGTGTTAACCCCATCCAGCACAGGCTGCAACCCTATTCCTTAATCTGCTTTTCTACTGACCAGGAGCACCTTTGTCTTGTCTGGATTAAGTTTCAGTTTATTCGCCCTCATCCAGTTTTACTTACACAAACACACACAGATAAATATGCTCTCTCTCTCTCTCTCTCTCTCTCTCTCTGTGTGTGTGTGTGTCTCTCTCTCTCACACACAGATATATAGAGGAACAGAAGAGACCAGGGGAACAGCAAGTGTCCTTTTATTCCCCCACCACCACTTTGAACAAATCCCTACGGTTACTGGCTTAGACAGATACCAGTCAAAACAAAGGTAGAGTTACCTCAGGCAGATGGCATTATTAACACTGGTGGGCAAAGGGAGTGATTATCTGCTTGGAACCTGGGGTATAGTTGCACTCAGTACATCTGGAAAGGTATTTTTTGAGCACAGAGCTGTACAGCAGCTCTGACCCATGTTTCTCCATGGGTGAATCCACATTTCTTATGATTTTGTGCTGAAATCATTTAGGTATGTTACCTATCTTTAATTATATTATTCAGGAGTGAATGTGGTTCAGCTGTTTGTCCTTATTGCTGTTTTATGCTGATGTTTGTATCTGTTAACTAATTATGCATTTATGTGTTTTGTGTGCTGGAAGCCTGTAAATTTCACAGACACCATGAGAAGCCGAAGGAATGGTACCTTGGACAGCTCAAAAAGTATTTATTCCAGTATCTCTCGTAGTACAGACCTATCATACAGCGAAAGCGTAAGTGATGAGTGAATGCTCATTCTACACATCTGACATTGGTAAAATACTTCTAGCCTTCAGTTGATGTTAAATGTAATTGTCATTTGCAAAGAGAAAACAGAGTTGGTGACAGTCTTCTTTACTAGTGTTCGGTTTTCATGGTCAATTTTGGGGATTTTGGTAACTGATTTTTGTTTTGTTTTGATTTGTTTTATTGTGGTTGAACATTCTATTAAAGATTATATCAAGCAGTTGTCATCATCATGTTGCACGTACCCACATGAAAAACTGCTTAAACCTAAGTCCTGTTAAGCTGCTCCCTTTCCTCTTCTGTACAACATGCTTGCAGAGAAGTGCCTCAACTCTTCCCTCACCATTGTTACTTCCTCCACGTGGAGAGTGATATGTCTACAGAGTGAGGTTCCTGTTCTTGTGTAGGCTTTCCATGTGAGCAGGAACCCCAGTTTTCTATGATTCTTGCTCATGTGCAGAGCCTAAATGTGAGGAGGAACCTCTCCCTCTGCTGATATGCCGCTTTCCATTTGGTAAAAGCAAAATGGAGAGGGAAGGGACTAGGTGTTCTTCTCTACACAGAAGTGGATAAGTAACAGCTGAGTAGGACTTTGGTGTTGATGGGACCAGATCAAGGTACTTTGGTTTTAACTGACCAAAAATGTCAGATACAACTGAACATGGCAATCGGTGTACATGAACAACTTAAATTATGCTGGATGTCCAGAATGCCTTGTGTACTGTGCACAGGGCTATTCTTTTCTTATACCCACTGGAACCATTTCTTTGGTACAACAGGTGATTGCGTATGCCATTAACCTTGCGTTGCATCTGATTTATGCACTTCATGTTTTGATTTCTCATTGTGGATCTGAAGTATAAGTATATGTCAGCATCCGGCAGGTTTTTTAAAGCAACATCTGAAAAGATACGTGATTGTGAGTTCTGTGCAATAGCGCACACCACTGCAACATTCCAATGCATGCCTATGCATAGATCCTTAATTGTGTAGAGTCCCATTTCATGAGATTTAGAAGCTTCTACAGAAGAGAAGCTTCACAAAACAAGCATCAGAAATGCCAACAAAGCTTTTCTTGGAGCATGGGGTTTATCCCACTGTTCTTATCACATATTGCATTTGGTTCTAAAATAACAAAAACAGCACTTAAAGAAATAATAAGCCTTTTGCCACATATTCTATAATGCAAGGAGGAAAAAGTAATGCTATCTTAAATAGGGGGGCACAGATTTGTGTTTTTTGGAAAACAAATCCCAGAATTCCCTAGACCAGCAGTTGTTAACCTTTTCTTTATCATGGACCCCCTTTAAATATATTTTGTTGCCGTGGTCCACTAAACCTTAACTCAAGATTTAAAACCCTAAAGTGCATCAAATATTTCTTTAAAATTTCTCATGAAGGGTCTTCAAATTTGGAGAGAAGGGAGAAATAAGTTAATCTGTTAATGCACACACTCCTATTATAATATTTTTATTGGAATGATTCCATAGAAATTTAAAATAATAATAATATTATTGCACAGACACTGACTGACTCCAGCTCTTTCTTCCCGTGGCTTCTGACTATCGTCACAGTTGCAAGAAATGTCACATGCTGTCTCTCAGATACTCAGCACCATTCACTTGCGTGTTCTCACCGTATGCAGAAATAACAATCAGTTATTTGCTATCAAACAGTTATGTTCATAACTGATTTTTACTTTTGTGGTAGGTTAGAAAATCCAAATTTTACAGTGTGTTAGTTTTATGTGCCAAGGTGTAAAGTGAGAATGAGGCTCATGCTGTTGGACTCTTTTCCTCTAGAATCATAGAATCATGAAGTTGGAAGGGGCCTATAAGGCCATCAAGTCCAATCCCCTGCTCAGTGCAGGAATACAAATCAAAGGGTCTCTGCTAGGTGATTGACTAAGTTTCTCTTGAATGCCTCCAGTGTTGGAGCACTCACCACCTCTTGAGGTAATTGGTTCCATTTTTGTACTGCTCTAACAGTCAGGATAATATTCAACTGAAATCTGGGTTCTTGTAACTTGAGCCCACTGTTGAGTGTCTTGCACACATTTTCTCTTCTCAAGGCTAAACATGCCCTGTATCCCCTGTACAGGTCCTCCCTCCTAAGGCTTGGTTTCCAGACCCCTGATCATCCTTGTCACCCTCCTCTGAACTTGTACCAATTTGTCCGCATCCTTCTTGAAGTGTGGTGTCCAGAACTGAACACAGTACTCAAGATGAGGTGTAACCAGTGCCGAATAAAAAGGGGACGAGTAACTTGTGGGATTTGGAGACTATACGTCTGTTAATGCAGGTTAAATTACCATTTGCCTTTTTTGTAGCCACATTGTACTGTTGGCTCGTATTCAGCTTGGGATCTACGACGATTCCAAGATCCTTCTCATTCGTAGTTTTGCTGAGCCAGGTATCCCCCATCTTGCAACTGTGTTTGGTTTCTTTCTCCTAGGTGCAGTACTTTCAAAAGCCTGTTGAATTTCATTGTTTTCAGCCCATTGCTCAAGCCCATCTAGATCATTTTGAATTTTGTTTCTGTCTTCCAGGGTGTTTGCTTTTCCACCCAATATTTTGTCATCTGCAAATCTGATTAGCGTTCCCTTTATCCCCTGATCCTGGTTATTAGAAAAGTGAAGAGCATAGGGCCCGGGACTGATTTGTGGAGTACCCCACTTGTTAACTCCTCCCAGTTTGAAAAGGAGCTATTAATCATCACCCTCCGAGTACGATTCTGTAGCCAACTGTGTATCCACCTGACAGTTGTTCCAGTTCACTCCTAGTAAGCTTGCTAATCAGAATATAATGGGGCACTTTGTCAAAAGCTTTGCTGAAGTCAAGGTATACTATGTCTAAGCATTCCTTCTGTCTATCAGGGAGGTCACCAGATCAAAAAATGAGATAAGATTAGTCTGGCAGGATTTGTTCTTGACAGATCCATGTTGGCTTCTAGCTATTATGGCATTGCTTTCTAGGTGCTTGCATAGTGATTGCTTTATAATCTGTTCCAGAATTTTCCCTGGGATTGATGTCAGTCTGTCTGGTCAGTAGTTCCCAGGTTCCTCATTTTTTGAAGATAGGGACAACATTAGCACTCCTCCAGTCTTCTGGCACCTCACCCATTTCTCATGATTTCAAGAAAATAATGGATAGTGGTTCTGAGAGTTCTTCAGCCAGTTCCTTCAGTACTCTCGGATGCAGTTCATCCGGCCCTGGAGATCTGAACTCGTTCAAAGTACTAAGGCATTCCTTGGCTATTTGTTTGTCAATCTCCAGCTGCAATCTTGTTCTCTCCACTTGCATTTCATATTTGTCTGAAGGGTCATAGTATGTCCTTTGGGAAAAGCTAAAATAGGAATTGAGTACTTCTGCCTTTTCTTTGTCATCTGTTATCATTTTTTCCATCTCCACTGAGTAGCTGTGCCAGTCTCTTTTCTTTGTCTTTTGCTATGCACATACCTGAAGAATGCTTTTTTGTTGCTTTTAGTGTCTCTAGCTAATCTGAGCTCATTCTCAGTTTCTGTCCTCCTAATGCCATCCCTGCATTTCCTTGTCTATACTTTTCCTTTGTGGCCTCGGCTCCTTTCCATTTCCTATATGTGTCCTTTTTTGTTTTCAGGTCTTCTCTGAGCTTTGTATGACGCCACACTGGCCTTTTTTTTTTGCTGTCTTGCACCTTTTTTACTTGTTGGAATTGTTTGTAGTTGTACCTTTATAATTTCTTTTTTTTAGAAACTCCCACCATTCTTGAACTCCTTTTCTTGTTAGGATCTCCTGCCATGGGATCTTACTCATCCTTGTTCTGAGTTTATTAAAATTGGCTTTTTGAAAAATCCAGCATATGTGTGTGGCTGCACTCTGCTTTGGTTTCCTTTGAAACCAAGAATTCTAGTAGAACATGGTCACTTTCAGCTAGAGTTCCTCTTACTGCCACTTTCTCCACTATGTTGTCTCTATTGGTTAGAATCAAGTCAAGGAAAACTAGCCCTCTAGTTTCTTTCTCCACTTTTTGTAGGACAAAATTACCAGCCACACAAGCCAATAATTTATTGGAAGGATCATACTTAGCAGAATTTGCCTCCTGACAGATAACAGGATAATTGAAATCTCCCATCATGTCTCTTTGAAATGCTTGCAATTTGTTTTTCAAAAGTTTCATCTGGATCCTCTCCTTGATTGGGTGATCGGTAGTAGACTCCAACTACCATGTTCCTTTTGTATTTTGCCCCAACTAGATTGATCCAGATGCTCTCAGTGGGACATCCAGTCTCCTCCTCCTGTATTTCTGTGCAGGAATGTGTATTTTTGACATATACTGCAACTCCACCTCCTGTCCTATTCTTTCTGTTCCTTTTGAACAAATTATATCCCTCAATTGTTGTATTCCAGTCATGAGAGTCATCCCACCAAGTTTCAGATATTCCCATCAAGTCATATTTATCCTCCTAAACTAAGATTGCCAGTTCTTCTTGTTTGTTTCCCATACTCCTGGCATTCGTGTATAGACACCAGAGATTGTGTGATTTGTGGCCTGCTTTTCTTTGTACGTTTTTATGAATATGAATGTTAATGTTATTATTGACCACCATTAGAACTGTTCGGTCTGTTCCTCTTATTATGTGTATCATTTATCTTTATCTCTGTGCTTGTGTCTCCCTCCCCCTTCCAGTTCAGTTCAAAGCCCTCCTGATGAAGTTCTTCATGCTGTGGCCAAACACATTCTTCCCAGTCTTTGTGAGGTGCAAGCAATCTCTTGACAGCAGTCCATCTTCTAGAAATATTAGCCCATGGCCCCAAAAACCAAATCCCTCACTTTGACACCACCTTCATAGCTAGTCATTCACCAGGAGTATTTTCCTTTCCCTTTCTATTCCTCTTCCAAGTACTGGTAGGATGGATGAGAAAACTATCTGAGCTCCAAAGTCCTTAAGTTTCCTTCCCAGAGCTTGAAAGTCTGATGTGATCTCTTCATAGTTGCTCTTGGCAGTGTCGTTTGTTCCCTCATGGATGAGAAGGAAAGGATATGCATCTGTGTGGTTTTTATGAGTGATGGCAGTTCTTCCGTCACATCTCTGATCTGTGCTTCGGGAAGACAGCATACCTGGTGGTTCCATGGATCTTCTCAGCATACTTCAGTTTCAATCCCACACAGTAGGGAGTCTCTTATTACAACTAATCTGCTCATCTCCTTTTTATAGGGTGTGGCTTCAGTGCCTCTGCTTGGCTGAGTTTCAGTCCCTCTCATGTACTCGTGTGAGGTCTCCTATTTGACTTTGTCTGCTTGCTGTCTGCCAGATTCCTCACCAAGAACATGAAAGTGGTTTTGCAGTTCCACTGGTGAAGATAGTCTTCTCCTTCTTTTGCTCCTAACTGTGACTCTTTTCCATGTTTCTTCCTCCTCTATGTTTGCTCTCTCCTCGGCGTTCTCCTTCTCTGCCTTCCCTTGTTGCTCTTCCACCTCCAGTGCCTCCATTAACTGTTGCTGCTGCTGCTCAAGAGTTCTGTCAACGTATACTTCATCTTCCCTTATAGCCTTAAGTGTGGCTACTCGCTGCTCCAGTTCTCTCACTTTTTCTTCTAACGGTACCACCAGTTTGCATTTCCTGCATGTGTATGCGTGTTACAGTCAGGCACAAAGACAAACATTCTGCAAACTTTGCAGGTAGCCACAACTAAAGTATCACTTCCCTCCATAATCCTTGTTAGGTTTTTACTTTGATCGGTTTGCTTATGAATACCCTTTCCCTTTATTTTGTTACTTTGAACATCACTGGGAAAGTGCACTGATATATAACTATTTCCAAAAACCCAAAAATTTTGTTAGAGGCCTCCCCCTTGAAACTCCTGTTAGCTCTCCCTGTTCACTCACTCTGGTTGCGAGCTCCCTGGGTCTGTCTCCACTTTATTCCTCAGCTGTGCTCTGTTGTTGTTGATGTTGTTTAGTTGTTAAGTCGTGTCCGACTCTTCGTGACCCCATTTACCAGAGCACGCCAGGCCCTCCTGTCTTCCACTGCCTCCCGGAGTTTGGTCAAATTTACAGTGGTGCCTTGACTTACGAACTTAATCCGTTCCGGAAGATGGGCGTAAGTCGAAATGGTCGTAAGTCGAAGCACCATTTCCCATTGAAATGCATTGAAATGCAATTAATCCGTTCTGGCCGAAGAAAAAAATCACCAAAAACTAAATAAATCACTGCAAGACCTATCAGAAACACGATTAATCCCTTCTGGCTGAAGGGGGGGGGGGGAGAAAAGCAAGCAGAGCATGCAAGACAGATGGAAATGGGGAAAAAGCAATGCAAAAAGCAAGCGAAGCATGCAAGACAGATCGGAAATGGGGAAAAAGCAATGCAAAAAGCAAGTGAAGCATGCAAGACAGATCGGAAATGGGGAAAAAGCAATGCAAAAAGCAAGCGAAGCATGCAAGACAGATCAGAAATGGGGAAAGAGCAATGCAAAAAGCAAGCGAAGCATGCAAGACAGATCGGAAATGGGGAAAGAGCAAAGCAAAAAGCAAGCGAAGCATGCAAGACAGATCGGAAATGGGGAAAAAGCAAAGCACCAACAAACAAACCCCCAAGACCCATCGGAAATGGGGGGAAAATCTCCAAAAAGCAACCAAACCCCCCAAGACCCATCGGAAATGGGGGGAAAAAACTCCAAAAAGCAACCAAACCCCCCAAGACCCATCGGAAATGGGGGGAAAACCCAAAAAAACAAACAAACCCCCCAAGACCCATCACAGCACAGAAACATAACCCCCCCAGCCCAAAATCACACTGCAAAAACACCCAGAACAGTTTTTTAAAAGCAGAAAACAGCACCTTACCTTACCAGGCAGCCTCCTCCAATCGCACACTCTCTAACTGCTGGGGCGAAAGAGCTACAAAGAAGCAGCCTCGTCGCCACCTACAGTTAGCAATGTGAATTTCCTGCCTTTTTCCCCTGCCTTTTTCTGTTCATAACTCAAAGCTCCGGGCGCAAGTAGAAGCAAAATTTTGCGGCCGGAGCTGGTCGTAACTCGAAATGGTCGTAAGTAGGGACGTTTGTAAGTCGAGGAACCACTGTATGTTGGTAGCTTCTATGACACTGTCCAGCCATCTCGTCCTCTGTCGTCCCCTTCTCCTCTTGCCTTCACTCTTTCCCAACATCGGTCTTTTCCAGGGAGTTTTCTCTTCTCATGAGATGGCCCAAGCATTGGAGCCTCAGCTTCAGGATCTGTCCTTCCAAACCCAAAATAAATATACCCTCAGACTTGGGTTGCTTTATTACCTGCGTGCCTCTGGGGTCATGAAGCTTGTGTTTTGAATGCCTTTCTTTTGAATGTCTCCAGAAAAAAAAACTTAAAGCAAAAGTGCCCGGCCTCTTAAGGAGCCAGGTCATTTGGTTGAAATTGGGAGCAGGGAATCTCCATATTCTCCAGCATGGGACTACTATACATTCTCCTGCAGAGCTATATATTTATGTGCTGCTCAAACTCTCTTCTCGCGAGAAGAGGGCTGTTTTTCCTTTTGCAATGGGAAGGGGGATGGGAGGACTGCAGGATCAGAGAGAGAGAGAGAGAGAGAGACGGACTGGGTAAGGAGACAAGGAGGGAGAGAGCTGTGGCTCGGTAAGCAGCATTTTTTCACTCGTCACAGACGAGTGGACGAGTGGATTTTTCAAGCCCTGTATATCAACAATTCTAGTAGCTTGATATGACTTTAACTGGCATGGATCCTTGTATGGAATTCTGGGATTTATAGTTTGATGACATACTTAGAATTACCAGTTGGGAGTACAGTACAGCTTTCTAAAATTCTAAGTATCTCAGCAAAGTGCAGATTCCAGGATTCCATAGGAAGCTCTATCTGTTTTAGTTGTGTGGAATGATTAGAATTGTAGATCACATGGAAGGTATGCCTTTTGAGTGCCAGTGCCATCTAGCATTGGTACACAGAGACTTGGTTTACACAAAACCTTTTTCAGTATATACATTGGGGCGGATCAAAAACTTCAATCTTCTTTCTATCTGCCAACATACACATAATGCATACATAAAACCTACATATACTTGGTGGATCTTATGTCCATATGACTTGTACATATGATTAATAATGTCAAAGAATTGAGTGGGTTTCATTGCATTCATTGCATCACTGTACTAGGCAATGAACCCAGCCTCACCTGAGTTAAAATCCCTTTAGTTCCATCCTCACCCTAATGCCGTCTCTCTTAGTTGTGTATCTTTTCCTTTATTTTGTGTTGTTCTCTCTCTCTCTCTCTTTCTCTCTCATTGGAGGAATTCAACTCACACAATCCTCTAGCCACATGGCTCCCACTTTACAAATATTTGGAGCCCTCAGCTTAAAATGGCAACATAATTAAATCAAAGCAAAAGCAAAGCATGCTGCTTATATGCCACCCCATAGCGCTTAAAGCACTCTCTGGGTGGTTTACAAGTTAATGATGTAGGCCAGTGGTCCCCAACCTTTTCCCAACCGCGGACTGGTTGGGGGGGGTGGCACGCTCGTGCGGGGTGTGTGGCAGGCTTGCGGTGGTGTGGCGTGCCCAAAGGAGGGTGGAGCGCGCTCACGCACATGCGTGTGGTGGCACTTGTGGGGGGCACTCACACACATGCACATGGCGGTGCTCGCGCAGGGGCAGGAGATCTGTGTCCGCGGCCCGGTCCTGCCTGGAGTTGGGGACCCCTGATGTAGGCTACACATTGCCCCCCCCCCCAAGCGAGCTGGGTACTCATTTTACCGACCTCGGAAGGATAGAAGGCTGAGTCAACCTTGAGCCGGCTACCTGGGATTGAACCCAGGGTTGTGAGCATAGTTTTGGCTGCAGTACAGCAGTTTAACCACTGTGCCATGAGGCACAGTGTAAATTTCAGAACTCAGTTCATCAAAATCTTTAACATCATGTGCCACATGAGTATGTCGGCAGCAAACAATAATTGGGATGCCCCTAAGGGCTCCCCAGGTGATCTCTATGTACAACACAAGGCCTGTCTGTCAAGTCAGACCATCTAAAACATATAATCAAATTTGGTGAAAATCTGTCCATCCATTTTTGAGGAACTAGTTGAGGTGACCCTAATGGCTCCCCAAGTTCTTTGTGTATAGAAATTTAATTATGTGCCAAAAAGTCAATTCTGACTTCTAAGGGATTTCTTAGGTAAAGTAATCAGAGGTGGTTTATCAGTCCCTTCTTCTGGGGGTGTTCTGGGGCTTGCCCTTGACTGCCTCTTCTCCCAGGAGGTACACTGGGGAATTGAAATAACAGCCTTTGGCTCTGCAACCACTACCTGACTTGGAGCTATCCAGCCAGCTATTTTGTATATGCACATAGTCTTTTTTCAGATCTGAATATCCCAAACCTACCCTCCAAACTTGACGAAAATCAATGTAGCAGTTTTCATATGACGTGGTAAGAGACAGGAGATAGACAAAGACATGGAAACTTACTTTCATTTATCTGGATTTCAGAAAGTAGGTATAAAAGTAGACAGTGGAGGGCATCCTGTTCACTACAGGCTTCTGCAATCTCTGGCTTGCTTCTTTGCTTACTTACTCAGTGCTGGAATAAGAAGCAGCAGCATTTGGGGAGGAGGAAGACAAGGAGATGCCTTGGTCTTCCCCACCCCCTCCTGTCTTTGGCTCCTAATGTTGTTGTTGATACTTACTTTCAGTTCTGAGCTTGCTTGCTTTCCATCTATGTGCTGTCTTCCCAGCAGCATAAAGGCACTGGTAAGTAAGCTCTGGGCTTACACTTGCACAAGGAGCAACTGGATATTTTCTTGTTTAAGCGTAAAAATAAAAATCCCCACTGTGAGCACAATGGACTGTCCCATGTGAGATGCAGGGCAATATGATTCTGGCCAGTGAAACAAGTGACTCCTAAAACTCAAGACAGCTTTTGCAAACAAAAGTAGTTCTAGCTTTTCTACTTATTTTTGTTGTTGGGAATAATGCTTTTTTCCTTCCAAAATAAAGGGTTGCTAAGATGCTAATTAGCATTTGGAAAATACAAATGTTCATTCAGATGTTTCATGTTCATTCCCAAAGGATTTGGTGTGCTTCATTCAAGAGAACTTTAGGAAGAGAGAGTGTGTCTTTTTCACTAAAGATGCCAAGTCAATGTAAGCAAATATTTGTTACCTATTTCTGAAGTTCTGAGTAATGTTCTTTGTGTTGAGACATAGATTATTTTAATGCATGATCCTAAAAAGTGCACTTGAGTTGTTTGTGCAGTATATGAATCACAATAAGAACATGAAGAATCTCAAGGCTCATTGGGCATCCTGCCCAGTCACAGCTGTCCTCAGGAAAGGCACTTTGGGTTGTGTTATTATGACTACTAAGAACAGAGCCTTTAGAGCACAGATTGGAAAATTAGTGAAGAATGGTCACACATTAGGTTATTCACTAATTAGCTAGAAAATTATATTCATGTTGAAAAGAGGCTCTTTAAATTGGCATTTAAATTTTCATTACATTACTATACTAAAAACCTTACCGGAACAAAGGTGAAAAATCTCATCTAATCCCTTTTGGAAAGAAATAGCTGCAAGAATTTGTGAAAATCCTATTTCTTATCTGCCCAACCAAAAGCCCTTCTCTGACCTTAATTTTTTCCTTCCCTTATATTCTCATCTCCTGGCCCTCTCCTTAGTTTAGGCAATGCAGAACTTGAAGCAGGAGTTAAAATCAGAGTTTCTATTGTGTTGTTCATTGCTAATTCCAACATCTAGCGATAGTTTTAATTTTTGCGCTGTTCTATACCAGGCTAACTTACCACTGGCAAAATGTTGATTTGATTGCACCAACCCGAAATAAAGATAAACATTAATTAAAATTGCCAATTATGTTAGAAAATATCCAACTTAATTGATAACTTAATCGATTCTGATATATTGGTGCCAATTTCTGCTTTGAAGTCACAGCACCTGCTGTGCCTGAGTAATGTTAGGCAGCCACTAACAGTTTTGACTTCACTGATTTTATTGACATTAACATTGACAGTTATGTATTTCATGGTGTATGTTAGTGTGGTATATTCATGTCCAGCAGGATATGCATTTATATAATAAATAAACTGAATGATAAATACTGGAATGTAGCATCAAACATCTGCTAAGGAAAGAGAGGGAAAGAAAGAGGGTGGTCCTCCTTCTTTTTGTGTTGTTCCCTGTTGGCTGCAGCCCCTCTGACTGTGGCATGCAACCCCAAAGGAATGTGACCCTGGGCAGAAAGAGCTTTTCTCACCCTTACCTTACAGAAATTCTGTAATTTTTTAGGCGTCTGGCCTTGGTATGTTCTCATTAGTTTTGAAGAAAGTTTTGAATTATTTTAGATTAGCTGCTGTCCTTGCTATGCCCCTGAGCAAGAAAAACAAAACAAAACCACAAACCCCTGCTGGTTAGCTGTTTTTTCTTTTCCTATATATCCATGTCTTGATAGTGACCACCTGTGTAAATGTGGGTACTTGAAATCGCAGCACATAGAAGGAACACAGATTAACAATAATGAGAAATGGAATTATAAAAAACACACGAAAGAATTCCCAACTGATGCATTTGGAGACATTGAATTTGAAAACTTGGGCAAGACAGGGAAGGTAAGTCAGTTAAATGGCTTTTTCATTATTTTATTTAGAACCAGTTTTTCTTAATGTTGATGTTTTTAAGTGTTAATTTGATGAAAACAGAATGTTCTTGGTATGATATACTGCTATCTGCTATATTTAAAATACTGTTATTCTAGTCTTTCAGCTGAAAAACGGTAGAATTTTTATTAGGTTTTCCTGTTTTATTATGTTAAAAAGGAGTTGAAAACTATTGCTAGAAAGGCAATATGAAAATATTTTGGGGTAACTGAAGAAGGAAGGAAGAAAAGGACAGGAATAATGTTTTAAAATAAGTGAAAATCTAAGCCTGTTGTCTGTTTGCACATGCACATGCCTATAACATATTAATTTGTATGTATGCAGGCAATATGGAAGCATGAGTGAGTGTTTCTTATACAATTAACATCTCATTTAAATCAGCCCTTGGCTGAAGACATTAAAGCAGTAATGACAAATGATCAAGGCTGTATGAGGGGGAAGGCATTGACACAATGAGGTATCTGCATATGACTGAATGGAATCTGCTTTTATGCTCTAAAAATGATGTTTCTCTCCTTTAAGTATATCCGTCTATCCTGTGACACAGACTCTGAAACACTCTATGACCTAATGACCCAATACTGGCACCTGAAAACACCCAATCTCATCATCTCTGTAACTGGTGGAGCAAAAAATTTTGCTTTAAAGCCACGTATGCGTAAAATTGTTAGCAGGCTGATCTACATTGCACAGTCTAAAGGTAAAAGTCTCTTTTTCTGGCCTTAGTGATCCAAACACTTGCTTTAACTGAGGCAGGCTAGCACAGTACAGAGAAAAGGAGGAGCAAGGGTAAGACACAGCCTTGGGCAACATGTTCTCAGTTATGCTTCACAAATGCAGTCCTTAGAACTGAAGTGAATTTGTTTCAGTGTGAGCCATATTTCTAATCAAATATGCTGAAGTTCATTGCATCAACTAGCATCCCAGCACCATTCAGACCAAGAGAAACATTGCCATCTATTTCAGTGGAAAGTGGATTGTAATTTTAACTGCCTGCAGTGACTTTGGCTTGTGGGCTGTAGGAGGGTTGGTTTCTTTCAGGATTTGTCTACATCTCAGGCTGTCAAGTCAGCTTAACCCATGCAGGGAATCTATTTTCCATGGTGTGACATTTTCTGTAGGGACAAAGTTGATTGTCGGTGTGGGTGTTCGGGAGTCTGCGTCTGTCCTTCCCCCATCCACCCTTTCAAGTTGTAAGGACTCCTCTTGCTTCATATGTGTCCCCCTGACCAAGTAATTACTGAAACAGCTGCCACCTGACAGAAATGCGGAATGCAGAAAAGAGATGAGACAACACCAAAGTAGTTCATCATGGCATTTCTTCTAGGTTTAAGAGCAATGTGAAAAAAGTGTAGTTCCAGCAGTGCCTTGGAAAACACAAGCATTCACTGTGTGTTTGCCAAAAAATAAATCAAAATACTATCCAAAGCCAAGCAGTAATAAAATCTCATATGCTTTCTCTTTGTATGCTCCAGATTGCATAAAACATTTGGTATGTTCAAAGTCTGAGTCACTTGCTCTTGTCCTCTCAATTCACAGGGGCCTGGATATTCACTGGGGGAACTCATTATGGATTGATGAAGTACATTGGGGAAGTTGTAAGAGATAACACTATCAGCAGGAGTTCAGAAGAGAATGTGGTTGCTATTGGCATAGCTGCTTGGGGAATGGTTTCTAACCGGGAGAGTCTAATGAGAAACTGTGATGCTGAGGTACTGACAGCTCACATCCACATATTACAGAAGAAGGGGGGATTTGCTTGCCTAAAGTCAGTCAGTGGATCCATGTCCGCAATGCCCAACTGAGGCATTATAATTTAGAACTTTTGCTTACGGACATAGTATCTTGGCTTATTGTTCTTGACACTGCCTTGAACAGTAATTATTCTTTATTTATCATTGAGGAAATCATTAGACATTATCTTATAATACATCTGTTCTCTTACAACCAATTAACTACATTTTGTACACCATTGGAAGGGCTTGTCTGAACTGTTTTGCTGTGTGAGGCAGAATGGGAGATGTTGACCCACCTCATGAAGGCATATAGTATTCAAGGCTAACCCAGTTATTTTGGCACATGGTGCAAGAAAGAAAAAATCCTACAAATATCCTCTGTTTTAAAAAATAAAGTAGAAACAAATTAAGTGACTTGGAATTTATTGTCCTTTCATGATGCTGAGATGTGCTTAATGGCAGGGAATTCTAGATGACAATACATGATTGCACAATCAAAGTTGGTGACACTGATTTTTAAGTGGATGTCTAGATGATTAAAGATTATGGACTGGCTGAATGTACAGAATAGTTAGTCACCTTCATTTTTCAGTTTGGTGTTAGAAGTAGCTTATTTTTAAATAATGTCTGGTTTGTTTTCTAGATGCATTATTCAGCACACTACATCATGGATGACTTCAAGAGGGACCCATTGTACTGTCTGGATAATAACCATACACATCTAATTCTGGTTGATAATGGTACTAATGGATATCCAGCCATAGAGGCCAAGCTCCGAACTCAGTTAGAAAAATATATTTCAGAACGCATTATTCCAGGTCAGATTCTCTCTGGGATATTGTACTCCAATCCAATGTCCCACTAGTTGAAGAGCTATTGGTCTACTGGTTGTGGACTAATGTCTTTAATAGGACTTCTGTAAAATGCCATGAAGTACAGTTTCTGGAGGCGTAGCCATATTAGTGTGTAGTAGCAAAGCCAGGAAATTAATCTGTTAATTTACAAGGTGTTAAAATGTTCTGTATTCTGTTTATTACAGCATGTAGAACAAGCTTTCAAATTCTCTCAGTGCTTCTGGATATTAAGCAAAAGCCAAGATAAAAGGAAAGCAGAAAAGAGGGAGAGAGGGAGAAAAAGCTGACATAATAGTGACCGAAATCCACTTGGCACAACTCTGCTGCATAAATGGTGGCATTGTTAATCTTTATTTTATTTTAATTTTAAGTTTTCTACCCCCCTCCCCTTTGCAAGTTTCTGAAGCTCCTTAAGGATTCGTTTTGCTTTGGGAAGCCTTTGGGAGATAGAAATAGCGGGGGAAATCACCTCTGGTGATCCCACCCCCAGATTGAGTCTGCTGCCTGCAATCTGGTGGCAATTTTCTGATATTAAAGCCTCCCTCTCCCATTCCAGGGTTCTCAAACTGTGACTCTGGGGAGCAAATATCAGTGATAACGAAGACTGTCTTGTGTGTTTGAAGATAATACAGCACTAAAGAAGCATGAAAGTTTTTTTCCTCAACTGAATGTTTATTCTGGTGTTATGCTATTTAATGTGGAAAGTATTTAACAATTCAGAAAATGTAGATGCAGAAACTATGAAGTCTCCACCTAACCTGGGGAAACTGAGAGACAAGCTGTATGTCATGGAGATTACCATATTTGTTTAATGACATGCCTGTACCCTACCTTCATTTTAATACCAGAATTACTCAGGTGAGGAAAGCAACAGCTTTTCCTGTCTTGCCTCCCTATGTGGTATATTATTTACAACTTAGCTTATGTCTAGTTTCAAAGCCAGACTACAAGGAAAAGAAAGACTCTCCCTGACCACAGGGAGATAAAGCAGAAAGCTCAGTCCTCCTCAGTTGCACATCAAAATTAGGTTGCCCCAACCTTAGAGGCGAAGACGTAAGCAACAAATGTGGCATTCCATGGCACGTCCATCTTGGCACTCAGTGAATGCCTACACAAGAGTAAACCTGCATTTCTTTTTATATTAGGAAGAAAAACAAGGTACTGTACTAGATGGATTAATTGTAGGTCTGCTAATTTAGGAATGAGAAAACACCCTGTTTTCTATAATACTTTCCTGATCATCCTTTCATAGTAATAATAAAAACAATGCAGAAGTTGTGAAATTTTTCCTCCTTTAAAAGGCAACCATTTTCTATTTGTAGAAATTCCAGAAAATACACTGTAAGGAAATGTGTGTAAAAATTGCAGCAATTGCTAAGAGCTGTCTGTTACGAAAGACAAATCACATGAATGTAAATCACTGAAAAAGATGAGCATAAGGACATTTCCTTCCACAAATTCCTCTTAATTTGGTACTCATTATACATTTATCAGTAGTGTTGATTAATAAAGAGCTTTATAGGTATTCTTAAAAGCATTCTGAACAATGGAATCAGAACATAAAATCACATGATGCAAAATGTTGTGGAGCCTCCCAGAGAGAGTCCCTTTTAATGATGGAAAAGCCATAAACTTTTAAATAAATGACGGTATGAATGAATTGGTTTATAAATGAATACATATGATATGAGAATACTGAGAATTGTGAACTATAGAGGACAGATGTGTAATGTGGACTCAAACTTATATATTTGTATTTTGCTTATTATAGAATTTGTGTTTTAGATTCTAACTACGGTGGAAAAATTCCAATTGTGTGTTTTGTACAAGGAGGAGGAAAGGAAACTCTGAAAGTAAGTACAGTGTGTCCCCTGCCAAGCTCTGCTTCTACCCCTAACCGCTTCAGGATAAGTGTGATGTTAGACCAGAACAATCCAAATGTTTTTGTTGTAGATCAGGAACCCATTTTCTAGGACAAGGAAGTTTTCAAAGAAATATAGATTCCACACATAAAGAAACTTCTCTGTTCTCAACAAATGAAGAACAATTCTCTGACCAGAGGCTTTTTAGTATCAAATTTCCTGTAGCCATAGTCATAAACAATTTTTCATAGGCTTATGCCTGTTTAGATGTTTAAGCTTTTCCCCCTTGAATCACAGTCCGAGCCCTCAGTGGCCTTTCTTGTTGTTATAATTGTTTCACATCTCTGATCCCCAAGAATTATTGGTCTCTTTGTTTCATTCATTCATTCATTCATTCATTCATTTTTTGGAGGGTGTGTGTTATTCAGCTGTGAACTAAATAAAACTTAGAGGCCTTCTCACTATCTAGATGGCATGCTGTTCCCTCAGAAGTTACCAATGGGAGGTATAAAAATATCCCTATGAAAAAGAGGGTTTGTCCTTGTGGTAAGAGCATGGTAGAATCAACCAGACACATAATATTACACCACTGGTTCTATCTTGAACCATGTAATAAGTTTATTCTTCCTTTGCTTAACCGGTTTTCGGGCTGTCCTGAAACAGAGATCTCACATAAACTATTTTTAGGTTTTAATCTCCAGATTAGTTACCTGTGACTGATTTCTCGCAGCTGCATGCAAGGTACATAAAGATTGAATGGATAATGATTTTAAGCTATAACTTGCCACCCAGAGTAGACCTTTGGTCTAGATGGGTGGGGTAGAAGTCTAATAAATAAATAAAAATAAATAAAACTTTCCGTTAACTCTTTCCCCTCTGTTTTAGCATTGTGACCTGTCTAATAAATGTAATCTGCATTATATTTAATGTCTTTTGCTGGTCATGGACCGTAATAATAAACAAACGAATGAAAACTCAGAGGCTGAGGCTTTTGTGTTTCTCATGTTTAAATTGTTCAAGAGCCTGTTTAACTTCATCCTGCCTGTTCCATGTTTGTCTGGTTTTTATCCATGAAATTATGCTGTGCTGCTTTCCTGTTCATTCTTTCCCCCAGTGAACTTCGTTCTGAGGTTGGAATTATTGGCTTTTGTAGTGCAAAAGGGAGCAGAATTTCTCCTCATAAAGTTCTCCCCATTGTGCAAAAATTAATTAATAACCAGCTAATTATTAATGTTCTGTGGATAGGTGATCACATATAATATTCTCAGAGGTATAAAAAGTGTATGTTTACCCTTGCAATTTATTTCTGAGCAATTCTATCTTAATTTTAACAATTTGCTTCATCTTGCAATGATGTAAATTTATTATAACTGCTTGCTTGAAATATTTATTCTACGGATTGCTGCTCACTAAAGATCACTGAAGAATAAAGAGAGGTTGCAGCTCACTGGTAGAGCATACAGTATGCCTTGTATCCAGAAGTCCCAGATTCAGTTCCTGGCATTCTCCAAGTGGTGCTGAGAGCCCCAGAGAGCTGAGTGACGTGAGTGACAACACTGGCTCAGATGAACCAACCGCCTGCATCAATATAATGCACCTTCCTCAGTTCCTGTGTAGCTAGAGATTTAACAAAATTGAGCCACCATTCTGTTTACATATTCCATTCTGAGACATGCTTAGGTGGTGGCTAGTCTATCCTTTTGGTAGTTAATCAGGAAGTTTCAGAGTGGTGAAAGGGACATTTCCTAGAGCAGTGGAGATAGTTGGTTTGCTGTTGCTCTGCTGCCTCAGCTGACCCTGGCAGTACAGCTTAGCAATAACCGGCAAAAATCAGAACAGTCTCCATATGGGTGAACTGATATGGCCTTCAAAAGAGGTGGTTTAATGTGGCTCTCTCATATAAAAAACCTATTGGAAGCCACCACAGAACTTGTATGCACCCATATGGAGGACTGGAGAGAAGATCTATTGGAGCAAAGTGACTCTTCTTTTGGAACCTCTGTTCATCCTGATGGTTTCCTCTACAGGCAATTAACACATCAGTCAAGAACAAAATTCCATGTGTGGTGGTAGAGGGTTCTGGCCAGATTGCAGATGTGATTGCAAGCTTAGCGGATGCAGAAGGCACACTTACCTCCTCATCTGTCAAAGAGAGATTGCTCCGATACTTGCCTCGCACCCTTTCAAGGCTCACAGAAGAGGAAACTGAAAATTGGATCAGATGGGTGAGTCATGGTCTGATTGCGGAGTTTCTACACTAGAACCCCTTGGTGCAAACAAAGCCCCATACATTGCTTATTAGAAAACATTCACCTCCTCAGTGAAAGCCAGCATAGAAGAAATATGCCACATTGCGCTTGTTGTTGTTTAGTTGTTAAGTCATGTCCGACTCTTCGTGACCCCATGGACCACAGCACGCCAGGCCCTCCTATCTTCCACTGCCTCCCGGAGTTTGGTCAAATTCATGTTGGTAGCTTCAATGACACTGTCCAACCATCTTGTCCTCTGTCCCCTTCTCCTCTTGCCTTCACTCTTTCCCAACATCAGGGTCTTTTCCAGGGAGTCTTCTCTTCTCATGAGATGGCCAAAGTATTGAAGCCTTAGCTTCAGCTTCCACATTATGCAAGGAATGGCTTATTTGTAGTTTAGGTCTGCAGCTAGGATTAAGTCTTCTTAACCAAACATCAGTTTTTAGTCAATGGCTTTGGAGAAGAAACCCTTGTTTACAATGTTAGGTCTCATTTGTTCCTTTATTAAGGCACTTGAAGCCCTGCTTTTACATTTGATTTGCAGAACAATTTACAAAAATATGTAAAACAGTTTTAACAACAAAACCTAGTAACTTAGTAATTAGACATTAAATATTTATAATTTTTTTTTTAAAAAAAAACAGTTTTTCCAAGGGAATTACAGTATAATTCCAGGAACAGATAACATCTGTAAATGATGCATAAATACATTGTAAGGTTTTTTCTAAAACTGCACAGTGAACTGTACTTTCCAGAGATGGGGGGAGGAGGATTTCTTAATTGGGGTGCAGCCAATTTACCACAGGTCAAATCCAGAAAAGATCAAAATAGATATGCAAGATAACTAGTCATTAAATCTGAAGTCATGTCTTTTTTCCAAAAACAAGATTCAGTCACACTTTCAGGTCTATAAAATCAAACTTGCTAACAGATAGCATACCAATCACAGAATAATGCAAGCTAATATTCAGACTTTGAGAAGGTGAGAAAAGCTGCTGAAGTGAGAACCACACAAAATCAGCACTTAAGGGTTAGCTGTAAAATGTAGTTTGGCTCCAGTGCTGCTGCTGTGAGTGAAGACCTTTCCACATTTGTGAACATCTGTACATATGAAGTGCTGTGGGTACCAGAGAACATAGTGGAAGCAAGGGCAGCTTGTGGTTCCAGTCCCCCAGTGGGTAGAGAAGAAAGGATAGTCTTCCCACTGGCCTGGTGTTTGGTGTAGGGACAATTTCTGCTTGTTCCAAAACTCAGGAGCAGGACCGAAGAACCTCCTTTCTCATGCCTTAAGTAGGAGACAGGATGATGATGGGACTCTCTTGATGATGTGCAGCAAACCAGGCTCTGCTTCCTGGCAAGCTGCTAAATGGAATTCTCGAAACATCTCTTTGACCCTTCTCAGGATTTTTGTTCTTTTGTATCAGAAGGAGAAAATGAGTACATGGAAAATCATCCTGTTCTGTTTTTAGAATGGCAGCAAACCCCAATGATTGAGTAATTTATTTTGGGGAAATGACTTTCTCAATTAATAGCACAGAGAGTGTCTCTTTGGATCCATTTCCTTATGACTGTAATAATTATAGAGGGCAGCAATGGTTTGTCAGAAATGCTTCTTTGTGCTGCTAATGAGGCTTGATACATTTTGTGCTCATAGTGTTGCTTTCCTTGTATGGATTTTTAAACGGCACCTTACGTTCTGTTCCTTCTTGGATAATGTGAGCATTTGATCCAAATGTTTACTTTAGTCTCTTGTAAGAGTAATTATTTCCGAAGTTCACTTTTTGGTCTATTATTTCGGTAAATTGGTAGCTTTGCAGGAAAGATCAGAAAGATTATGTACACATGTGGCATCTATAGGAGCTATCTATACGCTCCACATTTACACGTGCATGACATCTTAGACAGAACGTGGGAGACAGTGTTCACTTCTAGGTAGCATCCTAGAGCTATAGTTATGTGGGGCTAAACAGAAAAGACTAATGGGCAGGGCTTGAAAATTTTTAGAATGTCTCACCAGTCAGTCAAAAATTTCACCAGTCAGCATGACCGGACTATAGCCTTGCACTTTATGTTTAAACTTAAATTTAAATTTAAACTAGGCACTTTCTACATAACAATGCGTACAAACCCAAAATAAATATACCCTCAGACTTGGGTTGCTTTATTACCTGCGTGCCTCTGGGGTCATGAAGCTTGTATTTTGAATGCCTTTCTTTTGAATGTCTCCAGCAAAAATAAAACTGAAAGCAAAAGTGCCTGGCCTCTTAAGGAGCCAGGTTGTTCGGTTGAAATTGGGAGCAGGGAATCTCCATTTTCTCCAGCATGGGACTACTCTACATTCTCCTGCAGAATTATATATCTATGTGCTGCTCAAACTCTCTTCTCGCGAGAAGAGGGCTGTTTTTCCTTTTGCAATGGGAAGGGGGAGGGGAGGACTGCAGGATCAGAGAGAGAGAGAGAGAGGGACTGGGTAAGGAGGCAAGGAGGGAGAGAGCTGTGGCTCGGTAAGCAGCGTTTTTTCACTCATCACAGACAAGTGGATGAGTGGATTTTTCAAGCCCTGCTAATGGGGCTAAAAACAGGAAATGGGAAAATGTATAAGCCTGAATTTGAAAAGAATCAACTTTTCTGGGTATTTCAACATCCATGCCGAATCAGAAGTGTCAAGCCCAGTCCTGGAGTTCATGGAAGCCATGACAGCCACGAACCTATCCCAACATATCACGTGCCCCACGCATTAAGCTGGCCACACTCTAGACCTACTGTTTTCGACTTCACAGGTGGCGAGTGATCTGAGGGTGTGGATCGTGAGCTCCCACCCTCTGTCATGGACAGACCACTTCCTGCTGAGATTTAACTTGTCTGTGGTGACCCCTCTCCACGGGAGAATGGACCAGTGAAATTGGTCCGCCCCCGCAGGCTTCTCAACCCAGAACAGCTTCGGGAGGCCTTGGGACCTGGTGATCTGGCTAACCTGGTGGGTGATCCTGCCAACGTCCAAGTCAGTAGATGGTATCAGCAGCTGACACAATCACCCCCGAACACCCTCTCTGATTCAGAGCTCGCTTTTCTCCCTGGTATACCAAGGGGCTGTGGGCTATGACGTTAGCAAGGGGACAGCTAGAGAGCAGGTGCAGGAGGGATCAGTTGGCTTATATTTCAGCTGCCATTAAGATCATGACTGGAAGGTATCCTAAAAATGGCAAAAAGGACATTTAAGATCAGGATCATAGGGGAGGCCATGAACCAACAAGCACAGTTGTTACAGGTGGTTTGTGACCTGACTTAACTCCAGTCAATCAGGGCCTCACTTTTATTTTTCCAGCAATCAGTTTGCAGACTTTTTCAGATAAAAAAATTAGGCCATCCATACTGACTAGAGATGGGGTCAAAGCTAAAAACGAACCAGGCGATTTGTCTGAAATTGCTAATTTATTGGTTTGGATTGTTTCGGGTTTGTCCAAACTGGAGAACCTGAACTTTCCCGAACCAAGAAATTTTGGGGCAATTTATGAACTTCCTGGTTCGTTGCCCCCGTCCCGCTCCCGTTGTCTCCCTGCCTTTTCCAGCTGCTGCAGCCATCTCAAAAGCCCCACTGCAGGCTGGGGGGCATTTGCGCATATCCCTGCCACTTAGCGGGTAAGCCAGGACATGCACAGATGGCCCCAGGGCTGCCTGACAGGCCGACTAACTAAATTAAAATATATTTATATTATTAATTTTTAAATTTTTTTTTAGTTAGCTGGTGCCTGAGCCGGCTGGGGACGATCTATGCATGTCCCTGCCTCTCATCTGGTAAGTAGGGACATGCACGGATGGCCCCAGGGCTGCCTGACAGGCCTGCTAGCTAAAATAAATAAATAACATTATTATTATTATTATTTAGTTAGCCAGCCTGTCAGCTGGGTGGGGGCCATCTGTGCATGTCCCCGCTCTCCACCTAAGAGGTAGGGACATGCTCAGATGGCCCCAGGCTTGTAGTGGGGCTCTTGAGATGGCCGCAACAGCGAAGGAATAGGAGGCAGAATAGAATAGAAAGGTAGGGAGACAGTGGGAGAAGGGGTGGGGGGCAATGGGAAAGGGGTGGGGGGCAAGCCGGGTTATTGTGTTTTTTTTCAGACAACCACTGGAGTGTCTAAAAAAATAATTCCCAAACGAACCGACAACTCAATTCATCATTTGTTCAGGAAAAATGGTAACTGTGTGCTTACAATTACCCCATTTGGGCAGTTCGTGCCCATCTCTAGTACTGAACTTGACTCCACCAGCAGATTAGATGACCCAGGGGTGACCATTGCTGCACTGCCTCTCTCTGCCCGACTGATTCAGTTTGACCCTCTATCAGTGGAGGAAGCTTCCAGAGTGCTGGTGAGCTGTCAGCCTATCACCTCCTTGCTTGACCCTTGCCCAGCTTGGCTGATAAAAGCTGCTAAGGGGGCTATGATTGAATGGATTGTGAATATTGTAAATGCATCTTTGAGGGAGGGTATCCTCCCTCCACGCATTAAAGAAACCATCATCCAACCCATCATCAAACTCCTCCCAATTGACTTTGGACAATCTTAATAACTTCCGTCTGATTGCCAATATATCATTCTTGGGCAAGGGGATTGAGAGGGTGGTGGCAAACCAGCTACAGGCATACCTGGAGGAGCAAGATTGCTTTGATCCGTTCCAGTCCGGATTCAGGCCATGACAGGGTACTGAGACAGTACTGGTCATGCTGCAGGATGTCCTTTTAAGGGAGGCTGACAGAGGCGGATGTACCTTTTGATTCTCCTTGATCTCTCAGCAGCTTTTGATACCATTGACCATGGTATCCTCCTGGACAGACTCTCAGAGATTGGGACCAGGGGCCTAGCATTGCGCTGGTTCTGATCCTTCCTCAAGGACCAGGTCCAGGGAGTGCAGCTTGGGGATGGTGTATCGGCCCCTTGGACCCTGAACTGTGGGGTTCCTCAGGGGTTGTCAATATCTCCAGTGCTGTTCAACATCTACGTGAAGCCACTGGGGGAGATCATCAGGAGATTTGGAGTGAGATGTCATCACTATACTAATGACACCAAGCTTTATCTCTCCTTTACCACCCCTGTAGTGGATGCGCTGTCGGTTAAACCGCAGAAGCCTCTGTGCTGCAAGGTCGGAAGACCAGCAGTCGTAAGATCAAATCCACACGACGGAGTGAGCTCCCGTCGCTTATCCCAGCTCCTGCCAACCTAGCAGTTCGAAAGCATGTAAAAATGCGAGTAGATAAATAGGTACCACCATGGTGGGAAGGTAACGGCGTTCCGCGTCTAGTCGTGCTGGCCATGTGACCATGGAAACTGTCTATGGACAAACGCTGGCTCTACGGCTTGGAAACGGGGATGAGCACCACGCCCTAGAGTCGGACACGACTGGACTAAATGTCAAGGGGAACCTTTACCTAGTGGATGCCAACCAGACATTTGAGTGTTGCCTGGCTTCAGTTCTGGCAAACAGAAATTTGTCCGGGTTCAAATTGAACCCGGACAAGACCGAGGTCATGTTCCTGGGGTGGTCCATCGATAAGTTGGGGGGTGGTCCCTAGACTGGGTGGCATTGCCCTCCTGCTTAGGGACCAAGTTCAGAATTTGGGCGTGCTTCTGGACAGGCTCTTGGGATGCCCTGATTGCAGCCATGTACAGTTCGGCCTTTAATCAGCTTAGGCCGATCGCCCAACTCCACCTCTACCTGGACGACGGATTCCTCAGGACTCTGGTGCAGATGTTGGTCATTTCCCAGATCAACTACTGCAATGCTGTCTACATGGGGCTTCCCTTGAAGCTGGTCCGAAGATTCCATCAGATCCAGAATGCAGTGGCCAGACTGGTGGTTGGGGCAAGCAGATATGATTGCATCACCCCAGTTCTGGCTCGTCTGCACTGGTTACTGGTGGGGTCCGGGATCAGGTTCGAGGTTTTGATTGTCACGTACAAAGCCCTCCATATTTTGGGCCCACGTTACTGCTCCAATGTCAACTGCCTGATACACCAGGTCATTGCAGATGAGGCTTCTCCAGGTAGCCACCCTGATGGATGCCCATAAACCTTCTACAAGAGGTAGGCCTTCTTCGTGGTGGCTCCATCTTTGTGTCATCAGCTCCTGGAGGAGCTTCTCCTGGCCCAGTGCCCTGGCTACATTTAAGAGGCAACTGAAGATATGGCTGTTCAAGTAGGCCTTCCACTCTGACCCTACTTGAGTGGAGGTACTCATACATCTCTGCTCAGTTATTTGTCATTTCTATCTTTGTTATTTTTTCCTGTGTAGGCATTCTATTAATGCTCTGGGTCTTCTGTTTTTATAGGGTTTTATATGTTTAGGTTGTTCATGGTTTTATCATTCTAACTATTTGATTCTGTATTTTATAGGAACTGCCCAGAGTAGTGCTCATGTGTTCTGGCATCTCATCAAGTAGCACAACAAATTGAACAACCTTTACACAAATACCAATAGAACTCAGGGCAGTGTGGAAGGATCTTTTGGCGCCCGCCGGCATGTGTCTTTATACTATGGTTCCTACCAAATTTTGCAACTGCAGCTGTACTGATAGTGTCTCTGATATATTTAGGGGCACTGGTTTGTTCCTGTATAGACCTTTGACACTGCGATGTTGTCTTACCTGATACAGAGAAATAGATTAAGGATAACACCCTTTATATACACATTGCAGGCTTGGTGTGTATTTGGGGCCCTTTGTAACTGGCTGGATTTGAAAACCAGACTCATAATGTACTGTTTTTGAGAAGTATGAAAAGTAACTTTTCCACAGAATGGTGAGCACAGGAGCAGGGTGTGTGGAAATGTCTGTATTATCATTATTGAGGTGACCGCTGTCCTGCCAGCTGAGGGCAGGAGGGAGGGCCTCTTCAAGCATGGGTTCCATGAAGTCAAGACTCTTGTTACTACTTGAGCTGGTTTTTATTAAGGTGAGGGGACAGGGTATAAGGATTGGTTGGGTGCTTGGTGTATCCCCTTCTGACAGTCCACAGAAGAGTTAACTTCACTAGCTCCACACTACTCCCAGTTCTCAACTGGACTGGTACAATCCACAGTCTGTGGTCAGGTTTTAACTTTCCACACTGATGCCAAACAACTGATACCCTTCTAAGAGGGCCAAGAATGCTGAGTGCTTACAGGTTCCTGTGGCCTCCAAGGCTGTCCTGTCTCTGACGGTTCTGCCAAAGGTGCTGCTTTCTCCACTGGAGTGGAGTAGGGCTGGGATGCCCAGAGACATCTGATGTCAGTGGTGGGCTATAGAGTGGTGTGCCTCCCCCACATTCTTGCCCTTTAGTGGGCAGGAATAGGATCCATTCCCTGCTCCAGGGATTCTCAACTACCAGCAGGTAGTCCACCTCAAGGGCACAGAAGTCAGGGTGTGATTCCTCCACCGCCTCAGCCCACTTCTGTCCCTCAGAGCCCATTGAGAGGGACAAATCCCCCTTATTTTCCTCCTCTTTAAGGCTGGGATCCACTTCACTCTCCTTCTTTGCACCCTCATGCCACCTTGTTGGCAAGGTCTCCATCAAGTGCGCTGGGAAGGGCACAGGGCAAGGCGCGCATGACCTTTTCTCCCAGAATTATATCAAATATCATTGAATACAAACCCTGAAGTTTTAATGTTGAGGAAACTACCAGGAAAAAGTCTTGTTAGGTTGAAGTCAAATGGCAACAAAAGAAACAAAGAAAGTTATCTCCCTCAAAGCAACCTTCTCATTCATACAGGAATTGCTCCAACCTAGCCAAGAAAGGAAGGAAAGAAGAAGGAAAGGGAAGGGAGTAGCCTTGCCTCTGGATTTAAAAAGTCCAGCTTGGGCATGGAGCAGGGTTGGACTGGTTCATGGTCTCCTGAAAGATGTCTGCTCAGTGGAAAATAGCTCTCACTGAACCCTTCAGTGCTTTAAATGCAGTATCATTTAAGTAGCCAGTAGCGGTATCATTTGTTGCAACAATTAATATTAATATTTATTTATTTATTTAAAATATTTCTATCCTGCCTTTCTCCTCAGAAGGACCCAAGGCAGGATAGAAATCGTATTAAGATTACACACAAGCCTTCAGAAGTGCTGTCCAAGATATTGCTCATAATATAGAATGAAAAAAACAACTGATGGAAAAATACCTTGAGCAATATTCCCTAGTTTATATTCTCTTTATATAGGATACTGTCACTGAAAGTGAGAGCACAGTTACAGTAAAAAAAGAAGTGGTATTTGAATCGGGTTTAAGTATGTTTTAAATTGATTTTTTAAAAGGTGATTGCATGATGCATGTGGAAGTGCAGATTATTTTGACAAGAATCATTTTGTTTTGATCAGAAGCAAAGTATTTTACTCTTCTGCCATAGGCCATTTATTTTAATTCGGATGTTGAATCGCCATATGAGAATGCATCTGTTGGCATTCGTCTGTAACAAACTGTCGCACTGGTTGCCTCTCACAGCCACTTGCCCCTGCTGCTGTAGTGTTATTTTAAATATTTTTAAAATAAATGTATTTCTTGCTATCTGGTATAGTGCTATATCAGATAGCAATAATTTTAAAAAAATTAAAACAGAGCTTTGCCCTGCTCTTCATCAGTGGTACTGCCACTCAGTTCCCCTACAGCAGACCTGGGTCTCCGTAGCTGACTGCCTTGCCAGTGTGCTGCTCACTGCTGGGCAGGAGCCCCTCCACAGTTTGTAGATTAGTGGAGTGCCTGTCAGCTGTTCAGCGGGCTCACCTACCCATTCACCTACTCCCTGCTGCAGCCTGCACTGGCTCCTCCTTCCCTCAGCACAACTGCTCCTCCATACTTCCCATTCTGTCTGAGCTTTGCTGCAATTTTCAAAGTAGCTGAGAGAGAAATTGATTTTTGCTTGTTGATTGATGCAACATTTTTGATTTTGATAGAGGGAAGGCTATGGAAACTGCCATGACAAGCATTTGCACCTCCAAATTAACCACTGCATCAGTATGTACAGGATCAGAAATTACAAGGCTTGATGTTAAGTCCCCTGGGAAAATGGATCTCTGATACCTGTTGTTTAAACAGGTCCATGTTCCTAGACAAATATACATTGAATGTATACTAGATATACTAAATATGCACTACATAAATGAATGGATAGTAAGAAAAAGAAATTAGTTCCATGTCATAGACCTGGGCTGAACTGATGTTTTACTTCTGTTTAGCAACAGGACATTCCTTAGAGAAAGAAAAATATTTTGACTGTGAAAAGTCTTGGGATGGATTAAAATTTGACTTTCTTATGCAGATCAAAGAAGTGCTTGAAAATCCTCATCTACTCACTGTGATTAAAATGGAAGAGGCTGGGGATGAAATAGTGAGCAATGCTATTTCATATGCTCTTTATAAAGGTATGTTGGCAACCTTACAGGGGAAGAAGAAAAGAAGGAGGAAAGGCAAAATATTGTGGCATTTTAGAGGCTAACAAATTTCAATGTGAGCTTTGCTGGATCAAACTCCACATGGGATATGGCTCTCTTTTAATTTCATATTCTTCAGGTACCCCTGTTTTGTATAAACTAATTATTTGCGGTCTTGGCATTTGCCAAAAGAACACAAATTACATGAAAGATTGCTTCTTACGTGTTTCAGGTCTTTCATTTTGTCTATCAAGAGACCTGTCGATTGTGAGCCATAAAACAAATATTCTTCAAGATTTGTTCATGAAGATCATCAGGCCGAGCAGAAAAAATTACAGAAAGATAGAGATCAAAAGAATCAAGTGAATTGTTGAGAGATTGTACCTGGACTCTTTTCTGTATTTATAGAATCATAGACTCACAGACCAGCCAAAGCAGGAAATCCATGGGAACTCTGTTTTGAAATAGAGAATGGCATGTGGAGTCAAAATGCAAACATCTAGATCAGTTCGGGTATAAAAACTGCTGTTATGGGATGTGTAGAGGTTACAAAGAGATATTTTAACCCTTTGTTCTCAATTGTCAAAAAAATCGTGATAATTAGGGGAATACATGATTCACGTTGACATAACTGTGACATTAATGACAGCAGTTTATAAAGCAGTATCTATTTGAGTCGGTTGCAGCAAAATATAGGAGAAGGTTTTGTGGGAGACTAAAGTAATGGACTGGAGACAATTTGTCATAAGCAAGAAGGCTTTATCCTTAGTGGCAGATGTGAAGACAAATGGGTATCATGGGGGAAAATGCAGGCAGCAAAGTGAGGAGAAAATGAAATGTAAAAATTATGGATAGTGGCAATTAACATGAAAGCTTCAATGTGTGTAGAAACAGACATGAATTCAGGTTTCCTGATTTAGGAAGAGCACATGCCAGACAGGATGAAAGTATGATTGATGTGACTATGGATGTCATGGGGGTGGGGTTGAGATTCAGGCAAAATTATCCTTTCCCCCTTCATATTTAGGCAGCTCCGGAGAGAGAGAAGTTCAGACAATGTGTGTTTTTGCTTAATGTGCAAGGAAATGAGAATCGGAAACTCCCTGGAAAGTTATTTTATTGTTAGTTAACCACAATCTTCTCTCTCCACTTACAGCTTTCAGCACAAATGAACAAGATAAAGATAATTGGAATGGGCAACTGAAATTGCTTTTGGAGTGGAACCAGCTGGACCTGGCTAGTGAAGAGATTTTTACAAATGATCGGCGCTGGGAGGTAAGCTTGTGTTCCTATCACCTTGACAGACATAGCGGGAGGGGAGGGGGTCAAGCATGTCTTTCATTGGATGGAGAGGCTGGGTCAGGTAACAGCTGTTAACAGTGGGGTGGAAAGAAACTTGGAAGTGGAAGGCAATGAATGTTATGCAATTTGTTAACCAGTAGGTTGACAGAGCTCAGGTATGAACACTTATAAGGGTTTGGACTCTGGCAGTGGTATGTCTTTATAGACTGAACCGAACCCACATTCACACAGATTTATTTAATAGGGAAAGTTAACTGAACTTACAAGAATCAACATGCAGTAAAGCCATATAAATGGCAAACAATAACCAAATAAAGCAAAAGAGGGAAAAGGGCGTGTGGTCTTGTACACAACCCACAAGCACAGTCCAAGCACTCCTGGCTTCACTTTGCAGTCCTCATTTTGAAATTGGGACAACCATCTAGTCGTGAGTTTTGGAATTCTTGAATTTTTACTGCAAAATCCACAGAAAAGTGGTACCTAGCCTGATGAAGGCCCAATGGTTATATTAAAAATTTGGCTAGCCTGGCATAGCCTGATGAAGGACTGTATGGACTGAAAAGTAGATTTTTTTAGTGATGTAACAGAGGTATCACCACCCTTGTTGCCTTCAGATAAAGCAAGTGGCTAAATACCACTTGTTTGAGTATTTCCTATGTCCTGGGAACTGTTTTCATTGAATAGCATTGCAGTTACAGTTCCTATGCCATGGGGGGCTCCGTTAATAATCTGAACAGCAAAGCTTTGTTTTTCCAGTTACTTGTTGCCCTTTCTTATTCTTAGATTGTGGCTTCCATTCTTCCAACAAGTTTCCAGTACAATCAATATTGTGTACATCATGTTTCTGTGAGGGTGAGTGTGTGTGTGTGTGTGTGTGTGTGTGTGTGTGTGTGTGTGTGTGTGTGTGTATGTATATGATAGTACAAATCGAGGCAGTTTGGTAACAGTTTATCAATCACCTTCATGGAAACAGCAGGTTCAAAGCTGCTTTTTCTGTGAAGCTGTAAATGAACAGTAGAATGAAAGTGGTCATAATAGGATGGAGGAAAGTAACTGGTCACAGAGTCCTGTGAACTTTGTCTGTGTGTGGTGTGAAACTACTGCCAGATCTTTCAATATACATTTTTTATTCAGTTGAGGGGGCCATAAAAATGATTCACAATGGTCAGAATCCTATCCATAACAGTGGAGTGTACCTACTACTAGAGTGGGGCTTATGCTTGCTCAGGGCAGTAGTGAATACACCCTGGTGTAGTTAGCATGTTTTGGCGGCCATATGTGCAGTGGGGCTGTTGTGTATGCAGAAAGAAGTAATAGCATTCTGGCCATTTTATATGGCAACAAAGAAATAACTTTCAACTTGGTTAAAACCTTTTTGGTTTGTTTTGTGTTCGTTGCAAGTCTGCTGACCTTCAGGATGTCATGTTTACAGCCTTGGTGAAGGATAGGCCAAAATTTGTTCGCCTCTTTCTAGAAAATGGCTTGAACCTAAGGAAGTTTCTCAACAATGACGTTCTAACTGAGCTCTACACCAACAACTTCAGCAGCTTGGTGTTTAAGAATCTCCAGATTGCTAAGAACTCCTACAACGATGCTCTCCTTACTTTTGTGTGGAAGATGGTGGAGGATTTCAGAAGAGGTGTAAAAAAAGAGGATGGAAATGGCAAAGATGATGTAGAGATACAATTGCTGGTATGTAAACCACAATCACATGGGCAGAGTAGATATGCAACTCTAACACTGCAGTCCTGTACCCACTTACCTGGGAAGAAGCATGTTTGAATGTGGTGGGATCTACTTCCATGTAGACATGTATAGGATTATGCTGTGTATATCAAGTAAAACAAGACATAGGTTAGATAAAAGTTTTCATGATCAGTCATCTTAGCTTCATCTTCCTTTATGTATTTTCAGGATCTGTCTCTCATTACAAGACATCCCTTGCAAGCTCTCTTTATTTGGGCTATCCTTCAAAACAAAAAGGAACTATCCAAAGTAATTTGGGAACAGGTGGGTCACACTTTCAGCATGACTGACACATTCATCCATTCAATTAGCAAGTTAGTTTGTCTATCCCTTTTCTCAGGTAGAAAATTTGTACTTGGGCTTCCATCCTATGCATAGTTATCTCAGACTGACCAAGTCTCTTTGACCCAGGGAGCACTTTGCGTCGATGCACAAGGGTTTTATCTATTAGTATATTAATTTTAGAAAATGCATTATGTGAAGTGCCTATTTTCCATTTAAATGCATAAGAGCTGTGATTAGGAAAGTGGCAGGCTTTTGCACCTGTACGAGTATGTGTGTTTTTAAAGGCTATTGATGCCCTTTGCATGTAGTTTATGACTACAGTAAATTAATATTATGAAAGAAGCATGTGGGTAAGAAAAAAGAGGGGGTCCATCATGACCCTGAGCATCAGACACAATGGTCGATTTACACTACCATTAAATCGATTTAAAAACATGTTCTAAAATGAGCTGATAATTAAACAGTGTAGTCTAAACCGAATTGCTGATTCCAACTAGAGAAGACCCATTGGAGTCAGGAGGGTTTAAAGAAGTTTTGTCAGAAGTAGATCTACTCTAGTTGGAACAAGGAGTTGGATTTAGGCCAAGTTGCCCATGAAAATTCGGGTGTCTTTTCCCTTGGAAGTTAATAGGGAAAATGCTAGTGAGGTTTTTTGATGGTGTGTTTTTGGGGCTGGGGAGACCTGGGGTGCAATAAGATGAAAATTTGTTCCATGGTTTTGTCTGCTCTGGGGATGGGCTAGTTTTCTCCTTTTCATGTTGACCACATGACATACAGGCAATTGCAAATCAGCACGTCCCTAATCTTCGCCTGTTCTCACCTTTTTCGGGTTCCTCTGAGAGACTTTGTTTAAACAGGTAGGATCTCTGGGATTGAACTAAAGCACATGACTTGATTTGTCCCTTTGCTTAAGTCACTTGACAGATATTGAGAAATTGAAGGCTTCCTTCCTCTCTCCTGTGGGGTAGGGGGAGAAGAAGCAAAGGTTTTTTTTTTAAAGAAGGCCTAAGACAGTACTGATGTGATATATCACTTAGAAAAATGGTTGAAAGTTTCCTCTCTTTCCCCCTCCACAGGGGAGTAGGAGGAAGCTTTCAGTTTCCAATGATTGTGAAGTGGCTTAAGGAAAGCATGGAGGAGGAGACAACAGAGGACAAGGAGGGGGATTTTTTGTTCTTATTTTGTTCTTTTCTTTTTCCTTTCCTTTAAAAGGAAAGAAGGGTGAAATAGGGTTGTTTGTTATGTGGTGTGGTTGATCCTTCCATGTGGATACAAGAATTGCCCCAAATGACAAACCACACCTCAAAGTGACTCTGTTAAGCACGATCCATCCTGATACAGGCCAGGATAATTTGGTCATCTAGTTGTATCCATAATTTTATAAACCAAACAGGAAAATATGGACACTAATTCCATTGTCCTGCCTTTAGCCAGTCAAAGATTCTGTTTTGTAAGGATTAACTTCACCTAGATTTTCAGTGTTACAACATAAAGTGGAACTGCTTACCCACATAATTTCTCACATGCAGCTCCAGGGAATGAGGCACTTTTAAATTATGCAGTTGCACTGTTGTTTGGGGATATGAAGTGACATTACCGGAATGGCTGCAGTTACGGTAACTCAAAAGTAATGGTGATTGTAATCGGGCAATTTTGCCTCTTTGCAGACTAGAGGCTGTACTTTGGCAGCGTTAGGGGCAAGCAAGCTCCTGAAAAGCTTGGCTAAGGTAAAGAATGATATCAATGCTGCTGGGGAATCAGAGGAGTTGGCAAATGAATATGAGACAAGAGCTGTGGGTAAGTTTTGATATAAGAGACTCAAAACCAGGGGTGAGGCTGAGGCAAAAATCACAAACAGAAATACATGAGAAGCTAGCAGAGTAGGAGCAAATTGGCAAAGTAGGCGCAAAGTAGCAAAGTTTAAATTTTCAAAATTATCTTTGAATTTTACATTAACTGAGAAGCATTTAGCATTTCAGTGTAGCACAGATTTTAGATGTCAGTTCTGAAACACTTTGATATATATAAGTCCTACTGTACATTACAAAGATAGTGGACAAAATTCAAAATTACTCTTACTTGGACCCATTAAATCAGTAGGACCTAAGTTAGTTATGATGACTAACAAGTCCTATTCATTTCAATTGGTCTACTCTAAGTAGAACTAATATCGTTCCAGTATTTGATCACCTCTGATATACTATCAGTTATGATTGCATGTCACATCTGGTAAAGGCATCCAAACTAGTGGCTTGCACAGATACTAGACGTTGGGAAAGGGTGTTTCCAGGCAAACACTTCCTAGTACCGGGAAAGCTCTTAATACCACAAACAGCATTGTGTAATCATCCATTTTTACCTCCAAAGTGAATTTGTGTGGTAAAAACTGTTGTCATCATCAATGCCATCATCATCATCATCATCATCATCATCATCATCATCATCATACTAATACAGAAAAAAATATGTGAAAACATGTAAGGGTTATGAAGTAGGTTACAAGTCTCAACATCCTGTGAAAGTCCATGAATGAGGCAGAGCACATGTAGGCATCCTTCAGTCTCAAGAGACTATGGTAACGTGCTCTGTATGGAGGACTTGGAACAGCGTCTATTGTGGCTGAGAAGGCCAATACGAGAGTGACAATCCCTTCCACACTGAAGACAAATACAATCTGTCCCCTGTCCAGCTCCCTGATTTGGCTGGTTTCGGGACTGCCTCTTGGCCTCGGCCTGCTGGACAAGAGTCTCTTCAAATTGGGAGAGGCCATGATGCACCGCCTGCCTCCAGGCTGAACGCTCAGATGTCAAGGTTTCCCATCTGTTGAGGTCCATTCCTAAGGCCTTCAGATCCCGCTTGCAGATATCCTTGTATCGCAGCTGTGGTCTCCCTCTGGGGCGATTTCCCTGCACTAATTCTCCATACAGGAGATCTTTTGGAATCCGACCATCAGCCATTCTCACGACATGCCCAAGCCAACGTAGACGTCGCTGTCTCAGTAATGTATACATGCTAAAAATTCCAGCTCGTTCTAGGACTACTCTATTTGGAACTTTGTCCTGCCAGGTGATACCAAAAATGCGTCGGAGACAACGCATATGGAACGTGTTCAGCTTCCTCTCCTGCCGTGCATGAAGGGTCCAGGACTCACTGCAGTACAGGAGCGTACTCAGGACACAGGCTCTATAGACCGGGATCTAGGTACATGCTATCAGCTTCTTATTAAGCCATACTCTCTTTGTGAGTCTAGAGAACATGGTAGCTGCTTTGCCAATGCGTTTATCCAGCTCGACATCTAGGGAGAGAGTGTCAGAGATCGTTGAGCCAAGGTACACAAAGTCATGAACAACCTCCAATTCTTGCGTGGAGATGGTAATAGAGGGAGGTGAGTCCACGCCCTGGCCCATGACTTGTGTTTTCTTCAGGCTGATTGTTAGTCCAAAGTCTTGGCAGGCCTTGCTAAAACGATTCATGTGTTGTTGGAGGTCTTCAGCAGAGTGGGCAACAATGGCTGCATCATCAGCGAAGAGGAAGTCCCGCATGCATTTCACTTGGACTTTGGTCTTCGCTCTCAATCTAGAGAGATTAAAGAGCTTTCCATCTGATCTAGTCCGGAGATAGACACCTTCTGCTGCAGTTCCAAAGGCGTGCTTCAGCATGACAGCAAAAAAGATCCCAAACAGGGTCGGCGCGAGGACACAGCTCTGTTTCACTCCGCTTCGGATGTCAAAGGGATCTGATGTTGAGCCATCAAAAACTACAGTGCCCTTCATTTCCTAATGAAAGGACCTGATGATGTTAAGGGGTCGAGGTGGACATCCAATCTTGGGAAGTATTTTAAAAAGGCCATCCCTGCTAACCAAATCAAAGGCCTTTGTGAGATCTATGAAGGCCACAAAGAGTGGCTGTTGTTGTTCCCTACATTTCTCCTGCAACTGTCTGAGGGAAAATACCATGTCAGTGGTGGATCTATTAGCTCGAAATCCACACTGTGATTCTGGATAGACTCTGTCTGCAAGCACCTGGAGCCTCTTCAGCACAACACGGGCAAGCAGCTTCCCTACAACGCTGAGAAGAGAGATACCACGGTAGTTATTGCAGTCGCCCCTGTCTCCTTTGTTCTTATACAATGTGACGATGTTTGCATCCTTCATGTCCTGTGGTACTCCACCTTCCCTCCAGCAAAGACAAAAGACTTCATACAGCTCAGTGGTGATGATCTCTTTACAACACTTCAGCACTTCAACAGGGATGTTATCCTTCCCAGGTGCCTTGCCAGAGGCGAGGGAATCCAAGGCCGCTTTTATTTCTGCTAAAGTTGGTTCGCTGTCCAACTCTTCCAAGACAGGCAGACACTCGATGTTATTTAATGCTTCTTCGGTTACTACATTCTCTCTGGAATATAGCTCAGAGTAGTGCTGCACCCAGCGGTCCATCTGCTGTGCTCGGTCCTGGATGATCACGCCTGTAGCAGACTTCAAGGGAGCAGATTTCTTCTGTATTGGACCTAAAGCCTGCTTGATACCGTCATACATTCCCTTGATGTTACCTGTGTCCACTGCTATCTGTAACTGAGAGCAGAGCTGAAGCCAATAATCGTTGGAACATCTCCTGGCAGCCTGTTGGACTTTGCTACGAGCAGCTCGAAGAGCCTGCAAGTTGTACTCACTAGGACAGGCTTTGTATGCTGCTAGAGCTCTCCTCTTATCCTCGATGGCTGGCATCAACTCCTCCGAATGGGCTTCGAACCAGTCTGCCGTCTTTTTGGTCTTCTTGCCAAATGTGGACAAGGCAGTGTTATAAACAGCGTTCTTGAAATGTTCCCATCGTTCAGGTGCATTTGCATCAGCCGGGCCTGGAAGGGTTTCCTCAAGCGCTTGGGCAAATTCCTGCACTTTTCTTTGATCGCGAGTCTTGCTGATGTCAATACGTGGTCTTCCTTCCTTTTTCATGTGATACAATCTCTTTGTTCGCAGTTTTACTCTACTACACACCAGGGAGTGATCAGTATCACAATCAGCACTCTGGTAACTGCGTGTGATCGTAATACTAGGAAGGCTAGAACGCCTAGTGAGCATCAAATCAAGCTGATGCCAATGCTTCGATCTTGGATGTCTCCAGGAAACTCTGTGTTGAGGCTTCGTATTAAAGAACGTGTTGCTGACACAAAGACCATAATAACAGCAAAACTCCAGCAAGCGTTGGCCAGAGCAATTGTATGCTAAAAGCCTTATCTGGGAACAACAGAAAGGAGAAGACAAGATTAAGCCAAGACAAGATAGGGAGAAATCAAGGCAAGACAGGGAAAAGATGGGGAAAATAAGACCAGAAGAAGATCGAGTAGAATTAAGTATTGCTATGAGAAGAGTTAGAGAACCCAATGAATTTTTGCTTAACATTATCAGTTGTCTCTGTGTACATCATTGGAACTAAAAAGCCTGCAAAGCTATTTTTCAGAACTCCAGTGGAGCAAAAGCATGATAACATACTCAAAGGAAGTATTGATGAGTGATGAAGGTAATGATGATGATGAGTGTTTGTGCCATGAGACAGAATGGACTTGATTGCATATGGTTATTATAATTCTATAACATGACATAGAATACATAGGTGGGTCAGCCCATTTGTGCTTCTGGCCCAGTTTTTTCTCTCTCACACACAGGTCTTATTAGCACCTTCTGAATGTGAAACAGGTGCTCTTTCACTGAGCAAGTGAAGACTTGAAGATGATCAGAAACATTGTGTTGGGTAGTCACGAAAACTAACCCAAACAGATGAATGCTTAAGGCAGAGTGAATAGACAAAAGCTGCTACTTACTGTTTCTGGCTTTTGATGTTTCTAGAGCTATTCACTGAATGTTACAGCAGTGATGAAGAGCTGGCTGAACAGCTTCTCATATATTCCTGTGAAGCCTGGGGTGGAAGCAATTGTCTGGAACTGGCGGTGGAAGCCAAAGACCAACAGTTCATTGCTCAGCCAGGAGTCCAGGTAAAAAAAAGGAGGAGGAAGAGGAGGAGGAGGAGGAGGAGGAGAAGTGGAACAGAAAGAAAACAAGAACCGATAACCATCTGTCATGTTTTATTCAGTGAAACAGAGTAAAGTTGAAATCCTGTACTGATATAACTAAGGCTGGAATCTACTACCCAGTTATCTGGGAATAAGACCTAGTAAACTCAATAGACTCTGCTTCCTGAGAATTGTGCTGAAAATGTCACATATGCTTCAAGGTCCTGCCATATTATCCTGGCCATTTTTGTTGAGGAAAAACTTGCTTCAAGAAACTTCATTCTATGTTTCATTTGGTTCTATGTTCATTGAACCAATGTCATAGTTGATGGATAGAACAGTTAATTTTAAATCATGTTGAACATAATGAGCAAAATTATGCTCATAATTTTCCCAGGGCAAAAGGGAGCCTGAGGAAGCCTTGGAACTTGAAAGGAGGGATAGGAAATTTCCCCTGAGTTTAAATTAAATGTTTATGGTGCCCCATCCAACAGGATTTTCTTCAATTAATCGCAAAGATGTATCATGAGCCTTCTAAATGTGGAAAAGTCATTTCTAACCCAAGTTCCTGTTGTTCAGCTCACTATTCTCTACCTGTGCTTTTTTCCTAGTCAAAATAGACTTCCCAAATATTGCTTGCCATGTGGGCTTTTTAATGTGAGGAGAATATTCTTGGAAAATGGAATAAAGAAAGAGCAAGCAAGGAAAGGGTTAAGTGTCCCTAAACACTTTCTCTTAGTGGATGGAGAACTCCCATTGAAAAGTTCCCTACCCTTTTTGCCCCAATCCCACTTCAGGTGTTGAGTTCTTGATCCTGAATGTGCTTATCTGGAGCAGTAGGATTGTATAATGTAATCTATTGTCTGGGACAGGGGATTCGGCTGGGTCACTGACCAGAGTCCAAATGATCATGTATTTTTGTATTTCAGAATTTTCTTTCGAAGCAGTGGTATGGGGAGATTTCCAGAGACACCAAGAACTGGAAGATCATTCTATGCCTTTTGCTTTTCCCTTTAATAAGCTGTGGCTTCATCTCCTTCAGGCAAGTTATTTGTATAAATGTAATTGTGTTATATTGTTGCTACCAAGTGTGGTGTAGTGGATAGAGTGATGGAATAAGACTCGAGACCTCAGTTCAAATCCCTGCTCAGGCATGGAAATTCAGAAGAGGGAGTGTTGGTAGAATAGGTAAAACCACTCCTTCAATCTTTCGCATACCTTGAAAACGTTATTAGGGTTTTAAGTTGGATGCAAATTGATGACACATAACACATGCACACCAACACATTGTTGTTGCTACTGCTATTACTTTAAATACTTTATCTTTTGCAGCGTGCCTATGTTGGTGTGTGCAGATATCTTCCATCCAGGTTTATTTTTTTAAAGAGAACATTCCAAATAATCAAAGGGCATGTTGTAGTTATTTGACAAATTATTTCATTGAGTGATTGATTGCATTTTTATATCATTTGACCTGGTTAGATCTGTACTTAACTGTTAACATGCTTTTGGTATAGAAAATAGTTCTGCTATCACTGTAGGCATAGGTATTATTCACTTATTGGATACACAGATTCAGAATAATATAGTCCTGGTATTGTGTTGATCAGATGATTGTTATTTGGTAATATAAGTTGCTATTTATAAAGCCTGTCTCCCCAACAAACCTGTTTTAGGAATGATTGATATATTCCAAGCTATTTGTTTTGCTTTGTACAGGAAGAAACCAGCTGAGAAGAGTAAAAAACTGCTGTTCTACTACGCGTGGTTCTTCACTTCGCCCTTTGTAGTCTTCTCTTGGACGGTTATCTTCTACATTGCCTTCCTCCTTCTATTTGCTTATGTCCTACTCATGGATTTCCAGAAGTCACCCACCATGCTGGAACTGCTTCTCTACGTGCTGGTCTTCATCCTGCTTTGTGATGAAGTGAGACAAGTAGGGAGTACTTAGAAATCAAAAAAAAAAGTCTTGTTTCCAGGGAGTTTATGCTGGATGCAGAAAGGCCTGATGGCCTTCAAGTCCAGTGTTTTCTTCCTTGCACCTAGACTTTCATGGATGTCCCACTATGAGCCTGTTCACACTGTGAAATTTGGTGTGATCCGGCTGGTGCTTAAAAGACCCTTATCTTCAGTGCAATCCAAGGTTCCCTCTAAGGTGCATGCCTCTACCCACCTCTGTGCAGCCTTCCTCCTCCTCTGCGCACCGTCAGCGATTGTTTTCAGTCCCTTTGGTTCTGGTCACAACAGAACCCTGCACAAACTGGTGATAGAGGGATAGATCCCTGCCCAGAGGGGCTGAAAATGAGAGGGAACCTTGGTGCAATCTATTTTAACTCTTGGTACCCATCCGCAAAGGTGGATCAAAGAGCTATTTTACATTTCAATGAACCATCCCAAAAAAGATTGCATGCCCTAACCCTGTGCCAGAAAGATACAGCCAGCTCTTAAAAGGGACGGATGGATTGTTTTAAGTAGAAACACAAATGGGCAAGGTCTTTTTTCAATGCCAAACTGTGCCATCAGGGAACCATATGTCACAACTACATGCCAGTGTGGACAGGCTGTAAGCTATTTGGAATCATATAGTACTTTCCCGTCAGATATATTAAAAACTAATCTCCCAGAATGCCACAGCCACCGTGGCCAGTGGCTATACTAACTAGGCTGGTCTGGGAGCTGTAGTCTAAAGAAAGTGGTAAAGCCACACTGCAGTAGAGTGTGTGTAAATTTCAGCAGCATATTGCTTCTAATTTAAAAGTTCATACTTTTTTTTTTTTGCACACCAAGCCACACAACTGCTGTACAGCAGGAAATACCAACTTCTTAACTATTGCCAGTGTATAGCTGAGATTTACACCGTTGAACTCACATTGGTGGGCACAAGTAATAAGATTTTGGACAGTTTTCCCCATTTTGATCTAGATAATTATTAGTAGATTAATTAGATACACCTTCAGCAAGGCTCAGATTTACCATTGTTTCCAGTCGTGTGCAAATTCCTGAAGTTACAGAGACTTTGTAGTTGAGCTCAGATCCCTGTTAAAATCCCATCTAATTTATTGTTAGCCACAGATAAGATTTGTGTCTGGATAATAATTAACCATAGGAGGAGTTTGAGAGTGAACTGGCTGGGAGTGAAGAAGAACAGGCATGCAATCCCATGACCTGATTGCAGTCCTTCACCTTGATTAGAGGTCAGACCTCTTTATCATGAGTAAGAGAACAAGTTGGTTACATTTGCGGAAAATTTAAATTACAATATTTTAAAACAGGCAGAGATCTGAAGCAGCAAGACCTTAAATTCTGTGACTTAGGATATTCCTTTGTCAAGACATAGGATTTGCCCTCTTGAGATTTATGGTGCTTCCAGACAAGACTGATATCCCGTGATTGTCCTAAATGAAAAAATAGAGTATTATTGCTGGGCAAGGGGATGCCATTGTCTTTCATTTTAATTCTCCACAGCTGCTTTCCCCTTTTTTTTCCTCCCTTAACTCAGGTCAGTGACAAAGACAGAGTAGCTCCATAGTGACTGACTGGTAGTGATTGAAACCTTCTAGCTGGAAGAACCCGTAGATTATAAGAAAAAACTGTATGCTATCACAAAGGTAAATGAGCTGGTTTTTGCAAGTGTTAAGCCAGGGGATAACTTCAGACCACCCAGTTACTCTCACATTTCTCACTTCGCAAAACAGAGGATGTACAAGTGATGCCAATCACTAAACAGAAGATTTTGTCTTGGTAATGAAGCCTTTTAATAATATTGCTTTCTGTTGCAATGGTAAATAGTATGGCTTGAAATATTCTTGTTACATTAACATCTTATTTCTCAAGTGATTCAAGGCATGTATTCTCAACAGAACTTTAGGTTTCGATGCAAATAAGTCAATAAAAATTGACAGACATTCAGGATGTTACCTTACATTTCAACATGAACCTGAGAGTCAAATCAGAGGACCAACACCTGGATGCAACGTAATAGCTGGCTTTAGTGACATGGTTGTCTGATTGCTCTACTACACAGCTTGATGGGTTTTCAATGTATTGTGAGACAACACTCCTAATTATGGGCTAGAGATGTGTCTGGTTCAATGAAGCAATCAGCAATCACTTAACCGCAGAAGTAATGTAATGAGCTTTGGACTGTCTGGACTGCTTTTCAGCCAGATGTAGGCCTTAAGTAGTGTTTGAATACAGAGCAATCACTGATAGATAAATGCGGATACACAGAGACATCTATGGAGGACTTTTGCAGCTGTGCACTGGAATAGATGTCATTTGTAGTGTGACTTGCATTCCTTTGTAAAGATTATTAACTGTTACTTTCGAGATACGATCGTCAACATCGTTGCTGGGAAGACTGCAAATAATTTTTTTCTAAATAATTTAAAAATATCTTACTGCCTCGTCCCCAATAACCTGCTCCCCAGCTTGCATAATATATGCAGTGTAATGGATCTCATCGGATTTTGACACATTAAGGCTAAAAATCTGAACTCTTATTAAACAAATCATGTAGGCATTAGATTGTGGACACCTCACCATATTTAAGTATCAGTTCATGCACTTACATTTTTATGTTAATTAAAATAGTTTATGAGCTCTTAAGTAACTGCTGAGACTAAGCCTTTGAAGTCCGTATTTTAAAAAACCACAGTCTATACTTTCCTTTATTTATTCATATCAGAACATTCCACAATTTTAAAATATGGGCATATGAGAAATATAGGTAAAATTAAAAACAAATTAAAATGTCAAGGTAATTAGACTAGGACATGGATGGAGCCTCCCCAAAGAGTGAAAAAAACATTGCGAGTACACATGGGTGTCCCCTGGACAATGGCATTCAGCTGGCCAATCCTTCACTTCCAGAAGCATTGTGCTGTAATGCTTTCCAAAAAAGCTGTGACTGTTGAAACATGCTCTCTCTGGGGTTAAGAGGAAAACAAGCTGTAGTTGTTTCTTTCTGCCAGTAGATGTCACTGCTTTGTTGCAAACCTTGGTTCTGGTGTATTATCAATTGAAAAAAAAACTTCATTGAAATAAAGTAGCCATGTGGTCCAAACTGAATAAAATCCAAATGCAAAAATAGGTGATACATTTATAGACCACTAAAAAAATCATCATACAGTACACGAGCGTTTGTGGATTAAAACACCACTTCATCAGGTTTGTACCAGTGTGAAGAACTTAAAGTCCAAATGTTTATGTCAAGATGGATTTTGCCAGGAAGGTTGCTCTTAGATATAAAGTTCAAAAGTCCACATCCGCCTAAAGATGTAACCATAAAACAGCAACCAGACTCCCAACTTGCATCTAGAAGAGAGACATGCCTGGTGAAATCCATCTTGCCCAGAACTTTTGGACTTTAAGTTCCAAAAGAACATTTCGGCTTTAAGTTCTTCACACTGGTACAAACCTGGTGAAGTGGTGTTTTAATCCACGAAAGCTTGTGTATTGTATGGTGATCTTTTAGTGGTCTATAAAGGTATTGCTTACTTTTGCATTTGAAAAAGACCTTGTCCGGTCTCAAAACATTTTTGACTTCCGCTCCCAGCATATGGTGATTTTCTTTAGCTTAGAGGTGTTTACAATGACAGCCCATCATCTTGATAAAAATGCCACACTCATGTAGGTACAGTTAGTGGATTTGCATGCATTGTCACATGTCTGATGGAGAGTCTGAATACATACGCCCATACATACAACCTGGCCTGTGCACGCCAGCAACCTAATTGCATTCCAAGCCTGCTAATACCCTGAATCACCATCCGTAAAGTACTTTGTCGGAAATATGTTCATACAAAGATAATGTGAATTGGTCCTCACATGGAAATACTTGGTGCTTATTGTATAGAGAGGAAAACCTAAGCTAATTAGGTGGAAAGTTTAATGACAGCCAAAAAATTCAGCCTAGCTTTAAAGAAAAAAAAATGCTTGGCAGGGAGTCCACTGAAGACTGGGGGAAGCATTTGGACAATGGGGGAATCAATGTGCAGTGTTGTCCCTAAGTTACATAATAATAATAAACCTTTATTGGCATATAAAATATAAAATAAACATAGTCAAGCTAGTTTGTTAGGTTCAGGGCTTCGCCTCCTAACAATTGACTCAAGGAAAACAGCTACTTCTTCCATAATGTCGACCACCTCCACTGGTAACATAAAACGGACCTTGTCCAGATCGGATTTCCCCTCCAGCTTTAACAATATTGAGGTGACGTACTTTTTGCGGCAGTCCTGATGAAGCGGACAGTGTAAGAGCATGTGAGTGAGGGTTTCCAAAGCCCCCTGCTCACATGGACAATATCTTTCGAGATAAGGGGTTCCGTTATACCTACCATACGATACAGCACCAGGCATGACGTTACATCTGGCCAGAGAAAAGGCCCTGCGCTTTTGTGGACATTTAAGGAGCGTGAGGAAAGCAGCTGGTTGTCCCATTTTAAAGGGGATGTGGAGAGACAACAGGGAACAAGTCTTATCAGCTGCGCTCCATAATTCCTGAAACTCAGTGTCCATTATTCATCTCTTTACTGTTTGAAATGCTAGCTCTAAGTGAACCTAAAAGAGCCAATGTCTAGGCCAATCAGTTTCAGTTTTTTAAAAAGGGCGATAAACCCAAAAGCAGGGTCGGAATCTTGCAGGAGCTGATATAATAAGCTGTCTTGGTCTGAGTTATAAAACATTTTTAGCCAGAATTGGAAAGTTCTCAGCCATGCCATCGTTTCCCTTGTGGATAGTCCGGTCTCAAAACAGAGTAGGGAACACATCTCGGTAGGCCTAATACCTTACGTAAGAAGTGGGATTGTAGCTGTTCTATTGAGCGATCCATGGCATTTTGCCAAATTGGGATGCCATACAGAATTTGTGGGGTGATTTTAGATTTTAAAACTTGTAGGGCTGCCGGGATATATCGGTTGCCAGTGTTGTAATAAAATCGAAGTAAGGACTGCACAGAAAGCCTGGCCGTGTTTAAGACTGATTTGCGGTGAGGAACCCAGGAATGTTTATAGTGAAAAAGAATACCTAAATATTTATACTGTTTGACCTAAGTTACATTAATAGGTGACATTCTCTCCTTGCACCACAACTTTCAAAGAAGAGGTGCATTTCAGGTAGAGCTTCGTTAGCCAACTGAATTTGGACCACATCAGCCAATGAGACAGAGCTGGGATGCTGCGGAGAACTGCAGATATATCTTTTTTAGTGTTCACCAAAAAAAGTAAAAAAGACCCAAAATTATTTCTTCTGAATAAGGGCTAAAAGGAAGGATGTTGTTGAGCTAATCATCTACACTGCTCTGAAACAGATACTCTCCAAGACATGGTGTAACGTGATATGCACATTATTTTTAAAAAGCAATGTTTGGTAATTCTCACTGGGAAGACTGTGTAAGGGGACAAGTGGAAAAAAGTATATTGAAGAAACGTATGGTTTCTTGTGATTGAGTCCTCTGGTGACCATCTTAAGATGGTGGTTTCCTTATGGTTGTCACCTTGCAGCTGGAGGAACTTGAGTGCTGGGACAAACTGTGGAAAATTGCTTAGTATATTTTCTGGTAAATTTATCTGAAGTAATTAAGATAGTTACTCTGACTAGGTGAGCACAAGAACCCCTAGATTATATGCTTATTCTTTTTACAGGGAAGTAAGTCTTATTGAGTTCAGAAGGGCTTGCTTCAGAGTAGAGATGCCTAAGATTATATAGTCCATGTCCAGCTGTGTGTCTCTCTGCATTAAACAGAACTTACTCTTTTTAAAGTTCACTTGGGGCTGTAATCCTTTGCTTGCCTGACCCCACTAAACACAGCTGAGTTTATTTCTCCATAAAGATGCATAGGATCAGCACATATTCTTTATTTTTCTGTTAAGCTATTAATTTCCCAACCAGCTCTCTTTAGTAAGATGGTGAAAGTATCCATTATAAGGAGAGATAAATGAGACTGGGCCTTGTAATATTGTTGATACTGAATCCCTACTTTTATTTAGTGACTTTTTTTCTTCTTCTTTTCCTTAGTGGTATATGAATGGTAGTAAGTACTTTTCAGACTTGTGGAATGTTATGGATACCCTTGGGATTTTTTACTTCCTAGCAGGAATTGTGTTCAGGTGAGTTTCATCAAACCCACTACTGCTGTGCTTAATTTTTTGGTTTGAGTTCGGAGGCAGTAGAAGTGTGTGTTGTGATAGTGATGTAAGAATGATTTTTCTGTGGATCAAAGGGGACATTCTTCATTTGTGGTGCTTGGGGAGGGGTTGCATCTGTCAATTTTATAACATGGGGTCCTTCTACAGTTCTGTGATTCTATGATAATGTATGGTACTTATTTACAATATGCATATAACTACTTCATCTGAAAAAGGAGATACTTAGTTTGGTGTATTTATTTCACTGCACAGGCTTCACTCTTCAAATGAAACAGCCTGGTACTCTGGCAGAGTAATTTTCTGTTTGGATTACATCATCTTTACTCTAAGACTGATCCATATTTTTACAGTCAGCAGGAATCTGGGCCCCAAGATAATTATGCTTCAGAGGATGGTAAGACATAAGATTTATTCTAGATAAAACGTTTGTGCAATTGATTCAAACCAAAGTATGCTGGAAAACCTTTGGTGTTAATGAAGGCTTTTAAAAACTCACATGGACATGTAAGGGATGGCTACAGTTGCTTGTGCTCTGGATGATTTGTGATTGACTCCCCAGGAACCATGCAGGGCCTGTGAGCTGTATTTGACATCAAAACTTTGCTATGCTAAGAAAAAAATATACACACAACAATCTTGAATTAGAAAAATAGATTTACAGAATTTTAGATGAAATCCTTAAAACAAGAGTTAATTAAAAATAAAGATGAAAAATAATTATGTAACACAAAGGAATTCAGACATTTGCTGACAGTAATTGTTGCCAGCTGCATCATGGCAGTCCTGAGATGAAAAATTACCATATTTTTCCGTGTATAAGACAACACTTTTTCCTAAAATAATTAGAGGAAAATTTGAGGGTTGTTTTATACACGGAAAGCAGCAGCCTCTCACGGCTGCCCATTGACTGCCACCGCCGCTGCCCAATCGCCCCCTCCAGCTATCGTCGTCTTGCGATCGGGTGGCAGTGGCAGCAGTCAATGGGTAGCAGCAAAAGGCGGCCGAGCCCGGCTGCTTCTTTGCCTCAGTCTCTGCCTCCTGCTGCTGCTTCCTCTGCTGCTGGTTGCGGGCTCAGTGATTGTGCAGCCCTTTGACTGCTGCTTTCCCCCTCCTTTTGCTAAGCCCTGGGTTTAGGAAGTGGCGGGGAAAGCAGCGATCAAATTTTCTAATTTGGGGTTAGAAAAGTGGGGGTCATCTTATACATCGGATCGTCTTATAAACGGAAAAATACGGTCATGTATTCTTAAGCATTCAGGAACTAGGTGTTTAATATAAAGGGTGAAATTGAACTGGGATCATAACTTATGAACTCTTCTAGATGGGACAGTTATGCCCATGTAGGTTCCTGGTTAAGCATTGACCTGAACAGAAATACCAGAATTGCCCAACATCCAGACAGCGTCCCCTCTGTCTTGCTGTGTAGAAGTCTTTACAGAGTTTTCCCCATGATTTTCTGCAGATTTTGTTCCTTCAAAATCACTAGATTTATTTTGTGCCACTTTGTATAGCGGATGGAACCTGGCACAATGGCACTTCCTTTCCCAGTCTAAAGTTTGCCTCTTTCAAAAAATATATAATTAAAAGGACCCTAGTGCAATACTGCCTGCATTCAGAAAGGGGAAGGAAATTAGTGCTATGGTGCTTCCTCAATTTTCAATAGTCAGCATTGACAAGAATGGGCAAAGTGGGAGGAAGTAAAAGCTAAGGTGGTAACCAGAAGAGACGAAATGATGAGGCAGTAGCAGTGTGTCAAAACCGAAGCTGATGCACAAGCTGATACTCACAGCCTGTGGTTCCAGTTGGTAAGAGGACAAGGATCATGGTGAGATGGAGAGACTTAAGGGAACCTCCTTCACCTCTACACAAAGAGGCAGCATGACTATACAGCTCTCTACTTCTTACTTTCAAAATGTGGAAACTTGCTTGGATGCAAATCCTTATAGATCCAGCTAAATTCCAGGGCCTTTCAGAACAAAGCCATGAAGACAGGGATAGAACAAGGTGTTACAAATGTTCTCTCTGGAAGAGCTACATATAAATAGTATGGTTCATTCACTGTGAATGTTGACATATTGTTGACAAACAATCTCCACAGCTTATTGAACTGGTTTAATTTCTGTACATATATTTCAAAATCAGATCTTTATTTTCCACCTTTATACATTTAGCTTCAGCACCCGTAACTATCAAAATATCTAATTTCCTTCAAATGACCCCCATCCTCTTCCACCTGCGGCCCCTTATGTTTGGAATTCCATTTGCAGACTACAGATGTCACCCCTTTCTCTTCCTTCATGATCCTGTCCAAAACTTGCCTTTTCCTAGGAAGGCTTTTGTTTAACTCCTTAGTGCCATGCTGGATTCAGAAGCATATTGTGTGTCCATGCAGATCAAAGTATCATTAAACAATATACTATGAACAGTTTATGCTGATAACAACCTGGCAGCTTCAGTTTCTGATCATTCCTCAAAGATATCTCTGTGCAGAGTGTGCTGAATCAGTGAAGAATTGATTTGGCTAATTTAGCTCCTTCACCCCAGATTTCTGCCCCATAAATAGGTGTGTTAGTTTTAACTTTATTTATTTATTTATTTATTTATTTATTTATTTATTTATTTATTTATTTATTAATTATATTTCTATACTGCCCGTCTAGTCATTTTGACTACTCTGGGCGGCGTACATCATATATAACAAAACAATTAAAATAATATCAACATCCCAAAATAAAAATAAATAATCGTTCAAGATGGAGAACAAAAATAAATCAAATAATGCCCGGAGGGAAGGCCTGCCTAAACAGCCATGTTTTTAATTGGCTTTTAAAGACGCCCAGCGAGGGGGCCATACGGATCTCTGAAGGTAAGTTGTTCGATAACCGAGGAGCCACCGCCGAGAAGGCCCGGTTTCTTGTCCTTTCCCTCCGGGCCTCTCTCGGCGTTAGGCTCCTCAGTCGCACCTCCAGACTAGATCGAGTGAAACGAGTAGACTTTGGTGGGAGAAGGCGTTCCGTCAGATATCAAGGTCCTAAACCGTTTAGGGCTTTGTATGTAATCATTAAGACTTTGAAATCGACGCGGAAGCGTACGGGCAGCCAATGCAATGCGGCCAGAGTGGGAGAGATATGATGGTGTTTCCTCACCCCACTAATAAGTCTGGCCGCTGCATTCTGCACCATTTGAAGCTTCCACATCAGTCTCAAAGGTAGCCCCACGTAGAGCGCATTACAGTGGTCTAATCTCGAGATTACAAGCGCATGCACTAAAGTGGTGAGCGCCCCAACATCAAGATAGGGACGCAGCTGGGCAATCCGCCTAAGATGGAAATAGGCGGATCGGACCACTGACGCCACCTGGGTTTCCATGGTGAGCGCCGGGTCCAGATGTATCCCCAAGCTACGAACCTCACTCTTCGCGGTGAGAGTCACCCCCCCCAAATGAGAGGGAGTTTCCCAAACTGCTGATGGTGGGGCCACCCACCCTCAGTACCTCCATCTTGTCCGGGTTCAGCCTCAACCCATTTTCCTGCATCCATTGCAGTACAGTCTCCAAGCAGCGCTGAAGGGACAGAACGGCATCCACTGTAGTTGGAGAAAAGGAGATGTAGAGCTGTGTGTCATCAGCATACTGATGGCATGATGCTCCACATCCCCTGATGACCCCACCCAGCGGCCTCATATAGATATTAAACAACATTGGGGAGATTATCGAGCCCTGCGGAACCCCACTATTGAGGCTCCACGGGGCCGAAACCCTCTCCCCAATCTGTACTCTCTGAGGATGGTCCTCCAAGAAGGATTGGAGCCAAGCAAACGCCAGGCCACCAATTCCCAGCTCGGAGAGCCTCCTCAGGAGGATACCGTGGTCGACGGTATCAAAGGCAGCTGAGATATCGAGGAGGACCAACAGGGACATTTTTCCCCTGTCGGCCTCCCTCAATAGGTCATCATACAGGGCGACCAATGCCGTTTCTGTACCATGGCGCGGCCTGAAACCCGACTGGAATGGATCCAGGGCATTTGTTTCATCCAAGTGAGCCTGAAGCTGGCCGGCCACCACCCTCTCCACCACTTTGCTAATGAAAGAAACATTGGCGACGGGCCTGTAATTGCCAATATCGTCTGCTGCCAAATTTAGTTTCTTTCTTATGGGCCTAATGAGTGTCTCCTTGAGGGCAAGGGGAACCCTGCCCACAAGGAAAGACCCATTGATTATTGCTGTTGCCCATTCTGTTGTTATAGGCCTGGCTGCTTTGATTAGCCAGGCCGGGCAAGGGTCAAGGGATGAGGTGGTGGCACGACAGCGATCAAGTACCTTGTCCACAATCTCTGGTGTCACCGGCTGAAAATGATCAAAACTCACCGGGCAAGGCGGAGCGCTGGACATCTCTGCTCGACTCACTGTATCCAAAAAAGGAGAGAGTTCCCGGTGGATGGCCTCCACTTTAGATTTAAAAAATGCTGCAAATTGGTCTGGTGAGATACTAGGGGGAGGCCCATCACCTAGACCAATTCCGGATATGTCGTAAACTATGCGAAAAAGCTCCGCCTGCTGATTTGAAGCTTCGCTTATCCGGTCAGCGAAGTGTGCTCTCCTAGCAGCCTTTATCTTAGCTAGGTAAAGGTTAGTCGCGACCCTGACAGCTGCTTGATTCTGAACCGTCGGGTCTTCTCTCCATTTGCACTCTAGCCTTCTCCTATTTTGCTTCATCGCTCTCAGGTCCTGATTAAACCAGGATGCAGGCCGAGCTCTGCATAGGAGAGGGCGTTTAGGAGCGATCGTGTCTACAGCCCTGGTAGCTGCGGTAAACCATCCATTGACCAGAGCCTCGACAGGAGCACCAGTCAGATCAGCTGGAATCCCTCTCATGACATCCTGGAATCCTATAGGATCCAGTAGCCTTCGAGGGCGGACCATTAAAATAGGTCCATGCTCCCTGCGAGGAGGGAGAGCCACTGAGAGGTTACATTTTATTAGGTGGTGATCTGCCCATGACAAGGGAACTGACACAAGGTCAGTCACCATCAGACCACGCTCACTCCAATTGACGGAGAAAACCAGGTCTAGCATATGACCACCTACGTGTGTGGGGCCGTTGACCTGTTGGGACATGTTCAAGGAAGCCATGGATTCCAAGAACTCAAGAGCTGGGCCGGAGATCTCTGCCTCCGTGTGAATGTTGAAGTCCCCCAAGACCAAAAGCCTCGGGGACTCCAACAACACCGCAGAGACAAAGTCCACCAGCTCTGGTAAGGAAATGGCTGGGTCGCAGGGAGCGCGGTAACCCAGCAAGATCCCAATACCATCCCTGGCCCCAACCGACACGTGGAGGGCCTCCAGACCTGGCTTCACCACCGAGGAGCACCTAATAACCTCTAGATTGTTTTTATACACAATGGCTACTCCCCCCCCCGCCCCTCCAGTCTGCCCTGGTGCTGGACAGCATAACCAGGTGGACAGGCCAATGTCAGGGGTGGACCCCCCTCCCCGCCTATCCACGTTTCTGTTATGCACGCCAGGTCTGCATCCTCCTCCAGAATAAGATCATATATAATCTGGCATTTATTAGATACAGACCTGGCGTTCAACAGCACCAGTTTCAGAGTGGAAGGTGAACTGATCTGACCACCTCGATATTGTCGTTTGGCCACAGACCCAGAACAGTGAACAGCCTTCAAACATCTGTTCACTGTTCTTCTAACACGAGTAGGGGCTGTAGCAGCGCCATATCTCCCTCTACCCGTAATCACTGAGATGTTCAGTGACCCCTCGCTGGGAGGGCAAGCCTTCCACTCCATATCCAATAAGAAAAGAAAAACTCAGAGAAAAAAGAAAAAACACAGAAAAAACCCCAAATTAATACAAACAAATTATATAATGATAACAAGGTAATTAACATAGAAAATTAATACATAAAATAATACATAAAATACAACAAGAAAACAGAACATAACACCAGAAAATAAAATAAAATAAATATAAAATAAACCCACAGTTAAACTTTAAAGATTTAAAGCATAGGGCTAAGAAGCTGGCCAGCTCTTGAATAGAAGAATCACTGCAGCTGGATGTTGATTTTACTATTTGAGCGTGTCATGGCAGCTAGATGTTTTCCCAATTCAAGATTTACATCAAAATCCAACCCTAGATATTTATATTTACTAACTGTTCTAACTGGATTTTCATCTAAGACCTGTTCGAATTTCTAAGTCTTCCTCCCAAACACTGTGCCTTTGGATTGGGAATAACTCAACTGATGCCACTTACAGATATTGAGTTTATGTGGGAAAGTAATTTGTTTTGTTTTGTTTGCCATTGGCTTGCATGACATGTTTTTAATGATTTCGCAGAACCAATGCCGCGTTCTCATATAGATTTTAAATCCTCATTTTTTACAGCTGATCGATGTCTTCTTCTTCCTGTTTCTCTTTGCGGTGTGGATGGTGGCGTTTGGTGTAGCCAGACAAGGAATCCTACGGAAGAATGAACAGCGCTGGGAATGGATATTCCGATCAGTTATTTATGAGCCTTACCTTGCAATGTTTGGCCACTATCCTACTGATATTGATGGTATCCATCTTGAAGTGCAATCCCAATGAGCTGAAGGTTGGAATAGTGGGGAGAGGGGTGTACAGTCCCTAAAACAACATCAGGCCTCCATCAGCTGTGCTTTATGCTAGTGGAAAAATACAGGAGAACAGCACCTATGGCCACCATAAGTTACACTACAACTCCTTTGCTACACTTACCTCAGATTACCACTAGACATGGGCACTTTGTATTTGTATCCCTAGGAATACGAATACAAAGCGCAGGACCACAGGTGCCATGGAAGTCTGTTCCCTCCCTCCAGAACTGGCTAATCCACTCATTTGTTGCTGCACAGTGTGCGTGTCTGTTGAGGACGACATGGTGCCAATCGTAGAAGTAGCCTGGCTGGCACTTCCCCACCTCCCTGCACAGTTGACCGCTCAACAGCTGAGCAGGGAGACTCTTGATTCCACCTCCTTGCTGGAGTGGGCAGTTGTGCGGGGAGGCGGGGAAGTGCCAGCCGGGCTACTTCTGCAATTGGCACGAAGTCAATGACGCCAGGTGCGCATGGTGACCAGTGAGTGGACTAGCCGGTTCTGGGGGGAGGGAACGGACCTCCATGGCAGCTGTGGTGCCACGTTTTGTATTTATATTTGTATCCCCAGGGATACGAATACAAAGTGCCCATGTCTAATTACCAGAGTTCCCTAAAATAGATCTACTGTTTGGATTGTTAAATCATGGCTGGATTTCAGGCAACAATCTGGGAAACAGACAAATCAGGGGTGAGGAAATAGGCCATCATGGCTGGCAATTAATGATTCAGGGGGCATCTTAAAAAAACATGTTTTATTTGACAGCCCCCCATTTCTTAACCTGGAGGAGATAATACAGAGGAGGCCTGAGCAGAAGGTTGTGTTTATAATATTATATGGTCAGAATAAGTCTTGGCCTAGAATGGCCATCCTTGTTCACCCTTCATTTACAGGATCATTCCAGATAGTGAGGTCTCTCCGTCTTTTGGGAGCTTGCTTATTCTGATCCTTTGGGGAAAAACAGAAGATTGATGCAAGCCCAGCAGATGTGGGCCACGTTGTTCCCACTGTTCCTCTCCATCTCATACATTTACACATAGCTTTTTCTCTTGCACATTCTTGTTTTGTTCAAGCCAGGCACTGTAATAAACTACAGTTTTTTTTTCTGCTTGCTTTGTTTTTGCAGTCCATGTTGGGGCTTGAAGGAGTTTGTGGGGAGGGTGCTTTGAACCCCAAGAGGTTTACCAAACTGTTAGGTGTTTTGTTGTTTTGGAAATATCTCTGAAAAGATGTAAAGAAAAATGTCCACACCCTACAGTTAGCAGATTTTTCCTCTGACAGTTTGGTTTCCTCCTAAAAGTGTGCTTCAGCCATAAAACATGCAAATGAAGGCTGTGTTTAATGTCCAGTGATAGACCGCAAAATGAAGCATGCTAAAAATGCCAAATGAAAAGATTAGGAAAAGCATATGCTAGGACAAACAGCCATTTTTCACCACTTAAATGAGAATTGTTTCTAAATAGGTGCTAAGCCCATATTCTAGTTTGATTCTAGCTGATAAATTTAGAAAATGCATGTAACAGGAACACATAAAAAAAGAATGAATAAGAAAGTGGAAGCTGAGCAGCTGCATGGTTTTCCAGAAGTCTGGATCGACCGTGTGGCTACTGAAACTGAATTGAGGTCCAATAGTTTCCTCCACCTTGTTGTGATTCAGCATTCTGTACTCTGGATCAGGGAACAGAATCCATAAAGAGAACTGGAAAAATTGAAACAACTTTAGTAATCTGTAACAAATCAATTCTTGCAGTTCACATTTCCACCAGTATTTTTTTTTAAGCTAATCAGTTTTAATTGTTCATTCAGGACCAAGCCAGCTAAAAATACAAGAGAGACACATCACAATATATTGTTCTTGGGAAATCAGGTTTCTCCCCACCCCCCAGCATTTGTAAGAATTGCTTATATTGGAGGGAACAGAGAAGCCTGATGGGTGTGGCAGAGAATGCTGATCAAAAGCTCTGAGTACTCCAGAGCTATGAATTGTAGCTACACTACTAAACTGATAGAAAGTAGTTATAAAATGAGCTCTGCTGCCTCAGGACTTTTTGCTTTTTAAGAAACAGACCAGCATCCTATTCCTGAAATGCAAAAATGAAGGGACATCATGTAAGTGTCAACATAAAAGAAGTGCCACAGTCTCCCACTTTCTATGAAGTGCCTACAGTGTTTTTATTCTCTTGTTTTTATGACAGGTACCACATATGATTTCGATCACTGTACATCCACTGGGAATGAATCCAAACCTCTTTGTGTAGAAGTGGATTCCAACAACCTCCCCCGATTCCCAGAGTGGATCACCATTCCATTAGTTTGTATCTACATGCTGTCCACCAATATCCTCCTGGTCAACCTCCTAATAGCTATGTTTGGGTAGGTATTAGACTGAAGGGCCCTGGGATGTTGGCCCCATAGCCATTGTGGTTTTTTTAGGTCTCTTCAGCCTGAGTTCTTTTAACTTTCTACAAACTGGACAGTTGAAGGCAACAGATCAGATCAAAACAATACTCTCTCTATTTCACCTCCTGTGGTTAAATTCTTTGGACTAGGTTCAAGCCAAGGTATACTTTTGATCTTCACTGTTCCTTCAGCATTGAGACCTGAAGCAGAACAACTGGAACAGTAAATATCAATGCATTTGAATTAGTGACATGATGATGAAGGCACTTCAGGGATCCATATCTATCTCTTCGATGAAATGGCAATTTTATAACCATAAACTACTTAGTTGCTTCACTAATTTCTGCAAAGCCGAAGTTATTGTTTGTCCAGGCAGTGTTGTTTCAGGCAGAAGATGAAGATTAGGCTGAAATCATATGCACACTTTTATGGGAGGAAGTTTCACTGAACACACTAAACAACCTAGAACAGTGCTATGTGAAGTGTCCTTGATATTGGTTAATTGGAAGAGATGCACTTGTTTGAGACCAATTCCTTTTTCTGCTTAGAACATAAATGGAGGGCTAAGTCCTATTGCTAATATCAACTAGAGTAGTCCTGTTGAATCAGTTGCTGAATGATGAATCAATGGGCATATAAATGCTTTTGGCTTAATGGGTCTGTTCTAGTTCGAACTGCTAACTGTATTCATAGGGACAGGATTTTTGGAATTGAGGATCTTCCAGGCCCTAAATTTGGCAGGAACCCTCCACCCTTACAAAAGTGGCCCACTGCACCTTGGGAGTTGCAAGGATTCCCTGGTCCCAAAGGTGCATGAAGGAACAAGCTCCATCGGAGGCTGCTTGTATGGAGGCATTGAAACTGTGTGAAATTTTATTGAAACTCATTCTAGAGATGGGGGTATTTGTATATGAATACGAATATCCCCCCACAGGTGCAGATAATGAGGGTCTGGCCCCCTGGGGCTGCACCATCCACTCACTGTTCCGCCACAGCTGCGGGCTCCTCGCTCCCTTCCTATCGCTCCAGAGCTCACGATGGATTAGCCACTCTTTGACCTGGCAGAGAGGCATGTCATCCTGCCTTCTGCCTGGAGTGGCTAATCCATCGCGAGCTCTGGAGCGATAGGAAGGGAGTGCAGAGTCCACGGCAGCGGGAGAACTGTGAGTGGTCTGGCCCCAGGGGGCTGGACCCTCATTATCTGCACCTGTGGGGGATATTTATATACGAATACTAATACCCCCATCTCTACACCCCATTCAGCTTTGCAAATCTCAGGGAATCCTCCTGTGGTGCAGTGGGCCACTTTTCTAAGGGTACAAAGCAGCAGTACAGGAACAGAATGGAGGTAAGAGGGCCGCTTGACCTGCCAGTTTGATGGCTCCCAATCCCATGATTTGGCCTGGGGAATTCCCACCAAATGGTGGGACTGGGAATTTGTCAGTTTTGAACATCTCATCCCTATCCAGGCACGGAAATGACAAAAGGAAAAGTGCAGAAACAGCTGGGGGAAAATCAACTTAATTAGAAGAAGGTAGATAAACAAAAATTGAAAATAGTAACAAAGAAGCCACTTGTAGCCTTTGAATTACCCACTAGATAATAGAGGAAAATAGATTAATGAGAATATTACAATGCTAATTATGGCATTACTAACAAGACTGTAATTAAGTAGTATCTATACTAGTGCTGTATAAACTAGGAACTTATATAATATTATATTATAGTATATTATATAATAATAGTTCTCAGATGGGCTGAATACTTCCATACAACTTTTAAAGGAAAATATACACAGTTGTAGACTTTAAGTAATAAGAACCCAATCCGGGATCCCCTTCACTTCTCAAGTAATAAAATACACAGGGAAACTGTAGATGTGGATCTAATACTCCTGTGTGTTAACCTGTCTGTTAGTTACACAGTTGGATCAGTTCAAGAGAACAATGACCAAGTATGGAAGTTCCAGCGTTACTTCTTGGTTCAGGAGTACTGCAGCCGCTTAACTATCCCCTTTCCATTTGTCATCTTTGCCTATATCTACATGGTCTTGAGGAAACTATTAAAATGCTGTTGTAAGCATGAATGTAAACAACCATCAATCTGCTGTAAGTTCACTGTTTTTTATGCTAAACAAATTTGTGAAAAGGAAGGAGGGAGGTGGGAGGTTTCCTTGAGTAAGAGCCGTAGCAAAGAATTAGGGCTTCAAGGCAGTTGTCCATCCAATGTGCTTTTGTGTTGTGGGTGCTTAACATGTTTGAAAATGTTGCTGTGGGGGGGAAAGTGTTAAAATGTGTGAACAATGTACGTGTGAACATGTCAAAGAAAAAACCAAGCATTGTTGTGGACAAAATAGATGTAAAAGTGACAGGTATTTTTCTGGAGGGTTTGTGGTTGATGGAGCGGTGAAGGATACAGTAATCCCTATTAATAGGAAATAGGTTAAATGCCCTTTCATGCAAGAAAAGAAATTCTCTATAAAATATAGAATATTGTGCAACCTTAGGTCAGATGGACTTGAATCAAATTCACCTTGTCTCCCTTCTTTCTGATCTTAAAAAGTCCTATTTTCTTTTAATTTGTTGCACTTCCACATTGAGATTAAATTGCCTGATTGTGTAATTTTAAACCCATGTGGCTTTATAAGCAAATATAATTCAACCTAGCCTTCACATGTGGTTTAGAATCCTTATGCAATCATTCTTGATTGATTTTATTGGAATAAGGAATAATGGGACTTGTAGTCCCAGCACAGAGAAATATCATTAATTCCCTTAATTGCACAACATAGGATGCTAGCACAGCTTGGAGTCAGAATTAAATCAGCAAGTCCCCAAGAATACACACTCATCCAACAGCATAGATAGACCAGCTTAAAAGAAATTACTCAAGACACTCCTTTAAGGTAAAAAAAAATTAAAAAAAATAAGAAGATGATCTTTACTCACGGCAGTAACTTGCAAACTGCAGGCTGAAGCTTGATTCAGAAAGTTGCAATAGTAAATAAACAATATCAGAGGTTAGCACAAAAGACAAAAGAAAACTTAAAATAGTAAAAAGCAAAAAGTGGTTTCTCTCAGATCATATGGCATGAGGAAACAAACATGGTGGCTATTAGGTGATGCTAAGCAGAGCATCTTTCTCTTAACTTGTCCCAAAGACTTCTGTAATGTGTGTGCCCTAAACAAAGGCAGTAAACAATTTAAATGAGAAAGGAGGGGCTACCTTTGCCCGCCAAAGAGGAGACATTAGTTAATTGGTCAGTGAGAGGAAGAGGAGGTCAAACTAACTGCCCAGCATGGAACATAAACATTTCCTTCCTCTTAGGTGATCATACACTATGCTTGCATGTTGATTTGCTAAATAAACTCCAACAGATTTGCCCAGCCACATTAATATATATTTTTTTCCTTAAATTTAATTAGTGCTGCGACTCTGACACTTGCAGATAGAGTTTAGATGGCTTAGAAGCTTGCTGATGCCCATTTATTGTAACATGGAATGAATATTACTAACTCTGCTTAAAGTACAAAAGGCCTGATTCATTAAGATACTAGTTACAGGACCCAAAATATAATTTAGTTTAGATCAGATTTAGTGGGTGGAATTTTTAATTTGTTAAATTAAACATTAAGGCCAGTGTTCTTTTACTAGTCCCAACCAGAGAAGACCAATTGATTCAGTGGAATCTACATGAGCATTGAAATACAATTCCGCAATTGATTCAATGAATCTACTCTGATCAGGACTAGCAATAAGGATGTTGGCCTAAGTTATTAGGTAGTTGTAAAGGAAACCATAGGAGAAAATGGCACATGTTGCTGTGGTTGACACTATTCCTGTAGTGACATTTTGTTCTTTACTCCCTCAAACTGGCTTTTTAAGAGTTTTAAGAGCTTGGTCCTACCGACAAAAGAAACTGCTGTAAAAAGTTAGGTTTAAATTAATGTGTCGCCATAATATAAATGGAAGCATGGATTTTTTGGGGGGGTGGGGTCTGGGAAACACTTTTTTTGTTTGGAAAGAAAGGAAAAATACTCTTCCACCAGAAGATAATTTATTTTAAATCGCTTGTAAAACCAAATTATTTCAATTGTTTTGGCATATGTAAATCCCTCTATCGGTGTACTGTGGATTGTGTCTTTGCTTCACTGCCTGTCTGCCTACTCACTTAAGAAAAACCTGATTCAACAGCAATTCTTTTTGTTAGTGGAACAGAGCTCTAAGTTAGTTTATCCGGCAGGGTGCTTTCCAGATATTTTGGACTCAGAGCATGAAATTAAGTTGTTAGAATGAACATGTTAATGTCAAATTCATTACTTTTTTGCATCAATGCCAGAGTAAAATGTTAGTTTCTCGTCCAAAAGACATCTCCCTTTCAAAACTAAATTTCTGCTACATAGCTCTACCTTCAACTTGTACATGCATTTAAACTATATATCCAGAAGCCTTAGCTGATAAGATAAGTAACTATGGTAGTTTTCAAGTTTCTACAAATCAGAGTCTGAGACCTCTCAAGGCTGGGAACCTTTGTCCTACAAAGAGGCCATTAACCATTCCCATTTGTATTGCTTTAGCAAAACATTGTAAGATGCTTTGATTGAAAGTACAAGCCCAGTTAGAAGACAGCATATTTCTGCCATCATCAAAGGTAGCTAATGAGTTTTTCATTGTGACCAGTTCCTACAGAACCCAATCAGTTCAACAGAGTTGTCACTTTATATAGTGTTTATATGCATGATGTACCTTAAGATGTTCATGGAAGAGTAAAAAAAAGTATTTGAACTGAAATACTTGGTGGGGGAGAGAATCAACTAATGTCAACTAATGTGCTTCAAATATTTTATTGAGATGGGAATTAATATCTATCATTATATGTTTCCTCCATCATTTGATAACACACAGTCAAAGAAATAAATGCAACAATTTTATACCCACTTACCTGCTCATGCAATCTGGTGGGAATTACAGTTGTTTTAAAAAACACTCCTGAAAGTGCTGCACAGTATATGTATAATGTGCTTACTCAGAAGTAAATCAATCTTATTGAGTTACATGAGGTTTACTTCCAGGTACTTAGGAGCTTCCAACTTACTTCAACCAGTCTCCATATCCCCATCCTCTCATCTCCTCTCATATGGCAGGCAGGCACATTGCTTCTCTACAGAGATCTGGAAAAGTGATAGAGAGGGTCCACACAAATCCACCAAGTTTTATCTTGCACAAATGCTGCTGGATTTTGGTTCTGCCCTTCCATTTGTGTGTCTTAGTCCTTATTTGAGTATGATAAAAAGATGAGCAAAGAGGTTTTTCTCAAAAACCCACCATCTTGTTCACAGCTGTGCATGTCATGTTCGCATCTTGCTGAAGTATCCACTTGGACTATTGATTCCTGGCATGGTAATGCTACATGTGTATGTGAGGCAACAGTGTTTATAAATAAGAATCCAGGCCATTTTTCATACAACCCTGATACCATGCCTAAATCAAATCCAAAGGGAAAGTAATGTGAGATCTGGCCGTAGCTGTTAATATTGTGAAGAGATTATTGTGGCTGAAATGCTTGATGACAAGAATTCCCGTGCAGCAAGCAGCTTGAAGAGTCGAAACCTCTCCTTGTCTTTAGAACAGCCAGGACAAAACATGTTGGAAAACTGGACTTTTATTTTAATATTAATGCAAGAGTAGGTGATACCTTTATTTTTCTTATAGATCACTTTTTAAAAAATCATACAATCTGCTAGCTTGCCGGTTGGATTTTGCAAGGTGTTTGTCTTAGATGCAAGTTAGAGAGGGTGTGGGCTGCATTGGGGTTTTGGCTTTAAAGTTACAGCTGAAGCTACTGATTGGATATCACAACTTTAATATCAACGCAGTGCTGGGCAATTCTCTAGGTTCTGTACTTCCCATTCCTTCCCCATTCCTCTTGCTTATTATTTTCTCCAAAGTTTAGCCAGTAGAACTCAACAGAACTGTCCCAAGACATTTTGGTGCCTGTGGTGAAGGAAATGGTGGTGTTCCATCTTTATTCCTTGTACAGAACCCCATCTAGATTGGTAGATGAATCTTGTTTTAACATTAGCAATGAGATAAGATCCACCACCCTATCAGAGGGCAGCAGGATAATTTGAAGGACCGGGACAGTCTACATGGCCCACTTGTAGGAGCTGAAGGAGCTATATTTAATTTTCAAGTAGTGAGTAAAGGTGAGCTATTAAGGTCACAGTACATTTATGGAGACATAACCTCTCTGAATGTCATGGGACTTGCTGCTGAATAATCTTGAATTGAAATGAGCTGTAATAGCGACATGCCTTCTAACTGAAACAAAGGTTACCCTTTAGGTTGCATTCAAGCAATTTGTGTTTACTTTGAATAATTTTGAGTATTGCTATTTAGTATGGATTTTATATTTTGAAGGCTCAAGAAATGAAGATAATGAAACTCTGGCATGGGAAGCTGTCATGAAAGAAAATTATCTTGTCAAAATCAATACAAAGGCTAATGACTCATCAGAAGTGTATGTTGTCTTCCTTTGTTTTTATTGTTTAACAAGACTTCATGTCATATATTTTATTCTGAAACCATTCTGGAGATGGTGTGATACATTTACCTGCAGATTTTAAAGAATTCTTTAATTGATTCAAATATTACTTTTCAGAAAGAGGAGATTGAGAAGTTACCAGATTTTTGGTGATAATCATGCATTATAACTTTGCTACACAATATTTTAACATTTTAAAAAATAGCATAGCAGATTGACGACGAGGCTATTAATGGTCAATTTTATTTAACAGCAGTAGAATAAGAATCAGTTTTAGTTTTGGTTCATGAGTCTGCCCTAATTACATATAATATAAGGCTATAATCTCATACAAGACATTTTAATTCATTGTGCAAGTTTAAGTTGATTGATCTATTAGCCAAAATCCTGTGGCACAGAGCTGTATAATATCATCATTAGCAGTAGACTGTTGCTGATTAAAGACTTCTTCTTTTTGTTTGTTTTTGGGCTTGACTAAAAAGATGCTTTAAGCATTAATAAGAATATATTGTTGAAGCAGGAGTCATACAACCTTTGCTTTTAATAAAGATATGAGGAAATCTGTTGATTACCCTCTACAGTGATTATGAAGATATTTTTTTTTTTAAAAAATGCTTAAAGCACCTTTTTAGTCAGCGTACACACAAACATACCTGCATACCTTTTTAGTCAGTTTATGTACACACAGAGGAACTTCCATGTTAATTATATTCTGATGTATCCATATCTACTAAATAGTTTATACTAAATAGTTTATGTGGATGTGTAGTGAAATATCTAAAAGGACTTTATTTTATTTTATAACTTATATTGCCAGATGTTCATCCTCAAGTTAAGTGAAAATATTTGTAATTTGCTTCCTTCCTAATCATTCTGTTTTTTCCCCACAGAATGGCACAGCGGTTTAGACAGTTGGATATGAAGGTACCTCTTATTTTGACTAGTGTTTGCTTGTAAGGCTCTCTAGTGTATTTAGAAGTGCACTATGATAACATAAAATTTAGGAAATTTCAGCTTGCTGTTGTATCTGGGGTTACCATATTACCTGGATTTTAGGTATGCCACCAAGTGGCCATTTAGCCCATCAGGTGGCCAGAATTCCAAGCTTTTAGTTGAAAAAGAAAAGTCTGCCTATCTTTTATAGAACTGGAGCTTTAAGGCAAAGCATGCATTCAGTCACTGTTGTGGCCAATTGTTATGAGAAAGGAGACTTTTAGAGTGATTAATCAGCAAGTGAAGTCCTTCACAGTTTGACAGGAGTTCCTGAATGTATGAATATACTCATCCTCTCTCAATTCATGAGACAGGTTTGGCCAAGAGATGTTGATTGCCCCAAGGATACCAAGTAATATTTGTAACTGGGAGATGGAGCACCTGGCTACAGAGCCAGGGTTGGGTGCAAAATTCCCCAGTGAGCCTCTCAAGAAAAGAACCAGCCTGTGACATGGCCTTCGGCAAGCTCTTTAGTCTACAGAAGAGAGGAATAGGAAACCACTTCTGAGTAGTCTTATAGGAAGGATTGTAACAATCCCGTCTCCCTAAAGAGACAATGATCGCGGTCAGGGAGTCCCTCTGGGCGCAAAACTACCACCTTTATTTCCTAAGGTAGGTCCTTTCGGCCTCAGAAGTGCGTATTAAGCCCCATAGACAAGCCTGAACCTTAAAAGTAACCTTGATCACTTCCAAAGCATTAAAACCTAGGCTATGTGTTTCCTTAGAATACACACCAGCCTTGTAAAATAGAACAGTAGGACCTCTGTTTACAGTAGTCACTATTAACCTTCTTTCATCCACACTGGATTTAGTTATAGTCCTGCTGTATGAAGAGACTAGTCCTCTGTTGGAGGTTTATATTTGTTTTATTAAGAAAATAAAGTAGATTCATTAGATTACAGTTGTAGCTTTAAAGCTTAAGCATTAGGTATTTTCAGACAGTTACAATGGTTAAATAAACTTACAATTTCTAATTAAAATAAAAACAACTAAGTCTAGGTAATCATCTTGGCTAGAGGCTGGGTTACTTCCCCCTCCTTCTTCTTGAAAAGAAAAACAAACCTCTGTGTCTCACATTCCACAGCATTCATGGACCAACCTATTCACATACACAAACCCTCTCATTTTACATCTCTTTAGGACCACCTTCTTCATGACACTTCCAAGCTGTCAACCAATTAAGTCCAAGTAGACGTAATTCAGAACACTCCGATCACCGCCCCAAATTCTCATGATCCAGGTGTCTTATCTCCTTCAATTTAGCGGTCTGTTGTTTCGTCTTCTTTTCCTGGACTGTCCGACCTTGTGAATTAGGCAAACAACTCTCCACAACAAGCTCCTGAAAAACATCTCTTTTAAATTCATCTTACACAGAACCCAACAAACTCTATTTTAGTATAACTACAATTCCCAGTTTCTTTCCATTTCCTTACAAGGAGAACCTTGAAAGGGTCGCCATAGGCCAGGATCAACTGGCTGACACATCATTATTTATTACTCAGGAATTTGAAATTGGGCCTTTCAAGTGCAATGATTACTGGGATGGGAGTTTTAGGGCTTTTGGACTACAAGTCCCATAATTCTCCATTCCGGCAATTCTGCCTGACAGACAGACACCTAAATGTTGCTTACTTGAAAGAAAGGACTAAACTGGATTTGAGACCTAGTTCTTCTCAAGCTTCCTGTTCCTGCCCTGGTGCTAGCTTGAAGTTTTATTTCTGAATAGGAAACTAGGCTTTGCTAGGTTTCAAACCTTTCCAATTTAGGCCTTTCTTCCATTTGAGCCACATTTAGGTGTATGTAAGGTGTCTGTCTGACAGACTGAACTCCCAGAATAAAGATTTATTGGATTTGTAGTCCAAAAATCTGAAAATCTCATCTCTTAATATCATCCAATACTGGCTTTCTGATGCCAGCTGAAGCATATCAAGCAAGCAATGTAACAGCTAATGTGCATGATTAGTATAATATATTAATTTTCATATTTTTCAAACAAGCTCATCTAATTTGATTAACGCAATATACAAATTAAGACTCCCAGGTTTGGAGAACTGCAATACCCTAGTTATACTTGAAATATAATGGTGCCTTTGTTGCAAGTTTCTTACTGGAATGCTTCATGAATGATTTTAAAAATTCTGACAATATTGTTGCTTTTACTTTAGATTGGAATAGTTTGGCACTACTTCTTTATATGCCTTTTTGGTTTAAACGCTATTTCTCATGTAATATTAATATTTTGTACTGTATATCTGCAGAATCAAAACATTGTAGTTCATCCCAGTTTAACATTTTTGTTTAATTGATAGCTAACTTTTTTCTTCCATTTTTGTATTTCTAAATATGCTGTCTACTATTTTTATGATTTGTCCCCATTCTCTTCATTAGTACAGTTCCATCATCATCATTTCCATCTACATATTTAGAATGATCTGTGCAATTAACAAGCATCTCACCCGTTAGACCTTAGGGAACCCCATCTTCCCTCTTCTTCAGTCTCTAGTATCTATAGTGATACTGGCTTATTATAAGAACTGCTGAGAAAAATATAATTTAAGCTATATTTGAGTGCACTCAGATTTCATAGCCACCTGGCTTTTATGGAGCATAGCTCCACCCTACAAGGTATTAACTGTGGTGCTGAATTTTCCAAATTACTCAGATCAATAACAACTCAGCTTTTATATGGTTCCAGGTAGTTTCTTTTTTGTTAGTCAGGAATCTGAATGTTAACAATTGATTATTAGTTCTTATTGCTCTCCCGTAAGATTTATTTATTTTTTAATTAAAGCTGAATGATCTGAAATGTCTTCTGAAAGATATTGCTAACAAACTCAGATGAAAACAATCTGGATCCAAGAGGAATAACACCGGAGCATGCCTAACAGAGGAACGTCGCTGAAATAAGCAACAGTTGATCAACCTGGCACCTGTTGAATGGGAGGGAAAATCTTTTTACCCAGGCTCCCTTTCTCTTTTTAACAAAGGATCTGTTCCTCTGGGTACCTCATTAACTCATTTCCCCCCCATTACAGTCTAATAATTTCAAGAGGAAAGTACGGAAGCTTTCCGAGCCTAGGTGTTTAGATAAGTATTTGTCATGTGGTATTTTACTTAAGCTTACTGAGATGTTAATTATATGGCCAGCTGGACATCTGCAGCTATTACAAAACATAAGCTAAAACAGCCATTAGCATTTCAACGTCACATGTAATACTAACAGCTTTAGATGATCACACGAGTAGATAGTTGTGGATTGGTGTATGTGGCATATGGAAATGAAGCTGGGTGCCCATTCACAACTGATGCTTTTATGGTCAGGAATAGACCTGACTATACATTACTTGATGTTGTTACAGTGCCAGATATTATCCCTAGAACATTAGAAATCAAAATGTTTTTATTCAGGGTACAAGTGCTTATACTATTGGGCAACCACAACTCAATCAACTTCATATCTGGGTGGCTGTGAAAATCTTCAAAGGTGAAGCTTTCGAGCAAGCCTGAGCTTTAAAACGCTAGGGTTTCCTCACCAGTAGTGATGCTGTTAAGTTTTGGAACTTGGGGGCATCAGAGGAAGAAACCAACCAGCCAGTTTAATCTGGATGTTAGACACTGCATTAGAGAGTGAGGGTCAGATAGGTTGGTTAGCGGAATTTGAAGGGGGAGGATTCAAAAACACTGCTACTAAGAACCTTTTAGAATAATTGTATACATTTTACTTCTCTCCCACCTTTCTTCCAAAAAAGGGACCCAAAGTGACAAGGGTGGGATAAGCCTAAATATTATGTGAACAGACTCGGCAATAAGAAGTGGTTATGAATCAGTATGGGGGATATTTTGTTTCAGAATAAGTGTTCTGGTGCCAAGTCTTGTAAGGTATGGAAGTTTAGGGGCTATGATGTGGCTGATATCTGGCAATTCAGCCCAGCCCACAGTAGTGCTTGCAGTAACATGGTGGTATACAAATCAAATAAATGAAGAGGGGGAGAGAGAGAGAGAGAGAGAATAATCAAGATGTACATGGGAGTGGAGAAGTGAATTGAAGTGTAGTTGGGTTTTATTCTGGAACCTTGTTCATTGGGTGATGCAGAAATGGTACCAAAAAGAAAAAAGAAAGGAAAAGAAAAAAGAAATGATAATATCAGAAACTTTTTTGTTACCTTTGGTGTCCACAGCTTCATGGAAGAATGTTCTGATGTCTGCATGTAAAGTGCTATAGCACTAACTATACTCCCTAGCTATAGCTGTCGGTATTAAGTTTATTTTTAAAAAAAAAGATTAAAAACTAACTTAATTTAATGACTGCTTTCTGTTGTCATTTACAAATGACAAATAACTGGAGGTGGAACAGGTGTTGCATTTTCAAAATCTCAAATCAGACAGGCAGTTAGAAGGACAGTTCCCAGTTGTTCAGCCTGAAGAATTAGGAGCTTTAATTTTTTCCAAGTTTTAAGAGTGCAAGGTTAACTTAACTTAACTTAACTTAACTTAACTTAACTTAACTTAACTTAACTGCACCTAGATATGTCTGAGAGATTTTAAAAGATGCTGGAAGCAGAGCTGGCAGCAGAAGATGCATTATTTATTTATTTATTTTATTTATTTATTTATTTATTCGATTTCTATCCCGCCCTTTTAGACAAAGTCTACTCCGGGCGGGTTCCACCAAACATTGTAATTAAAACGGTTAAAAACAATTCAAAACAATAATGATTAGTAATGCTCAAGATGGGAAAACAGAAAATTATGATAAAAATAAGAATAAGTCAAGTATTGACAGGAGGGAAGGCCTGCCTGAAGAGCCAAGTTTTTAATTGGCTCTTAAAAACACCCAGCGAGGGAGCCAGGCTCGCTGGGTGTTTTTTATTGCCTCTACCACACCTTCTTTACTTCTCAGTATTTGTCATCTCTAAGGTGTGTTTAATAATCAGTTATGCTAGGAATGACTAATACTTGCAAACTGCAAATTGCTCTGTTTTATTACATAATAAGCAAAGCAACACAATAACTGCCATCATATACAAGCTCCTGGCACATGCCACATGTACATTTCTCACTGAATCACTGTTGGAAGTGGCATATGTTTGGCAAGAACAAGATTAAACATTTATAAACAGTTACCTGAGATATTTGCAATATGTGATCATGCAGCTGGCTATGGGCACATTGTGATGTTCTTGGAACCATCTAAACAGAAGTACTTATTTTAAGCATGGGGATCAATTGGAAAGCTGGATTTTAACATACAGACTTGTGCCATGTTTGTCCTTTTAAAAGACAGACAGTTGGTCTCTAGCTTAACATGATTTTCATGCCAATAAATGGCTCGATTCTGCAATTCTTGCAAACATAATGGAAAGCTTTGCCCTTCCTGATGCTGATCAAAGTGAGTCTCTGAATTTTTTTAGACTAGACATGAATACTGCCATGCAAGGGGACACTGAGGTCCACCTAGCCCAGTATGCTGTTCCCCACCCCAGCAACCTCTGTGAAGATCGCAAGCAGGCTGTAAATGTGATGATTCCCAGGAGACGCAACTCAGAAGTACATAATGTCCAGATATACAGGCCAGCTGTTTGTCCTGGCCAAGTACCAAACAGGAAACCATGTAATCCAATGTGCCTCTCTGTCCCACGAATGTCACTATTTACATCGGGATGACAGACACCTATTTAAATAGTAAACTGATGACAGCAAGATTTTTAAGCCCGGACCTTCCAAGATGAGGATTTAAAATATATAAAAGCTGTAACTGTATATCTACATTTGTTTCTTGTTAGAATCAGGGGTTCCTGTCCCTGTTCGAGAAGGGAGCAACTAGATGTATTAGACTTCAGCACTTTGTAACATTTTTAGGGATGTACAAAACTTTTAGTTTTGTTCTTTTTGGTTTCTTTGTGTGGGGTGCATCTTTCACTTTTGTGTCATTTTTGCACTGGTCATTTTGTTTAACATGAAAGGGACCTCTTGAGTTATTTTTCTCTATTCATGTTCTATCTGGCACTCATTCAAAAATACTAAAGAAGCCATAAAAACTACCTTAGGAAAGCAAAGGCAAGCCAACAGAGAATCGATCTACTCCAGAAGCAAGCAGTAACAGTACAACCACTATCAAACAAAGCAGTCCCCCCAAAACACCAAAATACACATCTTTAATAAAATAAATACATACAATAAGTTAACCAAATGACAAATTTAAAAAGCTAATGAAAGAGGGAAAACACCCACCCACATTGGCATCCTTCAGTCTCGAGAGACTATGGTAACGTGCTCTGAATGGAGGACTTGGAACAGCGTCTAGTGTGGCTGAGGAGGCCAATTTGAGAGTGACAATCCCTTCCACACTGAAGACAAATACAATCTGTCCCCTGTCCAGCTCCCTGGTTTTGCTGGTTTCGGGACTGCCTCTTTGCCTCAGCCTGCTGGACAAGTGTCTCTTCAAATTGGGAGAGGCCATGATGCACCGCCTGCCTCCAGGCTGAACGCTCAGATGTCAAGGTTTCCCATCTGTTGAGGTCCATTCCTAAGGCCTTCAGATCCCGCTTGCAGATATCCTTGTATCGCAGCTGTGGTCTCCCTCTGGGGCGATTTCCCTGCACTAATTCTCCATACAGGAGATCTTTTGGAATCCGACCATCAGCCATTCTCACGACATGCCCAAGCCAACGTAGACGTCGCTGTTTCAGTAATGTATACATGCTAAAAAATCCAGCTCATTCTAGGACTACTCTATTTGGAACTTTGTCCTGCCAGGTGATGCCAAAAATGCATCAGAGACAACGCATATGGAACGTGTTCAGCTTCCTCTCCTGCCGTGCACAAAGGGTCCAGGACTCACTGCAGTACAGGAGTGTACTCAGGACACAGGCTCTATAGACCTGGATCTTGGTATATGCCACCCACATAAACAGGGGACAAAATAGCACAATGTAACACACACACACATACACACAGCCGCCTCCTCCCCAAAACCACAAAAAGCAAGCAAGGAAATAAAGGCAAAAAAAGCAAGTAGAGTGCCCCCCCCAAATGAGAAGAATATGGGGAGATTTGGCACCCCCTACCATTTGCCCTCTCTTATATTCACTGAGTCCCAAAGAGCAGCAATCAGACAGCAAAAATGATCCAAGAAAGGGAAGGACCAAAGAGTTGAAAAAATCCACAAAGAAATGGGAGAAGGGGAGTTAAAAAAAAATCCCAAGGAGACAAGTGGGCGGGGGGGGGGGGGAATGAAAGAACCCAAAATAGAGCAAGGCACAGACAGGCTGAAGGCAGCCAGGATTCATAATATGGATGGTGCCAGGAGTCCACACACCACAGAGAAAGAGTGAAACAAAGAAAGAACAGTTCATTTATTTAACTGCCCTAGAAAAGCATTACCCTAGAAAAGCTACTCTCTACTCCCACTGGATTCCAACCAATCCAGGCCCTTACATCAAAATTCCCTCTATTTCCCCCAGACGTTCTGATTGGTTGTTCACTGTCACCCTCATGACACCATTAGAATTTCTCGGATGATTGATGGACAAGAGGTGAAAGAAAGAGTGAACCAAAGAGGGAAATCAGGGTGGGGGGATTTTGTGCCCCTCTTCATTCACATGGACTGTTCATGTTTAAAAAGGTTCTTTTGGAGTCAACAAAAAACCCTAAGAACCTTTTTTTGTTTTTTAAATTTGTGCTTACACAAAAATCCCATCCCTAAACATGTTCCCAAGGATTGAGAGCAACACATGGCATGTTAAGTATTCTTTAAGGACAGGAGTCGAGCATAAGAAGTGGTCTTTAAAGGCAGTATTATGTTTGCAAGACGTTTTCTCCCCAGGGACAGGAAAATGTTTGGTTGGATGTTCAGAAAAGAACCAAAAGAGTGAAGCAACCACTAGGTGGCACAATTGACAATGAAATTTCAGACTGCTCACTGCTTTGGAGATAAATTTTTTTTTACTCATCTATAGGATAGTCCACTTTATAGTTATTTTCAAAAGAGGACCATAATGTGCCCATCTGTTTTCAAACTATCAGTTTTCCAGCCTCTGTAACTTCAGTGGACGTTTTCTAAATTACATTTGAGTGATAGGGAATCAAGGGGAAAACATGTATCTAAAGAAATCTAGATTTGACATAAACTTTGCAGCTAGGCATGAGTTTCTGGTTGAGATCTAATACTACTTGGGTGTGTGCCAAATGTTGTAGACTAGTAGCTGCCATTTAATCACATCTCATAATAATAATAATAATAATAATAATAATAATAATAATAATAATAATAATAATAATAATAATAATAATAATAATAAATTAATACCATGAACGTTATTTCAAGATAAGAGTTGCATGAATTTAGTGGCCAAAGAAGCTCTGAAAAGGTAATCCTTCAGTGAGTTAAAGGGGCTGCTCCCTAGCAAAGATGCTTCAGACAACTACATGAACTGTTCAGCTGGAGGTCAGCACAGTTGAGTAAGTGCTTGCTCTCTCCTACATACATGCCTGCAGAAACAACATCAGCATTGGAAGAACTGGCAGTGAGCAAGCCGGTCCTCTGTACAAATCAATGGATGAAGGAGTGGTATGTGCTGTTTGTTGGTTTGGGGCTGCAACTCCCAGAATTCTCCGAGAATTCCCTAGGCCAAATTCTAGGAATTGCAGCCCACCAACCCAAATCTGCAGCACCACCACAAGGGACATGGTGGCGCTGTGGGTTAAACCGCAGAAGCCTCTGTGCTGCAAGGTCAGAAGACCAAGCAGTCGGAAGATCAAATCCACGCGACGGAGTGAGCTCCCGTCGCTTGTCCCAGCTCCTGCCAACCTAGCAGTTTGAAAGCATGTAAATGCGAGTAGATAAATAGGGACCACCTCAGTGGGAAGGTAACGGCGTTCCGTGTCTAGTCGCGCTGGCCACGTGACCACGGAAACTGTCTACGGACAAACGCTGGCTCTATGGCTTGGAAACGGGGATGAGCACCGCCCCCTAGAGTCGGACACGACTGGACTAAATGTCAAGGGGAACCTTTACCTTTACCTAACCCAAATCTGCAAAGCTCTAGTTTTCAGCTTCTAAAGATGGGCTTTCAGCTTATTTACCTCCAAAACTGACTTCATTTCCTCTCATTCCCCCCCCCCCACAACCTTCCTGTTGTGATGTTTCCTGGAAGTTGTAGGTATTTTAGAGGCATCCTCTATTGACCCTGCTGGGCAGCAAGACAACAAAACAAGGAAAACGAAGCCCAAAATTTATAATAGTCTTAACACCTCTGTTAGGATGAAATAAAACATTGCAAAGGTAAAAACAAGCATTCAGGTAAAAGTCTGTCTCCTGTTCTTATAATTGTTTTTCACCCAGCTTTTTGTTTTCTGCTTTAATCACACTTACAAAAGAAGCCAATCTGTTCATCCTAGTGAACTCATCCTAGTGTCTCAGCAGTTGAGGGAAATCCGATATTGCTTGCTGCTTGAGAGCCCATTGCTTCCACATATAGGATCAGCATCCTGTCTCATCCTACCCAAAGTTGTGAACAAGCTTGGGAGTTCCCTGAAATCCAGGGGCACTTCCTTAAAGTGAGAGAGATGGCAGGTTTCAGATGCTGACCTTTCAGCAAGGATGTTTTAGAGGCGTTTTTACACAATTTTTCTGTGACACACATTGGTTCACATGAGATGAGAACAGCAAGGATGTATCCTGGTGCAGTATTAGCAGCTAAAATGTATCCTAAGTTAATGAAAGAAACTGCTGAATTTGGCCAGCACTCTTTGCAGTTGACCTTGATCTTCATGTCAATGCCAAGCTGTTGGCAAACGTTACTGTCAGCCAAAGAAAATCTTCACCTTGCAGTAGGACTCTGCAGGAACTAATATAAGATAGGATTTAAAGAAGAAAGCAGACATGAAATCCTAGCTTCAAACAAATTGTGATATTCAGAGGAGGGAAGAGATGGGGGCATTTGCATTAATTTGGGGGTGCCCCAAATAAGTGTGTCCCAATCTACTTCTGTGGCAGAATGGGGGCCTCTGGTTCATGCTGGAAAGTTTGGCATTTGAAAGAAGGAGCCTCACAGTTTCACTCCTGATGAAGACCAAACATCTCTCCCATACTCTCCATTCCTTAACTGCTGCAGTTGCATATTGCCCATTCTTCACTTTGGGTTTTGTTTTTGTCTTTTATTTCTAAGCTGACTTATTTTTAGGATTTAGTGTGTGTGTTCATATGTTAGGTGTTTGTGCCTCATGCAGGCTTTGAGTTTGCAAGTTTTTGTAAAAAAGATATTAAACACATTTATTATTAATGATATATTGTTATTGTTATTATTGATGTAGCAGTACCAGAACACATGGAACTTTGCAGAGTTATGTGAGCAAAAAGTTAGTTCATATCCCCCTCCCCAGTTGAAAGTGTCTTACACTCTTCATTTTGATAATGGCACAGATGTCAAGTATTTTGCCCAAGTTCTAAAATACAGGGACTCAACCCTTCTGTGTGAAGTAAAGACCTTTGTTCTTAATCTTTGAAGTAGAAGTTGGTTATGAGTTTCTAATGGAAAAATCTGCACATGCTCAAAAATTCCCCTCCATTTCTGGGTTTCTAGGATATAGTTGTGGTGCTATAAATCATAATCAAGAATTTACCATCTTTCTGGACACTAAGCTAGCCAGGCTAACAGAGAATCTAGAATGCACCAGTAAGTCGCAATTGGAACAGGCCCAATTAAATCAATGGAACTTATGGAGGAGTTAACTCAACAAATCCACACAGATTCAGCAGTCCTACTCTAGTTATGACTTACTACTGGATTTCAGCCACAAGTGTTAAGATTACAGAGCAAGAAACCCATTTAGTCCTATCCTTTTGTAGCGATACAGCAGTACAATTTTATATATGTCTAACAGGAAGTAACTTCCATTGAGTAAGTTCCTGGATCTAATTCCCAAGAAATAAGATAGCTGCCTTATCTCTGGGGTGCTGTCAATAACAACTTTTAAAAATTAATTCTAGATTTTTATGGGGTTATTCATTTTTATGGTTAGAATTATTGTCTGTTGTATCCCCATATTGTTTTTGAATCTATTTTTTGTTACTGTGGGGTACTGTAAGTTTTAATCTTCTGTAAACTTCCCAATGTATCACACACACACACACACACACACACGCACACTATTATATATATCTGTCTTGTGTATATATATATTGGAGGTTGTTCATGACTTCGTGTACCTTGGCTCAACGATCTCTGACACCCTCTCCCTAGATGTTGAGCTGGATAAATGCATTGGCAAAGCAGCTACCATGTTCTCTAGACTCACAAAGAGAGTATGGCTTAACAAAAAGCTGATGGCATATACCAAGATCCAGGTCTATAAAGCCTGTGTCCTGAGCACAATCTTGTACTGCAGTGAGTCCTGGACCCTTTGTGCATGGCAGGAGAGGAAGCTGAACACGTTCCATATGCGTTGTCTCCGACGCATATTTGGTATCACCTGGCAGGACAAAGTTCCAAATAGAGTAGTCCTAGAACGAGCTGGAATTTTTAGCATGTACATATACATTACTGAAACAGCAACATCTACGTTGGCTCAGGCATGTTGTGAGAATGGCTGATGGTCGGATTCCAAAAGATCTCCTGCGTGGAGAATTAGTGCAGGGAAATCGCCCCAGAAGAAGACCACAGTTGCGATACAAGGATATCTGCAAACGGGATCTGAAGGCCTTAGAAATGGACCTCAACAGATGGGAAACTTTGACATCTGAGTGTTCAGCCTGGAGGCAGGCGGTGCATCATGGCCTCTCCCAATTTGAAGAGACACTTGTCCAGCAGGCTGAGGCAAAGAGGCAGTCCCGAAACCACGGAGCTGGACAGGGAACAGATTGTATTTGTCTTCAGTGTGGAAGGGATTGTCACTCTCGAATTGGCCTTCTCAGCCACACTAGACGTTGTTCCAAGACCTCTATTCAGAGCACATTACCATAGTCTCTCGAGACTGAAGGATGCCTACACTCATATTTTGTCAGGTATCATGGAGGCTTCTGATAGGCAGAAAATTTAAATAAATAAAATTTACAGTACTTTAAATAAATAAAATAAATGCTCTGCATTTCCTCAGAAGTATCACTGGTTCAGGGACCTTATTTCTGTGAAAATGGGCAGATACCTGTAGCCTTAGTAGAAATCATTAAAGTTGTAGTGCTCTTGCAATATAATTTGAATTTTGAAGTCTATAGTCTCTTCACTTTCCTTTTTCATGATATTTCTGCATGCCATATCCACATGTCACTAGTAGGCAAATGTATTATTATTCCATATTTCCTTTTAAGTGAAGAACATTTTAATTGTCTAGGCTGCCACTTGATTATCACTCAGTAGCAGAAACCTAAAGGAAGTTCTGAGTGTAAAGGGAAACTGTATCTCTTTATTTGTATCAGAGTGTTCCACAATTTAAAATTATGGACGCATATGGAAAATAGGTAATATTAAATATAAATTAAAATGTTAAAATAATTAGACCCTTTTTTGAGCAGAAGCAGGCTACTTCAATAGCATTATCTTGGCCATTTGTTAGATCTTCTTTTGTACAAGTGGTGGGGCATAAATTGTATGGATGTAAATGCTTCATTGATTGAACTTCTTCACAGTCACAGAAGATTTGTGTTGTATCTACTGTGTTTCCCCGAAAATAAGACAGGGTCTTATATTAATTTTTGCTCCAAAAAACGCATGAGGGCTTATTTTCAAGGGATGTTTTATTTTACAGTCATATCATCTTCTGGTTGCTGCACAATGGTGGAGAGAGGGGTTTCACTCAACTGGGGCTTATTTTTGGGGTAGGGCTTATATTACGAGCATCTTGAAAAACCATACTAGGGCTTATTTTCAGGTTAGGTCTTATTTTCAGGGAAACAGGGTATTTCACTTGGTTATTCTTTGATCTTCCTACTTTGCTTTGAAGTCTATTAAGTGAGTTCTAGATGGCCCAGCTAGAGTCTTGTCTTGGTAGGAGACACTCATCAACATCCATCCATTCGGCATGGTGTGTCGTTTTTATTCTCCATAGGTTTAGCCTAGCCACTTCTAATTAATATTTAAGGCTTCAGATACGTGCAGAAAACTTTTCCTTGATTGCTGTTCAGGACAAAGTGAACCGAAGAATTTCTCTTTAGATGAAAAGATGCCCTCTATATTAATTGAAATTATTGTCATTTGAGGTCCTAAAAAGGACTATTGGATGATTTTGCTCATCAGCAACTTTGCAGTGCAACGCTTCTGGAAGTGAAGGACTGGCCGGCTGCATGCCATTGCCCAGGGGATGCCCAAGTGTACTTGCAATGCAATGCGTTTCCACTCTTCAGGGAGGCTCCTTCTCTGTCTCCCAAGGAAACTGTGAGAGCATTAGATTAGGATTACTAACATGATCAAGACCCCATGATGTCAGCCATCCTTTTATATGAAATAAATGAAAACCAACATCTGGTATAGAGAACAGTTTTTATCTAGTTTGCTTGCTTTGGCAGTATCTAATAAATTTGACAAGTCAGAGTTACACACATATTGCCTACAGGTACCAGGCACTACATTAAAGTATGATTGCAGATGTAAACTTGTTTCACTGCACAAAAATGTCCCTGGAGGTTGACAGGTTGGGATTAGATTCTGAAACAAAGCTTGATTATTCAGCTATTCCTAACAGGGTGCCAAAACGAATGGAACTTTGATACAGACATACTGCTAGCAATCTAGGTGAAATTGCAAATATGTTACTTTTGTATAGCACCTGTTGTTACTCAGGTTTGTTTAAATGCTGAATCTCTAGCTTGGGGGTGCCTCTGATTTCTGCCCTACCAAGTACAGATTGCTGATGCTCTTTATACACATTCTTTCACCCTGTGCCCAGTCTGTTCTTTAATCTTGTTTAAAAAAAAAAAACACAGGATGAAACAGAAGGAAATGGTGTTTAGACTTGGTTTTAAAAAATGCAGTTAAGGGTAATTTGCAAGGAAGAATGCACCATGAGGTTACAAAAAGAACTTTTAAAGAATTTTGGACATGTTGAGGCACTTCTTGGGAATCTCATTTGTTTTGGAGACAAGCTTTTAAAAAAAGAACAAAGAACATGTAATACATACAAAAATTCTTGAAATTCAAGAGGCTTGCAGACACTGCCCAGCCCAAAATCGCATATAGAGCACTTCGAATGCTCATTTTCTGTTCACATAAGAGAACAGTTAAATCACGAACACCTTCCTGTCTGGTGTGAAGCACTTCTTTGAACATCAGTCAGCGCAGATTGCCTGAGCAGGTTTCTGCTTCCTTGGTAGTTCTTGTAATGTTTTGATTCGCTATTGTGAGGCATCTGCACCTCTAGTACACAGGCAGACGTGGAATCACAGGAGACAGAAGCGCAAACTGTCATGGTAGAGGAACGCCAGCCTGTAGCAGGCTGTCGGCCTGAGCAGCAGCACCCCCACCCCCAATAGGGTCTTCTGTGAATAGAGGAAGTTTTCACCCCCTGTGACTTAACAGCTTTTCTGAAGAATCTGATAGTACTTGGTATAATTTCTGACTCACACTTCCCAGATAGAACTAAAAAAACTGATGACTTGTGTCACTGCTGCTTTGTTAATGCAGAGCTAACACCAATGTTGTCCACAGAGCAAAATACAGTTCCAGCTAATTCTAATATTAAATGTTTCACTTTATTTTGGGGTGCAAGAGCTTTGACACATTAACAATGTTATAAAATTATCAGGTAACAACTATCTGTAAACATGTGGAAGAAACACTTCCTCCACCGGTTATGGTAGGTAAGTGCATATATTTATTGCACCACAGTTTATGTTACAGATGGGAGGGAATCTCCAAAACTGTTTTTTTTAAAATTAGCTGCAATGGTAATTTGGATTTCCAGCATCTTTATTTAATCTGTAAAGATTAATACAATCAAGTATTTAAATTGTGGTTAATGTCAGTTTTAATTTTTAGATAGCCTCCTCTCATCTCCATTTTTTTGTGCTAGTACTACAGCAAAATTTTGAATGAAAAAAGCGATCAGTTGAAGCACAATTCAAATGAGTTCCCAGCCAGCTGATAAAAGAACAGGCACCCAAGCAGTTTTACTCCCTTCAACTATGAGGTGGACCTACCTGAATAAAAAGTATTTCCCTTGCAGGATCAACCTATGCTGTCTTGGCCTGGAGTGTGGGAGGTGTCTGGGAGAGGGCGTGAGGACTAAAATCTTAAGGTCCATGTAGGACCGACCGTATGGAAGGTCATGGATTGCACATACACAAGTGCACCAACTCCCTAATTGTTAGACCGTGTTGATATTACAGAAGTAATCATGTTCTTACTCAGATAGACTCACCATGTTTCAAGGGAAGCACCTCGCCTCTCCCTCCCCATTGTCATTTCCTGTACATGGGAATGGACAGGTCTGCTCATACATAGGTTCTGTACACAAGCAAGAGCCCTGGAAAAGCAGAGATTTGCTTATGTGTAGAACTTGTGTGCAAACAGGAATGTCTTCTTTCTAAACCTTTTCTTTCCATGTGTGGAAGGTGAGAATGGAAAAAAGTGGGTTTGATTACCCCCCCGCAAGCATGGTGAGTGTATCTAGACCGGGAACAATAAAATATTCCTACAGATGTAGCAGTTTGATACCTCTTTAACAGCAAGGGACCTCCTCCTCTTCCTCCTCATTATTGTTTTTAGGTTTTTTCAAAAAAAAATTGATAAAAAGGAAAATTACAAATAAAAGAAATAAAACTAAAATACAAACTCAGTAGCAACTACACACAATACACAATAAACATTTCCCACCTGTGCCACCTTTACCCTTGGGACTAGGTGACCAATAATATCAATTTGTACCACTTTTCACCCCATTCCTCTCCAAAAATACATTGATTCTTCTGCTGGCATACAGCCTTTCCCCTTCAAAAAGACACATTCCAAGTATAAATTCCATAAATCTTTGAAATCATTAGATTTTACCATTCCTCTTCTTATTTTCATTTCACATGTTAACTTATAAAAAAATGTGGAATTTAGCAATTAATGATAAGTTAACATGTGAAATGAAAATAAGAAGAGGAATGGTAAAATCTAATGATTTCAAAGATTTGTGGAATTTATACTTGGAATGTGTCTTTCTAATGATGACTGTCCCAGAATTTTCAAGGTATAAAATACTCAGAAGTAGTTTACTAGTCCCTCCTTCTACTGGCACCTTGGGATCATGCAGCTTACCCAAGGTAGCACAGCACATAAATCCACCAAGCCACCCACACTCTAGATTGATCTTGCCAGACCTCTGAGGAGGCACAGTGGGGAGAATTGCACCTTGGTTCTTCGTGGTCTCTGTGAATGCACACTATAGGGTTTATTCTGTGCTTGCGCAGAGGTTTCTGGAATATGCTAGAGCTTTAGCACGTGTTCGCCAGGACCGCCCCCCTAGTACACGTGGTCCGACCATCCTGGCAATTGCCTCAGTTTCTTTTTGCCGCCGCTGAGGTTTCATCTCTCGATGAGCAGAGCTCTGTTCGCCTTCCTCTCATCTTCATGACTTTTCTAAACAAAACAAACGAAAGACAGAGGGAAAATAGTAAGATAGTTCGATCAGTTTCCCTCTTCTGACCGCCCCCTCTTCCCCCCTTCCCCTTTCCGACCATTTTATGGCCCTCACAGGGCCGTTCAAATGGTGCAACTCTTCCCTTAACAAGATTCCCCTTCCTGACGGACACAATTTGTGCTTCTTTTGCCTTGGGGAATCCCACCAGTCCTCTTCGTGTCAACCCTGTAAAAACCTCACTAAACAAGCACTTAAACTTAGACAACAGCATCTCCGTTCTTTCCTTTGGGAACGATCCCTCCAGCCTCAACCACTCGCTATGGAGGCTACACCGATCCCTCCATCCCATGGCCCAACTCCATCAACAGAAGTGCCATCTACCTCTCCTGCATTGAGACCGATCCTATCAAAATCTAAGCCAAAGTCAACCTCCACACCCAAGCTTTCCAGATCGAAGTCGGGATCGACATTGAAGTCAGGATCGACTTCGAAACCAGCCTCTACATCTGACCACTCTAAACCATCCAAAAAGAAAAAGAAGTCATCCCAGGACTCACAATTTACATCTGACAAAGCTCCTCCTCCACCATCGATACCAGTCCAAACAACTGTCTGCCTTGACTCTAATCTCCCACCATTGGGACAATTGTCGTGCCCCATTCTCAGTCAATCACCTGAATGGAGCAATACCTTGGCTGAGGTCACAGCGATACCTCAATCATCATATTCAAGCCCCAAATCTATGGGTTGCTCTGTCTCCGCTCCAGATTCGGATTCAGCCTCTATGTTAGCTGACCGCCACTTCCTCGCAAACGACCTCGGAAAATCACTATAAACTGGAAACTTGCCGATCTGATGCTGAGCAAATTCATGCTTCCCCAACAACGGGGTTAATGGCATCCCATGAATCTCAACCTCCATACCAGTACCATAAACGAGTCACTCTATATGAGCCTCCTACTTATTATGAGCCTCAGCCTAAGTGGTACCGACACCGGTCTTATCGATGCTAGCAATCTGATCCCATGCTATATACCGAGTCCCAACACCACTGGTATGCCTATTACTATCCATCCGAATCTTCAGGCTCACCATCCCCTCCTCAGTATCATACAACGAGTGAACCTATTTACGAAATATCCTCTGAGGATGATTTACCCCCTCACCCTCCGATACCGAAGCCAACTAAACACTGCATCAAATTACCTCATCCTACTGACTCGTATGCCTTACAGTCTACGATGATACCGAAGTGTTCCTGCACCTCGGTACTGACTCAAACTCACACTGCCTAACTGACTACACTTTCTCAAGTACGGTCATCTTCGTTACAAGTCACCACCACTTATCGCGGACCACCACCTGCCCCGCTTGAACCCACCCACTCTCGTCAACCTAAGAAGTCCACACAGTACCCTTCTGCACATCTCCAACCCATAAAGTCTCACAGTACCAGTAAAACTAGACGTCACATTCCCTCACCTTCACTACAAAGTGATGTAGCCCAAACCTCAACATCTCCATATTGACACTACTCTCCATCTACAGGCTACCAGTCCCCACAACAGGCTCACCCACCTTCTGATACCAAATTGTCGGTCTCATCATCACCACCAGAGTCTCCACCTAACCTCCTGACACCAGACTCTCATGTTGCCTACATCAATCTACCATCACCATCAGAAGATTTTTCCTCTTATTCACAGCTTATTCTCCATATAGCAAAGGTCATAGACCTTGATGTTCAACAACTGATACCAAACAAATCCGATAAAGTCTATGAGGATATTAACCAAGATCAAACCCCTACACTTTGTATGGGGTTCATTCCTTCCCTTCTCAAACTAATTGAGCAATCCTGGTCCAAACCATCTTCAGTACCACAAATTTCAAGACACATTGAAAATATTTACAAAACACATGGTGACAATACCACCTTCTTATCTAAGCATCTACCTTCCAACTTTGTGATCATAGATGCTACGCAAAATAGAGCCCACAATCGTTCTAATGGCACTCCTAACAATTGAGAAGGCAGAAAACTAGATAGCATTGGTCGCAGAGTTTATACTTTGGCTTCTTTCCCCATGCGTGCAGCCAACTACCTTGGAGCCATGGGAGCCTATCATCATCACCTTTGGAACAAGGCTCTATCTGCTCTTCAGTCTGCACCTGACGAGTACAAGGCTCACGGTCTTGCCTTCCATCAAGAAGCCATGGCCCTTGCCCACCAGTAGCAAATCACAGCCCACCACAAGATCAAAGCCGTGTCCAAACACATGGCTACGGCAATTGCACTCCATAGATATGCCTGGCTTAGATCTGTCCATATATCAGACGATCCATGGTTGCGAACTGACTTACCATTCGATGGAGTAGGCCTCTTCGATGAAAAGACTGATGAGATTCTTGACAACCTGCAAAAAATGAGAAAAACAGCACGTTTTTATAACACCCAGTCTTATTTCCGCCCTCAATGATATCAGTGGCACCATACTTACCCTTACCAACAATACCATCCACAGGCCTACAGACAGAGGTATCAGCAATCCTCCTCCTCGTCCTTTCCATATGGGCAAACTTCACAGCGACGGCGCCCGTGACAATCTTTTAGGCGCCCTGACAAGAAAACCAAACAAAATCATTGACTTTCTCACCAACCGGATCTGCCCACATCACATTCCTCAGTCCATCAACTCCACCCGTCTTGCAGCCCATCTTCCAGCCTGGGCCACGATCACCACTGACTCTTGAGTACTTTCTATTGTTGCTGTCGGCTATGCAATCGAATTTCTTTGTCTACCACCTTCAGGACCAATAAAAATTACAACTCCATCACCTATATTGAAGAAGTTCGATCTCTTCTACAAAAAGATGCCATCACTCCCATCTCTCCACCCGCTGACAATCCAGGATTTTATTCCCGTTATTTCACAGTTCTCAAGAGAGATGGTGGTCTTCAGCCCCTCCTCGACCTATACAACCTCAACTCCTACATCGCTCTGAAACGTTTCCGCATTGTCACATTGGAACGCATACTTCCCCTCCTTCAGAAAGGTGACTGGTTTGGAGTCATAGATCTAAGCGATGCCTACTTCTACATCACCATCCAACCAGATCATCACAAATTCCTCAGATTCTCTCTTGGACACTCCAGATACGAATCCAAGGCCCTTCCATTCAGCCTATCCACTGCTCCCATACATCAACGATTGGTTGCTGGTTGCCCCCTCTCATTCCAAGGCTCTACACAACATACACCTCACCTGTTTGCGGATCTCGGACTCGGAGTCAACATGGACAAATCTATACTGCAACCCTATCAAATAATGACCTACATAGGAGCCATCCTAGATTCGCGACGAGCTTGTGTCTTCCTTCCAAAAGAGTGAGCAACAAAACTCCACATGCTTTTGTGTCATTTCCAACCTCATACTATTGTCACAGCCCATCAAACCCAGTGCCTCCTGGGACTCATGGCCTCTATGACCTCTGTCATACAACATGCTCAACTAAAAATGAGATCACTCCAGGATTCGTACCTGACTCTTTTCAACCCTCTGCCAGATCACCCCACCAAGCTCCTCAGAGTCACACCAGAACTCGATGCTCAACTTGTTTGGTGGGATACACCCGCCAACCTCTTCATCAGCAGGTCTTTCAAATACGTATCTCCAGCTTACAATTCAAGTGACCACAGATGCCAGCCCCACTGGCTGGGGTGCACATTGCAACAACCTTCAGATACATGCCCCATGGTCACACTGAGAAAAACAACTTCATGTCAACCATCTCAAATTGTTCGCCATAATCAAGGCCTTTCGTACTTTCAAGTCTCTGATTACAAGACGAGGCGTACAAGTCACTACAGACAACACAATGGCTCTCTTCTACATCAACAAACAGGGAGGCACTCCCTCCCTTTTCCTCTTTTACCTCACCATTCAACTATGAGAATGGTGCTACGAACGCCACATCTATCTAATAGCCATCCACATTTCTACACAAGACAATGACTTAGCAGACACATTGAGCAGGCTCCATACTCAAACACACGAATGGACTCTCAACAACTCTGTGTTCCTCCACCTTTGCAAGCTTTGGGGTCATCCTCTCATAGATATTTTCGCCACCTCTCACATTGCCAAATGTAATTGTTACTGTTCAAGAGTGGGAATCGGCCCCAGATCCCTAGGCGATGCCTTCATGATAACCTGGACTCCCGAACTCCTTTACCTTTTCCCCCGATACCTCTCATTCTGCGAGCTGTCGTCAAGATCCGACAAGACTACTCGAATGCCATTCTCATAGCTCCGTGGTGGCCCAGACAACCATGGTTCACCAGTCTCAGACTCATGTCCAGCAACTTCCTCTGGCTTCCCCTCCTCCCTCATCTTCTCACACAGCACCACGGGAAGACCTTCCACCCCGATCTCATAGAATCGTAGAATCGTCATAAGGTTGGAAGGGACCTTGGAGGTCTTCTAGTCCAACTCTCTGCCCAAGGCAGGAGACCTCATACCATTTTGGACCTCATACCATCCCGGACAGGTGGCTGTCCAATCTTTTCTCCACACACTTCACCTAACAGCATGGAGAATCCACCTTCCATAGCCCAAGTTCTTGCTCATGCTCGGAAACCATCCACCACCCGCTTTTATGCTTACAAATGGACCACTTTTTGTAAGTTCGCACTCGACCATAACCTTCCCACCGTACCAACAACTCTCGATGCACTCTTACAGTTTTTGCTTCATCTTTTCCATCTCAACCTCTCTCTGTCCACTCTCAAAGTCTATATAGCAGCCATAATTTCACACACAATTCCGCCATCCCACTCTCAAACAATTCCTTAAAGGTCTCACCAACATCCGACCATTACGCCCACTACTACCTCCACAGTGGTCTCTACATACTGTTCTACAACACCTCACCCTATCTCCCTTTGAGCCATTGGAGACAACGTCTGAGAGACTACTTTCACTCAAAACTATCTTCCTTATTGCCATTACGTTGGCCCGCCGAGCTAGTGAGCTTGCTGCACTCTGTATTGACCCACCCTTTCTTCAGTGTCATCCTCAAAAGGTCATTGTCTACCCTGACGTTTCCTTTTTACCTAAAGTTGTCTCTGAATTTCATGTCAAACAACCTATAATTTTACCTACTTTTTTCCTTCACTGTCCAATGACTTAGAATGTTCTTACATTCCCTGGATGTCCGTCGGGCTCTGGCATTCCTTTTGCAAATCCAAAAAACTCTTTGTCACTCATCAGCCCCAAAGAGGATCTCCTATCTCATCACAAACTATTTCCTGATGGATTCTCATGACAATACAGCTTGCTTGCAATCTCTCTCACAAGCCTTTGCCGTCCTTTCTCACAGCTCATTCCACCAGGGCTGTTGCTGCTTCTACAGCCTTTTTGAAAGGTGTTGGCATTCCAGATATTTCCAAAGCTGCAACATGTTCTACTCCATCTACATTCGCTACTCACTACCTCCTTGACGTCAGGGCCAGAGCGGACGCAGCTTTTGGCAGAGCCGTTTTGTCCTCAGTACTTCCGTGACATCCCTTTGTGAGCTTGCTAATCACCCTATAGTGTGCATTCACATAGACCACGAAGAAGAAAGAGAAGTTACTTACCTGTAACTCTGGTTCTTCAAGTGGTCATCTGTGAATTCACACTTCCCACCCGTCCTCCCCTCTGTCTCCCTTTTAGTACAGCGGCAGACTGTTCTTAGGAACGGAGGCAATCGCGAGGACGGGTGGACCATATGTACTAGGGAGGCGATCCTGGCGAACGCATGCTAAAGCTCGAATATTCTGGAAACCTCTTCGCAGGCGCAGAATAAACCCTATAGTGTGAATTCACAGATGACCACTCAAAGAACCAGACTTACAGGTAAGTAACCTCTCTTTTTTTATCCCAGAACGATTGTCTCAAGAACTTTTAACTGTACCGATTTATTTGTCCTATTTGAATCATTATGGCCAGCTACACCATGATATTGGTTTATTTTCTCTCTTGTTTCAAGGGGCAATTTAACTCCTTGGTTTATATATATAAAACATATATAAGGTAACAACTGATTAAATCTTTCTTGCATACCTTTCTGTATCTGCTTGAGATGCTTCACATAAACCATAAGGTCATTGTCCTTCAGTGCCAATTGTCTTCAGGTTTGGAAACTAAAAATTCCCCGACATCCTATATTGTGCCAATAGACTTCAAGTTAATGAAAGAAACAATATCTTTTTTACTATCTACAAGACTGCTGTTTTTGCCCTGTAAGCTATTGTTTAACAAATTAAGTTTTTCTCCATGCTCTTTATCAGACATAAAGAAACTATGGTGTTCCAGAGTGTAACAGAACATTGAAGGCAGTTTCCCTTGGAAAGCCACCTAATCTTGGTGTGTAGCACCAACGTCTGGAAGTCTTTGTTATTTTCTTCACATGTCTGCTGGAAAAGATGATCCAGAAGGGTGTGGAATTTGATGAAGTTTATGGCCTTTATGACAACTGAAAGCAAAATACTGAAGCATCCTCCCAAGAGTGGTCATAATTGACCAGATAGGCGGGATATAAATGAAATAAATAAAATAAAATAAATAAAGTTCTTAGATACTAGGTGCCCCCTGTGAATGATGCAATGAATAGTAAAGACAGAATATATAACTCTTTTCAGATGGGCAATGAATTATCTGTATTGACCAACCTTAGAAGCAGCAACATGGGTTGCACAAGCAATTATATTCTCAATTGGAATATTGTTCTCACTTTAGTAACTTTTGACTTCTTCAAAACAGACAGTCCCTTAGTATCAGTTTTAATCCTCCTGGCAAATAACATCTGTTCCATCAGCTCGTTACCATTCCAGAATCTCACATAAGCTGTGAGAACAGTATCATTATCTTGTAAAGCAGTTTCATATACTTGTAAAGAGAATTTCTTGGATTGGACTGAACTGACCAATCCTTCTTCAATGTCATGCGTCATCTCATCAGTTCTTCTGGAAGCAGAGGAGTTATTCAAAAGCATTGCCTGAATTGTTTCTTTGATACTCAGATTCATGACATCAGGTACTATTATGGATACTGAAGGCATGATGAGCAACTCACCAATATTGTGAGCATTTCCAGTTTTAGTGATCAGCTTACTAATTTTATATGATGCAGCAAGATTGTTGTCTAATTTCTGTAACATTTGAGTGAGAATTTGTGTCAGTGTTGGCCTTCTCTTGAAATTCTCTCAAAGGCTTTTGAAGAAATCCAAGGGTTTATCTTCACTGGATACAAGGTATCCAAATGTTTTTTTTTCAATTTGCTTGGCCTCATGCTTTCATCTGAAAATGTAGTCATGCACTCCAAACACACAGTGAAAGATGGGTTTTGCGGAGATATTATGGTAAGTAATTTTTTGATAAGACATTCTTTAAATCAAGGAACTCATGGGTAGAATCATTTTTGAAATTAATTAAAAAATAAGAAAATAAAAAAATAAAATAATGAACAAACACCGTATACTGTACACTTATATATGTCAATAAATTTAGGTTTTAAAAGTGGTCCTAAAAACCTGGATTTACTTATATACAAGCATATATGGCGTATTTGGTCATGAAAATGCTCTCAAAGCAAGCGACCAAACAAGGAGCCCAGCAGACCTCTTGCCCCTTAGAGGCAAGAGAGGCAGAGAGAGGCCCCTGTGAGAGAGAGTGTGTGTAACCTTCCACCATGTCCCACCTCCTCCAGCCACTTGTTCCACCATGCTCTACTACCAGTTTTCTGACTCACTCCGCTCACTCCACACACATATCCAAACCATTACATACGCACCCACCTGCATTTTCTGAGCTGCACAGGGTGTTTTTTCAGCAACACTGGCCTGTGTAGGTTGAAGGGAAGGAAGCTCGGTACGGAATGGAACGTTCCATCCTATTGCAGCAGCTTCAAGTGTGTTTTCAGCAACACCAGCCTGGCAGGGGAGGCACATCCTCACCAAGGCCAAACAAGTTAAAAACACAAAGCACAAGGACACAGCAAGTAAAAAGAAAATCTACCTTGCTTTCCTGCACCGCTCCTTTCTTCTTCAGCACAGTGAGTGAATTAAGCCGCACATGTGCACGCACGCACGCACACACACCAATGTAGAGAGAAGTAGTTGGCAGCCTATTTGCTGCATTCATGGCTGGCTTCCAATAAAAACAGGCAAGGTTCCTGCATCAGCAGTTGCTGGGGAGGCAGCAGGCAGATTTGCCTCAGTTACGCTGCAAACATGGCTGGCTTTCAATAAAAAACAGGCAGGGCGACTAGCTTCCAATGAAAAAAAAATACAGGGTTCCTGCATCAGCAATCACTGGGGAGGTAGCATGCAGAATTGCCTCTGTTCTGATCTAAGAAAGCCATAAAAACAGCAGGGAGCCTGCACAAAGGGCCAGGCTCATGCTGCTTGGGTATTTCATTGATTCAGTTACCAGGCCTCCCCACAAACCCTCGGGGCTCCCCTTCTCACAGATTTCAGTCTGTGGCCCCCTTCAAATGTGCCAGGGCCCCCTCAGGGAGTCTTAGGGGCCCCGTTGAGATTGGCTGCTCTAGATGAGAAAGGGGGGGTATACATAAAAGTCAAATCAAATAAAGAAAGTGATAAAAAGTCAAATCAAATAAAGAAAGTTAAATTAGAACACTTTACAGCAATAATACATATTTAAGCTGAGTGTTTGAAGGAAAGCATACTTCATGTTCCCCCCTGTAGTTCTGGCAGTATGCTCTCACTGGTTCTGGGTCTTGTTATCTATCTTGGTAGCCAATTTGGAAAGCCTCTTAGGCTAAGGGCTGGGTATAAATGAAATTAAATAAATAAATAAATAAATAAATAAAATAAATGACAAAATTGGCAATAGCTCACATTCCTTGCACCTGGGATTCTCAGTTCTTCCTTTTATTCCTGAGTGCAGAATTTTTGTACAAGAATCCTGGATATGAAGGTTGTAAGAAAGAAAATGGAACAACGTACACTGTAAATTTTTAACTTCTATTCATTCCACCCTCTGACTATTACTGTATTGTGGAATATATGAGCTACAGAAATCTGCACCCTGCAAGTTTCTGTATTAACTGTAAAGTAAGTACACCTTTAACCCATTTATCAGTAAAAGTCACCTTCATTTAGCAATTGCTAACATTTCCTCAGCTAAGCTTTTTACAATACAGCTTCCCCCTTAAGAGTGGCAGGAATAAGTAATTATATTGAACAGAGTTTGTCCTTGATTTAAAGCCATGGGGGAAGCAATTAAGTGAGATATGACAAAAGCTATGGCTTCCAAATGAAGATGGGTGGCTCTTGCTTCATAAATTTTATGGGCATAAGACATTACAAACAACTTTGAATATTGCAAGAGTGGGCATTTTTCATTGCAAAGGCAAATGTGCACAAGGATCCCAATGACATTAGTGTAATAGATTAAACTCCTTAATGACAGTGAAGACTTAATTTTCAAAGAAAGCCAACAGTTTTGGGTACCTGCCCTGAGAAACCTGAAAGGGGTCTGGTTGAAAATTTTAGATAACAAGCACGATGCAAACTAATTTGTTTAGCATGTGAAGCCATTTTCATCTTCTGGGTGTTAATATTTGCTGTTGCCTAGAGCTCATTCTAGGATTACAAATATCAACACTCTTTCTAACACAAAACAGACCAGTTAATTGCGGAGTGAAGACTGCAAATCAATCTGTTTTTGTATTAATAATAAGCTGATGTTTATTTTGCATGAATTAACAGTACCTTGCTTAATTCTTTTTGAAGTCTGTGCAGGCTTTGGACAAATACACCTTGACTGTTTTGACATGCTAATCTATCAAAAGTGACTTCTAGATGAGGGGTCAGCTGTCAGAGAAAGTAAGGATTATGTCTACTCCTTGGTGAGAACCTGCTTCAGTGCTTCAAAATTAATGTGAGTTGGTCATAAGGAACAATTCCGGAAAACATATTTCCAACTGTGAAATCAATCATCAGATGATCAGAATAAATTATCCTCTGACCAATAGGCGAAGAATAAGCAATGTTACAAAACCTTTCCTATTTTTCCCTTGACAAATGAAGACATTAATTCAGCAATGTAGAAAGTAAAATTTAAATGGCACCGTGCCTATTGTTTTCTTGAATACCTTAAAGTTATTAAATTCACACTTAAAAATTTTAAGGCATCTAATAAAATAAAAAGGTAGCATCTAAGTAATGTGTAAGTAGCAGATTGAACATTTTATAAAAACAGTTGTAGTTATTGATCAAATGGGGTTATAGTTTTATAAGTAACACTTTAGTTGTTACTTATAAAACTAGGGGGAGCACAAAGTAACATGGAAATAACCATCTGGGATCAATTGCCTTGTAATCATGAGCTAGACTTTTATAGCAACATTTCTGAGAAAATATTCCCGAGAGAGAAGGTAACAGTCAGAGTATACCTCTGATGGCATGCTGCTCCTGTGCTGAGGCACTCCTACGTACGTAAGTGCTGTTAGATGAGATTGGGTGCAACTGAAGAAGATGCATGTCTGCTTTGGGAAGAGGACGTTTCCTAGACTATCCTTTATCTGTTCTGACCTATCCTGACCTTCCTTCAATCTAGGCTGATCGTCTTAGGGTTGCTGATGTCATCTCCTTTCCCTCTCACCTGTCCTTCTTAGCCTTCTCTGAGAAATGGCAGGGAAGAAAGATATATTGCCTTCGTTCTAAGGGATGGCAGGGACAGCCATGCCTCTCTATATCTCCATACTGGATAGCCAGAATTAGTTTTCCTATTATCTTTCCTAACTCAGTCGCCAAAATTATGTTGCTTAAGTGTAGCAAATTGCATTAAAGTAGGCCCATGGGGATTTGGTCTGTCAACTATTCCATAGGTTTTCATGGACTCAAGTCTACTCTATCTGTGACTTACTATGCTAAAGTAATAAGCACTGATGACCCTATGAATGAGTAACTTTCAGAATGTTCTATCTTTAACAGTCCTTCTCAGCTTCTGCAAATTCAAGCCTATGGCTTCCCGTATGGAGTCAATCCATTTTATATTTGATTTTCCTCTTTTCCTGCTAATCTTCCTAGAATAAAAGAAGCATGTGTTTTTTTTTCTTCAAAAGGGGAAGTGTGCTCTGGTAGCCATTCTAATACTCAGGGTCTGAACCCAAAAGTTAAATTGGCTGCAGCAGTTAGCAGATATTACTAGGTGTCAGGTGTAAGTCCTTTCAAATTTCCACTGCGTGAAACATAAGGAAGGTTGTCTGTCTCTCCAAAGAGGAAGAGTTGTGCATAGAGAGGCACAGAGCAGGGACAGCATTCTGCTACTGTTATGTGGTGAGTGTAATAGTGGGAGCAGTTTTTACCTGTGCTATTGGGTTGTTGGCCAGCTGCAGGTAATTAGTGGGAGTGGAGTGGTTCCTTGGGTGAGCGTTGTATAAATGAGCATGTGTGTTTTACTAGCAGTCTTCTTCTTATCTTGTTGCCTGGAAATGCTGAATAAAGGCATGCTGATTTACGACTTGGAGTCATGAACCCACTATTTAACACTGGCAAGGAAGGTGGGATGTGACAAGGGAGATAGCCTGAATTACTGAAGTGAGTGCTCCACCCAGGAAGCGACCTGATGGTGAGAATGGCTGTCAGGGGTCAGTTTGAGCCATTTGACCAAGCAGCCAAAGATTGGGACTCTTACATAAAATGTTTTCAGTTTTATTTGACTGTTCAAGGAATTACAGATGTGGTTTTGCAGAAGGCTATATTTTTTAGTGTGTGTGTGTGGCAAATTTTTGAAATTGCCAGGGCACTTATTGCACCAGTGCCATTGCAGGAAATGCCATTTACAAGAAGAGTCAATCACAGGATTTGTAACAGCTTTGCGACAAAGCCATGCGTTGTAAATTTACAGATTTAGAAACAGCTTTGAGGGATCGTCTGGTGTGTGGACTGAGAGATGAGAAACTGCCGTCGTCTTTGTTTCCTAAGAAGGAATTGACCTTTAACATGCCTCCTGGAGGAGGCAATAGCAGCGGAGGCGGCAGACCTGTCCACGCATGAGGTCCGCATGACATGGAGTTTACCCCCGCCATGGAAAGCGGAGCCAGTCCTTTGGACTAAGATAGAGAAAGTGAAAAGGAACCAACTGCCTCATGGGACTGGGTGTACACACTGTGGAGGGCAGGGTGAGAGGAGGCCCTGCCATTTTCATGATGTGAAATGCAGGGCATGTGGCAGAATGGGTCATATTGCCCGTGTTTGTTGGTCTAGTAATTTTAAAGCCTCCCTGTTACAGCATAAAGCATGGGAAGAGCGGAAGGGAGGATTTCGAGTGGAGGAGTGTCATTCTGTTATTAATCACTCTGATCCTGTCCCCATTCAGAGTGTCCAGATGAGAACACATGAAAAAATTAGAGTAACAGTACACATTCAGGAGGTCCCATGTGAAATGGAGGTTGATTCGGGGTCAGCCCTGTCGATAATTACAAGAGAGACTTTTCGTTGGATCTGTGCAGTGAAAGGAATTTGGCATTTGGAACCACTACCAGTACAGCTGATGGACTTCCAGGGACGGTGTGTTCCAGTAGCAGGGATGGGGACATTTCCAGTGGACTATCAGAAGTTTAGTGGCCCCCTGCGGCTTGTTGTTGTGGAAGGACATCACACAAACCTGCTGGGCTTGGACTGGTTTGAGCCATTGGGCATTACAGTGTTGGGCATTCACCAAGTAGATCAGTTAAATGATGAAGCAATTTATCAGGAGTTCCCCAGTGTATCTGATGATTCAAGAAAAACTTAGATAATCACCTGGCAGATATGCTTTGATTGTATTGCAGGGGGTTGGATTTGATGGCCTTGTAGGCCCCTTCACTTTTCTATGATTCTATGATTCATTGGGGTTATATAAGGGCCCACCAATATCATTTAATCTTGACCCAGCTGTAGTACCTAGGCGTTTGAGGGCCAGGAGGGTGCCATTTGCATTAAAGCCCCAAACAGATGAGGAGTTAGACTGACTGATCACACAGGGAATATTAGAACCAGTGTCACATGCTCAGTGGGAAACCCCAATTGTGATCCCCCTGAAGCCAAATGGAACAGTGCAAATTTGTGCGGATTATAAGTATACTATTAATAAGACGTTACAACAACACACATACCCTGTTCCAGAAGTAAGTCATCTCTTGGCATCATTGGCAGGGGGAAGGGTTTTTGCTAAATTGAATCTAGCCCAGGCATATCAACAATTGCCAGTAGATGATGCCACAGCAGAGGCTCAAACTATAGTGACTCATCGGGGTACATTTAAGGTCAAGCGATTGCAGTTTGACGTAAGCATGGACCCAGGAATTTTTCAAAGTTTAATGGAGAGTTTACTGAAGGGAATTCCTAGAGTCATTCCATATTTTGATGATATTCTGGTGGCCGGAAGTTCAGTGGGGGAACTGTTGGAGCATCTCCGAGAGATCCTGGGCCACCTGCAGGATGCAGGCCTGAAGGTTAAAAAAGAAAAGTGTCAGTTTGGAGTATCGCAGGTGGAGTTTCTGGGGGTTTTCATGGATGCAGCGGATGTCCATCCCACAGACACCAAAATACAAGCAATAAGGAATGCCCCAGTGCCACATTCAAAAAAGGAACTCCAATCATTTTTGGGACTTTTACATTTTTACCATGTATTTTTACCCCATAAGGCTTCGGTGGCTGAGCCTCTGCATAAGTTGCTGGATGGGAAGACCCCTTGGGCATGGGGCTGGAAGCAGAATGAGGCATTTGAGGCTGTAAAAAAACTGTTGTCTTCTGAAAGTGTGCTCACTCATTTTGATGAAAGGAAACCGATTGTCCTAGCATGTGATGCATCCCCATATGGAGTGGGCACCGTGTTGAGTCATCGTATGTCTGATGGGCGGGAAGTTCTGATTGCATATTTTTCGAGGACTTTATCAGTGACTGAGAGAAATTATGCACAGATTGATAAGGAAGCGCTTGCTCTTGATTCAGGAGTTAAGAAATTTCATGATTATGTGTATGGCCGGAGATTTGAAATTGTTACAGACCACAAACCATTATTAGGAATCTTTGCCTCACATCGACAGACACCTCAAATACTGTCTCCCCGGATGCTGCGTTGGACTGTGTTTCTTGCAGCATATGATTATGTGTTATGTCACCATCCAGGAAAAGCATTGGGATCTGCTGATGCCCTTAAGTCGATTACCGCTGGCAAGTATAGAGGCAGATCCTGCTCCTGCATACGGTGTTATGTTGATAGAGGGCTTACCCCAATCACCACTTCATGCTTCAGATGTAGCTTGTCATAGAAGTAGGGATCCAATATTATCTAGAGTTTTAAACTGGGCATGGAAGGGGTGGTGATCTGGGAGGCTGGAGAGTGATTTAAGCCTTTTTATTCATGCTAGCATGAATTGTCAGTGCATAAAGGGTGTTTGCTCTGGGGAAATAGGGTCACTATTCCACCTAAACTACGACAAAGAATTTTGGAAGCATTGCATATGAGACATCCAGGAATAGTATGCATGAAGGCATTGGCCCGTAGTTATGTGTGGTGGCCCAGAATGGACCAAGAAATTGAGAAATGGGTTCAAGTGTGCCAATCATGTCAGGAATCTCAGCTGGCTATGCTACAGGCACCCGTACAGCATTGGGTGATGACAAATACACCGTGGTCGAGGCTGCATATAGATTTTGCAGGTCCTTTGCAAGGTCAATTTTTCCTTATTGTTGTGGATTCGTATTCAAAGTGGCTGGAGGTGGTTCCGGTTTCATCAGTGATGTCGGCTGTCGTGATCCAGGTATTGCAATGGTTGTTTGTGACACATGGATTACCAGATACCATAGTATCAGACAATGGCACACAGTTTACCTCAGCAGAGTTCCAACGATTCATGGCAGCTAATGTGATCTGTCAGATTACAGCAGCCCCATTTCTTCCGTCGACTAATGGGCAAGCTGAAAGAATGATGCGGACAACAAAGGAGTCTCTGCGGAGACTTGTCCATAGGAATTGGCAGTTAAGGCTGGCCGAATTTTTATTACAATAACACATCACCCCACATATGGGGACAGGGAGGAGTCCTGCAGAATTATTGATGAATAGGTGGCTTACATTTTTGTTGGACAGACTACATCCAGACTTTACGTCGGATCATCCCCCTAGGCGTGAGGCCCCTGAGACCCTTTGGTCATTTCAAGTGGTTTATGCCCAAAATTATAATGGTGGACCGGCATGGATCCCGGCAATGGTGACAGGAATAACGGGACCAGTGTCTTATGGGGTCACCATTGAAGGAGGAAAAGTGCTACGACGGCATGTGGATCAACTACGGTGCAGGTGGAGTGATGGGATAAGAGTGCCAGATGGAGGCATTAATCCAGAGGGAATGGAACATCAGGAAGTCCCAGTAGAGCAGAGAGAAAGCCCACTAGTGACAGAGACTGAAACAACAGAGACTGGGATGAAGGGAGACAGAATAACTCCTGAGGGGGAAATAAGTCCTGAAGTAGAGACGAGGGATGACCCAACATTGATAGATGATCAAGGACATACTGAGATGAATGTGGCTGAAGAGCCAAGGCACTCACAGCGGGTGAGGGCCCAAACATTTACAGGATGTTATTAGAAGCTAGATTTTTTAAACTCGGGTGGGTGGGAAGGGGTGTTATGTAGATAGTGTGGCAGTGGGAGCAGTTTTTGCCTGTGTTGTTGGGTTGTTGGCCAGCTGCAGGTAATTAGTGGGAGTGGGGTGGTTCCTTGGGTGAGCGTTGTATAAATGTGTATGTGTGTTCTACTAGCAGTCTTTTTCTTATCTTGTTGCCTGGAAATGCTGAATAAAGGCATGCTGATTTACGACTTGGAGTCATGAACCCACTATTTAACAGCTATCAAGCAGATTCAGATGGCAGAGCGATTTGGGGCAAAGCCTTGCCAACCACAGGGTAGCCTGTGGAGCACTTCCATGTTGCTCTTGCTTTTCATCTTTGTTGCTTGGCAAGGCTTGTTGTAATGGAACCCTCACCTATTTTGCCCAGCAACAACAAAAGAAAATGTGATTGGCTGGAAGAAGTCTGAGGGAGAGCCAATCCAGAGAAGCCAGCAAGAAATATAAAAGAGAGAGATGAAGAGGACAGAGAGTAGAAGGAGTTAAACTGTAATGAAGAAAGGGAGTTTGGGTTTCAAGCAGGCTGTATAAGATAGTTACTTTGTAGCAGGGAGATTTGGTTCTGGTGTAGAAAATTTGACACATATAATTCATGTCTCAAGGTTAAGAATGTGCAGTTTTCTAATTGTTATGTTTCCATAAAAATCTTATTATTATGTATCAATTTAAAAACCACTTGGACTCTTATAATTTGGGTTTAAGGCAAGCCTAAGGAAAAGAAAGCACAGTTTAAAGGTGATTAGCCAGATAGGGCTAGTCACAAAATTGGCAGCAGTGACAGGATCTCTAGTAGAGATTTTTTTAAGAAGTCAGGAGAGGTCTGAGAAAAATCCTATATGGTGGATTTAGAGACTGGGGTAGAGGAGCAGGGTCCAAAGATCTGGTGAATGTTCTGGAGCTCCTGAGGAGGTCTTGGGCAAATCCAATGTGGTAGGATTGATAAACCTGTTGACTGGAAATTCTGACTTGGGAAAGAGTTAAGAATTGTTTGAAAAGGTCAGTTGCTCTGTTGGCTAACATTATTCTCTGAGGTACAATTTTACGGTAAATGGTAGGAGAATAGTGAAAAGCTGGGGGAAGACCAAGTTAATTAAGCAGTTTTCTCCTGAGGCAAACATTTTGGGTAACATAAGGAAATGCTGGAAAAAGAAAACTTAAGCCAGTAGTAGAAGCATTGCTGAAAAGCTATATGAGCTTAACAACTACTAGTACAGTGGACTCCTGAGGTAAAAGTTTTGAGTAAAGTAAGGAGTCCTTGTAAAAACTTAGCCTTGACACAGAAATAAGTGTCAAGAACAATTTTAACATATTTCCTGAGGTAAACATTTCAAGGTAATTATAAGGAAATACGAATACATGCCTCCCCAAAAGACAAGAAAGTTAGAAAAGGAAACAAAGCAGACCAAGTCAATGTTGAGAGATTGGAAGGGAATACATCCACAAGCCGTCTTGTTGTTGAGAATCCACAAAGTTTGGAAGTATGGAAACTTGAGAGAGAGATGGAAAAGGAACAGATTCAATTGAGATTAAGGGAATTGGAAATTGAGAAGGAAGAAGAGGCAGAAAAAGAAAAGATGAGAAGAAGGGGAAAAGAAATGGAATTTCAGTTAAGAATGAGGGAATTAGAATTGGCAGACAGATCCTCAAATAAGAACAGTAGGACCAATAATTCTCCTCAGATAGATATGAAAAGATTTCCCAGATATTATAAAGGGAAAACGTTGATTCTTTCCTCACAAATATTGATACAGCCTGTGCAGAGTTGGGAGTTTGAGATGAGCACAAATGGGGTATCTCTAGTCTCAGATTTGTGGTGGATTAGCTGAGATTTATAGAGAAATGAGAGTGGAGGAAGCCTAAGATTATGAATTATTTAAGCATTGAGTAAAACAAAGATTCGGTTTGCTGCTAACTAATTGGACTAGGAGTTAAAACCCAGGAGGAATTACAGAGCTTAATAGGTTTGGAACAGTTTTATTTGCTTCACAATTACAGATGGTTTATCCAAGAGAAATGGCCAAAAACCATGTCTGAAGCAGCCGAAATGACCAATAGATTAGTAACGCTGAGAGAAATTAAACGTCCTCAGTATAGTAAAAAGGAATTTGAACCTAGGGGGTTAGGCGATAGAAATAAACCAACTAAAAGATATAAAAATAAAATTTTCTGGATCCATTTCAATCGGGTTTCAGGCCGGGTTTTGGTACGGAGACTGCCTTGGTCACCCTGTACGATGACCTTTGCCGAGAGAGAGACAGGGGGAGTGTGACCCTGTTGATACTCCTGGACCTCTCAGCGGCTTTCGACACCATTGACCATGGTGTCCTTCTGGATAGGCTGGCTGGGTTGGGAGTTGGGGGCACCGCTTTACGGTGGTTCCGCTCTTTCCTGGCTGACCGTGTCCAGAGGGTGGTGCTGGGGGACAGTTGCTCTGTCCCATGGCATTTAAGTCATGGAGTTCCTCAGGGCTTGATACTGTCCCCCATGCTGTTTAACTTCTACATGGAACCGCCGGGAGAGGTCATCAGGAGGTTTGGGCTGAGGAGTCAGCAATATGCTGACGACACTCAGCTCTACCTCTCATTTTCCACCAATCGAGGTGAGGCGGTTTCTGTGCTGAACTCGTGTCTGGACCTGATAATGGACTGGATGAGGGTTAATAAATTGAAACTCAATCCAGACAAGACGGAAGTGCTGTTAGTGGGTGCTTCGCCGGACAGGCTGGAGGGCCATTTCCCTGCCCTGAATGGGGTTACACTCCCCCTAAGGGACAGGGTCCACAGCCTGGGGGTGCTCCTGGACCCCAGTCTAACTCTGGAAGCCCAGGTGGACTCGGTGGCCAGGGGCGCCTTCCTTCAGCTGCGGAAATTATACCAGCTACGGCCCTACCTGGACGAGAGGAGTCTCATGACAGTTACACACGCACTGGTAACATCTCGGATAGATTACTGCAATGCGCTCTACGTGGGGCTGCCTTTGAAGATGGTCCGGCGACTGCAACTGGTCCAGAACTGATCAGTGCGGCTGGTGAGTGGTGGGGCCGCTAGGGGACATATCAAGCTGATTCTGTTTAAATTACATTGGCTACCAGTTGCTGCCCGGGCCCAATTCAAAGTGCTTGTTTTGACCTATAAAGCCCTAAACGGCTTAGGCCCTGGATACCTGAAGGACTGCCTCCTTCCATATGAACCTACCCGGCAGTTAAGATCTAGCCAGGGAGCCCTTTTGAAAGAGCCGTCCCTCAAGGAGGTAAGAGGGATGGCTTGTAGATAAAGGGCCTTTTCGGCAGCTGCCCCCAGACTATGGAACGCCATCCCAATTGAGATTCGTCTGGCGCCGACGCTGATGACATTTCGGCGCCAGGTCAAAACCTTCCTGTTCCAGAAGGCTTTTAATTGAAATAATATCAACTGTGGGTCCTGATGGCAATTTTTAGAGTATATATTTTAATTGTATTTTAATTGTTTTATCTTTTTTATTGTATTTTAATTGTTGTAAGCCGCCCAGAGACCTTTGGGTAGAGTGGGCGGCATATAAGTTAAATAAATAAATAAGCCAGAACAGAGGAAAAAATCACCTCAACAGAATGAGGGAGTGGCTGGAGAAAAACAGTTTAATAATAATAATAAAAAAACCAGGAAGTAAAAGTTGCTTCAGATGTGATAAGGAAGGACATTACAAGTTTCAATGTGTAGAGAAACTTGGAAGAGAAAAATTACCTCATGGACAGGTTGTATATTATGTTTCCAAACTGAGTACAGAAATGAACCAGTTACAAAATGGAGAGGATAGCAGGCAGGTTGCTATGGAAACCAAACTGCCAGAGAGGACAGAAGCTAGGCAGAGAGCAGAGGTGAAACATGGCCTATTCATTGCTGTTAATACTGATCTGATAGAAGAATATGGAGAATGTATTCAGATTCAGGACAAGGTTTTGGGTGGCGGTCAGAGATACCTGCTCACAAGTGTGTGTGTGTCACCCCGTAGTGATACCCAAAGAAAATGTTTTAATTTGCGAAAGTATTTTATTAAAAGGGTTAGGAGCACTACCAATTTCTGTCCCTATGGCTATTCAATATAAGAATAGGGAAGGGGAATGGAAGGTAACTGTGTTTGAGGATATCCCAGCCCAATGTCTGATTGGCAATGATTTAGCTAGACAGATAAAAAGAATGATGTGACTGGAACTCAGGACCGAAATAAATCCTTGAAGTAAGTTGAAAAGGAAACTGAGAAAGAACAACTTGATGAGAATGATTGTCTTGCAGATAAGCATATAAATTCTGTTGAGTCAGATAGTCAGCTAGGGGAAGAAAATAATTTGCATGTTTTTAAAGAACGAACAGCTTCAGAGTTGGCAAAAAAACAACAGGCAGATGACAGTTTACAACAATTATTTACCTTGATAGAGTCAATACCCTTAGAAATGTCACCAGAAAACCCAGAAAGGTTTGTCTTGGTGCAAGATAAGCTATATTGTTGTTGTTTAGTCGTTTAGTCGTGTCTGACTCTTCGTGACCCCATGGACCAGAGCACGCCAGGCCCTCCTGTCTTCCACTGCCTCCTGAAGTTGGGTCAAATTCATGTTGAGACTCCAAAGGAACCACATAATCAATCAATCAATCAATCAACGTTTATTTGCATTAGCCATATGCCATAGCAAAGGAAGTATGAAATCAACAAAGATGCAGAATCAACGCATCAGAGCTAAAATAACAGATGAATACATATGCATCAGATAACTATACCTACCAAAATTGGTCAAATCAAACTATATAAGATTACTCCTTTAGAACCATAATTGACCTAATTTTAATTGCTACTACTGAAAATTTGGCTATCTGTGCCGTTACTTGTTTATTTATTTATTTACAAAAAAATTTAGCCACGTTATTACCAGTGGTCTCTGCGCGGCGTACAGCAATATTAAAACTTTAAAAACATTAAAACCATTAAAAATAGGCAATATTATAATAATATCCTATATTAAAAACAATCATTAAAACATTAATATTAATAAATCCTGCTGCTCATATGGCCAGCTAAAGAATACTATTTAATTAAAATGCTGGCTAAACAGAAAGGGCTTTGCCTGGCGCCAAAAAGCCAAAAGTGTTGGAGCCAGGCGGATCTCTATAGGGAGGGTGTTCCAAAGTTGGGGGGCAACAGCCGAGAAGGCCCTATTTCGACATGCCATCCCCCTCACCTCTTTTAGGAATGGCACCTTCAGAAGGGCCTCCTGGCCTGATCTTAGAGGACGGGCAGGCTTGTATGGAAGAAGGCGGTCCTTTAGGTAACCAGGTCCTAGGCTGTTTAGGGCTTTATGTGTCAAAGTAAGCACTTTGAATTGGGCCCGAGCAGCAACTGGCAGCCAGTGTAAATTTTTCAGAACTGGCGTGATATGAGTCCGTGCGGTGGCACCACTTACCAGCCGCGCAGCCCGGTTCTGTGCCAGTTGCAGTCGCTGGACCATCTTCAAAGGCTGCCCCACGTATAGCGCATTGCAGTAGTCCAGTCTGGTTGTTACCAGTGCTTGTGTGACTGTTGCCAGGCTCCGCTCATCCAGGTAAGGGCGAAGTTGATATATTCTCCGCAGCTGTAAGAAGGCACCCCTGAACACTGAGTCCACCTGGGCTTCCAAGGTCAGACCCAGGTCAAGGAGCACCCCCAAGCTGTGGACCCTGTCCTTTAGGGGGAGTGTAACCCCATCTAAGGCAGGGAAATGGCCCTTTAACCTATCTGGTGGAGCACCTACCAGCAGCACTTCCGACATGTCTGGATTGAGCCTCAGTTTATTGACCCTCATCCAGTCCATTATTGAGTCCAGGCACGAGTTCAGAACGGCGACTGCCACACCTGGATTGGTAGAGAATGAGAGGTAGAGCTGGGTGTCGTCAGCATATTGCTGACTCCTCAGCTCAAACCTCCTAACGACCTCCCCCAGCAGTTTCATGTAGATATTGAATAGCATGGGGGACAGTATAGAGCCCTGAGGAACCCCATGATGCAACCGCCATGGATCAGAGCTACTGTCCCCCAGCACCACCTTCTGGACTCGATCAGCCAGGTAGGAGCGGAACCATCGTAAAACGGTGCCTCCCATTCCCATCCCAGCCAATCTGCCCAGAAGGACACCATGGTCGATGGTGTCGAAAGCCGCTGAGATATCCAGGAGAATCAACAGGGATGCATTCCCCCTGTCTTTCTCTCGGCAAAGGTTGTCAAACAGGGTGACCAAGGCAGTCTCTGTCCCATAACCCAGCCTGAAACCCGATTGAAATGGATCTAGATAATCCGTTTCATCCAGGAGAGCCTGGAGCTGCTCAGCCACCACACGTTCCAACACCTTGCCCAGAAAAGGGAGTTTCGCAACTGGTCGGTAGTTGACCACTAGACCTGGGTCCAGATTAGGTTTTTTTAGGAGTGGGCGAATCACTGCCTCCTTTAACGGGGCGGGTACCACTCCCTCTCTTAACGAGGAGTTGATGACGTCCAGGATCCAGGTGCGAACTCCCCTGGCAGATTCCTTTATTAGCCATGATGGGCAAGAGTCGAGTTGCGTAGTGGTGGCACGAACCGATCCAAGCACCCTGTCCACATCCTCGGGTCGTAACAACTGAAACTCATCCAATAAATTATGACATAAGTCCGGAGCACTGGACACAACCATAGGCTCTGCATCAACAGTGGAGTCCAACTCTTTGCGAATCTGAGCAATTTCCCCTCAAAGTGTGTAACAAATTCGTTACAGCGAGCCACTGAGCAGTCCGGGACCTCCACTGAACCATTAGGCTGAAGAAGGTCCCGGACCACTCGAAATAGCTCCGCTGGACAACACACCGAGGAAGCAATATGACTGGAGAAATGCTGGCATTTCGCCAGCTGTATCGCCACAGAGTAGGCCTGATAATGGGCTCTAAGCTGTGTTTGGTCATAGTCGCAGCAATATTTCCTCCATCTGCGCTCAAGCCATCTCCCCAACCGTTTCATAGCCAGAAGCTCCTCTGTGTACCATGGAGCCATATAGGCTCTGCGGGCAGGGAGAGTTCTGCGAGAAGAAAAGATACATAGAATTCAGATGAACGTCCTGGCTTCTTGATTAACAAAGGGCAAATTAACTCTTTGCACACTTCTCTGTAAAAAGAACAGAACAATAAAACATGGGCAAGCGTTTCAACACTATCACCGCAAGGATACATATGGTTTTGTAATGGGGTTCCTTTAATACAACCCTCAAGTAGTGCTGAAGGTATAACGTTACTTCTTGCATGTGAAAAGGCCCATCTGTATTGTGCCGTTATTTTTGGATGGCTTATCACAGAGTATTTGTACCAGGGACACGATTTAGTAGTAACAGACAAATTATTTTGTGTTCAATATCATATAAACGCTGTTCAAGTAGGTTTCTTGCTTTGCTATACCAAATAGTTAATAGGAAATCGGGTGGCAGCCCTATAGTATGTATTTTGGACTTTACATCTTTCATCCATGTACTCTCATGAGGATCCTCCACAACAAAGGAGAGCAGACTGGAAGGAACAAGGTTCAGTCTTAACCAAAAGTTAAATATCCTGAGCCAGGCCTGTGTGTATACTGAGGAAAGGCCGCTTTCCATCCACAAAGAGGCATTTGGCACACAGTTGGGTACAGCAAATATTTGTCTAAGAAACTTAGACTGAACAATTTCTATTGATTTTAAGCTTGTATTAGCCCAAATTGGGCTCCCATACAGCATCTGTGCTAACGGCTTGGCTCTATAGACTTCCAACACTGCTGGTATAAAATTGTGGCCATTAGTATAGAAAAACTGTCTCAGAATTTTTATGGTGCTTGAAGCTTTTTCCACAACATATTCTTGTTGAGTTGTCCATGCTCTTGATGTCTGAAAAACCACACCTAGATACTTAAAGGCTCTGACCTGTTCAATTGGTTGTCCATCCAAGGACCATTTGCAGAGTCTAAAGCGTCTGGCGAATACCATTACTTTGGTCTTACTATAATTCACCTCTAGGTGTTCCTTCTGGCAATAGTTTGAGAATGCCCTTAGTTGTCTTCTCAGACCAACTTTAGATTGGGATAGCAACACCGCATCATCTGCATATAGTAAGATTGAGATAGATTTTGTTGCTAATTTGGGGGCATGGAATGCCAGAGATGACAAATGCTCAAAAATATCATTCACATATAAGTTGAATAAAATTGGAGCTAAGACACAGCCTTGCTTGACTCCTTTGGTAGATGGTATAGGATCTGTAAGATGCCCACTGCTGGAACAGCATACCCTTAGCCAGGTATTATTATAGAGACATTTAATTAGAAAGAGAAGTCTTTTATCTATAGTTGTGGAAGATAGTTTTTCCCACAGGTGTGCACGAGGTAGAGTCAAATGCAGCCTTAAGGTCAATAAATGCTGCACATGACATGCCCCTTTTCCTCTTAACATATTTATTGATCAGGTGGGTTAGTACAAAACAGTTATCTAGAGTGGATCTCCCTTGACTAAATCCTGCTTGCTCTACTGCCATGATATTTTCATCTGGGATCCAGTCGATTAATTTATTGCAGAGATATTTGGTGTAGAGCTTGCTTATTACACTCAATAAGCTGATTGGCCGGTAGCTGGCAGGATCATTTTTAGCTCCTTTTTTTATATAGGGACTATTATAGATGTACCCCAAGTTATATGTAGTATGCCTGTTCGATCAATAAATGAGAACAGGGCTGCTAGCAAGGGTGCCCACCAGCTAATGTTAGATTTTTATGAGTTCTGGAGGCAAAAAATCCAATCCTGGTGCGTTGTTGTTTTTCAATTGTTGAATAAGACTTTCCACCTCTTTTACTGAGACTAGTGGCCAATAGGGGAGATTTTCCATAACTGCTGTTATTTGGATGTCCTGGGGGTTAGAATCGGGTCCATTCGTTAGGGCCTATAATAGATGTTGGTGCCAAGTATCCGTTATTCATTAGACCTGTTATTGTGTGCCAGAAGAGACCAGTGTCTCTATCACTAGAGGCTTTTATCAAGATTTGCCAAGCTTTTATAATTGCTTTTATAATTGCTAGTTGTTTTTTCTTCTTTATTAATAATTTATATATTTGTCTACTTGGAACATACTCATTTAACAAGGATTGCGAATGAGTTTTTCTGTACCTATGATAAGTTTTCCTCATTTGAGTCTTAGTCTATTTACATTCACTATCGAACCAGCCAGGTGTTTTAGAGGCTGGTTCGATAGTGAAAGTTCGAACCAGGGCCAACTTCGGTTCCCTTAATTTTTAGATGTGTTCCTAGTTTTTCAGTCAGGATTTCAAATAGTTTTATTGCCTCATTGTCACTACTGGCAGTTAGAATAGCATTTCGGACATTCATGTATTCCGAAGACTTCAATAGTTGAGTCAATGGTGACCATTTAATTCTGTTACTGCCAGTCATTTCTAAAACTTTGCTGGGATAAGATTGCCATTGTAAATGAGGATTACTATATGTTGGGTATGTTAGCGTCAATATCAGGGGTAAATGATAGCTTTCTGTGCTGTTACCAATTTCAAACTGAGTCACATATTCATATGCGGAATGTGAGATTGCTATATAATTGATCACACTACCACCCCTCTTAGTGAAATGAGTATATTCTCCAGATAAGTTCCCTATTCGTAGAACCATTCAGTATTAAGAGATCCCTCCTCCTTGTAAACTGTGCAAAACAATACCCTGAATAATTGCATGTATCTTTAGAAGTTCGACAATTTGTCCCCACTGTACTATCATCTGAATCCAATACCCGATGAAAGTGGGCATATAGACGTTCATCATTAGCACCTAGGCGTGCATTAAAATCCCCTGCAACAATAAATATTGCTTTGGGATATAAGGATTCAAGATGTTCTACAGTACATAGTTATCAATAGTAACCCAGATGTTGTTGATAGTCCTGATCTTAGAGTAAGGTGGTATATACACATTAACTATCAACAAAGAAAGTTCAAAGATCAGAATATGGCAAGCAGTTATATAAAAATTACAACGGGTTGCTGTGGGAAGCTTCTGCCCAAGGCCATTAGCTGTTATCTGTTTCAGTGAGTGCAAACACTCCTGGCAGAGAAGCAGCAGCTCCCAGCGGGTGGGGTGACCTCTCATTCTGCCTTTCTGCTTAGAGTTAGATCAAAGGGTTTCTCTGGCCAATCCTAGTGGCGATTAGGTAACTGGTGTCCTATCTGAATTCTCACAACATACGATGTAACTCTTGCTGTATTAATAAAAAGAGTTCTCAAGGCGTTGCCTCAGGCTCCGCTGGCTCGGACATCTCTAGTCGACTCTTTGTACTTTCTCTGAGGCTAATTGCCTTCCTATTGTTCTGTGATCACCCACATCATTAGCCTTTCTTTGTTCTGTGATCACCTACATCTGGCGCCCAACGTGGGACACGTCAGACAGAGGCACTCAAACAAAGCCATCAAACAGGCTTCAAACAGACTTTTGAAAGGGAAATCAACATTGCCTGAAGCAATCAACACAAGCTCACCTCGCCTGGCATGGGTTTCAGACGCGTCTTTACATCCTTTTCCAGGATCCCGGTGAGTATTCAGTTAAAATAGAAACATGGGAAGCTCCCTTATATCGCTTCAAAAACAACATAAACAGGATTTGATTTATCTGCTTCACAGAGAAGGTCATCGTGACATTTCTGACTCAGTAGGGGATTTATTGAAAGAAAGAAATACTTTTTGTCCTTGGTATCCAGAAGGAGGAAGCTTTAAGCTTTCAGATTGGGATAAAATTGGAAATAAGCTTCACAAGGACCCTGTGGCTTCAGTAAAAATTCTCCACACATGGCATCTTTGCCGGGATGCGATTTCAAAGATTGCAAACCCTCTGTTAAGTCAATCATTAGCTCATCTTCCAACAGGCCCTCAGATTTTGCCACCCTCCAAGCCACCTGATCTCCATGAAGATAGAAACAATCTCCCCTCATATGCAGCTTCTGCCGCTGTTGCTACAATCCCTTCCCTTTCTCCTTCCCCCTCCTCTCTCTTTCCCCCCTCCTTCCCCTCCTCCCCCTCCTCCCTCAGCAGTACAGCAAATGTTATCTGATGTTATGGCCAAAGGCAATTCAGAGGACCTTGCCGATGTCCTCCCACTGATGTCTGTCCTGTGGTTCGTAACGACCAGGGACACCGTGTTCATGAACATTCAAGTGAGGGGAACTCAGTAAATACTACACCAGTTCAAGAAATTCGACCTGCTACTGTTAAAAGTGCCGGTCATGATTTAATCACAGCCGAAGAGGTCGACTATCAATTCCCTCTAGCTGTCTCTGACTCTCTAGCTAACTGCTTAGAGAAAAAAGGACTTCACATAGCTCCAGAAAAGATACAAACCACACCTCCATTTCTTTATCTAGGACACAAACTGTTGCAAGCTACATCTTCTCTGTTCTTACCAGAACTAAAAACTCCATCTCAATTTACATTAGTGCAGTTGCAACAGTTCCTCGGGCACTTAAATTGGGCTCGTCCATTTTTGTGCCTTTCTACTCATGAATTGCAGCCTTTGTTTAATGCACTCCAGGGACATCAGTCTCCTGCTGATTCCATACCCATCACCAAGGCTATGAAATATGCCATACATCAAATTAATGCAGCTTTGTGACGTACCATGGTCGACCGCATTCCTTCTTTTGGTCCCTTGCAGCTGGTCATCTTAAACACTCCCCAGCTGCCTACTGAGTTGTTGTCCAGCCCAAAATCTGTCAAGGCCATTGCTGTAGCAGAATGGCTTTATTTACCTAACACTGCTCCCCAAAATGTTTACTCCACTCTAAATGCGATTACAGACCTTGTAATCAAAGGACGCCATCGTGCCAAACAACTCACAGGTTGGGATCTTCTGTGTTGTTACTTACCTATTTCCAAAGCTGACCATGATCATTTAATGTCTACGTCATTATCAGATTGCTTTTTCAGACTATGTTGGTGACATATGTTTTAATCCTCCTAAAGACCCTCTCTTAACATTCATTCAGCAAGTACCCTTTCGCTTTTCCTCTCTTTTTTCTGCTACTCCTCTCCCTGATGCTCTAACTGTTTTTACTGATGGTGCGCCTACCAGAGGCATGGTTACTTTTCAGCAACCTCCTGGAACCTGGAAAACCCTTTTCACTCGTACTCAAATTTCCAGCCAATGTGTAGAGCTGGCAGTGGTCGTTCTTACCTTTCAAATGTTTCAAGATCAACCTTTAAATCTCATTGTAGACACTCAATATGAATTTACCCTTCTCACTCACCTGTCACATGCCTACCTTTCTCCAGCTCTTGACTTCTCCTTACTTTCCCTGTTTCTGACTTTAAAAAACCTTCTTGCTGCCAGATCACAACCTTTTTTTGCAGCTCACATTCGATCTCATACTGGATTTCAAGATGCTATCTCAGAGGGAAATCATCGTGCAGACTCTGCTCTTCATTCTTTGTGTCCCCTTTTTTCCAATCCTATTGATAGTCATTCCTTTTTTCACCAGAGTGCTAAACAACTCCATAAGCAATTTTCTATTCTGCTTTCTCAAGCTTGAGACATCGTCTCCTCTTGCTCTTCCTGTTTCATGTCTCCTATTTCCTTTCCTTTTGATGCTGTTAACCCACGAGGAACAGATGCCAATCAGCTTTGGCAAATGGATGTCACTCGTGTTCCTACTCTTGCGCCTCTTTCTTATGTTCATTTAACTATTGATACTTATTCAGGATACATTTGGGCTACCCCTCTTCATGGTGAGACCTCTCGCCATGTCATACAACATTGTTTACATACATTTGCAGTTATGGGCCGGCCTCAAGCCTTGAAAACAGACAATGGCCCTGCCTATACCTCTCACGCCTTTACCACCTTTTGTAATGAATGGGACGTTTGACTCTCCCATGGTATTCCTTATAACTGCACAGGACAGGCTATTGCAGAAAGGGCACACTGCTCTTTTAAATTTCTCCTTTCAAAACAAACAAAAAACAGAGGGATCAAGCCCCAAGATGTTCCAGATGTAGTATCAATAGCATTGTTCATATTAAATCATTTAACTGTATCTGCAGGTCAACATAAGTTGTCGCCAGTAGAGAAACACTTCCGTAAAGAAATCCCCATGGAACGGCCGCTGGTGACTTATAAGCAACCTCCTGACCCTCGGTGGGAGGGTCCAGCCCCTTTACTAACATGGGGTCACGGCTATGCTGCTGTGCTTACTCCCACAGGTCCTTTGTGGATCTTGGCTCGGTGTGTGAGGCCTTATCATGGAAAGAATGAGTTGGCATCGCAACCTGCAGGACCCCATTCCGGAATTCAATCCAGCGATGACTTTGGAGCGAGACCAGATGACTCCGCGTCGTCAGAAACGCCCGACCAGACCTGAAGACACTTAGCCCAAAGTCACCTGGGGGATGTTAAAGACGCTGAGTGCTGATGCAAAAAGAACTCTAAGTCAGCAGCAGATCCCAGAGACTCCTGAAACTTTTATAGCAGACATTATCTCTCAGCTGAATGCTAACTCCGTGACTCTGTTGTGTTGTGTTTTCATTTATGCAATTATGCTCTTCATACTCCTTATAATTTGCTGTTGTTTTATTCAATGTATACCAACCTTTTTTTCCATAATAACTACCTGTTTCAAAGCTTTGCCTTCTGGCCTTCGCCGAAAAGATTTATGTGTAGTTCGCAAATATATGAAAGAATATATGCCTTTGCTTGAAAAAAAAGAAAAGGGGGAATGTGGGAAGCTTCTGCCGAAGGCCATTAGCTGTTACCTGTTTCAGTGAGTGCAAACACTCCTGGCAGAGAAGCAGCAGCTCCCAGCGGGCGGGGTGACCTCTCATTATGTCTTTCTGCTTAGAGTTAGAGAGTTAGATCAAAGGGTTTCTCTGGCCAATCCTAGTGGCGATTAGGTAACTGGTGTCCTATCTGAATTCTCACAACATACGATGCAACTCTTGCTGTATTAATAAAAAGAGTTCTCAAGGCGTTGCCTCAGGCTCCGCTGGCTCGGACATCTCTAGTCGACTCTTTGTACTTTCTCTGAGGCTAATTGCCTTCCTATTGTTCTGTGATCACCCTCATCATTAGCATTTCTTTGTTCCGTGATCACCTACAGGTTGCTATGTTAGATAATGGTACTGAGGTGACATGAGTAACTTGCAGCTTAGTAGTCAATAAAATCCCAAGGCCTCCCTTAGAGCGACCACCTCTAGAGTCAGGGTCAGCTTTTAGTAGATAACTTGCAAAACCATCTAGCTCCAGCTCTTCCCTCTCCCAGGTTTTCTGAAGAAGTACAATATCATGTTTTCCAATAAAACTTTGGAAGGAGGGGTCTACAACCTTCCCTCGCCAACCAGCAATGTTCCAGGAGAGAAATGTCAATGAGAGGTCTTGTTGATGATTAGAAATTCAGTCAGAATTGAGTTTATCAGAGAAATGCATATTCTTTCCAGTTGTGAGACAGAAGGATATATCTCGTTCTTGTATGATTGCTTGATTTGTCCACATTGTGTGGGCATTCTGGTGAACTGGAAAGTTGTTCCCTTGAGTCACTGTATCAGTGTAGTCAGCTACCATCCTCTTGCTGGGTGGAATTTTACTTTTTTCTGGGGCCTGGTGTTCCTTCTTGGGTAGCTCAGTGGAGGTGATATCTCCCTCTTCAAGTTCAATCCTCTCCATTGATGGACTCCACATGCTTACATTTGACTTCATGGGAATGACATAGTTGGATGTACCAATTGCATTCTTGATGACTTTCTCAGTTGTCTCATTTGGGTCCAGGTAGGTGGAGTCATAATTTTTGGTTTTGAAGTGGGGTTCAAATCACTAGAAACTCCTTTTAGAGTAGGCTTGTTAAACAAGGGATTTAATTCTACTATGACCCAATGTTGTTTGGTACATATCTCTTCCCTCTTTAAAAAGTCTATTTCTCCTTTTTCTTGTTCTTTTGTCTGTGTCCCAATGCTAGGGACATTGGGTACTGGTTTTAAAATAGGGGTTTTGTCACTAAGAGTGTTGTGGCAATCACCCTGCTTTGGCTCATGTAGTAGGTTATTTGCATGTACCAATGAGAGCTGTTGGGAGGCAGAGCCAGAGAAACTAGAAAGGAGGGGTGAGTCAGAGAGGAGTTTAGTCAGGTTAGTCAATGAGTTCAGTCAGTGAGAGTCAGAGATGAGAGTCTGAAGGAGAAGTTAATCTGTGGTAGTTAGAGAGGGTGGCCATGTTAGGAGTTAAGAGTGTGGAACTTATAAAGAGCTAAGAGAGTTAAGAGTGAACCAAGTTATTGCTAATCTAAGGAATACATTAAAGTCTGTGAAGAACTTGTTTAAGCAAACTGTAATCATTAAACCTGTGTTCAACTTTATACTCAGCTTGGACCTCAATCTTTCTAATTAAAGGGTGCTGACAGAGGTCAACTGGTGGCAGCAGAAAGGAGAGAAAGTGTCATGGGCCTCGGGCTAGAGAAACAACCTGAGGACATGCGAGGGGCGCATCACAATTGGTGTCAGCTGGTGGGATACGTAGTGTGAGCTCTTTGTTTGGTGAAACAAGCAGGGGCCACGTGGTAAACGTCACAGGTGTCCTCTGAGATGGTCTTACTGGGAGTATGTTCATTTGGTCTTTCTTTCATTGCCCTTATTTTTATTAAGTGTTCCTTTAAAAGTTCAAATCTTTTGATTATATCATTCTGTGCATCACGGTAGAGCTTGGAAGGAGTCTAAGAGATTTTTTTCATCTGGTTCCAAGGATTCTGTAAGTTCCATTACCTTCTCCCTTGGCTGCTGTAGGTCACTTTCAGCCAACTCTGCAACATTTGGGGTTTTCCCTGATGGAAATCTCCCTCAGAAGTGTCATTGCAGTCCAAATTAATGAGGTTAATGCTACCCCTTTCTGTCGCCTGAGGGCTTTCAATATGACCTGATGTACAGAACCCCAATGGCAAAAGCGGAGCATGATTCTCAAAGACTCTTACCACAGATATGTCCATTTCGGTCAATATATCCTTGTATTCATACACCCTTTCGACTGAGCTTCTTTTTGTGAATGTGACAATTGCACAAGCATTAGAGCTTTTGTGGTATAAATACTCTACCAATATAAAATCGGCTAAGGTAAAAGTTCCAAAAGAGACTGATTCTAATAAATTTAGTAGGTGCAATTTACGCTTATATTGTGATAAGAACCCCCTTGGCTTGGGGAAATTTAACAGCACTAACTTTTGTCTGTTCAAGACTAGTTTCCATCCCAGATCTGTGTTTTTTTTTAAATACTCTTTTATTTATTTATTTATCAACTAAGAATGAGGTGGGAAATACAAAGGGTAAAAGGGAGTAGGGGGAAAGTAGGGGGAAAGGAAAAGGGTTAGGGGGGGTAGGAGAACACAAAGTATACAATCATCCAATCTATTCATGTTACGATAACAAATCAACTTTCCGCTTTTTTTTTTTTACAATTTGATTACCCTCCAGCTTTCAACTTACAGTTACATTTTAGTTTAAATCTATGTTACTCCAACACTATCTGGAGACTGCAGCCATTTATATAATAAATCCCATCGTTCAGTTTCCTTTTGAATTGGACAGTCTTTCAACACGTCTGAAAGAATATCCATTTCTGCCGCTTCCCATATCTTCTCAATAAGTTCCTCTTGTTTCGGTATCTCTGCTTTCTTCCAATTTTTAGCATAAAGCTTTCTGACTGTGGTAGCTATATAGATCACTGGGTAACTCTTTATCTCATCTATATTGCCTGGTATCATACTCAATAAAAGCAATTCTGGGGTTAGTGGAGTTTCATTTAACTGTTGTTTGACATCTAATGTCATCTCTTTCATCTGATCTACTATTTGGCTAAGACGTTCATTTATTTGCTGAAATCCTGCTGTTATTGTATTTTGCATGGTAGTCTGCCATTCTTTGTCTGATTTTTGTGCCACTAATTTTCCCAAACTTTGAGACTGGGCAAGAAAGGTCTCCAGCATTTGGTGCTTTAGTTTTTGGGGGGCCATTTCGATCTTTTCAGTGAGTGGGGTTTGTGTAAATAATACTATATCCTTCACCAAAGTGACCAACCCTCAAATATACCACCTACTCTTTTAGAAGTTTCCACTATTTTATTAACAAACCAAACCCACAATCAAAAACCTCCCCTAGGATCTTCCTCCAATCTTTACACAGATGTTATAGTATGTAAATCAACTTTTAGCCCAGCAGTTTAAAATACAACCGTGGTAAAAATATTCCTTCTTCTCCAGAAAACCTAACAAAGTTCTATTATCAGAGTCCCACGCAATCCAGCGAAAAAGTCCAAGCTAAACAGCAATCACAGGGTTTCAGTCTCTCCAGTAGGTGTCCTTATAATCCGTTGTATGTTCCTTCCATTAATCCAAAGATTCAATCAAGAACTCCAATCCTGGTTTTCCTAGCTCCACAGTCAACCATCGTCCAACGTTATCTCTCCCAGATCTATGCTGTTGCAAAGTCTGGTACCACGATGTTATGTTTTCCAGTCTGGTTTCTAAAAGCTCATTCCTTCTTCTCCAGGAATCTAACAGAATTCTATTATCAGAGTCCCACACAATCTAGGGAGAAAGTCCAAGCTAAACTGCAATCACAGGATTTCAGTCTCTGTTTCTCAGTCTGGTTTCCTTGTTTCTAAAAGCTTTAAGTCCCCATCCACTGTTATTCACTCTGGGATTTTTTCCAGGAACAAAAGATTTTTTCCCGTCTCGCTCTCTCACTTTTGGCCTTGAAACAGCCTGCTGTTTAAGAGTCAGTTTCGCTTTTGAGGAAGCAGACTGGCAAGCAAGCTCGCCGCTCCTTGCCTTCTTTCGGCCAAATATTTTCACTCTGATTTCTTTTCCGCTTAGTGGGGCTGTTCATAAATCAAAGGCTTCAACTTACTTTGTTGTTGTTGTGTATTTTCAATGCCGTATTTGTTTGTTCTCCTCTCCTCCAGGGTGGGTGGGTTACTCACAGCTGAGTGCCCAAAATGGCTCCCGCCCGATCTGTGCTCAGGGTGATCTCTTCAGAGGGAAGAAACACCAGGTTGCTGCCTAGTTTCCTTCACCTCCGCTGCTCACCATGCTTCAGGGAGACTTCTCCTAGTCTCCCCTTCAATCCCTCATTTCTGAAGGACCCCCAGACCGGGCGGTTCCAGGTTTCCCCCGGAGCTCTCCCTGGGAGCTGCCGGCTGCACCGCGACAAGCCCCGCCTCTCCCCATCCCAGATCTGTTTTGATCCCATCTTGTGATGGTCTAGAATTCTGTGGAGCCAGACGCTGCGGGTTCTTGGTAGCTTGTTTCTGTACTTGGCCTAGTGTTGAACCCACATAATGGATGGGGGGGGGAATACCAACAGATAGTAGACCCAACTGAGAAGTCAGAGGAAATTAAAGCTAATTACTGTATTTCCCTGAAAATATGACAGGGTCTTATATTAATTTTTGCTCCAAAAAAGCCCCCCACACATTAGGGCTTATTTTCAGGGGATGTTTTATTTATTTATTTTTCATGTACAACAATCTACATTTATTCAAATACAGTCATGTCATCTTCTTCTGGTTGCTGCACAATGGTGGAGGGTGGGGTTTCACTTGAGTGGAGCTTATTTTTGGGGTAGGGCTTATATAATGAGCATCCTGAAAAATCATACTAGGGCTTATTTTCAGGTTAGGTCTTATTTTCAGGGAAACGGGGTACCTCATAACAGACAGTTATAAAAAAGACAGAACCCAAAATAAGTTAAGAGGGATTTTCTGCTTTAGTAAAAGAACTTATATGTTGAAAAGCTGGTGTGCTTGTAAGTATAAGTTAGATTAAAATAAATATTTTAAGTCTGGACAAACAAGGAAAAATTTAGATATAAACAAAAATAAAAATAAATTAAAAGAGAAAAGTCATGCTTCTGAGATGTTTAAAAAGTCTGTGGCAGTGGTGAATAACAGATTTGAGAGAAGACCAAAGGCAAAATCAATAGACAGTAGTGGTGAATCTAATTCACAGAAAATGGAAACATTTATTAAAGAGCAAGAAGGGTTACAAAGGAGAACAGTTGCTTACACAGATCAGTAAAGGTTGCAGAGCAAGGAAATTCAAATGTAAAGAAATCAGTAATAAACCTGTAATTGATGGTGATGAGATAGAGAAAACAGATAAAGGAGATATGTTAATGAAGAATGCTGATGGAAAGGATCTGTACAAAACACCACTCAGAGATATAAAAGCACCAGTTTATTCACAGTCAGATTCAAACAGAGGAGTGGACAGTAATATAGAATCCAATACAGTGGTTAATGCCTTAGTAAACACCAATGGCAAATTACAATTTCAGACAGAATTCATTTTGGGTTTATGTAGGAACTTTACTTCAAAATTAATGCAAAATACAAGCAGTACCGTGATAGAAACAGAAAGAAAGGAGAAGGTGTGGTTAGATCAAAAGCAGAGGAGAAAACTTCAGGGAGAACAAATAACTAAACCAATAGCAGACTCAGGAGATCCAGTGACTGAGGATCCTGAAAATCTATTGATATCTGGGAAAACAAACCCAGCTACAAAGAGAGTGTTGGTGAGATCCCAGGAAGAGATAGCCGAGAATGCGAGTTCAGAGAAGGTGGGAGATTCTTCTCAGCATAGGAAACAGAAGGTTCAAAATCGAGATCATCTGTCCTACCCTGAAAGATTGCCATTCCAAAGGAAGCCACCTTGGGGGACAAAATAACTGTATATAACAAGCCTCGGATTTCCCAACCAAAAATCTGGTGGTGAGTTGGAGGAAAAACTTCAACAAGGTCTTGGTAGTTTTTATGTTTCAATTTAAATACTGCTTGGACTCTTATAATTTGGGCTTAAGGCAAGCCAAAGGAAAAGAAAGGGCAGTTTGAAGGTGATTAGCCAGGTAGGGCTGGTCATACTTGTCAATAAAGCCAGCAGCTGGGACAAGGGATGCACACAACACAGGGATGAGCAAGAATTCTGAGTTTCAGAGTGATATCAAACAATAGCTAACGGAAGTCAGGATACATAACCAAAGGTTTCAAATTAAGGGTTAGCCTTACCATTATAGAACAAGATATTGGGTAGAAATCCAATAAAATAGATAAATAAATAAATAAGATGGAAAAGAATTATGAAGGAGAAGTCTCTTCCTCCACTGATGCAGTATTTCATAAATCTCAACCATATCCAGCCCTCTAGTGATCAAAAGTCATTCTCCCCTCCCATATTAAAACAAAGTAACCATGGAACTTCAGTTTTAGTTACTGAGCAGACACTACAACCTTTTAATCCTTTGAGTTTCTCTGAAAAACCATCATAAAAGTCCTGCACTAAGATGATGATACCCCTATTTTCTGGGATGAATTTCCCTTTTTCCAGCAAGTGAAACTTTTGTGTCAGAATCTTCTTAATTAAACTTTATATTACTCCTGTAATCCTGTCTCAGTTTCCATTTCTAATTCTGAATAGAGTTGGTTTTATGAAAATATTGCCTCAGACTATATTTAGCAGAGGCTGAGGACTGCCTAAATACTTTGCAACAGCAGATAATGATGTTTCCTGATAAATCCTAGAAATTCAGTGTGAAGCCTTTCATGTATTTCTCCAGGTGCTACATACTTTTGTGATTTGCATAAATTGGTTTGAGTCAGGGTGACCATATGTACGAAGTCTCTTTTGAAAAGACCCTTCAGAAGCATGGGACAGGTGAAATTGGTAAAGCCACAATTGCCTACCTTTGTCATGTATAGGACCATATAATACTCAGATTGGTAGTTTGATAGTATCAAGCTTAGTTTAAGATGCACTACACTCTTAATGAAGGTTGGAAGCAAAAGCTAGGGAATTTTCTGAATAATTTTCCACAATAAAATAGTATCTGGCCTGGAAGTAGTGAGAAGATAATTCAAACCACTGTGATGATAAGTGGAACAGCTAGTCTCCGTCTGTCCGTCCATCTGTCTGTCCGTCTGTCCTATGAAAGCAATCTTCAACAAGTTGTATTGGAAGAATGGCAAGGATATTGAAGGGGTGGGTGTAAATGTTTTCTTGTTGAAAATTGTTTCCAGACTGCCTTTTGTTCTTCAAAGGAAGACAAAGAAGCCCATATCGTTTCCTGGTGGGGCAAACTGGGGATGATAAGGAGTGAGAAGCAGTTTTACACTAAAGGCTCATTCCATTTTTTTGAACTGCAAAAGCACTTTATTCAATTGGCCCTTTCAATTGGCATATTGAAAAAGTGGATGGCAATTTTTCAGGGAGATAGATGCTCTCTCACATGAAATAAATGGTCCGTTAAATGGGAGCATGTTGAGATGTGAATGAACTAAAATTTCACAACATCTATGCAAGCAATTTATTTCTCATCTTCATTTTGTTCAACTACTTGCTGATGGAAGAGAATGGGATCTAACATTGATGATTTAAGACACATTTTAACAGCCCTTTGTGTCTCAGAAAGGCAGTACACAGCAAACAGCACCTTTTAACAATAAACTACCAATAGACATAGAAGACAGGAGGGCCTGGCGTGCTCTGGTCCATGGGGTCACGAAGAGTCGGACACGACTTAATGACTAAACAACAACAACAACCAATAGACATACAAATTCACATATGCATGTGTGCACACATACAGTATACTATTTCGGTGTCTGTCTCTCACACCCAATTTAGGTTTATGAAATCCTATATATCAGATCTCACAGGGGGAAATCAGAAGGAAAGCCGTGAGAAGAGTAAGGCATAATATACAGCAAATAATTAACTGAAGACCTCTGGAATATAAATTATTTCCCATTGTGGTCCTTTTTTGAGTTGAAATGCACTTAAAATCCAACAATATATACAATATACAAGGGGCACCACCCTTGTGGCCTTTGTCCCACCTCCTTATATGTTCCTATATCTGTGGTTTCAGGTATCCCTGGCAGATTGTGGAACTGACACTCCGTGGACATGGGGTCTTACTGCATAACCTAAATGCTAGATCAACATCAGCAGTCAAAAATGGGGGTAGCCTGAAATTCTGGTAAATAACCTGTTAGTTTAATCACAGATGGATTAGGTGTTTTTATAAGCAAACCAAACAGTGTTGTTATTGTTGGAAATCTGAAAGGCTCACTGAAAATGTGAGGCAGCAATCTGTAAAATCTGGACAGCAGTGAAGATGGCACTACAACCCAGACTAGTGCTAATGGAGGCAGCCACCTATGTACATTCACATGCAAAGCCCTTTTCATGTATAAAGAGATGGTCACAATATTTAATTTTAATAGGAAAAAGGTACATAGGTCAGGGGGGACTAAAAGCTCCTCTATTTTTCTTGCCTTTTTTCCATCATGTGAAATAATTTTCTCACCATCCAAGACAAAAAAGGCCTCTTAAGGTAGAATAAGTGAGGTAAGATGAGGGAAAGGAAGAAGTGTTCAGCTACCACTACTCATGTACTCATTTTGTTATCCACTCAACATCTGTTCTATGCATGAGCACAGCAGGTACACGTAGAACAAAAGTGGCTTCCCTGTCATAGTTGATTTCACTATAATTCTTGTCAAGACATATTTGAACTTACCAGTACTTCATGGCCACTCTTGGACACATGTATGCATAAATATAGATTAATTTCTCTCCTTCATAATGTAATTTGCCTCAGTGTTGAAGACAGAGTCGCAAATAATTGGAATATATTGGAAGTCAGATTGCAGAAGGTACCTACATATTTTAAAGTTCTTTTAAACAGAGTTCCCTTTCCTTTGGCCTGCTTGTTTGTCTTCCTTCCTGAAGGGCAATAGCAGTAGCATTTGATCTTTGTTTCTATGTCCGGGGCTCCCATTCACAGTGCTAATATGAGCTCTCCTGCTGTCTGAGGCAGAAGAAGAAGCACCACTCTTTGCTGCCCGCCTACCCTGCTGCCCCTGTTGCCCTCTGCTGCCACATGGCCACATTCATGGGGGTTGATGGAGGAAGAAGAGGACAGAAGAAAAGGAGGAAGAGGTGAAGGGTGGTTGCAGCAGGAGTGGAATTTTATTTTCTTGAATTGCTGCCTGCCCATCTCCATGGTGAAGGCTCCGAAATGTTGGTCACCCCACCACAAAGCCTTGGCCCCAAGGATACTTAGAGCTACACAAATAGCCCTCTAAGCCAATAGATTGCTGTTAGATGGCCATGCTATGAAGGCAAGCAGGTGGTGACTGAACAGAAGGCAGCAGTTGTTGAAATATCAGAGTTTGTACTTAGCTTGTTCATGGACTTCTGCCTGATGAAGTAGACTTGTCCACAAAAGCTCACATTAAAAAAAATATAAAAGTTAGTCTTGAATGTGCCACCATGTTTTTGTCTCTCTTTTTTTTACTTTTTATTTCTATTTTGCTTTTATCTATAATTTCACTTTGTGTGTGCCAGCAGTTGAAATAATATTCATTTGGTTATGGTAGAAACTTGAAGAACATTTACTGTAAAACATATATGTAGAATAAACTAACAGTGCTTGAAACATTTGTGCTGAACAAACTCATATTGGTATACTGTATTACCTTCCTTCTATCAGATATAGTAACAGATAAGCAGACTACTTCTAACAGACATCTCTAACAGACAACTTTCAGGCTACCCACTAGACTATCTAACAGATGACTAAAAGAATAACAGTTAACCCTGTTAACATCTGGCCTGGTGGTCTTTCATTTAAAGCAACTGCCTTACTCTGCTTATGGCTTGTCCAGTCTTGCTGTTAATAACCGCCACCCCCTTTTGTTGTTGTTGTTAAACTAACCTAATATGATATGATTTTGGCCAGGGGTGTGCATTTGGTTTGGGAAATGTGTCCCAACAAGATGGAGGACAGATAGTTGTACCTTGCTGGAGCACAAAGAGGGCATTTCAAGAGCCTTCAGTTGCACCTGGTTAGTTGGGGGCCCTACGAATCACTGAGGTTTGCTCTGTCATTTTGGGGGCTATAATGCTGAAACTTGAACAAAAGTTCTTGGTGACTCTTGCTGCAACAAAAGAAGGAAGTGCCAAAGGAGAAGGAAATTGATAGCTGAAGCCCCAAAGACAACCAAAAGTCTCTCTGGGAAACTCCAGTTACTCAGCCCTAGGGAATCTTCATTTCCCTTACAGCTGAGTGTGTGTGTAAATGTGGTAGGGATGTGTATCTTCCAACTTCTTGTTCTCTGAGAAGAAGAGGAAGTTAAAAAACCCTTTCATCTCTCCCTGAAATGTCCCTCCTCTTGGACCTCTCCAAAATTCCATAGGACTTCTTGGATGTCTCTCAGTGTTTATCTCAAAAAGTACTTTTGTTGTTGTTTGCTTTAGAAATGAACTGTATTTGGGATTTGGGGATTTTCCATTCATGGGGAGACAACTTCTCATTTGAGCTGCTGAAAGTAGTGGCCCATTCTCTCTCTAATCTCCTTTGTATGTCACATGTCTTTCACTGTCATTTTCTGACAAACATTAAGGGGACCCTTTCAGCACAGATTCTATTTGCTTAATTTGGTTCTCACCCCTTTGGTTCTCAATTTTTTGGGAGACAGCTCCATCACTGACTGTTTCCCATTTTGGCTACTGACAGCAATGACTCCATCAGTTCCTCCCACAGAGGATGTTTGTACCTGAACCTACCTGTTTGTTTGTTTGTTTGTTTCTCTCTGCAATGCAGAATGGTTTCTCTTGCACTGCTGTCACTCAGGGGATCCCTTTCTCCCTTGCTGTAGGTGCCTGCATATGTTCCAGAGTGGGTGGGTATGAAACACGCAGCGCTCTGATTGTGGCCAGGCAGTAAGTGGACAAGCCTACTGACTGGAGACACTGAGGAGGCATCTTTCACATCCTCAACATACATCTTCCCCAAGCACAACTCCCTGAGGGTGGGGTGGGGAGCAGAAAGGGAGAAGCTGGAAAGAGCTTTGCCTACAAACTGAAGATCCACTATGCTCCCAAACATTATAGGTGAAAACAAAATAAAAATGAAAAAGACAAAAACATAGTGGCACGTTAAAGACTACCTTTTATATTTCTTGATGTGAGCTTCTGTGGACAAGTCCACTTCATCACACGTTACGTCTTTCAATTTATTTAAAACAGTAGAGTAGATGAAAATATAGGAGGGTGGTTCTCTGCCATCCCTTTCAATGCCACAACCCACCAAATATGTCACAGGTTTGTCACATCAGATAACACCATCCATAGCTCTATTTGAGTGAGAACTAACCATGTGCATGGACTACAGAACAGGATAATCGAGAGTGCTCTGAATGTGCCAAAATTCATGCCCTAGCTCTGTGCCAGAAAAGGAGTGGTACAGCTCTCAAAAGGACTGCAGTGGATCCCTCTAAGTCAAAACATGGGGGGGGTTTCCATAATTTAATTCAAACCAAACAGCACCAAAAGCAAACCAAAGAGTGAACTATATGCCCATCTGGATATGCCCTTAGTCTGTTTTGTATAAAAAAAGAAACCAGAAATAGCCTTGTAGCACCTACGTATAAGACTAATTAGTTTTTATTTTCATAAGCTTTCACGTGTACAAGCATATTTCTTCAGATGAATTGCTCTTTTACTGCTAGAATGCACTTTATTTCAACCCCCCACATTCTTATTCTCATAGTTAATTACTTTTTAAAATGGCAGCAGGAAACAAGCCATTAGTATAGTATGCCTATATGGTGTGAGCTCTAACTATTGCAAGTGTTATATAGCACTCCATTAAAAGTTACTTGTCTGTATGAGGGGGAAAGCCCTGTAGGTTTGCTTGGGATTTAATTCAAACTGATGAAGCAGAAACAGAATCCTATAGCATTCCATTAAAAGTTCCTAAGCCACATATTTACTTAAACTCTTCAACAGGTGATGAGTAGCAGAAAGGTCTAAAATAGGTCAGGTCAATTTTCTTTCCCTTGCAACCTTCTGGAGTAGTGTTCCACTTAAAACAAATGACCATATGCATCACGTTTTACTTTTTGAGTACCTTTCTTTGTCAAATGATTTCTCTGATGGAATATGCTTCCTTTTAGTGAATATTCTTCTCTTCCTTTTTTCCTAGAAGATGTACAATAATTTGGTAGAAGTCTTGATTAACTAACTAAAGTTGACCTTAAGTTACTTCCAGGTTTTCTTCCTTTCTACATCATCCACAAAGTTCTACCTTATTAAATAATGGAGACTCTAAAAGTGAAAAAGAGTGTGGCTGGGTGATACAGTTAGTGTTCCATGGTATAATGTTGCACGGACAACTGTGAAGAAATCCTTGTTATAAGAGCATCTGTGAAGTGGCTGCTGGTGGAGGTGTTTTAGGTGCTGAATGATCTATCTAGTCTGAATGCTTAAAGGTAACTGTGTTTAGCCTCCTGCTTCAGAGACAGAATTTCTCCTGTTGAGTTCAAAGTCAGGTTGTTAAGTGGAATATACAAATAGAATAACAGTACCAGAGATTCCACATTCTCACATTCTTCTGAACACTTTCAGTTGGTCTCACACATTGGTGAAAAACAGGCATTTGTTGGTATATGAACAACCAGCCTTGTATATTCTCTCAAGCCCTTGGTGGCAGACTTATGCTTACAGAAAACCCCCAGTCTCAAGCAACTACTAACACACAATAGACCACACAACACTGACACAGACATGGGCACGAAACCCTGCTACAAACCAAAATGCCAACTCTGCCTCCACATCTATTCTGGCAACACAATTACAGGACCTAACAATGTCACACTCAACATCAAGGGCACCTTTACTTGTTCTTCAGCTAATGTGATCTATGCCATCTTTTGCCAACAGTGCCCTCTGCACTCTACATAGGACAAACAGAATAATCTCTATGGAAAAGAATTGATGGACGTAAATCAGACATCAGAAATTGCAATACACAGAAACCTTAAATCACTTCAGTCTACCGAGATATCTTCACAAGATATGAAAGCTGCTATACTGGAAAAGAAACACTACAAAACAAGAATACAGACAGAAATAGCTGAGATAAAATTTATTTACATGATGGACACACATATAAATGGATTAAATATTAGTCAAGGTTTCTTTAGTCATCACCAAATGTAATAATTATGCTGTTATCCACTGTTATTTTCCTTCACAACTACCAGACTCATATTTCAGAACAAGACTGTTATTCTCTATATTAATACATACTGATCCTACTGTTTCCTTTAATCATGTTAAATCCTACAGCTGATCTTTAAAGTTCTTCTCTCCCTCCCTCCCTCCCTCCCTCTCTTCTCTCTTTCTCTGCTGGTTTTGTGTCTCTTGCTGGAATGTTTTTGTGTCTCTTGCTGGAATGTTTACAGAACTGAGGTAATAAATTATGGCACATGTGAAAAGCAACCAGACACCACTGACTCTTAAGAGTCTAGCATGAATGTTTTACAATGCTAATCCCTGTTTTCCACCTCACATGTCTGATGAAGTGTGCTAAGAAGGTCCATGAAAGCTTACATTGAAATATAATGGTTAGTCTTTAAGGTGCTGTTGTTTTTTGTTTTTTAATTTTTAATTTTGTTTTTGTCTGACAGTCTTGTATCAGACTCCCTACTATACTACAAAGGTAGAAGAATGTGACACTTTTATTAAACTACTAAAAATCAAACAATTAACACAAGGCATCAGTAATTTGTGAATAGTGCAGAAAAATTATAAATGAATGTCCCAAAAATGCATGGCAAAAGTTGCCAGGAAACTGCTATTCTAGTTGATGAGAGTTGCCTTGGGAGAAAAATGTTCTTTGATCACTGGGAGTCCCCATGACTTACAATGCTCACCACCCTTAATTCTGTGGTCATACATGGCCAAAGAGACTATAATTTTGACATTCCAGCAAGATGAGTATTTCTGAACAGAGAGATTCTTGCATTAGATGAACAAAAGTGTGCATTTTGGTAAGGCTCAGACAGTTTACTTCAGTCCCAAAGAATGTGTTTCAGAACTGAGTCAAGAACGTGGTCTTTCCTTTGTTATTTAAATCTGAGATAAAAATAAGAGTTGTGGACTGGTGTTTTTATCTTTGGTTGCCCTGCTATAGAAATGCACTGGAAACGGTATTTCCAACAGCAATATTTTTCCAGTGGGTTACTTCCTCTGTTTACGTGTATCCTTCATATTATAAATCAACACATCAAATGGCTGCTTGAAACTGCACAGACAGGGACACCTCAAAGCTCAAGTTGTTTCAGCACATCCCTATCATATAATCATCAGAATGTGCCTACACTTTGCTGAGCTTACAAAAGCCAATTCTGGCCTTTGTCATCAGCTGAGAGGTGAAGCTGCTGAGTTGTGTGTGTATGTGTACTCTGGGAGGCCCACCTGTCTGGATCAGATGGCACTGCTGAAATTATGTAACCAAGAATTGATCTTTGAATTTCTTGCTGTTCTATTCTGTTTTTTCCTTTCTGTGTGAAGATTGTCAGACTGTGGGTAGGGGTTGTCTTTTATTAATTTAAAATATTTTTATCCCACCTTTCTTCTTAAAAAGAAACCAAGGCGGCTTACACCATTAAAAAGACAATATGTAGAAGCTAAAAAGAGTAGGTATACAAATGTTTAAAAAGAATTAAACAAGTATTACATTAAAAACAGTAATAAAATCAATACTAAAACACATTTAAAACAACAGAGCACAACCATTCATTTAAAAACGCCTCTCAGTTATTAATGGAAAGCTTGCCTAAACAGAAAGGTTTTTCTGTTTCCAGTTTTAATCTTTCCGTTTTCTGTTTTAATCTTTGGACAGCACATAGAAACTTTGAGATATTTAGGAGATTATCATCATCATCTATAATGTCAAAATATATACTCCATTTTGCTTCTTAAAATATTAAAAATAGCATTTCCCTCTCTGCAAGAAAGTGTGGGTTCTGTTGCTTACAGCAACTGCACTCTAAGATTTTGTTTGCCAAGCCCAATCAGCATTTTCTTTGCTGCCCAGGATTGCAAAGACATGAACCCTTTTTCCAGCTGTTTCCCATCCCAGAGTGTGGACACACTGCATACTATTGAGCCCAAGCCACCAGATATATTTTAGTAAGAACTTATGGGCTTACCATACATAGGTTTTCCATTCTCTGTTCAACATGCATATCCAACACAACACAAACAACCCCCAAAACCTCCTCCTTTATATTAGCATGAATTCTCAAGTTGAGTAAGTGTTTATTGTTCAGTGAGTGAATACGTACTGTTGCTTTGGCAGTACGGGAAGCTCTGTAGCAACTGAGATGATGGTGCAATTATGTGCGAACTAAATCAAAACATACAGGACGGCAAAGAAGGCAACATCTATATCACTGGGCAAAAGCCTATTGTTGTAGCATATAGCTGTTGCCAAGTGGTAAAAAGGGATATGATGGTGCGTGTGGATGTATCCAATTAATCCTTTTTTTCAACAGCCTTTTCTGGGGTTGGCATTTGTCAGCCAGTTTGCCCATTTGCACTGCATCTTTTGGAATCTCTCTCTCTTTCTGCTACTTGAATAGGAATATCTACTATATGCTTTGTGACATCTTCATAGGTTTTATTAAAGAACAGAAATTTCTTTTCTAATTGATAGTAATATGTAGAAAATTTGCACCTAATTTGTCACCTAATCTCCAAGAGATAGTTGAAAATTACGTGGCAAAGAATATGTGTATGTTCTGTGCCATCAAGGAAGAACTGACTTAAAGCTACCCTAATAGGAATTTCAAGGTAAGTGAGATATTTAAGGAGTGGTTTTACTAACTCCACTCCCCCAGTCAGTTTCCATGGCCAAATGGGAATTCAAACCCTGTTCTCCAGAGTCCAAATCCACCAAATCCATCACTCTATCCACTACACCACACTGGGAATTGGCAAACAACATAGAGACATAATAATGAAGAGTACAATGAGGAGGTATATTGTAATCACTGCCTTCCCATTTCTACTCTGAGATAATCTTCAAAAAGCACTTGACTTTCAATGGAGAGGTCATCAACATCCAGTTGCAAAAGATACATATTAATAGTGTATGTATCATTTGCAAAGTGGATGTTGTTGATGTGAGTGGGTGTTCAGACATTTTGCAAAGGTTACTTAATACATGCACATTGTCCAAAACTGTAGGCTGGGAAAACTGGGGTCATGATAATCAGTAAAAGCAAGCAGGCCCAAAGTTCGTTAGCTAGAGATCCAAAATGAAAGTTTGGAGCATGTTGGCAAAGTACATGGAATTTGGTTGAATGAACAGTAGATCAGAGCTGTGTAAGAAAGGTCAGATGGCCTAGAGCAGGTTCTTGAAGAGAAAAAATTTAATATGCAACAAAAGTGTGGAATTAACTTTGGGGATGCACATTGTATGCTACATTTTCGGTTCTACTATATGTCTTGGAACGACAGACTGTAATTCAGGCTACTGCTGAAGAGATAAAACCATTTAAAATGTGGATTCATCACAGAGTATTATCAATTTATTCAACTGAAAGTAATTCTAAAGAGAATGCATGAGGACCAAAAAAATGATGAAACACCTAAAATGCACTCTCTGGGAGGTTTAGAAGTTAATTATGCAGGCTACACATTGCCCCTCCAGCAAGTTGGATACTCATTTTATTGACCTCTGAAGGATGGAAGCTGAGTGAACCTTGAGCCAGCTACATGGGATTGAACCCAGGTCGTGAGCAGAATTTTGGCTGCAGTATAGCAGTTTAACTACTGCACCACAAGGAAATGCAGGAAGGAGAAGAATTTATTTCCTGAAGAATCTTGAGCACAGTTTGAACACAACATATCACTGCTGGGCACTATCACATCCAAGCCAAAATGGCCATGATGATGTCCAACCTCTGATAGGAAGGAAACAGCAACAACAAGAAGGTTTATCATGGGTGGACATGCTCAGTAGGAAGTTGTGTTGCCTACAGAAGCTGACAATCTAGATTGGAGGAGAGGATAGCCAGGTTTCACGGTGCTGGATGTAGTCCTAGAGATTTGTTATGTTTTGTTGGATCTCAAGGCATAAAGAAAAAAAAATCAGGGCAGGTAGTGCAGAAGGAGAAAAAAGTATGAGTTTATTGTGTGTGGTGACTTCAGTGCCTGGGTGCCCTTCTCCTCCCCACACCACCTGGTACCAGGGATCACTGGCTCAGCAATAAGGTGTCTCTACGTTTATGGTGCACTAACACTTCTATAGGTAGTGCAGAAAATCCACACTGCCTCTCTCTCTGTCACACAGATGCATATGCACACAGTTATTTTGCCCTTGCCACACAAAGACTTATCCTGTCACACCACAAGGACCCATGCCAATTACATCAGAAAGACAGGTCCCAGTAGCAGATTTTGAGGCCAAGATGCTCCTGCCAGACTGCTGACTGGAGCTGGTTACAGGGAGAATCAAAATTTCTTGTTACAACAGATTTCAGGCACAATTAAAAGTGCTGATTTTTATTTATTTATTTATTTTATTTATTTATTCGACTTGTATGCCGCCCGCACTCTGCAAGAGTCTCCGGGCGGCTTCCAACATCAATTAAAACAGTTCAGTTAAAAACAGACACTAAAAACCAATATGGCCACATCCACTCTACAGAAGCAAAAATGAAAACAAAAACAAAAACACTCTAGATCCATGACTCTATTAATTAAAATGAAAACCTTCAATTAAAACCTTCAATTAAAAAACTTCCGGAACAGGAAGGTTTTAACCTGGTGCTGAAATGTCAGTAAAGTTGGCGCCAGTCGGATGTCGTTTGGGAGGGCATTCCAAAGACCGGGGGCAGCTGCCGAAAAGGCCCTCCGCCTACAGGCCATCCCTCTCACCTCACTGAGGGATGGCTCTTTCAGGAGGGCCTTCTGGCTAGATCTCAGCTGCTGGGTAGTTTTGTATGGAAGGAGGCGGTCCTTCAGGTATCCAGGGTCCAAGCCATTTAGGGCTTTATATGTCAAAACAATCACTTTGAATTGGGCCTGGGCAACAACTGGTAGCCAGTGTAACCTGGCCAGAATCGGCTGAATATGTTCTCTCGCAGCTCCTCCACTCACCAATCGTGCAGCTCAATTCTGAACCAGTTGTAGTCGCCGGATCGTCTTCAAAGGCAGCCCCACGTAAAGCGCATTGCAGTAATCTAAACGGGTTGTTACCAGTGCATGTGTGACTGTCATGAGGCTCCGTTCATCCAGGTAGGGCCGCAGCTGGAACAGTTTCCACAGTTGCAGGAAGGCACCCCTGGCCACTGAGTCCACCTGGGCCTCCAGGGCCAGACCGGGGTCCAGGAGCACCCCCAGACTGTGGATCCTGTCCCTCAGGGGGAGTGCAACCCCATTCAGGGCAGGGAAATGGCCCTTTAACCTGTCCGACGAACCACCCACTAACAGCACTCCCGTCTTGTCTGGATTAAGCTTCAATTTATTAACCCTCATCCAGTCCATTATCAGGTCCAGACATGAGTTCAGTTTAGAGACTGCCTCACCTGGATTGGTGGAAAAAGAGAGGTAGAGCTGAGTGTCATCAGCATATTGCTGACTCCTCAGCCCAAACCTCCTGATGACCTCTCCCAATGGTTTCATGTAGATGTTGAATAGCATGGGGGACAATATTGAGCCCTGAGGAACCCCATGGCACAACCGCTATGGGGCCGAGCCATTGTCCCCCAGCACCACCTTCTGGACATGGTCAGCCAGAAAGGAGCAGAACCACCATAAAACGGTGCCCCCAACTCCCAACCCAGCTAATCTATCCAGAAGGACACCATGGTCGATGGTGTCAAACACTGCTGAGAGGTCCAGGAGTATCAACAGGGTCACACTCCCCCTGTCTCTCTCCCGGCAAAGGTCATCATACAGGGCAACCAAGGCAGTCTCTGTGCCGAAACTCGGCCTGAAACCCGATTGAAATGGATCTAGAAAATCTGTTTCATCCAGCAGCACCTGGAGTTGCCCAGCCAAAACCCGCTCCAACACCTTGCCCAAATAAGGGAGATTCACCACTGGCCAATAGTTAGCCACTGGCCCTGGGTCCAGATTAGGCTTTTTAAGGAGTGGTTGAATCACCGCCTCTTTTAAGGCGGTAGGGACCATTCCCTCTCTCAAGGAGGCTGTGGCGGAATGCCCATGTCCCACCTGTCCATCATGTGGAGCTCTAGAGCTGGAGCCTATGAGAGGACAGGAGGGCGGAGTCAGTTACACAGTTGGAAACTGGGAGAGAAGGAGAGAGGAGGTTTAGAGAGGTTTATGAGAGAGATTGGAAAGTTGGTGAAGAATAGTTGGTTTATTAATTTAAGAATAGTTAAAAGATAGAAGAAAAATAAATAGACAGTCATCAACTAGTATTCCAGTGATTCACAGTGATTTATATGAAAAGTAATACCAATAAAGAAACGTGTGTAATATCCAAGTAATGAGTGCAACATAATACAACATCTATTAATATACTTCTGTGATTCAACAAATAAACAATAAATAATCAGTTATATTTGACAACACGTGTCCAGGCAGCATTATTGGTGAAGTGTGGATAAAGATCCACTGGTGGCAGTTGGTGTATGGAGAAGTAAGAAAGTCGTGCCCGAAAGTGGGACCTGGGTTTGAGGGAAACAAACTAGGGACACTGGGGGTGCGCAACATAAGTGGTGGCATCAGCGGTGGGATGCGAAATAAATAAATTCCAGTGAGCCAAAGAAAAGAGAAAAGAAATTCTCTGAGTCTGAGGGACCTGTTAGTCAAATGAGAAGGAGTTGGAAACCCTAAAAGCTCTGTGTGGATAGCTTGGAAGGGACTCCTGATCATGGAAAGACTAAGGCAGGAAGAGACTCTGAGGAGAATTCTGTGTTTAAAGTTTACCTCAAGTTTAGGAAAAGACCAAGGGGCTAACCTTAGATCCCAAGCTCTGAAAGAGGAGCGCTGAAGGGAATAAAAGGGAAGCCAAGGTCAAAGGAAGCTGAGGGGACGAAATCTAAGTGGTGGCTGGAATAAAATAAATATTAAGGAAAAAGCTGGGTGTCTGGAGACTGGAAGAAACAGTGTTTCAGAACCAGAGACAGCGAGGCTGGGTGCCTAAAGAAGTAAAGTAACTATCCGCTGCTGTAGCGGAAGGCTACTGTATATATCTCTCTCTCTAACACAGAAAAGGAAAAAGTGTTTTTAAATTGAGGCTTGTCTATTTGCCTCTATTAAACCAACCAACTTATCCAAAGAAAAACAAATAAACCATGCCTTCTAAGCGAGGGAAAAGGTTAACAATGGAGGTATGTGATGTACAAGGTTTACCTCACGAAGGGGAAAGCCCTGAATTAGCTGAGCAATATGATGATGCTCAGGAGGATGATGCCTCAAGGGGAGGAGAAGCTACTTTAACCTCCCAAGAGTTTCAAAAGTGGAAATTGGAACAGGAATTCCAGCTAAGACAAAATGAGTTAGATGTTGAAAGAGAAAGGATTAGGGCTGAGGAAAGACAAAAAGAGTTACAGCTTAGGGCTGAGGAAAAAGCTTTACAGCTCAGGGCTGATTCTGAGGCCAAAGAAAGAGAGATGGAACTAGAAAAGAGACAGATGGAATACCAACTAGAAATGAAACGATTAGAATTATCAGCCCAGAACTATAATAATAATAATTCAAATCCTGAGGGGGGGAATTTATCAAAAGCTTACTTAAAGAAATTCCCTCAATTCAGAAAGGGTGATTGCCCCGAGGCATTCCTCATAGCTTTCGAGAGGACATGCTGGGACTATAAGGTGAAAGATGAGGAGAGAATGATTATGCTCAGGTCTCAAATAAGTGGAGAGTTAAATGAGATTTATTCTCAAATGCCCCAAGAACAAGTCAGAGACTATGAAGCATTCAGAAAATTGGTTTATTTGAGGTTTGGGATCAATGCTGAGCACCTCAGACAGAAATTTAGAGCATTGAAAAGAAAACCTGAGGAATCATATTATCAATTGGGAGCCAATCTGGTCAAATACTTGGAGAAGTGGCTGGAACAGGCAAATGTAGAAACTTTAGAAGATATGAAAAATCTTATTGGGTTAGAACAATTCTATTCAGTTCTACCTGGAGAACTAAGGTATTTGGTTAGGGACAAAAAGCCCAAAACTATTCAGCAGGCAAGCGAAGCCGCTGATTTTATCTCAGAAATAAGAAACCCAAAATTTTCTGAGGTAAAACTTGGAGGTAACAGCTGGGAGGAAAGAAGAAAAGAACCCAGAGATTACCACAAGAACTATCAGAATACTGGAGGCCATTTTAGAAGCAAACCCTCTGAGCAGAATCAACAGAAGAACCAAAGCTTTGAAGGGAAGGGAGAAAAGCCCCCATATTTTGAACAAAGAGCCCCTAAAACATCATATTTTGAACAAAGAGCCCCTAAAACATGTTATGGCTGTGGAGAAAAAGGGCATTTCATTTCCCAATGCCAAACTTTAAAGAATAAAGAGGTTCAACAGAAAGGAGGGGGAAATTTACCCAAGAAAGTGTACTATGTGCAACAGCAGGGAAAGACAGCTGAGGCAATTGAAAATGGCGCTGAAACAGAGATGGCAGAGGGCCAGGAAAAACAGCTGCCATTAGCCAACATTGTCCAATGCTTTTATATAGAAAGTAACCAGGAACTACTTCGTTGTTCTGGTGAATACATTTATATAAATGATACCAAATATCTAGCGTTGAGAGACTCCTGCTCTCAGGTGACTTTGTGTCATCCTGATATTATCCCTCAGGAAAATATTGTGCAAAATGAATATATAACCATAAAAGGGATAGGGACTGAATTGATTACACTACCTATGGCTCAAATACCAATGAAATATCAAGGGTGGAATGGAGTGTGGAAGGTAGCCCTCACGAATCAAATTCCTGCTCCCTGTTTGATTGGGTTAGATCTATCTGAGCATGTAAAGAGTGTTTTAATCACTACTCGCTCCCAGATAGAGAAAAGAGAAAAGCCTGAAGACAATTGTGAGATCCCTAATGAAATTTTAGGAGGAGATGAAGACAATAAAACAGCTGAGGTGATAGTTATAAGGAATCCTCATGAAAATGCGTTTAAACAAGAGCAAAGACAGGATTCTACATTACACCAATGCTTCGAGTCAGCCAGAGAAGGAACACTAACCCCTGAAAGCCCTGAAGGGTTCTGTGTGGAACAAAAACCTGCTATACAGAAAGGTCTTAATAAATCCTCAGAGGGAAGGGGAAAATGTTCATAAACAACTGGTAATCCCTCTTAAATACAGGGAAAGGATTATGGAGAAAGGACATAAAGACTCCTTTGCTGCTCATTTGGGAATTACATGCACAAAGCAGAGAATAGCTCAGAATTTCTACTGGCCAGGAATGGGGAAGCAAAGAAAATCATACTGTCAAAGCTGTGACATATGTCAGAAGCAGGGTACTGGCAATGACAAAGCTAAAGCAAAATTGTGCCCTTTACCAATCATATCAACCCCATCTCAACGCATAGGCCTGGACATTGTGGGACCATTCCCTACAGTAACTAGCAGGGAAAAATTTAATGGTACCCTAATGCGAATGATCAGGGCATATACAGCATCAAATCCCCAAGATTGGGATCAGAGATTACAACCCTTACCATATGCTTATAGGTCTGTACCCCAGGAAAGCATTGGATTCAGCCCTTTTGAATTGTTATTTGGGAGAAAAGTGCAGGGACCCCTTGATTTACTAAGACAAAATTGGGAAGAACAGAGGGAACAAGATCCTGAAACAGTGATCCAGTACCTAGATACCCTGATGAACTCCTTGCAGCAATCTCTGAAGTTAGCATCCGAAAACTTGCCGAGACAGCAAGGCAAGCAGAAACTATGGTATGACAAAAAGGCCAGAGAAAGATCATTTAGTCCTGGAGATGAAGTCCTGATGCTAAAACCTATTAAAGGGAACAAACTGCAATTAAATTGGGCAGGTCCTTTTAGAGTAATCTCCAAGATGAGTGAGGTGAATTACATAATTCAGGAGGAAGGAGAGGAAGGTCGAAGAGTGGTACATGGTAACATAATTAAACCGTACTATAGAAAAGAAAATAGTGTCCTATATACCCTAAAAGAAGTGCCCAGGGAAAAATATGAATTGCAATACTGGGAAGGAAGGGGTGTACCCTATTATAACTTTGAAAGAGTAGTAATTAGCTTTACTCTGTTAATAGAACAGATAGAAGAAGCAAGAGTAAGAGTTTTGATAAGGATGGCTGGCTATTATCGTCGTTGGGTAGCCAATTCCAGAGATATAGCCACTCCTTTAGTAAATCTAAAACCAAAAAGAAAAGCTGAAAAGATCCTGTGGTCGAGCGAATGCCAGGAGACCTTTGAAAAGTTGCAAATGGCATGGTTGGCCGATCGTGTCCTGAGAGATCCAGAGTTCCAGAGGGACTTCACCATCGTCGCAGAGGTATCCAGAGTCGAACCAAGAGCCGTGCTGAGTCAGGAGGATGACAACGGGAACCTTCATCCAGTGATTTTTCTAAGAAGCTACAGGCTGGCGAGATATATCTTTCATCGATGGAACGTGAGTGTCTTACGATTGGGTGGTCTTTACAGAAGATCAAGCCGTGTTGGTGGGGAGGACATTTTGTACTGTACACAGACCATTCCCCACTGCTGTGGTTGAGGACAATTAGGGCGAATAACAATAAGCTAATGAGATGGGCCCCACTATTACCAGACTTTGATTTCAAGATCCGGAGCATGAAGGGGAATCAAAATGTAGTGGCCGACGCCTTATCAAGAAGACCAGAAGAATAACTGACGGAAAAGAAGAAGAATGTAACTTTTAATGGTATTAAAATTGTTCTAAATAAATAAAGGTTCTAAGTGTATATGTATATGAAATAAATGAAAATGCAATTTATAGATGAACTAATGATAAGCAAGGATAAAAGTGACTGAAGTGGTTTGTATGTAATACAAATGTTGATTAATGTTATTTAAATATAAAGTAATAAGAATAATATGCTTTCAACTGTGTAAAAGAGTAAGTATAGAGTAAGTATATATTGCAAATGTGTAAATGAGAATTGTATTGAAAAAAATTGTTAGAAATATTGTTAAGTAAAATCATACGTTGTTCATGAGGGTAAACTACCATAAGTTTTACCCCATGAAACAAACTTTCCAAGGGGGGAGGTATGTGGCGGAATGCCCATGTCCCACCTGTCCGTCATGTGGAGCTCTAGAGCTGGAGCCTATGAGAGGACAGGAGGGCGGAGTCAGTTACACAGTTGGAAACTGGGAGAGAAGGAGAGAGGAGGTTTAGAGAGGTTTATGAGAGAGATTGGAAAGTTGGTGAGGAATAGTTGGTTTATGAATTTAAGAATAGTTAAAAGATAGAAGAAAAATAAATAGACAGTCATCAACTAGTATTCCAGTGATTCACAGTGATTTATATGAAAAGTAATACCAATAAAGAAACGTGTGTAATATCCAAGTAATGAGTGCAACATAATACAACATCTATTAATATACTTCTGTGATTCAACAAATAAACAATAAATAATCAGTTGTATTTGACAACACGTGTCCAGGCAGCATTATTGGTAAAGTGTGGATAAAGATCCACTGGTGGCAGTTGGTGTATGGAGAAGTAAGAAAGTCGTGCCCGAAAGTGGGACCTGGGTTTGAGGGAAACAAACTAGGGACACTGGGGGTGCGCAACACAGGCATTGATGGCTTCCTGGACCCATGTACGAATCCCCCTGGCAGATTTCCCAATTAGCCAAGATGGGCAAGTGTTGAGAGGAGTGGTGGTAAACCAGACAGATCCAAGAACCTTGTCCATATCATTGGGTCTCAATAATTCAAATTCATCCATTAAAATTGACCTAAGCCCGACGCACTGGACACACCCTTTGATTCTGCATCAATGGTGGAGTCCAGTTCACTGCGAATCTGAGTGATTTTTCCCTCAAAATGTAACGCAAATTCCTCACAGTGAGCTGCTGAGTGGCCCTGTGTCTCCACCGGCTCTCCCGGCTGGAGGAGATCATGGACCACCTGAAACAGCTCTGCTGGACGACATTCTGAGGAAGCAATGCGGGTGGCGAAATCTTGTCGTTTCGCCAGCCGTATTGCCACGGAATAGGCCCGATAATGGGCTCTAAGCCGTTTTCAGTCAGATTCACAGCGTGATTTCCTCCACCTGCGCTCTAGCCATCTCCTCACTCGCTTCATCGCCCGCAGCTCAGATGTATACCAAGGAGCTGTCCGGGCTCTGCGGGTGGGGAGACGGCGCTTAGGCGTGATCGTGTCAACCGCCTGGGTTATCTCTCTATTCCACAAGGTGACCTGAGTTTCAACAGGAGCGCTGACCATATCAGATGGATATTCCCCCAGAGCATTCTGGAAACCTTCCGGATCTATTAGTCTCCGAGGGCGGATCATCTTAATAGATCCCCCACCCTTACAGAGGAAAGAGGATGCCAATAGTTTAAACTTTACCAGGAAGTGATCTGACCATGACAATGGGGTCACTACCAGCCCCTCCACATCTGGACCACCATCTTCCAATCCCGTTGAGAAGATCAGGTCCAAGGTATGGCCCTTTTCATGTGTTGGGCCTACAACAAATTGAGACAGTCCCATGGTTGTCATGGCAGCTATGAAGTCCTGAGCCGCTCCTGACAAGGCAGCCTCAGCATGGATGTTGAGGTCTCCCAGTACCAACAGCCTGGGAGTCCTCAACACCAGGTCCGAGACTACCTCTGTTAGCTCAGGCAGGGAGACTGTTGGTACACAGCAGGGTGGTCGGTACACCAGCAGAATCCCCAATCTGTCTCGTAGGCCCAGTACACAATACAAGCCCTCAAGACCTCCTCTCAAGGGGACAGGAAGCCTGGTCAAGGAGATGGAACTCCTATAGACTATCGCAATTCCTCCTCCCCGACCCTCTGAGCGACCCTGGTGCTGGACCAAGTACCCAGGTGGACACCACCCTCCTCTCCCACCCAGGTCTCGGTAATGCACGCCAGGTCAGCCCCCCCATCCAAGATTGTATCATGGATGAGGGCGGTCTTATTTTGTACTGACCTGGCATTCATTAACAGCACCATGTGGCTCGAGGGCATACTGATATGGTCATCTGGTACCCTTTGGTAGGGGGCAGAACTAGAAGAGGGGATAGATGTGAGGTATCTTCTCCTACGTGGGCATGTTTTACCCCCTCCACCATACCTTCCTCTACCCAGCATTACTTCGATGGCTGCCCCCTCCACTGCCCTCCCCCCTTCCTGTTCCTTCTGTTCCATATGGATCTAGATTAAACTATAAGACAAGCAGGCCAGGCAAGGGGCACTGCTCTGGCTGCAAGTATTCGGTGGCTGCTGTTGATTGTCAGCTCCGGCAGCCCCCCCTCTCACCGGGGGTAAACCGAGCAGGCCAGACAAGGGGCGCAGCTCCGGCTGCAGATGTTCAATGGTCACCGACAATCGCCGGCTCCAACAAGCCCCCTCACTCACCGGGGGCAAGCTAAGCTGGTCAGGCAAGGACACGGCTCAGGCCGCAGATGTTCGATGGCTGCTGGCAGTTGTCGGCTCCGGCAGGCCCCCTCTATCACCAGGGGCAAGCCAAACAGGCCAGACAAAGGGCGTGGCTCTGGCTGCAGATGTTTAGTGGCCGCCGGTGGTTGTTGGTCAGACAAGAAGGGTACGGCTCCAGGGCTCCAACACCTCTGGCTGCAGGTGTTCAGTCGCCGCTAGAATTCATCGGCTCCGGCATATACCAGGTGTTCTTTCTCCTTCTCTTTTACTCTTCCTCATCTCCCCCTCCTGTTTCTTTCTCACTGCTGTTCTCTCAGGCTTGCTCCGCCCTAGCTTTTCCTCTTTTTTTCCTTCAGAAAAGGAAAACTGCAGGACATTCTCTCTTTCTCTTTAATTTCTCGGGAAGTGTTCAAAAAGTTCAGGAGCGCTGCTGTGATGATCCAGAGCTGGTATGTTGCTGTCTTGCAGAGTTAAATGACAGGACATTTTAGAGTTTCCTCACAGAAGGGAGTTTAGCTAGTTTGTATTCTAGCCTGCCTCCCCGTTTCCTCAAGGGCAGCAGCTGTGACGGCGTTGTTGTTCTTTCTCTCCGGTGATAGTAGTGGAGAGGGCAACAATTATAATTGTAATATAATGTTTGTTGCTATTACAGCAGAGATAAGAAAAAATCAGCTGCATCAAAGGAGGGACCTATTTTGAGCTATAGAGCACTAAACGACTATCTGAAAGACTGGATTTCCCCATATGGAGACTTCGCATTTTAAGGCCTTTAGGCAAGGCCTCTAGTCTAGACATCCTTATAGGCACCCCTGGTGAGGACATGAGAGAGCAACTTTCCAGTGACTGCTGTGGAGCTCCTTCCTGAGGGAAGCCATGCTGAAGAATCTTGGTGGTCCTCCCACCTGGAGGCAAGTATCTTTTTCTCAGGATCTGCTTGATCCTTCTGGCCTGTTCACACTAAGCTAGGATTCCTATAGCTCCCCAGCTCACCATGAAATCTACATAGCTGAAGTTATCAAGCAGCTAATGTCATCATTCCAGATTATTAAGGCAAGAATTTCTATGACCTAAAATGTCAAAAATATGCAAGCATTTATGACCAAATCATTTAAATATGACCAATTAAACAACAAAAAAAAAAGACTTCACAATTTTTCTGAAATTAGCACCCAATTTTTAAAAATCTGTCCTTATGCACACACATAAAAATTAGGTTTATTCTTCTTCACTTCCAGTCCAGAAGTGCTAGTATGGAAGGAATCAAATGAACATTGTGAAAGTAAAATGGTCATGCCTGGATTAGTTTTTGTAAACAGCAGAATTGCATTGGATGATCACATGCATCCTGAGGTAATCAAACTCAGAACTCCTGTTGTCCTTCACTATGTTCTTGTATCTTGAGAAACTCCACTGGACATCACAAGAGGTTATAGGAACAAATTTGAAAAAAAGCCAACTCATCTGGAGAAAATTCTGGCTTGAAGTAATCAAATTTTACTTCAAGTCCATTTAGAATGTTCCTTATTTTGCAAAGTGTTGAATAACCCAGATTAGATTGCAGCACTCTTTGCAGTTGATCACTGTTTTCTCAACCACTTTCCCCTTTGCTCACTTTAAGTCACCCTCAGTTTGTTTCACAATTTTTAGTGCATCACAAACTTCCATTCCTACAGTTTCAAGGTGATTGCTTTTATTAATCCACTGAAGTTAGATTTTATATATGCCAAGTTTCCAGCCAAGATTTCAGAAAAGAAATTTTGCACAATCTTGATGGAGATCACAACAGTTAAATTCTTGAACTATTTGCTGGAAGGAATAATGATTTGTGGAATAATACATAGCTGCATCCAGCCTAGTGCCCCAACACATCACAACAGGTTTGGGAGGGAGAGCCAAAGTAGGAGCAATTTCTTTGAACTTTTGTACTCAAAGTGGAGCTTTGATGAACATTCCCCCCCCCCCTTGAAATTAGCTTATCTACATCAGGATAGTTGCTTCAAATCTCTTCAGCCACTGTGTTCATGATGTGCAAGGCATGTGATATGGATCATTTTCAGATAAAGAAGTTTAAGTCTCTTGGCTGTATGGAGGAGCGTCTGTTACAAAGAGGAAGATGTTTCCCTTTTTTATACCATCTGTCCAGAGCAGTTTCATAGAATTGCATAGCAACAGTGGAATTGTTTACTTTTTGTAGAGTTTCATATGTTAGAAGAAATACTTCAGCAGGCTTGTCACACTTCAGAGTGCCAATAATAACATTAGTTACATATCTTCCATTTACATTACTTATTTCATCTACTGAAACTGTGCACCTTTCCCTCAGCCACTGCAGCCATTCAGGTGAATCAGGCAGCATTGTGACCATTCATCTCCCTCACGTCATTTGCTGGCTTGTCAGGAAGGTTGCCAACGACCAAAATATGACCCAAATATAATGTGTATTACAAAATTAAACAGTAATGTGACATAACACTTCAAAAAGGTCAAAATATGACTTTCTAGGCAAAATAAAAATAACATAATCCTCACCAGATTACTCATAAACATGTTTAAGCTTACTTATAAATTCAAATATAGGTTGCAGGAAAAAAATGACATGTCATAGAAATCCTCACCCTACACATTATAAATAGTGGCAGCCAATAGTATTCAAAATACTAGTACCTTCCTTGCCAAAAACCCAGCAGAAATGATATGATTCTGGAGTTTCAATATTTGTGTGTTGTTAACTATGTATTATTCACTTCTATACAATGGAAATTGTATTTGGGACTGGTCTCATGTAAAGCAGTCAGAGTGAGTATTTATGAAGGTTCAGGAACTCTACAAAGTAGTATTAGATTCTGCTATATCTGTTTTCAGATCCCATTCCCCTTTTTTGGAGGGGACAGAAAAGGGACAAGATCCGGATAAATCAGACTAGCCATCTGGAATGACATAAGCTGCCCTTCAATAGATACTGCTCCTCTCCACTATGACCTGTCCGTCTTGGGTGTCCCTGCACAGCATAGCCCATAGCTTCTCTGAATTACTCAAGCCCCTTCGCCACAACAAGGCAGCAATCCGTGAAGGGGTGTTTCATACATACCATATACATTATGACAGATATTATTGCTGTCACCTAAATGCCCCAGCAATTACTTATATGAATGACGATTTTGAAGATACCAAAAGGTTTGTAACATGTCTGGGCAGGCAAACCTTTGGTACATTATAAGAGATTGATTACATGGAAAATAGACTCACTGTTTGGTCTGCTCTGAGGACAGGCTGGTTCTCCTCTTTTCCTGGTGACCACACAACATAAGCGTCAGTGTGAATCAGCCTGTTCCCAGGACCTTCTTACACATATCTTTCTGGGTTCTTGTTAGGGGTTATCCTGTTGCAGGTGTGGGTAAGTTCGCTCCATTTTGGTTCATTTCAAGCACGTGAATCACTGGGATCAAACCAAAGTGGAGCTTGCTACTTTCAGTTTCCCATTTGCTTTCAATATCTCAATATCATTATGTAGTTTAAGCAGACAGATTAGCCACTTAATGATACTGGGGAGTTAAAAGGGGCAGAGGAAGGAAGCAAGGGTGTGTTTTTTTTAAGCCTATTAGGACAGCACTGATGTGCTATAGTTTTTAGAGAGAGAAAAAATGAAAAACTGAAAGCTTGCTCCCAGAAAGAGGAGAAAGGAGGGGGCAAAAAGACAGATTTTTTAAAAAACATTACTTTCTTTTCTTAAGGGAGGTGGGTCAACTAGAATTGCTTGAGATACATGTGGGATCACACCAAATGGCATACCATACCTCTATAGTGACAGCCTTTGTAACAAGTGACAGATGGGGTATGAAGTGCCTAGTAACTTCCATTTTAGCTCAATTTTATTTTATTTTTGGCTCCAATAACAGCCAATTTCTGCATGACATTATCTCTTCTTGCTCTCAAGTGCTACACAGGAGCCTGAAGCATCAGTATTTTATTGTGAATACAGTGGAAAGCTTCCAAAGGAAAGAACAGTCTTGGAGCTCCAGAGTTTGGTGAAAGCGCATCTATTTAACTGGAAGTATTTAAACGGTTTGTCTACTTGGACTGAATAGGCTCTTGGCCCATGGTGTAAATCTGTTTGTGACCACCTTTACTCTTCAGATTGACAGTGGAGAAATCTGAATGAACAGCTTTGCTGAGAAAAAAATTGCTTCTCAGGGATGCAAATGAGAAAATTATGCCTCTAATCTTTGGCTGAAACCCACATAAACTGCTGTCACTTTGTAGCATATTGCTTGTCAATGATAGCAGGACTCAGAAAAGCAAAGCCCTCAGAATACCCAGCAGAGAAGATAAAACATTTCAATCACCAAATCTAGCTGTTCTAATTAAAATTGCAAATCTCTCCAGTGTGAACTGCTTGTCTCCTAAAAGGACCTTTAAGTATGCTTAAGTCACTTGAAGTGCTCACCTTTGAGCTTCTCTGCCATTTGGAGACATTTGGAGTGAAAAGAAAAGAAAAATGCCAAAATGGAAAAAGAGAATCTCTCATTTTTAAATACAAGCCTCTCCTAACACTGAATCCCTCTTCTTAAACACGAATTGCAATTGCTTACTCAAAACCTGATAGCAGGGCCAAGAGAAGAAAATGTATGATGATGGAAGGCAGATAACAGTTGGTCTGGATCTGCCCTGACCTAGGTGATTAGCGAAGTACCAATTATTTGCTCTTGTTCCCTAGACAAAGGATGCCTCTTGGGGAACGCAGCACAGTCACAGAAGGATATCTTGATATCTTCGTTCCAGTTAAAAATATTTCTTCCCAACACAAATAGCATCTTCAAAGACATGTTTTTCACTAGGTCCTCAGCAGGGGAAGACCTGCTTCTCCCCTCACACACTTTTCTCTTGCTGCATTACTGATAATTGCCAGTGTCTCTCCATCATTTAAGGAAAATATGCAAGTAAATGATATGGTTCATTTAACGTTATATCTGGCTTGGCTCTGCAGATCCCAGTTCTCATAGATACAGATATGAATACATATGAATAAGGTTTTGAAACTGTAAACCCCTCTGTACCTGTGGCATTAAGAAAACACCTCATGAAGCCCTCTGACTAGTTCAAACTCTGATTAGTGAGAACTATGCACACTAAATTAAATTTAGATAACCTTTATTGGCATAGGAAAGTTAAAAGCATACAGGTAAAAAAAGTTTTTAAAAAAAAGGCATAAACATAATAGTTACACAGCTAGAAATGTAACAAGAAACACGACTGAAGATACTTAGGACAGTCTGATTAATTTTTAGAAACCTGGGAGGAAAGGACCTTTGCAAGAAACTCGGCTACTAAGGCTGTTGTTTCTTGTGAGTAGTCGTGAAGGAGGAAACCTGTGAGAAGGTGGGGAGGGCCGGAAAAGCCTGAAATAATTGGGCCTAAGATACAGGCACGAATATCTTTGAACTCAGGACAGTTACAGAGAATGTGCGTGACTGAGTCCGGTTCTAAACCACAGAAGTTGCAAATTCTTTGCTCAAAGGGAACCCGAGCATATCGTCCCTTAAGAACCTCAGAAGGGAAGATGTTCAGCCGGGCTAACATAAAGGCCCTCCTGATAAGAGGGTTCACCAAGGACTGGAAATAAGAATGTCCAGAACCAAAGGAGGGAAAGATACCAAAATGGATTGGGGAACATGTCTGATTCACATTGGACACTAACTGGAGATACTCAGACTCCCATATTCTCTCCTTAATAAGGGAAAGTGCCTGGTTAAAGTTACTGTTAAGAAGGGAGTTTAAAGATATGCCAATGGACATGAGTTTGGTTTCACATTGTGTAAACCATATGGATTGGTAAGAATCTTTAAGAAGGTGAACTAGGAGAGAATCTGGGTTTATTTTAAAAAAGAGACGCAACCAGAATTTAAAAGTGAGTGCCCACGCCATCGTTGAGGGGAGGTGCAGGCCGAGCTCTAGGGCTATAGTAGGTAGTTTAATTAAGTTGGGGATCCCTAGAATCCGTCTATAGAAGGAAGCAGCCAATAGGTCAACTTTGTTGTTCATAGCATTGATCCAGATTGGGACACCATAGAGTAAGCGATTAATCAGTTTGGCCTGGAAAATATAAATGGCAGCTGGAACGAACTGATTCCCAGCATTATGATGGAATTTATTTATTGCACCAAGAAGGTGTGAGACAGAAGCTATCGCAGAATCTCTATGTGTAGTCCACTTGAGTTGGAAATGAAGTGATATACCTAGATATTTAAAGGTTCTGACTTGTTCAATGGACTGGTTATTAATTTTCCACCGAAGAGGCTTCCAAGATTTTGAGAAAACCATAATTTTAGTTTTCTCCACATTGATAGCAAGATCGTTGCGTGAACAATATGATTGGAACAGAAAGAGAAGTTTTCTTAAGCCTGAACTAGATATAGAAAGAAGGACGGCATCATCCGCATATAACAGAAGGGGTACTGGCACCTTATTTAAAAACGGGGCAGACTTTTCGGCTGGTGACAACTGAAGACGTAGATCTGCTAAGAAAAGGTTAAATAAAAACGGGGCTAAAATACAACCCTGCCTCACTCCTCTAGTGACTGGGATCTTCTCGGAGACAGAACCGTATCGATCATAACAAACTTGACAAGAATTGGCAAAATGTAATTTACGAATTAAGAAGAGTAGACGTGGGGGAATTCCCCATGAGGCTAACTTTTCCCACAAAATAAGTCTGTTGACAGAGTCAAAGGCAGCTTTCAAATCGATAAAAGCCGCATACAGGTTTCCCTTAAATTGGCGTGTATACTTCTCTGCTAAGAACGAAAGGGTTAGTACATGATCTAATGTTGAGCAGCCTGAATGAAAGCCAATTTGCTCATATCCTGGAAGGTTCACAGAGGAAGACCAAGTAGCAAGGTGAACTAAAAGATGTTTACTATACAGCTTTCCAATTGCCGAGAGCAAGCTTATCGGTCTATAATTACCCGGATTAGAGGGGTCACCTTTTTTAAAAATAGGAACTAAGATGGAGGTGAGCCAGTCTTTTGGAATAAACCCATGCTCGTCAATTAAGGTGAACAAATTTGCCAGGGGGTCAGCCCACCATTGGGCATTATTAATTAGGAGGTCATTGGAAATCCCGTCTGGGCCAGGGGACTTCCCACGTTTCAGAGAATGGATAAGGTTTATAACCTCATCCCTAGAAACTGGTGGCCAGGGGAGGAAATCAGAGGGAAAATTCTTTAATATTGGAGCTGGATCCTGGGAAGAGAATATTTTAGAATAATAAGTTGTCCAGTCAAGAGGGGAGATAAGTAAAGGACTTTTATAGGGCTCTTTCATGGAAGATTGTGCAACCAATGACCAAAAAAGTCTACTATTCTTTGATGTAATAGCCTCTAGGAGCTGAGACCAGTTCCGCAGGGCAAAGTTGTGCCTCTTGACATCAATAAGCTGGCGCCATATACTTCTCGCCCAACAATAGAGGGCCTTGGTCTCGGGAGTATTATGGGATTGGAATGAAAGGAATAAGTGACGAACAAGATGCACACTATGCACAGCATCAGCTTCAGGACAGATCCTGAAGCAGAGGCTCCAATACTTTGGCCATCTCATGAGAAGAGAAGACTCCCGGGAAAAGACCCTGATGTTGGGAAAGTGTGAAGGCAAGAGGAGAAGGGGACGGCAGAGGACGAGATGGTTGGACAGTGTCATCGAAGCTACCAACATGAATTTGACCCAACTCCGGGAGGCAGTGGAAGACAAGACGGCCTGGCGTGCTCTGGTCCATGGGGTCACAAAGAGTTGGACACGACTTAACGACTAAACAACAGCAACATGCACGCTTCCTGGTGTGTTCACTAATAACTATAGTTTAAACAAGCCGCAGTTTCCCTGAGCACCGAGATAACAAGGAACTGTGGAGGTTTTCTAAACGGGAATGAAATCTTTTGATCTCCTCTTGCATGTGAAAAGGGAGGGGGAGTAAATAAGGCAAATGTTCATTATGCTTTGGTAACACTGCAAGAAAACATACCCTTTTCATCTGAAGCAACCCAGACAGCCTGTACAAATGCAGGATAAAAATATTAGGTGTGGATTTTTTTTGCTGATGATTTACACAGCAGTGTGAAAGGGAGCTAAACACTAGCATAATTTTCAGGAAGAGGGTGAAAGTTATTCCCTGTGGTAGAGGGGCTTACCATTTTGTAGAGGAGATGACAGAGTTCCATTTACTTCCCTTTTACTAGAAAGGTTTTGTGGTCCCTTCGACCAGTGGTGTTGCTATCCACCAGGAGCACAGCAATATCATCTGACGCACTGGCCTGATGGGAATGACACACACTGCCTTGGCCAAGGGTGGCTACTGAGAAGAAAAATGGGCCAGTAACTAGAACTGTCTGCCACCTCATTTCATAAAGGATCTCTTGTCCCTTGCAGAAGTGGTCCCAAATGAGTGTGTGGTTGGCCTAGCAGACCTTGAAATCAAATACTTCCCCCTCATTTTTAGGAGAGACCATTCTAGGCAAGCGATTGCTTCAACAAGAATCAAGCCACCGCTTAAGTACAGTTGTTCTGCTGTGGCAGTGCCAAGTGTCTGTAATCACATGGTCAGGATGTGAAAACCTTTCTTTTTCTGTGTAAGGTCTTGTGCTGATTCTTCTCTCTGCGGAGTGACTGCGTGGCAAAACTGTTGCAATGTTAAGGCAGAAGACTGAAATCCTCTCCTGAAATACATAGTGCAGTGAGGTCATTTGTCGGTGAGTGGTTAAATCAATATGTTGCTAAATCACTCTGCAAATGGAATCGCTGGCTGCAGAGGGAAGGAATAGGGAAGAGTAGGGACATGGCCTCTCAGCAAAACTAAGTTGCTATTTAAAGGATGCAGTGCCAATTTGTTGTCTGCTGGCCTCTTTTTTGCTGCAAGAAGTTTACGCATTATAGGAGCTGGAGCTTAGAGGCTTGGCAGAGCTTGATATTTTAACAACCATATGGGGAGATTCCTCAGCTGCTTGCTTTCTCCCCCATTTTTTAAAAATAAGGTGTTTTAAAAATAACACCTTCCTGAAATCCCTTTGTCCAAATGTCCCCACGTTTGGCACAGAGCATGAGCAGACTGTCGGCTGCAACTGTGCCATGTCTGGTATTGATCTCAAGCCTAGTTTAAAAGTTATAATTTTTTGTTTGGGTTGCCCCCATTTTAGAATTTTCCTTATCAAATGTTGATTTGCTCTGCCACACGGTATCAGAGGCACAACTCTCATGCACCTCTATTCCTATCATTTCCAGAGTGCCGAGAGGAACTGAGGCTGGGTCTCAGACAGAGGAAATTGTACATAATGCAGGGTGAGGGTGGGGCACCTTGGTCCCTGGGGCCAAATCACACCTTCCTGAAATGTCAGCTGGCCCAGCAGAAATCACCAGAACAGTCAACATGATGTAGCAGTGGAGAAATTGGCACCCTTCACAGTGACAAGGAACGCATCGTCTGAACTTGAGTAAATATTGTGTTAGTAATAATTAAGTTTGTCTATTTCATACTGGAACCGAAGTATGAGCAGCAAAATGACGCTTTCTCAGGACAGCATTCTATGACTTGGGTGCCAACACTAAAAGAAAGACAGAAAGAAAAAAGCTCTCTGCCTAGTAGCCGTGTACCTGACACACCGGATTGGACAGAAACATTTGGAGAAGAGGCTCAGAATATGACCTCCAGGTCTGAGCAGGTCTGTGTATTTCAAAACAGAAACATTTGTATTGGTGCAGTGGTAAAAGTTCGTTTCTAGTGAGAAATACTTTTGAAAGCAATCTTACAGATGTCCTCATGAAATGTCTTTGTATTCAGATTCACTGCAATGATAAATATGGTACTTGTCATGACAAGATACAGAATGGGGGCTGAACTGATACTCTACCATTCTCCCAAGAAGGGACCCAAAGCTAGTGTATATTAGCTTTGCACCACTATTTGTTTCCTCAGAGCTACAGTATCTTTATTGTGAATCCTTTGGAGGCACAAGGAAAACATGTTGCAAAAGTATGTCTTGACAACCTTTTTCCATAGCATGTTCTGTGTAGGCTTTATAAATTCTGCTGTGAATGGTGAAATACTATGATTTCAGATGACACATGGCTCCTGGAGGTACATTTGATTCCAATATATTCAAGTTATTGCAGAAGATGATCAGAGTCTGTCAGAACCAGTAATTGCAAGAAATTCTGGGAGATGGAAGTGTGTTTATGCATTTCTCTAGTGATGTGGGTGTGGGGGAAAAGAATAGCTAGGATATAGCCTTAGACCTACAAAAATGGTCAAAATTAACTGGCAGTGGAGATATTAGCACTCTTCACAATGACAAGAAAGTCTGCACTTAGTACATGAGTAAATATTGAATTAGTAATAATCAAGTCTGTCTGTTCCATTACCTTTCAGTGATTACTTCACTGTGATCTATGGCACACATACATTACCAATTACTCTCATTGGGAACACAAAGACAAGGATATTCTTATCAAAGCTATACAGGAAACCACATCGTATTAAGCTGTTTCCAGATGCCCGGAACATGGGTGTGAAGCAATTGGTTTCCACCTTCTGAAAGATCACATTTGATTAATACTTCAGGAGCAGCTTCACTTTGGCTGTTTCTTCAGGTCTGTATGCTGAGTGGTTGTTATGAGCAACTGCTCTCCTGGGCAGGAACTACATGTTTGCAGATGACCCACAGTAAGGTTTTTATTGAAGGTTATTTGCAAATTGGAGCAAAACCACTTCAAACACATGCTATTTTAATATGTGTGTTTCACATGACTGGATGTGTTGCAGAGTTTTGAAATTTTGGTCAAATCCTCTTTTTGCTACACAGTAGAAGTAGAAAAAGATCCACAGAGGAAAATAGCTACAAGAATCCACCCGTTTCTCATTAACTGGCATTTAAAATCTCAATAAATCAGTCAAGAGACATTTGTAGGAGAAAGAATTAAAAATGTTTCTTTGTGTATAGCTGCTTGAAATTACAAACATGTGTATACAGCTTTCTTTACTGCACACATACTAGCAACCAACCAAGAGAACAACAGGAAACAAACAACTGCCACCATCTGACAAAAGTGGGGGGGAAGAACACTCAGGAGAGAGGTGGGACTCCCTTTGAATTCAAAAGCTGGAAGGAATGATTGCTTAGTGCTGGATAGACAGACAATCACCCCAGGCCAGAAAAGTGCACCCCAGTCACTAGAGCTACAGGCAGCATGTGAGGCTGCAAATAAAACTCCAGCAGGATGGCAGCAGTGGCAGCCAAGGAGTGCACTGGCAACAGTGGCAGAGGGTCTCCCTGACGATCAAACACATTGCCACCACTGCGGCAGCTGGCAGCTGCTACTATTTTCCCACCCACCCCCATCTAGCTGCCCATTGGAGGGCTCTCTGGGCCTGGTTGAAGCTGCACTGCAGTTCAAATATAATAATCTCTGAACTGCAGAGCTGGAAGGGACCCTACGGATCATTGAGTCCAGCCCATGTCAAAGAGGCACAGTGGGGAATCGAACTCCAAACTTCCACAACCAGATGCCTAAACCACTGAGCTATCCAACAGTTCAGGGTGCACATTGAGCACTATTTTAAACTGTAGTAAGGCTTCTATTATGTGAATTGATGAAAGCCCTACATATTCAACCCAGTTTTTACTGGACATGTAGTTGTAGCTCTGATTATGGTTTTCTACCCTGGCGTTTTATGCAATTTGAAAAAAGAATGACTGCTTCTAATATTCCGCTTTATTTGTGGAACATTTCCACTTTTTAATAGAATCCTATAGTGTTTCAAAAACTAACCCATTTTACCAGCGGTGACAGGAGAACATGGAAAGTGATGCTTATATTCCTAATCCCTTTCAACTGTCTGACAGGTTTTCTCATCTGTCTCAGCTGAAACCTGCACTGCTGCTAGTGCCAGCGATGTATCCTAAGGCCACAAATCCCTTGGCTCAAACAAAATATGACTGTATTGATAAACCTACTAATTTATCAGGAGACATTAAAAAATCCTAAGCAAAATATCGGGACGTCCCTCTTTTTGTTTATATTTTTGAATAAACCAATAAATGTACAAAAACAAAAGGATTCCCATCACTGACCCATACGATGCATGGCTGATGCTTTGACAGAGAACCTTAATATTGTAGGGCTGGAAGGGATCTCAAGTGTCATCAAGTCCAGCCCCCTGCCAGGGTACAAAATCCATAACTAATCATTCCCAGCAGATGGTCTCCTAAGTGCTGTTTAAAAACCTCCAGTGAAGGAGAGTCCGCCACCCACCCACCCCTGCCACTCCACTTCACTGTCGAGCAAGAAGTTCGTCTTAATGTTTAGCTGAGATCTTCTTCCTTGTCATCTGCATCCACTTATTCAGCTCCTACTTCGGAGCTGCAGAACATGAGCCTGCTCACTTGCCTTCTTAACAGCGAAGTTTGTTGACGAGGATAGCCAGGGCCCATCCCATCATGCTTGCTGTGGAAGTCATAAAGCATTAGACAGCGGGAAGAGATTGATAGCAACTGGAGTGCTCCATTAGCTCTCTGTGCTGCTGCCTATTTCCTTAAACCATCCAGAACCAGCAGCTGTCAGAGGCAGAATATTGAGATGGATGGCTTGTCTATATAATCCAGTAAGGTTTTCTTATCACTTTAAATGGTATGGAGAGGACAGAAAATCGAAGAAGTGTCATTAGTAAATAACAACTGCTTCTGGTAGAAAAATATGAAATAACTTTTTTTAAGGAAAAATCAAGAAAAGGCCACATGGTCATGGAAACAATACAAATGAAGGAACAGGTGATACTTTTAATCAACCATTAAGAGTATAAAACAAAACAAAAAGCAAAAAACACCAGAGAGCTTTTGATGATAAATCGTCTTCTTCATCAAGTTCTTGTGGGTAGTTCCAAGCTTATATGCTGTTATGAATGTCCCAGATTCACATGGTTGATGATGTTGAGGCCAGTTTTGCTTCTTAGATGGAGATAGTGCAGCATGCAAGTTAGTTTCAAGCTCCCCCTCAGCTACATAGCAGTTTGGAATTTATGGCCCATTTCTTAAAACAGAGGATAGTCTGGCAATATGTCCCCGCTCCTTTTCTGCCTTTTTGAAACTCAAAATATGCTCTTTTTGGCTAGGGGAGGAAACAATTCCCAGGAGCATGGCCTGCCTCTAACAGAGTTGGGATTAGGAAGTTAGTTAAACCACCAGGAACAGTCAATTAAAGCCAAATTAAAGCCAAATAAATAGTTGTACCTGGTGGATGCTTTCTTTAGCATATAGTAGTGCTTATTTTGTGTCATAAGTCCATGATGTTCAAAAACTCACATTGGTCTTCAGTTCATGCCCTGTTCTATGGTATCTTACAGTTCAGGAAAAATCAGAAAAAGACCACATGGTCATGGAAACAATACAAATGCAGGAGCATATCTAATTACTGGAACTGCCCATGTGTTTATGGCTTTGATTGTATTTCCCCCATTTAATTTTGATTTAAAGATTTTCCGCAGTCTTTTGATATATTCCCTTTCTGTCAGTTCTTTAACTTTTGTATGCATGATGTTGTCTGCTTCTAGTATTCCAAGATATTTTTAATTTTCATCACTTGATATTGATTTTATATTATTGCCATTTTTAAACTCTATTTCATCTAGTTTTTGGCTCTTGCCACAGTGTATAGACAGAGCTGCACATTTGTCAATTCCAAATTTAATTTGGATATCTTCACTAACTATTTGCACTGTGTTTAGCAGTGATTCTCTCTGTGGAACTTTTTGCATATAGTTTTAGGTCATCCATGTATAAGAGATGATGGATTTTTCCTGCTTATTCTGAAATATGGTAGCCCAATCCAGTTTTATTTAAGATGATTGACATGGGGATTAGTGAGATGTTGAACAGCAGTGGTGACAATGAATTCCCCTAAAATATTCCTCTTTTCATGCTAACTTCCCCAGTTTCTTCACCATGGGCCATTAAGACAGTTTTCCAGTTTTCTATGTTTTTCTTGAGGATCTTCTGAATGTTTTTACTAATCTCAAACATTTTTAGGCAGGTGTTAATCCAACTGTGTGGCAATGAGTCAAATGCCCTTTTATAGTCTATCCAGGGCATGTTAAGTTTTGTTTTTTGTCTTTTTGCATTCTTCAGTATAATTTTATCAATAAGCAGCTGATCTTTTGTTGCTCTTGACTTTTTAAAGTTCCCTTTCTGTTCAGTAGCGTATAGGGAGTTTTCAGTTAAGTAATTATATCTTGCCAGTACTCCTGTGAGGAGTTTGAACATCGTTGGAAGGCATGTAATTGGTTGACAATTACTGGGTTTATTGCCCTTTTGATGATCTTTTATTATCAGAAATGTGCAGCATGTTGTCATCCAATTTTCAGTTGTAGAATTTTGGAGTAAGTGATTAAATTGCACTTCTATACATTGATGGAGACTTGTTAAATGTTTTAACCAGAATCCATGCAGCTCATCTGGACCAGGTGCACTCCAATTTTTCACAGCCTTTACTTGCCTCTTAATCTTTTCAGTTGTTATTATAATATCATCCATTTGTTTTCCTTGAGTTTCATTACAAATGTCTTTAATCCATGAGGTGTCTTTGTTATGTCCGGTTGGGCTTTCCCAAATTTCTTTCCAAAATTTTAGAGCATCATCTTTACATGGGCCTAATTTCTTTTGCTCTGCATTTTCTCCTAGTGATGTATAGAACAATAATTGGTTATTTCGAAATTGCGTGTTTTCTCTATATTTTTTCAAGCGTCCATCATATATTTCGATTTTCATTGCTGTAGTTGTTACACACTGTTTTAATTCTTCCATAGTTTCAACTATTGTTTTCCTTTCTAGGTCATACTTATTGTTGTTGTTATAAAATACCAGACACAGTCAATCAAAATTATAAAAACATTGACTGGTATTATATAACAGATACATGTTTTAACCAAAAACCTAAGTATATGTTAAATATCATTGCAGTATGTGTGCTGTTCCTAATATTGCTGTTTTTTGTAGCTCTGATGGTGTTATTTCTGAGATCTGCAACTGCTTATAATATTGTGTGAAATTTCTTGATGTTGTTCCCAAAGCCGCGATCACTACGGGGACCACTGAGGTGTGTTTCATCCACAATGAGGTGTTTTGATTGCCAGATCTCTGTATTTTGTTAGTTTTTCCTATTCTTTATTTTCAACTCTGGCATCCCCTGGAATTGGCAATGTCAATGCCAGACTTTTCTTCATTCTATTACTACTATGTCTGGTGTGTTATGTTCAAGGTATTGATGATGATGACGGTACGACACTATTTTGTTATGAATTTCATGTGGGATCTTCCCCCTTCCTCCACACCAGAAGAATTTCATATAATACTGCGCAGTGGATTCCATTAGCACTTAGTGTCTCACCTCACTTCTCTTCCTGGAGCAGTAAGAGCAGTGTTAAAATTGGAAGAGACAGCTACTCTGTCCAAGGAGAATTTGCTCTAAGAAATGTGAAGCCTATTACAGTAATGATATGAAGGGGATGTGCTCAGGGTGGAGGGCAGAAGAGAGGCAGTTTCGGTGACTGACACTACCAGCAGATCGGAGAACAGGCAGGCAGGGGCATTTATTTTAAAAAAATGGGTTACTTGGCTCACTTGCATTAAATATATATATATTAGGGGGATCCAGTGTTTCAGGAAGGGGCTAATAATGGGGCTTCGGTCTGCAAAACTGAACAACTCTATTTTAGAAACAGGGGGAACATTGACCCACTCTGCCTGTGGCTAAGTTGTAGGTGCAGTTGTACACAGAAACAGAAGAAAGTCCTTCAATAAGTAGGCAGAAAAAAGCCAATTGCTCTTGGGTTGGAAATCAGGAAGTTCTTCTGCCTGCAATGTTCTTTTGGAAGTACTGATATGGTACAGTAGGTTAACATTAGTATTATATAGACAGAGAAGAAAATATCCTTGCTTGGTCTTTCATAAGATCAAGAGTAAGGTTTTGTTTTTAATATTTACGGTTTACATACATGGAAATGCAGGGAGGTTCACCTTAAGTTGAAAGAGCTGACCATGTCCTTCTGGAATGCCATCTTTGCAGAGGAAGAGGATCCAGAAATTGGGGTGCCTGAAGTAGGATTGACAGATGCCATTAGCTATCGGGTTTAACTGTTTCCTCCCTGGAATTATTACTTGCAAGGTTACATAGGCTGCCAGTATAGTTTAACAAGGAGTTATTGTTGGGCTGCCCCTACTGTTAGAAAGTAACAGTGCTCACTGGAAGGACAGATCCTGAAGCTGAGGCTCCAATACTTTGGCCATCTCATGAGAAGAGAAGACTCCCTGGAAAGGACCCTGATGTTGGGAAAGTGTGAAGGCAAGAGGAGAAGGGGACGTCAGAGGACGAGATGGTTGGACAGTGTCATCGAAGCTACCAACATGAATTTGACTCAACTCCGGGAGGCAGTGGAAGACAGGAGGGCCTGGCGTGCTCTGGTCCATGGGTTCACGAAGAGTTGGACACGACTTAACAACTAAACAACAAAGCAACCACCTTAGGCTAGGGGACAGCAGTGCCACCTCTGCCTACCACAGCAGTTCCTCCTGAACTCCTTAGATAGCTCTTTTGCTTGTAAGAGTGAACTACGTCTGCCACACTGCTTGTCCTGCATCCCATAAACTAGTCTTCAGACCTCAGCTATGATGGAAGACCATATCGCATAGCTGAACCTGCAGTCCAGTTGTTTTTTTGCATGGAATGCATACATAGCTTCTTGTCCTTTGCTTCAGGCAGTAACATTTCTTGCATCAGCCCTGACTTACTGTAACTTACAGTCATGTTTCTTAAAGTGTTGTTTCTTTTCTCATGTTGTGAACCACCCAGAGTGGCCTTGGTAGCCAGATGGGCGGTGTAGAAGTTGAATGAATGAATGAATGAATGAATGCATGAATGAATAAATAAATAAATAAATGTTCAGTTGGTATGGATACTCTAAAATGTATCCTCACATGGCACAGACTGGGAATATTTGCTTGGACACTATGGTTCTATGTGCACAAGATTTATCAAGACATAATGCCTCCTCAAACTCTCCTTTGCCGTGCATGTAGCTTGGGATCACCACAGTTCTGTAGATCCTACAGGCCAGTGTTCATACCCTGGCAACAGCAGCAGCACCTTTGTGTGTGTGTGTGTCTCCCCCCCCCCCCCCCAACCGGGGCATGGCTGGGGATGGGAGCAGCTCCTTTTACCACTAGCTTTCTTTCAGAGACATGCTCCCTTCAGTAAGGTAACACGTGCCTGGCCTGATGGAGATGTGGCACTGGGCAGTGTTGGCAGTCTCAAAGTTAAGAGTCATTTGGGCTCAATGTTTGTATGAGACATCTGTATTCTTCCAAACCAATGAAGAGCATAGGATCCAATAAAAACAAAAACACCAGAGACCTGTTTTTCATGAAAAGCCACAGAATGATTTTAGGAATATCTCAAATATCTGTAAGCTCTTCTACTAGTTGTGTGCAAATATGGGTACAAAGAATACATTTTATTTTAGCAGCTTTTTCTACCCAACTTTCACATTTCTGTTTGAAATGGTTAAACTAACTCAAAATGGGGAAGTTTTGAGGAAAACCTTCCATTTTGGTGCATAATAGAGTGTGAACCTTCTGAACCTTACAGTGGTACTCTTGCTGAGCTGTGGGGATTTCCACTCCCTGGTTGGGAAGCATCCTGTCTTCCTGTGCTCAGAATGGAAATGAGTCTCCAGAGTTCCCTTTAAAGCTTATTGTAGCACATCTGTTCTTACAGAACTCAAACATGCAGAAGGAATTTATACCAGTTAATCTCTGCTGCTGGGAAAAGCAGGTTGAGATGCAAAGTGAAGATAGCATGCCCTTAGATGCTGGCAAAGGTTTACATTAACTCTGAATGTTGCTCCTTCTGTTCTGTTTTAGAAGCCTGAGGTGGTTCCCATGAGTCACACTTGAGTCTGCAAGAGCACACAAAAGTCTGCCTGAGTAATAATACACAGGCCTTTCCCCACCAAATTGTGAACTGCCTGCCTACTGCCAGAGCACAGCATTTTGTGGCTGAAGTGCATGCCAGCTGTGTGTAAGAATAATTATGACAAGCCATTAACATGTTTCTTTTCGGATTAGCTGTGCAGTGTCCTTAAAACACATGATGAGAATCAGCATTTCTGCTAGTTTTGGAGACACTAAATCAGTGGTGGGGTGGGGGAGATCTCCCCCTCCCAGATTTGTGTATTGGTGAATAACTATGATATCCAGGGGTTTTAAGAATGAATGGGATGAAGAATTGGATTGCCCTATTTTGCCTAAACAATGGACTTCAATGTCCCTACCAGCTGTGTTCAGGGATTTTGAGCTATGATGTACTCAGTAAAGAGTAAATTTCCTCTCATATGTCTTTCAAAATATGGTCTGGGTATGTCCAGGGGCAGTGCCTTTTTGCAAGAGGTTAATGTTGATATTAATTTTGCATTCAAGCCATCTTTGACATATGCAGATGGGCATGTGCTTTTAAAATATCCACCTGCATCCTGGAAATAAACTGCTGGTCAGTGGGAATGGATTCTCTATGCCATTTCAGAGGCTACAACACTCACACTGCATCCCGAGAAAGATAAATGCCCACCTTGTGCTATTCAGTGCACTGATGAATTTACATTTGAACGTACAGCATATAGATGTCCAGTTTTCATGCAGATACATCTTTCTGGACATTTCATCACCTTTTTCCAAAGTCTCTCTCTCTCTCTCTCTCTCTCTCACACACACACACACACACACACAGACACACACACAGACACACAAATTATACTGTATTTTTAAACTGAATTTTAAAGGAATTTCTCTAATATGATTTTTCATAATTTTATAAAATGAAAAACAGTACTGTGAGAACCAGTCTTAAAGGATGCTTCAGATAGTCCTCTGGCTAAACAGGGTTGGAAATAAAGAAGCTGCATTTACATTGATATTTCAAGGTCAATATTCCAAATAGAAAGCTGCTCTCTAAAACCTCAGTCAGAGGCCTATTCCACTTGAGCTTCTTTTAATGAGAGATGCTAAATCTGAAGCGGACATTCCATTTGACCACTAACAACCAACCACTTTTGGGATTATTTTTGGAATGTCTCAACAATTTAAATATTAAAGCCTTTAACTTCTAGATTTTTTTTTTATGATGACATATCAGGCAGGTAATGCCCCAAATCCAATAAATTTTAGACATTCCTTAGGTGTAGTTCTCACTAACATGGTTCCTCTGAGAGAAAATAACCTCCACACAGAATGGCCCATTCAGCTGCCCTGGTTGCCTGACTGAAATATAAAACAAAACACATAATGAATGTAATGATTTATTAACATGCAAACAAAACAACCTTAATATTTTATTAAATATTTTATTTAATCCATTACCCTCCTCTTATTTTAGTGAGACAAGAATACAGATAAAAACATTCTGCCCTTCTTTATTTTTGGAGAGAGGAAGAAAGTGTGTCCACAAGCTTTTAAAAAGCCACCAGAAACGGACTGGTTGATTGGGTAGGAGGAATTGTGAATGACCTCCTCGCAACAGAGTAGGATCCCATCATGCTTAAAGGAAGCAATAGTAAGACCGTTGTTAAAAAAAAGCCCTCTTTGGACCCCACAATACTGAATAATACCAACCAGTATCTAATATCCCATTCTTGGGGAAGGTACTAGAGCTGGTTGTGGCCTCTCAGCTCCAGAGGTTCCTGGATGAGACAGAGTATCTAGAGTAGACCCATTTCAATCTGGCTTCAGGACTGGATATGGGACAGAGATGGCTTTGGTTGCCTTGGTAGGTGACCTATGCCAAGAACTGGATAGGGGATCTGTGTCCCTGTTGGTTCTGCTGGACCTCTCAGTGGCTTTCGATACTATCGACCACAGTATCCTCCTGACCCATCTCTCTGGAATGGGGCTTGGGGTACTGTTTTATGGTGGCTCCAGTCCTTCCTGGAGGAGAGAACTCAGAAGGTGGTGCTGGGGGATTCCTGTTCAAAACCTTGGCTGCTAACTTGTGGGGTCCTCAGTGTTCTGTTTTGTCTCCTATGTTATTTAACATCTACATGAAACCACTGGGAGAGATTATCTGGAGTGATGAGGTTCAGTATCACCAATATGCAGATGACACCCAACTCTACCTCTCCTTGCCACATAAATCCGAGGAAGCTGCTTCGGCTCTAGATCAGTGTTTGATATCAGTAATGGACTGGGTGAGGGTGAACAAACTGAAACTTAATCCAGACAAGACAGGTGCTCCTTGTCAGTCAAAAGGCAAATCAAGGAATAGGGATGCAGCTGGTACTGGATGGGATTAAATTCCCATTGAAAAAACAAGTGTGCAGCTTGGGGGTTCTCCTGGATTCATCCCTGAGCTTGGATGCCCAGGTCTCAGAGGTGGCCAGAAGTGCATTTGTACAATTAAAACTAGTGTGCCATCTACGTCCGTTTCTTGAGAGATCTGATCTGGACACTGTGACACACGCCTTAGTTATACTTCCTGGCTCGATTATTGTAATGTGCTCTATGTTGGGCTGGCGATGGAAAGTGTCAGGAAACGTCAATGGGTCCAAAAGGCAGCAGCCATACTGTTGACTGGGGATGGTTACAGGGATCATATGATCTCCCCATTACAGCAGCTCCACTATCAGTTACTGGGCACAATTTAAAGTGCTAGTTTTAACCTATAAAGCCTTAAATGGCCTGGATTGAAGCTATTGCAGACTGTGTCTCCCATTATGAGCCAGCTCAGGTGTTAAGATCATCAGGAGAGGTCTTTCCCTTGGTCCTGCCACCTTCACAGGTGTGTCTGATGGGGAAACAGGAGAGAGCCTTGTCTGTTTCTGCTCCCAGGCTTTGGAACTCCCTCCCACAGGAGGCCAGACTGGCCCCATCTTTGCTATCCTTCCGCAAGCAGGCAAAGACATAAGAACAGAAGAAGAGTCCTGCTTGATCAGGCCAAGGGCCCATCTAGTCCAACTTCCTGTATCTCACAGTGGCCCCACCAGATGCCTCTGGGAGCACATGAGACAACTAGATCTCCTGATACCACTCCCCTACATCTGGCATTTTGAAGTACCTTCCCTTTAAGCCTGGAGATTATACATCCCCATCATGGCTTGTAACCTGCGATGGACTTTTCCTCCAAAAATCTGTCCAATCCCCTTTTAAATGCATCTAGGCCAGATGCCATCACCACATCCTGTAGCAAGGAGTTCCACAGACTAACAACATGCTGGGTAAATAAATATTTTATTTTGTCTGTTCTCACTCAATTTGAGTGGATATCTCCTAGTTCTGGCATTGCGTGAGAGGGAAAAGAGACAAACTCTCTCGGAGTAAGATTGCCCTGACAATCTTCCTTATATCTCCCTTGAAGGGACAATATTCAGTCTTGCGTATAAAAAAGGCTCTGCAATAACATGGAATAGTTGGATGGAAAAAATATGACGGAACTGTTTTAGGAACAGAGATACCAAAGCAGGAAGGAGAATGTACTTGTCAAGCTCTCATTTGAGTACTAGCCAGATGTATTTGGTGAATCTGCTTCTTTATGTTATATCTTTTGCCCATGTTCCTAATTAATTATTGTGATAAGCCCAAGACTTCTAGCTTGCTAATTCTTCCAAGAGGATCGAAAAGGATCTTCTCATAGCAAGACAAGAAAAGAGCTCTCAAAAAAGATGACTTTCAGCCTTAAATCAAAGGCCTGTTTCCATGCCCTCACCTCAATAGAAAGCTGGGCAAACAGCCTGTACAACACCATGGAATGTTCATTAGCCTTCTTAAAAAGGAGGAGAGGGGGTGGTCTATTTTCTCCAATACCCCAGATATCCATCTTGCAATGTCACATAAAATCACTGGAATTACTTCCAAACAAATTTATTTTATTTTAAAAGCTAATAAAGCTTCTGGAACATAATGGCCTCCTTTTGTATTGTAGAATTTAACACTGAAATCTCCATTACGTCATATCTCTTGCAATTTGTTTTTCAAAATGTTCATCAGCAACTTCGCCTTGATTGGGTGGTGGGTAGTAAACTCCATCTATCACATGCCTTTTATTTTTTTGTCCCAATTGTATTAATCCAGATGTTCTTGATGGGACAACTGAGTTCCTCCTCCTGTATTTGGTATGTTTGTTTGGGGCATGAGAGAGGAGGGCCTTTTCTGTGGCTGCTCCCAGACTCCGGGGCTTCCTACCTCATTGCATTGAATGTATTTTGGTGTTGCTTATGTTTTTTGGTTTTGTATTCATTGATCCTTTTAGTATTGCATATTCATTATTACTCATTTAAATACTGTCTTTTGATTCTTGTAAGCCGCCTTGTGTCATTTTTAAGGAAAAACATGGGTTTAAAATATTTAAAATAAATAAATACAGGAATTTTTTTTAACATACAATGTGATTCCACCTCCATTTCTATTCTTTCTGTCCTTTTTAAACAATTTATATCATTCAATTGCTGTATTCCAGTTATGGAAGTAATTCCACCAAGGTTCAGTTATCCCAATCAGGACATATTTGTCCTCCTGAACTAAGATTTCTAGTTCTTCTTCTTTGTTTTCCATACTCCTGGCATTTGTATATAGACAGTGGAGACTGCTTTCCTTTATACATTTTTATGACAATTATTACTGGGCGCCATTTTATTGTTCTGCTTCTTTTATTGTGCATAAGTCTTCATCTGTCTTTACCTTCAAGTTTGTGTTTCCCCACCTCTTCCAATTCAGTTTAAAGTTCTCCTGATGAAGTTCTTCATGCTGTAGCCAAACACATTCTTCCTAACCCATCACTTGCCAGAAATCCATGTTCCAGGAAGCATAGCCCATGGTTTCAATGTCCAAATCGTTCACATTGGCACCACCTTCATAGCCAGTCTTCCACCTGGAGTTTTTTCCTTCCTCTTTCTATTCCTCTTCTTTGTACTGATAAGATGGACAAGAAGAATACCTGGGCCCCAAAGTTCTTGAATTTCCTTCCCAAAGCTTCAAAGTCCAATGTGATTTCTTCATAGTACCTCTTGGTTGTGTCATCTGTGCTAATGTGGATGAGAAGAAAGGGATATGCTTCTGTGTGTTTTATGAGTGATGGCTTTCCTTCTGTCACATATGTAATGTTTAATTGTTGTAAGCTGCCTTGGTTCCTTTTAAGAAGAAAGTGGGGTAAAAATATTTTAAATAAATAAATAAATAAATAAATAAATAAATAAATAAATAAATAATGTGACTTCCAGGGAGGCAGCATACATGGAGGGTCCATGGATCTTTTTGGCATATTTCACTTTCAGTCCCACACAGTAGGGAGTGTCCTACTACAGTTAGTCTCTTCTTCTTTTTGTAGGGTGTGGGTTCAGTATCTCCATTTGGCTGAGCTTCAGCCTCTCTCATGTTCTCCTGCAGGGTCTCCTCTGCATGTCACCTTCCTCTTAAACTGAACACAGGGTGCTTCTGAATAGACTATTTCTTGTGTTACTCCAGGTCACTTACTGTTGTTAATATAAATCACTCACCTCTCTACCTTTGACTCCTTGTTCTCTTCTTTTGTCTCTTCCTCTACTAGACCCTTTCTTTAATACCCTCCCCTATCAAACTCCTGTTTGCTCACCTTTGTTGTTCACTTCCGGGGATCTGTCTCAGTTTTATTCCTCTGCTGTGCTTTGTTAGGAGTCACTGTTTAATTTGCCAATATTGGGAAGTGGCTTTCTTCACAATTTAACTAGCAAATTAAAAGAGGAAGACTCACTTTGGTTCATTTCCAGTGATCACATGTGATGGAAATGGATCAAACTGAAGTGATCCTACCCCATCTAGAAAAGTAGGAGCCCCTGACAGGGGCCAGAAAGGTATTAATAAGAATGCTCTGGGGGCTGGCTAACTCACTCCAGCAAAGACATTGTTTGATCACAATCTTTAGGATTGAACCAGTCTGTCCCTGCAGCAGACCAAACAGTGGGCTAAATGCCCATGTTGTCTTCATCTGTTTGTGACTGTGGGAAGGACAACTCCCTCTCTAGTGTGGGCTTTGACTGGATAGGTCAAAATAGTTTTACAGACTATTTTCTACCACCAACACCCATTTTTTAAATGCATGCAGCTTGCCTTTATTTTCATAATGCCCCCCCCTTTTTTTTTTGCTGTGGGTGTCTGGATATGTTCCAGAGTAAATTTTCCCATTTGTAGGTTTTTCCCTCAGCCCAGGAACATGTAAATAAATAAGAATATCTGCCTGAGAGCAAATTGGTTCAGGCCACCTCCAAATCAGTTCAGGCAGGTCAGATTTGATTTGATTTGATTTCCTGATTTGAATGCCACATATTTCGAGACAAGTCAGATCTGATGGTATTTGCACTCCGCACATCTACTGCCATTTTAAATAGCATATTAATAGCAATGAGGGGTTCCCCCAATTTCTAACATTTATCTTTTAAGCTTTGACTGTTGCACATGGTTGGCACACCCAGGCACCTCTGTATTAGACAACACAGTGTGGTTTAATCCACAAAAACGTGTGTCACAATAAATCTGTTCATCTTCTTTCTGTTAGTTTTTCAGAAGGCCAACAGAAGACCACAGAAATGTTGTTTTTGTTATAATTCAGTTTGTTTAAAACTATGTCTCTGTTCTCCGCACAAATTAAAATAATCTATCCTTCAAGATAGCATCTGAATTAAAACAATAAAAAGTATTCTATGTAGGAGTGGGGGGGAAGGATATTACTGTAATTGCAGATCTGTACAAAGGTATAAATTAAAATTTATTGGGTGATAAACTGGAGCTAAAGTGGTTTTGTTCAGTCTTGGCTGTGGATGAAACCTGGGTTGTTGTTGGATTTTTTGCTTGTGCTGTTGCTGACCTAGAACTCGCAAAGAATAAAATTAAGGAGAAATATATAAGTTTTTAGAAACAGCTGAAATTGTTTGTTTGGAAACAGAAGCTGGTTCTTTATCCTGGGCTTAGTCATCTAAACTCTAATGCAATTTTTGTATACCCCTTTACAATATTTGTAAGCTGGTGAAATACATAAAGTATATTATTTTTAAAGGGCACAGAATGTTACATATTGCAATATCATTACTTTAACCTCTTGTCTTTTGCTCTTCCTAGGCTCATAACTAGGATCAGTAATGAAGAGAAGTGATGCCATTAAGTTTTTAAGGGCTCAGCCCTGTACCCAATTATGAATGGGTATAAGCCCCACTGAGAGAGTCAGTGCAGTGTAGTGGATAGAGTGACAGACTAAGTATGACTCAAGAGACCTTGGTTCAAATCTTGAGCCAGCCATGGGAATTCATCCAGGGAGTGGCAATGGTAAAACCATTCCTTAAATATCTCACGTACCTTGTAAACTATGTTCAAGTCATATGCAACCTGATGGCACATGACCTAACATGTCCTATTGAATTCAGTGCAAATTAGACATGTATGGATGCTACATAACTTGCTTAGATACCTTGAATGGGATATCACTGGCCAGTCTACAGTTGCATCGTCATATGGTGTTGACCTTGTCACTCTGTATCTCCACTGATACTCCAACATATGCTACAAAGGGCTGTGACCTCCTTTTTCTCACCAGCTCCAGTTCCTGGTTACTACTGCAACTAAACTGCAGCTGGTAACAAAACGGTCACACCCTTTGTAGCATCTTGCAGTCTCACTATTCAGAATGCAAAATGCTTCCCTGAGATACATACGTAGTCCCATAGGCCTACCTATGCTTATGGCTTGTGGTTGTTACCAGAGCAATTTATTTGCTTGAAATTTGCAGGTCCTGGAGATTGTTCCCAGATGCTTCCAGGCAGGGTTTGCTATAGCCATAGAGCAACAAGATTCTGTGAATGGTGAGATCAGAAGGATCCCTTCTGCCACCATTTCAGAGAGCCACTTAATCTTGGTCTCTCTTTGTCTGATGGCTGATTCAATTTGTTCAGTTTTGCTCGGTTTATTTTATGATCTCACTGTCATTTTGTTGTATCTGTTGTTTATCTGTTAACTGCCCAGAATTAATGGGATGGTATATAAAGCAATGAAATAAATTTTAAAAAAAATCCTTACCTGGCTGCAGCAAATGCCACCGTCTGGCCAGGAAGGCTCTTCTGTGTGGTCGTGAGATCCGTTCCACTGTGGAATGGAAGCTACTTTTTTTTTGGCCTGCTGGTCCTATGCCCCAAAAGATATTTCTTCTCATGGATGAGGTTCAGGATTCTTGTTCTTATCTCTTCAGCATCTCACACTTTAATTAAACTCCAGAGGAAGATGCCCTATGGAAACTCCGCCCACATGGCTTTTTCAGATCACTGAGTGTGGATAGCCAGGAATCCTGCAGAGTGATGAAGAGACAAGAATAGGAATAAATAGTAATTGTGTGCTGTCAAGTTAATTCTGACTTATGGCAACTCTTTTCAGGGTCTTCTAAGTAGAGAGTACTTAGAAGTGGTTTACCATTCCCTTCTTCTGGGGTGCTCTGGGACTCTGCCTCTTTCCCAAGGTTACACAAATTGGCTCTACTCCTGGGAGGAACAGTGAGGAACTGAACTCCCAAGGAAGGGTGGGGGAAAACATATGTAACTCTCTTGTCCACCTTGTGATGTTATGGTAAGTTCAAAAATATAACCAAAAGAAAAAAAAAGCAAAAGTCTGGAGGATGAGGCAAAAAAAGGAGGAAAGGAAAGGAAAGGAAAGATTCCCTTACTATGTGACCAGACATTTAGGAAGCACCTAAGAAAAGCTTCAAAATAATATACATTTCACATATGGAAAGGCCCACAGTGTTATGTGATAAATCAAAAACCAAGTGGACCACTTTGTTATTATATATACAAAACCCAGGTTCTCAAATTCCTTCTGGGGAGAAGAAATGTGGTGCTAATTTGTATATGTGAACTGAAGGAACAAAGAGTTGATGAGGACTGAAGTTCAGTTTCATACAAGTGTTCAGAAGGCAAAGTAAGCTGGGGAGCTGGAGCTCCACACTTCATAGTGGAAGCAATGACATTCTTACCTGACTGGTGGGTCTCAAATTTGCAACCCTGCAGTCCTGCTTCCATTTATATTCATCACTGTGACAGAGCAAAGTTATAGAGGATGAGGAAAAACACTTCCTCCCTGGTGGACATTGGACAGTCTGTAATTTTATCAGCATATTATAACCTGCATCAGAATGCCAATATCATTAGTGCTTCAATGGGGAACACTCATCTCAGTCCTGTGGCCACAAAAAGTAGTGAAAGCAGAACTAAAGGAAAAGAAACCAATTAAGTAAAATGTGCCTTTGAGCTTAGTGTCTTGTTGTTAGCCTGCCTATGTTGCAGAAATGGATACTTTGTGGCTTCTTCTCCTCAGGCTTAGAATTATAATGACCCAGAGAGTGAGCAAGAAAATGAGCAAACACATTTGGAAAACAGGAATTGTTTGTCCATACAAGGCTGAGGCTATAATTTGGGCGAGGGGATCCTGACAGGGACACATGCTGAGTGAAACAAGTCTGAAATCTGAACCGCCAATTGCAGATGTGCCAAAGCTTCTAGTTTAGTCTCCTAGTCAATTCTGACTTTCGTGATGAAAATACTCTCTTTGGTTTGTGGCCATGCACTGTGTATATGAGGCCACATGGATCTGAGTGTTGCAGTGCTTATAATTATGATGTGCCTGGGAATGATTTAGCCACTAGCAATGTGCAATTAGTAGGCTGACATGCAATAAACTAGACGTTAATGGAAATGTTAGGTTTTCTTATACTAGCTTTTGAAAAAAAATAGCCAGGGTGTCGGAGCTGATATTTGTAAATTGCATTTCATAAGGGGAAACAGAAATATTTGTCCATGATGTTAAAAATTGTAACATTAAGGAGGCCAAAAGAATGACTACTAGGAACTGGGCTTTTTTGGTTATGGCTCATGCCTCTGGAACAAAGAGAGGTTTGCCAGGCACCTATCCTCTCCCTTTTTAAGAAATTAGTTAAAACAGAATTATTTAAAGCTGCTTTTTATTACTGCTTGCTACCTGAGATGTTCAAAGTTGTTTTAATTTGTTTATTCATTTAAGATAGGTTTAGTTAGTTAGAGTGGTTTTATAACTGCTGGATAGCTCAGTGGTTTAGGTATTTGGCTATAGAGCCAGAGGCTGGGAGTTCAGTTCCCCACTATGCCTCCTTGACAGGAGCTGGACTTATCAGTGGTGTTCAGTTATTCTGGGAGCAAAACATGGCAAAAAGAAACCAGTATTTATTCTTCAGGCAGTGCCTTGGGCCTCTTGGCTTCTTGAGTTTAATGGCTTAGTGAAGGTAGAAGGGAGGTCAGGCTGGTTAAATATTTAAGGAATGCCATCTATCCATAACTGAGAAGACAGTGCTTGGTCTTCTACATTCCTGTTAATGGATTACCTTTCCAAGGCATTATCAAGAGCAAAGGATGTTGAAAACAGGACACCACTCCTGCAATATTTACTTAAGCCAGAAAGGGTCATTGTAGAGGGCATCCTCTCAACTGAATATACATTGTTTTTTATCAAGAAGGTATTCCAAGCAGAAAGAGGTGGGTTAACATTGAGAAGCAACAGAAAGTAATGACTGGAGAAGCATGCATTCAGCCATACTAGCTGAGCATGTTATCAAGGAATATATGATGAGAGCAACAAAGAGCATACAAGCACATGTTTTGTTGCTAAATCAGAAAAATCCAAGTAGCCATGTAGCCCATGTGCACAAACAAAAGTCTTGGTTGACTAATACTCTTACTGGATCACTAAAACATTATAGACAAGGCAATCTTTTAAGTAATTCAAAGTGCTTCTTCACCAGACAAAGACATTATAATATTTGGAGGACTGGGAAAGAAGTAAAAAGGCTCCCCAGCAGTGGCACCTGGTGAGCACTGTGGTCAGTAGGACAAAAGGCACAGCAATCAATGGTAGCCAAAGACTGAGGCAGAGGTAACAGGCAGAGTTAAGGATGTACATCAATATTAAGTTGCATGACCACACACAGACAGACAGACACAATCTCTCTTTCTCTCTCTTGAATACATGTGCACATATGGAAGAAAGCATTCACATGTACACTGGAGAAAAAGAGGCAGATTAAGCGTGGGATGGCTGGGGTAGCATAAGGTGGTGTTGCTCAGTTTGACCTAATGGACCAGGCTCTGTTGCCCAAATGTCCAGAACATCTGGGCAGATGTAGAAGCCATGGTGTCTGCTTTCAAGTGCAATGGCATCTACATCTAGCCAGCTTTCTTTCTTTCTTTCTTTCTTTCTTTCTTTCTTTCTTTCTTTCTTTCTTTCTTTCTTTCTTTCTTTCTTTCTTTCTTTCTTTCTTTCTTTCTTTCTTTCTTGGTCTTTCCCCCAAATTTTATACCACCTGCACCCAATGAAGAATTCTGGAGGACTCAAAAGCTCATCTTATTTATAACTCTTTAATGATTCCATCATTTTAAAACCTAGATTTTTGTCTAATTGCTGAGTAATTAAAATCAACCTCCTGGATCTAATTCTAAAATCCTTGTGAAACTAAGATCAAATTCAATATTACCAGCCATCTGGCCTCCCACTTCCTAGATCAAAATTGTTGTAAGAATTGGTCTCTGTAACGATCAGGAAGAGAGAGCTGCCTAGCAAAAATCTGCTAACTTTCCTTTCCAGAAATGGCTGCCAAGTGTGAATAGGACAGCCATTAAATTTCTGCTATGGGGGTGGGGGAGAGGGGGAGAGAGAAAGAGAGAAAGAGAAAGTGAGAGAACTTTGTAAGTTGGAGGATTCATTGCTAATTTTCCTAGTCCACAGACCCTGGTGGCAATGAAGTCATGATCTGAGCCATCTTAAACCTTCAGAATCCCTGCTAGGTCATAGATACTGTGAGTGGGTGGGGCACAGGCCTGCAGTTAGGGTCAACCTCAGCATCTTCCTTGCCACTGCAGGGTCCCAGCTGAAGGTCAATGGAAAGCTCTTTCCTTTCCCAGGCCACTACCCAAAAGGCTTCTCACTTTTCCCAGACATTGGGTCAAAGTGTTCAAGAAGATAACAGGATGAAAAGGTGGGAAAATTCCTGCATAAGGAGCTTCCTGCCTAATTGAGGCTAGAAAAGAGGAAGCAACTGGAGGACAAGAGAAGCCTGCAAGGAAGACTGAGAAAGAACAAGGACAACAGTGGAGATAGAGAGTTCACTGGAGACAAAAGAAGAGGAGAGTGAGATCAAGAAGTAGGCTGAGTGGACAACTGGGGTTGATAGCTTACCAGTCTACACCTACTTTACTGGACTCTTTCAGACTGGTGAGACTTCCCCAACCAACCCTAGTGCTCCCCAAGGCTCCCCAATGGTCAAGCTTTTTGGTTCATGGCAGAAAGACATAGGCCTACGTGGGTGGATGGGATGTATTGTCAACAGCTCCTGGCAAGACCCCAACTGCAAAAGTAACATCAACCTCAACTCCAGTGAGAAGGTAAAGATGTCACAAACAATTAAAGAGATTGTAACAGATGGCCCAGGGCTTGAAAGAAGGAAAGACCATACTGTAAGCCTTTCTCTGTGTGTTCAAGAATTAGTGTCACCAAGAGTGAAGTGGAACCACCCATAGGGGGCTAAGGAACTGCAAGGAGAAGGGTGGAGAGAAGTGTCATGGATCTAATGACCCTCCTGTAGAGAGTTCTACAATAAAGGTTTCCTTGGTTGCAAAACAGTTGGACTTTCTTTATAACTACCAGCATGCCTAGTGGGTTCCCATCCTTTTGCCTACAGACAGGCTGAGCACCCTCACAGATACTTTGGATCAAACTAGATGGCAAGTTTACCATATTGTTAGAAGAGGGCTTCACAGCACACAGTTTTCATTACTTCCATATCTTGCTTTCAGTGTGCTTTGTTTTATGATTGGTCGCAAATTGGCTTAATTTGACCCATTTGATTCCTGAAGAAATCCCATTGTTGGAGGGAAAATGGGTTAACTGTAGGGAATATGCTTTTGAGGGAGGAAAGCTGCCTTTTCCTGCAATTGTCTTTCCTAACCAAGGCTACGATGTACAGCATTCTGTGACATGCTAGTGCCTTAGACTACATGCAATGTCCCTAAACAGAGATCCACTATTTAGCCTTGTACTTTTATAGTTCGTATTTTTATCACACATATGCTGATCTTTATCCCTTCCACATTAAAAAAACACAAAAACCCAGGGGAAAAACATGGTACAGATTCAGTTATTCCCCCCCTCATGTGTGTGCGTGTGCGCGCGCGTGTGCGTGCGTGTATGTGTGTGTGTGGGTACATGCACGTGCACACGTGCTGGAGTGTCTACTGCTCCATCTACATTTCATCTGGCATCACTCACCACACTTTGTCAAAAGGGTACAAGGGCCTCATGGGCTAGGTGTTAGAGAAATACATACATCATTAAGAGATCAATCCGTCAACAAAGCAGATGGGAACAGGAGCAATCTCCACCACATTGAATGGGACGTGTAACTCCAAGCACAACTGTTAGGGGTTTGTCTTGGTTTCTCTGCTCAGCTTTGATCAAAATAAGCATTACATCAATATGCCTAAATAACCTTTGCCCAAACCAAGGAAGATGACCTCATTACATTAAACATTTCAGGAAGATCAGGATATCTGATCTAAAACTAAATCCTCTGTACTAGCAGTCAGTTACTGATAAGTTTAAACGTTGTGTTTTCTGTTGTTAAGGCAGGCTTCATCCTTGCCACTGTGAAACTTTAAACTTTGTGTTTTTATTACTCCAGCAAGCTTCATCCAGCCACTGTGAAAAATACGTTACCAATACCAAGTCTACATGTTTGACTGTACCTGCTTATCATTTTTTTAAGCTAAGTCAATAAATCCCCACCGTTGATGCAGTTGTTTCTTGGCTGGGATTCAAGTGTGTCCCGTAAGTGTAGTCAAATCTCCACATTAATTGTTCTGAGTTGTCACCAGAGGTAATTGTGTTGCCAAATGTACCTACCAAATGACTCCTTCAGAAACTGCATAATCCTAGACCAGGGGCTCCTGTTCTAGTCTCAGGAAGGCAAAGAGAAGCCTTAAGTTACAAGGCTCTGAAACCTCATCTGTCTAAGCATTGTGTTTCATTATAGCTGAATATAGGGAATAGTACTACATACCGATGTCTTTAATTAACTTTTATTTGTTAAGCCTCCTGGAACATCAAGCAACTGCAGACTTTTAAGGAATAATACAACTTAACCAAATTAGACAAGGGTATCTTTTGACAAGACAATGAAGTCCTTAAGTACTCCTACTAGTTTCTACTCCAGACTGAAAGGTGGTACACGACATCACCTTTGCATAAACCTTTACATCATGCTAGCCCCCTTGGAGGTTGCAACACCAATGAAAACTCTGGCTAGGAAAGGATTCTGTTTAAATGTAAGAAGGAATTGGTCTAACAGCAGGAGTCCATACCAAGATGGAAATAGTCACAGGGTCTGTCTATCCTCCAGCACCTGTTAATCCCTCTAAATAGTTCTAATTTGCAATCTGGTGACATTCTAGCTATTGCTTTCTTGTAGCTATCTGGAAGTTGAGTTATGGCAACTGGACTTCTTTCTTTCGCTACTCATCCAAGTAGCTTCTTCAGTCTGAAGAGAGTTGGTAGGAGATCCCTGATATATCCTCCACATTTGTATCACTTCCCCCTGGTCTGAATAGTCTCTCAGATGGACAAATGTCTGGAGGGTGAGTGAAAATCCCACTTCTGCAGTCCTTCTCCACCCATTGTCATGGGTTGTTAACAGTCGTTAACAGTGGTTTTTCTGATGGATGTGGTCCTGATCTTTCTGGGGATGGATGAAAAGGCAGCCTGATAGATAGAAGACAGATTGTATTTAAGGCCTTCACCCCTGTTGAGTGAGGGATTTTCTGTATGCACATGTATGGCCTCTCTGACCCCTCTCTCTAACCACCTATCTCTAACCACCTATCTTCTCAGTCCAAAATGAGTACATCTTGGTCATCCAATGAGTGTCCTTTGTCCTTCAAATGAAGGAACACTGCTGATTGTGGTCCTGAGTCGCTGCCCCTCCTGTGCTGGGCCATTCTCCTGTTTAGTGGCCATTTGGTTTCTCCAGTGTAGAGCTCCGACCACTCCTCTTTGCATTGGACCACATATACTATATTGCTCCTGATGTGTTTTGGTGTCTGGTCTTTTGGGTGGATGCTTAGTGTGTTTGTGGGTTTGAGGTCCACAGGTATGTGGTGTTTACCAAAAACTCTTTTGAGCTTTTCAGACACACCCGCCATGTAAGGTGAGAACCCATCTTAAACCTGGAATCCATTATGGAGCAGGTTTATTTCTTATAGTGATTCATTCTATTTCTCCTTCTCCTTTGCATCAATCCTTTGATCTATTTGCATCCAGAAACTGCTCTGAGGGCAAAATAAAACAAAAAGCCAGTTCATCACTTTTTGGTTATGTTTTTCAGATTTGAGGGACCTAACCCAGATTGGGACAACAGCATGGGGCTTTTGGCTTAAAGTCCCTAGCTCCTTGCTAGGGTCCCTGTCTGGACTGATAAAAAGGAGTGTGACACATGAAAAGTTATACTACAGGGTGGTGGTTTTTTTTTTTTTTTTTTTGAAGGCATCATACTCTGTCTTTCTCCTTCATGCCAATGTGGCTATGTATAGAATTTGTTGCTAAACTCATTCCCCACCCCTTTCTGCCTACTCAAGACATGTCAGATTATTAGGATTATTATTATTTTGCTTTTCTGCATCAATACCAAAGGTGATGTGCTTAGAACTCCAATCAAACCTAACAGTTACTGTCAAAAACATCTTTGTTAAAAGAGAAACAGCAGAAAACATATCATGAATCCAATACACACCTGTCCTTATAATAACTCTATCAACTGGCTTGTGAGTCTCAGAGAGCGCACCTTATTTGTCAGTCACTTCCCATGAAGGTCGGTATACACACTGACAATGACTAGGGAGGCCAATGAACGCTACCCTGGAATAATGTCAAATAGGTGACTCAGAATAAACAGGAGAAATTATATATATACTGTACAGAATAAACAGGAGAAATTATATATATACTGAAATTATATATATACTGTACCTTTAACAGATTATTGAAATATCCTCCTTGTTGTAACTGACTGAATTGCTTTCTCTGTCTTTCTGTTTTTCAGCCCACTCATACATGTTGTAGACAAACACAGTTTATAATATTTTGTCCTGTAGAGATGGTTGCAAGTGTAGAGTGTAGTGCTTGCAGTAATGGGATGGTATATAAACTGAATGAATGAATGAATGAATGAATGAATTGCAACCCAGTGTGGTGGAGTGGATAGATTGACCAACTAGGACTCTGGAAACAAGGATTTGAATCCCCACATGGCCAAGGAAACTCACTGATGGAATGGAACTAGTAAAACCACTTTTTAAATATCTCACTTACCTTGAAAGCTGTATTAGGGTTGCTTTAAGTTGCTTTTGACTTGATGGCATATAACTCAGAGATGAATGCAGTCATTTTTCTGCTTTGTCTTCTTCCCTATTGGATAGTAAGCATTTCATATTCATGGACTGAGCCATAATCAATTAACTAAAGTCTTTCCTATGCCTGTTTCTTTTCATGAATCCATAAAGAGGCCTTCTGTTCTTATATGGATCTCCTTGGCATTTTATAATGCCTAGTGACACTGTCCAAGTATTTTTGCTGCATAAAGTTGAGACAGGATTTTTTAAAAAATGAAAAAAAATATTTAAACAAATTGCCCCCAACTAGACAGACCAATCATATTTTTCACTTTCACCAAATAATATATAACATCTGGCTTTGCATATTCATGTCTCAAAGCTGGAAGACGAGACTCATGACTCACATTTATTACACTTTGTAGAATGGGAGATTTCTCTTATCCTGATAAGTGGCAGTAAGTGGAACTGTGGGGGAAAGTGACTGTCTCCCATTGTGTTCTCATTGATGATGAAGTCACCTAATGAATCAATAAAGTCAATTCTGCCTTTGGAAGTCTTTGATCTTGTATGGAATTGACATGGAATCAGTCTTTCTGATAGGTGAAGAAGTACAGCTGTTGTTCTATCTTCTCTTTTTTTAATGGAGCAAAGGCTTGGACCATCTATCGATGCCAAGCAAGAAAGCTTAGTCATTTTCATCTTATAAATCTTCAGAAAATTCTCAACATTAGACGGCAGAATAAAGTCCCTGACACTGAAGTCTTGGAGCAAACACAGATGACAAACATTTTTACAAACTTGAAACAATGACAACTTTGGTGGGTTGGCTATGGGTTGTTCAGGATATCAGACTACCATCTCCCAAAATGTGTTTTCTGTGGAGAGCTTGTAGCAAGTGCTTGACTGAAAGGTGGACAAAATAAATGATTCCATGATACACTGAAGATATTCTAATATCTCCCCTCCAGGAAGGACCAGAGTCATTGTAGAAAAGTGCCTCCAAGTCCCATGTCAGAGAAGGAAACCGTGGATTATGGTACTGAAAGACGTGCCCCTGTCCAGTTCCTGGCATATGTCATCCACCAAGGTGACCATTTTATTCTCCATGCATGTTCACTCCCAGGTATTGCTGACTGTATTATATGTAGTTATTGTATAGTGACAATAGCTGTGTCAGTCAAGCTGTACAATAGATGCAGCCACACTGATCCTTATGGGGACTGCCAACTCAGCAATGCCCATTCCCCAAAATTTCAAGGCAAAATCTGAGACCAGGTGGGTGTGGCAGTAAATTTCTTGTTACATCACAGTGGTGTGCCCTTGTGATCATAGAATCATAGAATAATAGAGTTGGGAAGGGCCTATAAGGCCATCGAGTCCATTGTCAAGAGGCAGGGCAGTTTGTTGGGAACAGAGATGGAACTGCTTCTGGACCAGCTAACTGTGGAAATGAACCTGAAGGGGTTCAATGTGAAGAAACTCAAAATCCAGGTAAAACTCTAAAGTTAAGATTCTTCTCCCTGTCAAGAAATTGCAGCCATCTGTATTTGTGTAAATACTTCAAACTCTGTGTGAGTACAGGGAAGTGTACAACAGAAGACAGGGCAGCTGTACTGAACCCAAAGAAAAGGTAGCATATTGTGTGAAATGACCCAGAAAGGCTGTGAAGTAAAATTGCTGGTTTAGCCCCTTGTTATTCCTCTGATACTATAGCATAGCAGATCAGAATTCCAACTTTATACAAAATCTCTGATAGTAGAATATCCATGGCAATAGCAATTTTCATGCCAAGTGATACAGACAACAAGAATGCTATGAGCCTGTGCAAGATGGGATTATATTCCTCCTGAAAATACAGGCTCACAGCTGGGGTGTGCTCCTGGATTTGTCCCTGAGCCTGGACACCCAGATCTTAGTGATGGTCTAGAGTGCATTTGCACAGTTAAAACTAGTGTGCCAGCTGTGCCCATTCCTGGAGATGTCTGATCTGGCCACAGTGACACATTAGCTACATCCCATTTGGATTCCTGTAGCACATTCTAGGTGCCACTGCTGGCCAGCTCATTTCCAGGCGCAATTCAGTGTTCTGGTTTTGACCTATAAAGCCCCAAAGGACTTGGGCCCAAGCTATCTTAAAGACCTCACCTCTTTTTATGAGTCTTCCTGGATTTTTTAAATCATAAGGAGAGGCTTTTCTCTCAGCCCTGTCACCCTCCCGCAGTTGATCCCAAGATGGGGACTCCCTCCCAGGCTGGCCCCCTCTTTGCTGTCCTTCTGCAGGTCTTTGCCTTTAGGTAGGCTTCTTCTCAGTAACTGGCTGCCTAAGCAGTGGGCTGCCGTTGTTCCCCCACCCTTCCAGTTATTATATTGTTTGTTTTAATATTAGAAGCTGCATTGAATGCTTTATTATAACAAACAAACAAACAAACAAACAATGTTTTGATAGGCAAGACTTGTTCTAGAGAAGATGAATAATAGTAGGGCACAGCACCTAGAGAAAGTGAGTGAAAGTAGATCATAGGTATGGAGATTTTGCATAAGCCTCTTGTGTAAGCTCGCATGCATACTGCTTTTTAAAAAGCATACTGCTAGTGAGTCATTGGTGCCATTAGTATCAGTAATTTACTCTATATAGACCACAGCTGAAAATACTAGTAATTATAACTATTGTGACACTGGGCAGAAATTTTCCAGGAGCAAAGCTACTCTTGGACCTTTAAAGGTAATTAGACAGCAATAGAGCAACCAGCAGGCCCTGAGTGGCTGGACTCTGTTTCCACAGCTGTAGAGAACTTAGGGCGTTTGCAGCAGCAGAAGGCTCCTCTGCAAGTGGTCTTTGTTGTTATAAGCTGCTTTTCATTTACAGTATGGTGATCCTGTGGAATAGTGATCTCCAAAAGGTCCTGTTATTAACATCTCAAGTTCTTTCTTTTTCTTTTCATGCTGCCTTCCACATTTCCCAGCATTACTGCCTTTTCCAGTGAGTTTTGCCTTGTTTTGACATGCCCAAAATACAACAGTCTCAGTTTAGTCATGTTAACTTCTAGAGAGTCTTCAGGCTCTCATTGATCTAGCACTGGCCTGCTTGTCTTTCTGGCTGTCCATGGTATCTGTAAAGCTCTCCTCAAACACTATATTTTGAATTAATCTAATTTTTTAAAGCCACTTTCCTTACTGTCCAGCTTTCACATATTCCCATAGTAAACAGTAATACTGTGGTATGGATGATCTTGGTCTTGGTCTGCAGTGACACCTCTTTACTTCCTCATTCCTTTGCAGTTGACCATTCAAGGTACAGTTTTCTGTTTCTTTGACTGCAGTCTCCATTTGGACTGATGGTTGAACTAAGGTCTAGAAAACCTCTAGCTGTTAGGGTTTCTTCATTGTCAACATTAAAGTTATGTAAATCATCTCTAATCATTAGTTTTGCTTTCCTGATTGTACACTTACGAACATAATCCATTGTAATCGTTATGGGATTTAATCCTGCCAGAAATAACTGAAAGCCAAGCCAGTCATCATGGCATTGACCTGTGGAGATGTTAAATGAATTTTGTTGCTTAGTCGTCAAGTCGTGTCCGACTCTTCGTGACCCCATGGACCAAAGCATGCCAGGCCCGCCTGTCTTCCACTGCCTCCCGGAGTTGGCTCAAATGTTAAATGAATAGAACATTGGAATCACACCCTCTGGCAGGAGGTCTGCAAGGCAATCCATCTTGATGACAAATCAGGAGTGAAAATCCATTGTGCCACTGAATGTCAGTTCCTATCTTTTAAGGCCACACAAGAGAAAGGATGTATAACAAAATCTAAGAAGGACAGATTTATTTCACCATGAGTTTTCATGCATTACAATCCAGTGCTATAGGCACATGGAATACAGTATTAACCCATAGGCTTACGTACATACAGAGAGTATATGGAAGAGACAGTGGCATAGCGTGGGTTGCCAGCATTTTGGCGCAAGGCAAGTATTGCGCCCCTTTGAGGTCACCTTGGGAAGCAGCAGGGGAGGGAGCTCAGCACTGGTGCAGCCCCCTCCCTGCACTGCCCCCTCCTTGTGGCCTGCTTTGTTGATGCTGGGGAAGGGAGGCTGGGCTGCTTCTGGCCACCCTTCACCCCCTGGGCCATCCTCTCCAAGGAGGCAGGTCCGCTCAGCCATCACGAAATCTCACTGCCGCCTGCTCGGGGGGGGGGGGGAGGGGGAGAGACAGAGCAAGCGAGGCAGCCACAGCCAGAAGAAGGGAGGTGAGGCCTGCATGCTTTCTTGTCCACTGTGTGCTCTACCTTGCCCGATGACTCCATGGAAGGGCTGAAATTTTGGGCCCCTAAGAATGTTGCGCCCAGGACAACCACCTCTGTGGCCCCACCCATGCTATGCCACTGGGAAGAGGGGAGAAGACCAAGCAAAATTTATTTATTTATTTATTAAATTTCTACCTCGCCCATCTAAATCTGTTTGTCTTAAAGGTGACACAAGACTTGCTTTTGTTTTATTATTATTCTTTTTTGCTACGTATACATGCTGAAACAGCTCTGGCAAAAACCCACAAAAATAAAAATTAAAAACAAACAAACATTGTACCACCTTAAAGACTAAGTGTTACAATTCAATGTAAGCTATAATAGATCAAGTTAACTTTCTTAGGCACTTGATGACTTAGATCCATTTGATGGACTTGATCCACAAAAAAACCTCAACTTTAAATATAATGGTCTTTAAGGTGCTCCAGTGTTTCTTGTTTTTGTTTTTAAATTTTGTTTGGTGGGTGTATCTGATATGCTCACACAGACTAACATGGCTACTTCTTTGAATGCTGAGACAAACACAGCCACCTCTTTGAAAACGACTGTGCAGAAAAAGCAGATTCTTATTAGTTCACTCTCTATGGCTTCAACTGATAATGCTTTGTTTCTCTACTGCAGGGTACATGATCAGAAGAGAAAGCACTAATGACAATGTGCCTCTGATGCCACTCAAGTGAAATAGATAGTAGTGACATGTTCTGCACAGATAATGAAATCCTTTTTTTTCCCCTTGGCAAAATCACTTATTCTATTAATAGTAGTACCAAATATTTCCTCTCTTGGTAAAAATGCATTCTTTATCTTACATGTTTGTGATTCTGGCTTCAGATGGAAAAATGAAAACTGATGGGAAAAACAAATAATTTAAGATATAGGGATAACATTATTTTACCAACAGAAAGCAGGAATGAACTGAAATGACTATGGAAGATGGTTAAAGAAGAAAGCGCAAAAGTATGATTACAGTTGAACATTAAGAACAGTGGTTCCCAAACTTTTTGGACTTGTGGCTCCCCTGAGCAGTGGCAGCAGTGGCAGAGCAGGAGGAACAGCAAGGGGTGGGGTGGGGGGAGGAGCAGGAAGCAAAGAAGCCCGAAGGAGCCAGAACTGGAGCCAGAAAAGTGGCACCATCACCACTGCTGGCTTGGTGAAGAAACAAAGAGAAGTTTCCATGTTGCTCCTGGCTGGCTTGGCGGCACACCAGGGAGCGACAGGGCACTGTGAGGGCTGCAGGGTGCTATGGCGCACACTCTGGGAACCCCTGATTAAGAAAATAAGGGCTGTGAAAGAATTATATAACTTTAATATTAAAAATGAAGAAACTGAAATACAAACATGAGAGAGACTGACTCAATAAAAGACTCCATGGCTTTTATTTTGTAAGAACTGTTAATGATAGGACATTTTGGAAGTCACTAATTCATAGATTCACCCTGCAGTGGAACCCTTAATTCATAGAATCACCCTAAATTGTAACCACAAAAGAAAAAATACTACATCTCTCCCTTCAACAATGCTGGGGTTAGGGATATATAGTAGTTCAAAATCCATGTATAACTCTTATGCCTCCAAAAAGTAACTACAAAGCATAAACAAACAGTTTATTCTCTCTCACACACACCTCCCCTGACCTGTGCTAGCTTCAAAACATGCCCCAGCACCCTCTCTGGCTCTACATGGAGCTGCCATGACAGGAGAGGGGGCTGGCCAGACTGCTGCCATCAAACCGGGGGCCACTGTACTGCCAACAACAGGGCCCCAGGTAAGCCTGAGACCCACCTTTTCCAGGCCACATCCTGGAGAGGAATAGGAACACAGTATTTATTTATTTATTTATTTATTTATTTAAAAACCTGTGTAGAACCAAAACCTGTTAGATCTGTGCAATTCAAGAGAGAAGTGTATTGTGATCCACAGGATATTTTTATCTGCTCCTGATTCTGATATCATTCCAGATTTTTTTTTTAAGGGAAAGATTTCATAGAAATTCTTATTTACAGAAGTTGCCTTACAGTAGGCTGTGCTATTTTCCCATCAACTCAGAGACAATCCTACCATGAGGAAGGGTGGCAGGGCCAGTTTTGGGATCACCATCACAGTGACAGGGGCTTTTCAGCTGATGCCAGCTTTGTTATATGTTGGCGCTAGTAAGCTCTGCTCCAAACAGTAGCATGTCTTGAGATGGCAGCCCTTCCCACTTTTGCCCATTATGACCAGCCACAGCTATCCAGGTGGCTTTAAAGAGATGGTCTTAGAAATAGACACTTGATTCTAACTAAGTGGAGGTACAGTTGGTCAAGAATGCTGACAGTATAGGAGAGACAGTTCAATCTGTTCTGGGTGAGGGATGCACTTCCCCGAAAGGAGTGAGGGGAGTTTCTCCTGTATTGGTTTCTTCTCCTACTTTTGGATTAATTCCAGATACCCAGAAATGCATCCTGGGGCAGCTTGTCCACAGCCTGGAAAAAAAAGCAAATGGTTACCAGAATTTTTCCATGTTGTTCACCTGCTGAAGACGCAAGAGACCCCTCCCCCCCCAGAAAAACGTGTGACTCCTTGAAGTGTAGAAAGAGCTGCCAGCAGGCACCGAATGGGTTTGCTAAAAATAACATTCATGCTCTCTTTCTCAAGGATGCCATCTTGCCACAAATGACCTAAATACAAAGAGCACTGCCAAATGAAAACTAATGGCTATTAGACAGGGGAACAAAGTTCTCTGAAAGCCAGATAAAAGCATTTGGCACATGTGGTCCAAACGGGGAGCTCATGGGCTAGTTTAACCCTCAGACTGAAGTGGGTGGGTGGGTGGGTGGGTGGTAATTCTGGGGATAATGAAACCAAAGCAATAGTCATGCAGAGGTCACATGGAACAGGCCATCAAACTGAAAATAAATGTATCTTGAAGCCTGGTGTCGGTTTCTGCCCCTTTAAGCCCTGCTTTCATCTAACAGTAGCTGCTGACAGCCACACAGACAAACCACAGCAGCAGCTGCTTCAAAACAGTAAGCCCTGGGCCAAAGGCTTGAGCCTGAGCTGTGCAGAGACAGAGATGAAAGTTGCAGCTGTATTTTTAGCAGGGAAAGATCTCATCCGGTGGCAAACAAGAGACTGGGAGGGAGGGGCACATATGGGAAGTGGCACATATGACACCATTATCTTTGACAGCAGGTCAAATCCAGGGGATAATCATCAGGCATTAGAGTGTGAAACAGTTTGATATGCAGCTTCTATGACCCCCCTACCCTTTAAGACAATCACTTCAGGAACAGCTAAACATCTGAACAAACAGTAAAACAGTATTTGTGAAAAAGGTATGCCTCCTCTAGGGGTCGGGAATCACCAACGATGCCCCTTTTGTTATTAATCATGTTGAAGCACATTCAGAACCAGCAGTTAGCCAACTAACAAACATTTATTGTGAACTATTTTACACCATCGTTCTAGCAGATCGTTCTCCTCAACCTCTCATCCATCGGGGAATTAGTAGCAGCCCTTTAGGAGTCTCTTCTTCAGGGGATGGGAGAGGTTTGTTTTCACTACACCCGTGCAGTCCAAACATCAGGAAAGGCTTGCAGACTTTCAGCCTCCCTTCCCAAAAGCCCCTTGCCAATGGATGCAGGCATTTGAATGGTTGCTTGTGGCACAAACCACGTTGCTGGGTCAGAGTTGAGTTCTCGCACCTTACAATTTTGCCTCAGGAACTGCTCTTGGTTTGGCCTCAGCCTTGCCAGGCTGCTCTGGGTCCTCTGTGGTGAGCCCTTTCCGCTGGTAGAAAGGGAGGAAAGAACCCAAGGAAGGACTACCTTTGGATGCTGCGAACCAGTGTATACTGCAGGATCTGGATCTTCCCCACTCCACTCTGGGGTGTCTGCCTAGTCTTCCATCTTGCACACTCCCTTCTCCTCCCTACCAACTGCCCCCAGCTCTTCCTCAACTTTCCTTTTGTCCTCCTCTTGGTGGAAGAGTCCTTTGGTGGGCTCTTCTCCACTTTTCTCATTTTCCTGCCCCTCTGGGTCTCTCCAGTCTCTCAGATGCACTGCAGAGTGTATTCTGGGGTAATGCCTGGGAGAAGGGATCCATCCTGTACCCACCAGATATCCTGCCAGGGACCCATGGAGGGCCAGTGGGATGTGGAAGTAGACCCTTGCTGAATGCCCAAGCTCACCCACTCAGAGTATTATATAAAGAAAATGAAACTTAAGTGTTGGAGAGATCAGAAAGAACTCAACTGAATCTTTAAATCTATATTCACAGATGTACTCTGGCCTCTGGCCCCATAACTGATTGATGCAGATTTCATCAACACAATTAAACAAAATATACATCAAAAAGAGTATGTGACAGGGTGTTTTTGGTTTTTTTGGATGCTAATGAATAATCTGATAGCATGAATGAGGGGATGAATCTACATGAAATGGTTTCCTTATGAATGGATCCCACACTGCACTAGGAACATCTGGATGAGATGATGAAACAATTCTCTTGGATAAAATGGAAGTTTTTAAAAAGCTCTTTCCAAAGCTTATGATGGCTTTGGAAAATAACAAAGAAACTGTGTAGGAGAGAGGAGGGAAGGATAGGATGTTGGCAGTAGAATAGCTTTCAGGGTGGGGGTTGCACTGAGTCTCACAACTGAGAAGGGCAGTGGCAGAAGATGGCACGACCCAGGCACAAGGATAGGCTCCCCTTCAGTGCCAGGAGGACCAGCTTTGGATGAAGAAGGCTCCAGGTTCCATCCTCGGCATTTCTGTTTAAAAAGGGCCAGGTGCCAGGTAGGTGGTGTGAAAGAGCTTTGCCAGGCACCTTGGGAATCCCTGTCCCTCAGATTAAGGGTCAACACTGCTGTAAACAGACAGACAGAGGGGCCTTTTGTGAAGCAGCCTCCTATGTCCTATGTGTAAAAATAGCAGCTAAGAGACCAAGTATGCACACCTCACAATGTTCTACATATGACTGCAAGATGGATTTTGCTCGACGCATATTTATTCTTTCTTTTATTAAGTCAAATTATTTATATGCTACCTTTCAAGACAAAAATACTCTGTATTTTAGAAGTAAAATAATTAAATGATATAAACATGAATCAACTGAAAGAGAAAGTAACCATACTTATTGATTACCTTGTCATGGGAAGTTCGGGAGATATTTTTATCTTCTCTGAGCTCCATGCCAAGGGCTTTTTCCATCATAGAAAAACTATTTCCCATTCTAGCATTAAAATCGCCACAAACTGATGATTAAAATACTCAGAGGATAATGTGTCTAAAAGGTCCTCCAATTTGGCCCAGACCTCTGTGCCAGAATCAGTTGTTCTCGGTGGAAGATAGATGTTGACGCAGATCAAGGGACCTGGTTTACAGCCTTGGATTATTAGAACTTGCCAATACCTAGAGTTTAATTCAGTTATCTTGGTTCCCTTCAAGCCCATAGTGGAGGAAACTGCAATAGCCAGTCCTCCACTTCCTCGACCCGGGGTTGAAGTTTTTTGGGCTGGGAATTCCCACGTTCTATAACCCTGCAAACTTAAAGTATCTTTCTCCAGGAGCCAGGTCTCTTGTAGGCAAATTATGTCATAAGATTGTAGATACTGTATAAAATCTGAGTCAGGAAATTTTGCAAAATAAATTCATGAGGCTGATACTGCGGCTCCCCCCCCCCCCCCCCGGGAATTCCCTCGGCTCATCTCAGAGCTGAGTTAGGCCTTCCCTCAATTGCTGCTAAAGCTGACCTGACCTATTTTAGATACTGGCACAGATTGAACAACCTAGAGGACCTCTCCTTGACAAAGTGCCGCTGGCTAGAACAACTACAGTTTGGTGGATGGGCACAACAGTGCTACCAAAAACTAAAAGCCTATAACCTCCCACTGGAAAAATTCTTCAGTCTAGGCCCCCGGGACCTTAGAAATTGGATTCTTGATTTTTAAGCCAGTCAGGACAGGGCTGTTATTGTCAGTCCTGTTTTTCCACCTGGTACCCCCAACTTCAGTTGAATCATGCAAAACCAGGTTACTTTGAGTCACTGACTTTTCCTCAGATCCGCAGAGCATTCACAGAACTTAGATTTGGGCAGATGACCACAGCATATCTTGAACAGAGGTATAAAGGAATCCCAGAGGAGGAGCGGAAATGTGTCTATGGCTGCAATCAGATTGAGGATCTAACTCACTACTTATTACTCTGTCCTCTCTATGAAAATCCCAGAGAAAGATTTCTGTATCCCATTATTCAGCTGTATCCCAACTGTACTTCAATGGAAATAATAGTAAGACTACTCGCTGATACACAGCTGTATATTACGTACTCTGTTGCACAATTTGCTCTGGCAGCTACGAAGTTGAGGCTTCGATTTGTTAAGGTTCATAATATTACATAAATGTTGAATATAGTGACTTTGATATTATACACTATGCCACCATTCCCAGAACGGGTTTATTGACCCCTGGGGCATCCTTTTGTTTTAACCGTTTTTATGTAAGTCTGCCTTTGTAAAGGCCTATGGCCAGAAACAAAAAAGGTACAATGTGTGTGTGATATAAACATGAACTATCATTACAAGAGCATTAAAACATGCATGATGGGCAGGCGGGTGGGGGAGAAAACAGCTAAAGTTACAACACAATATACATGATCAGTTTTCAAATAAAAGTGGGTTAGAACATCCAGGTCCTTAAGATTGTTTTAAACACAATAACGGAGACAACTGCAGTGCCTATGGGAAGGGTGTAGGGCCACCACCACTGAGAAGGCAATGTCTCTTTTGGTTGGGAAACTTAGCTATTGGACCTTATTGGCTGACCCTCAAACAGGAGCTCTTGCTAAAGAGTAAAGAGGAGGAAAACAGAACAAAGAGAGTTATTACCAACTGGAAACAAAAAGTGTGTAGAACTGTCTCCTATCCATCAGTTTCCTTCCAAGAATGCCTTATAAATAAAATGTCAGTAAAGAAAGCAAAACTAGTTATTCTTAAGTGAATCCTGGAGAGGATTAACTATGCCAGTTCTATGAAGCTTCCTTCAGAGGCTGATTGTACCTCAGAAGTGAATTCCACTGCACTAAATGGAGCTTAGTCCATAGAGTTCACTTAGACCAATTAATGTGAAGTAGATCCTTATCTCTCATTGAAACTTCCCATGAAATCTGCAAAACTGATTCAGGGAGAAGATCGCTCTTTTATATGGATCCTGATCTGATCTTTGACTTGAATATGAAAATCAAGGTTCAGTCAGTCTGCTGTACAGTACAATCCAGACCATAAATCCAAAGGAAAGAGTCACAAAGGGACATTGCTGAGTCAAGGGCTCCTCCAGATGTGTGAAAAGTTTCACTTCTGTTTTTCTTACTTGGTTATGAAGTTTCCTGGTGACAATCAAGATTTGCATCCAAACCTCCATTTTAAAAGCTACTTCTTCAAACATGTATATGAACAATAAAATAAATCACCTTGTTGCTAAGGAAGGAGTGAGAAATGGCAGCCGGCTGATTTCCCTAGATCACATTTTGTTTCATGGTTAGAGACACTAAAGAAATATGGAAAAACAGAGCTGCCAGCAAGGGAAAGTCAGACTGCAATAAAAATGTCACTGATCCCACAAGTGGAGTTAGCTGAGGAGTTGTTGTTTTCCTCCTCTTTCACCTTTCCCACCATCTCATAGAGACAACAAGGCTGCCATGGTCCTTGTTGTCCATGAGAAGGGAAAAGAGCCAGTGTCATGAGGGAGAGGGAAGAGGCAGGACTCAGTCATACCAAACACAATTGGCTGTAAATTGGGGAGGAGCTGCAGGCTGACGGTCTTTTAGAAAGGAGATAACAAAGCACTTTAAAAAGACATTTAGCTGAAAACAGCTTCTCCTCAGCAAATCTTTTATACCTTTAGAAAAATAAGAAATCCATTTCCCTTCTGGATCCTGAACAATTTTGAATGCTTTTATCTAATCAAAAGCCTGATAGAAAGTTTCTGACCAGGACTGTGGAAATGGGAAGCATCACCATGCTAAATTCTGAACAAACTGGGTTTTAAAACATCAGTGCCTTCAGGAGGGACAAAAATAAAATCATGGGAACACACAGATTTTGTCACTGTAACGAGGAACTGAACAGGAATGAGGCGAATGTCGTCTGGATGTTGGGAAAGATACCAATAATGTCAGTGACAAATTAGATACATGACAGATTAAAAAAAATGCTGTACAAGCCCTCAGATGCGCTCTGCTTCCCTTTACGTTGGGTTGCTGTCTCTGTGCAGTAAAGAGTGTCCATATATGAGGCAGCTGGCTTTTAGGGGCCTTGTGGCTTTTCTCTTGCAAGTTTATAGAACTGTCTCCCATTATTAACCTAATGATCAGATGCTAAATATAGTCTATCAACTATTAATCAAATTGCTAGCTTTAACAAGACATTTCACAACATAAATGCCTGAGACACTACCCTTCTCTCTCTCTCTCTCTTTCTCTTTCCCTGTCTTTTGCATTTAATACAGTCTACTTGCGCCTGAATCATGAGTCTTTCCTGGGGAAAAAATTAATCTGCTCAAACAGGCTAGCAAAGGCAGAGACCTGATAATTACTCTGACTGCCTAGATGGTTCCTTGTGCATTTGCTGAAAGCCTTGTCTTCAGCACATCAAAGGGCAAGGCTCAACGGGGTGCTGCCGGCTGAAACACCCGCTCCCTCTGCTGTCCCTTCTTTCTCTCCTTCAGATCCTTTTATGCAGAGCAATCTTGAGAGCAATCACAGGCAAAAGACAATGGCCAGATGAGCTTTACAGTAAGGTCTCAGCTCCTCACCACTGTGTCCCACTTTTAATTAATGGCATTTTAAAACTAATTGCCAGCTAAGCAGCCTGCTAGACTGTGCAAAGTTTCAACCCCCAAGGCGAGGGATGAGAAGGAACAAATCACATGTGACACATGGACATCCCTTTGTTGAATGTGGTGCTACAGAGCTGCTCAGCCTGAGCTGCATGAACCCCCAGGGGGTTCTTTTGCTGGAGGTTTCAAGGAGATGCCTTGGAACTGTTCTACCCCTCTACTCTCATTCCGTTTGTTATCCTTTCATTTCAAAGGGATGCATGGACTGCGTTCCATCACATAGATTCAAAAGTAAGTTAAGTTTGACACACACAAATTTTTGCCATTTTGTACCCATCCAGAGATGGTGAGAAACAAGGTAAGTAACCCAACTAACTTCTGTTGAAGGGCCATGGAAAGGTCATGCAAGCCATTCAAGAGAATATTTCCATAATCTTGACATGGGAAGAAATAGACCCAACAAAAGTTATCACATATCCAGATTCTCCTCTTTCCTCCTGCCCTGCTAGAATGAATTAGTTCCCTAACATAACTGCAAACGTTCTCTATTCTGAGAATACATCACAGCCAGGATACACAGGTGCGCAAGCGCGCGCACACACAGAGAGAATGTTTTTGTTGCTGGCAACTTCAGCAAAGTTCAGGTCAATTTACAGACTAGTTAAACCACAAATGGCACCAGTCTTCACAGCCTAGTGGATTCTGGGACATGCTTCCAATGATGACAGAAGTTGATTTTTTGGATTACAAGTTACTTAGAGAATACCTCAGCCAATGACTATGCTGACTGGGATATTATGGGAACTGTAGTCCAAAGAAATAACTTGTAACACCATTGGCCCTTTTTAAATTTTAGGTAACACAGATGGAGAGCAATAAAAACAAACCATGTCTGAGGAATTTATTCATAAAGCATGCCAATGAAGCCTAGTAACGTAAAATGTACTCAGGAGTTAAAAATATCAGCCTTCCCACATATCTCTGGGATAGCTGGTATTTGCACTTTGAGTAGATAGCAGCTCTTAGTACGGACAGGAATAATTTAAACACCTTCCTTTGGGCCTGTTCTCTTGTCTAAATATTTAGAAGGAAGGGGAGTGGAGAAATGCCGGAAGAGCCACCCTTCATGGCAACCCCTCCCTCCGTTCTGTTCAGAAGGCAGTTAGTAAGGCTTAGAGGTGTGAGGGGAATACAAGCAGATCATTGCATTCCTTTGTGCCTGACTCATCTCAGTGCCTTGGGATGGAAATTCCAACGTGACAGGGAGCAATGCAGTGATAACCCGTTTAGCTACACTTCTCACCTCAAGGCAAGCTGAGGGTTCCACAAAGGCAGCTTGGTTTTCCGTTTGTAACCTCAGCCACAACCAAGGTGTTTTTTTTCCTCCCCAGTTTGGCCTTTGATAGGAAAACTTTTCCAGCTGGGTCAATGACTAGCAATTCCAGCCCAGAATCAGTTAACCATGCATTTGTTTCATCATTTTTTGTAACCTATGGCCCTCATAATTAGAACTCTAAGAGTCCTTGTTCATGTTGATGCTGATAAAGATTTAGTAAAGAATATTGGAAATAGATCCTTATACGTAGTTCACAGGTATTACTGAAATATATTGTTTCTTTGATTATTTCAGAGTCTGTTAAAAATTCCAAAGAAAAGATTAACATTTCATGGAAAAAAGATTCCTAGCATATTTCAAAGAGGTAGCTATGTTAATCTGTTTTAGCAGGTATAGCAAAAGTAAAAACAAAAAGTATTGTGACACTTTCAAAATCAATAGATCTCTTTCAGTATGAGCTTTTGTGGATGATTGTGGGGGTAGGCACTAGATGAAATGACATATAGGCTGAAATCCGGTAATGTAAATTTACACCATGTAAGTCTTATGATCCACTTCTTGGATGTACACCTTAATGTGGTGAAGGGGTTTGAGTGTATCAGTGAAGCTGAGAGCAATGGCATCAAGAGGCCAGACAAGCCTGGGCTGCTAACAGGGTCACCCAAGGAGGAATGGTCACAGCTGAGGCTCAAGACTAAATGCATTCACCCTCTTCAAGACAGCTACTGGGCAGCAGTGGTAGCTGAGGGTGACACTGGTGTAGGAAGCAACAGTAGTGACAAGCTAACTTTTATTAGTACTAACTCAAGCTAACTTTTATTAATACTGTGCAAAAGGTGGCAATGGTAACTCCTGCTGAACTTCGCTTACCATGAAAATCCTATGATGAGACATTCTAAAACAAAACAAGAGTTAGTGCTGGAAGAGGAGACTCCCAGGTCAGAAAGCACTCGATAAGCTACTGGGGGAGTCCAAAAGACAAGTACAAATAGCTCTGTTGCTAATGACACAACTAGATTAAAGTTAAAAGGACGTCTAATGGCTGATGTGTACAGAAGTGAAAGGAAAGTTCTATTGGAATTTTTACAACCTTGCATGCTACCTGTTGTTTCTGCCAAAACTAGACCAGGAGTGGATTGTGGTATGATCGTAAATTGTTAGTATTCAACATTAGAGTAAAGCTGAAAAAGAACACTAAAATAAATATAGTGCCAGAATATAATTTAAACAACATTCCTGATGAATTTAAAGTCCACATAAGGAAGAGAATTGCATTACTAGACCCAATTGAACACAAAACAAAAGAACCATGGGTTGAAATGAGATATATTATTAGGGAAGAATTTTTAAAAAGCCTGATGTTCACGCTCGATTTCAAAAAGGAAGAGGCACTCAGGATCATATTGTAAATATCTGCTGGCTACTGGAGTGCACCACAGAATTTCCGAAGAAGACCAGTGTGTGCTTTATAGGCTACAACAAATCCTCTGACTTTGTGAATAATGAGAAACAATGGGGTGTTCTGAAAGAAACGGGTGTGTCTCAGCACCTGATTGTCCTGATGTGTAATTTGTATTGTGAACAAGAAGCTATCATTAGGACAGAATATGGAGTGACAGAATAGTTTCTTATAGGCGAAGGTGTCAGATAAAGGTGTGTTTTGTACCTCGTATTCTCCAGGACTGAAGGGATCTTAAAGGAACAAGGAGTTTTGGGGAAGGAATAGGAAAGTTTTAATTACCAAAATATAACCATGGCTGATGACATCACCAGACTTATGTGGCAAGATTTTACATTACTGGATTTCAGCCAGAGACACAAACTTTCAAATTTACAATAGTATTATTAAAATACTGAATTGAAAATGTTCGTTATGTAGACATCTTCGTTGTAAGTAGTGATTAACTGGTAGGCATACAGCTGCTTAGAAGTATTAAAAAATTATTTCTAGAAAGTCAATTGTTTTTTCTTGAAACAATTTCTGATTCTGAGGCCAGAGATTTACCAAAGGAAAAATATACTTTTGTCTCTATGCGCAAGTGTATGGAAAACCAGTTTATAAACCTCTCTCTCTTTCTCTCTGTGTGTGTGATGGGCCATTAAGCCATCTGTAATTTATGAAGACCTCAACAGGGTTTTGAGTAATGTGAGATGTTCAAGGAGTAGTTTACTACTGTCATCCCCCAGTGGTTATCCACAGTTGAAGGTATCCATATTTTCAAACAATCCATAAGAGTCTTGCATTAAATTAAAAATTGCATTTAGGAGACTTTAATGTCTAAAGCTCTGGCTCTATTTTTGACTCAAATTCACACTTTATCAATTGGCTTGTCACTGAAAATCTTTTTCTCTGTGGTTATGATCCATGTTGCTAGAGTAAGATATACACATACTAATTATGGCATACGCCTGGAACAGATGGATTACAACCTACACCATTGACACACTTCCATCAGGGCCACTAGGGCAGGAATGCTTGGCAGATGGAGCTATAAGACAGAATAAGATGAAATACGACAAGGCCATTGTCTCATCCATTTCACTATCTATTATAATTTAGTAATCATCATCATCATGAACTGCAAAGCTAGAAGGGACTATATCAGTGATGGCGAACCTATGGCACGCGTGCCACAGCTGGCATGCAGAGCCCTCTCTGTGGGCACACGAGCCATAAGTCGCCATCGAGAAACACTTACCCATCTTCCAATCCTGGATTTCGGCCTTTCCCTCTGCTGGTGCAGTGGTCCATGGAGGGGTGCAATGGCGCCCATTACTGGCCTAGCCCAATGGGAGATTGGAGGACCAGTAAGTATTTCACTGTTAATACCTCCCCTAGAAAAAACACAAGCATTTAACCCTTGCAGTGCAGGAGCAGTTGTTTTTTTCTAAACTAAAACCTCAGTATTCAGGTTTAATTGCAGTGTTGGCACTTTGAAACAAATAAGTTGGTTTTGTGTTGCATTTTGGGCACTCGGGCTCTAAAGGGTTCCCCATCACTGGACTATATGGATCATCAAGTCCAGCCCCTGTCAAGGAGTGGGGAACTGAACATCCAACCTACCTAAACCACTGAGCTTATTCAGCAGTTCTAAATTGGCAGCAGTTCTCCCAATGTCTCAGACAAAGACACCCTATAATCCTTTTAGTGGAAGTCTACAGCTGAGAAATTATGTGAAAAATAACAACAGTATTTGCAACACACACACACACACACACATTTGATTGACATGTCTCCATGCAAAACTTCCTTGGTGCTAGGTATCTGTAGCAGCTCCTTTCCAGTGTCTGACAGTGGCGGTGGAGAAACTGCTGCTGCTACAGTGGTGGAGCAGTTGTGCCTCAGCTGCTTTCTCAGCTGTTTGCAGCCCCGTGCTAGTGTACCTCCCTTCCGTTCCTTGCTATGTGTGTGAGTGTTTGCTGCTTCCCTCAACAACTTTTGGCCTTAGTGACTGGGGGAGACGCTGCTGATGGCTGGCATTCCATCTTCCGTCTAATGGCATCTGTAAGGCTAGGACTTGGTGATACATTCCATACCTGGAAAATGTTTAGGGAAAAAAAACACCTTCCCGAATGAATCAGGTTTTTGTTTTTGTTCTTCTTCCCATTTAGAGGGGATATCTAGAAAGAGAAAGCAGTTCGAAGGAACTCTGATTTTCTGGTATGATGTGAAGAAACTTTACAGACAAGCCAACACCACAAGTCCTACTCCTAGCGATGTCCAGTTTTTTCACACAGTAGAGAGACATGTTCATTAAGAACAAAGAAGCCAGAGAGAGCAGGGCACCTCATCCATTCAAGAATGCTCCACATCATGTGAGACTAAAATATTCTAAGTGGCCACTATCTAGGGTTGCTTTATTTCTATAATCATGTTGTGGTATTGCAGGGGAAGATGAACAGGTAGAGTTTATGGTGTAGACTTTACATTGCAGAATCTGCCTTGTCAGCTTCTTGAGAATCTGAATAATTCAAAGAAAGCCTATTCCTGGGTGTCATGACTAGGCAGGCATTTATAAAAAGATGCCTAGAGTGTAGAATTAAGGGCAAAAAGGGAACTCAAAAAGGGAACTTGTACTGTACCAATAATCATACTGAAACACAAAAGCAAGTAAGCAAGCAAGCAAGCAAGCAAACGCCCACTCACTGAAAATATGCTCATTTTTACTTTCCCTCCTTAGCTATAAGGCTTGTGATCATTTCTTTCTGACACTTGGGGCTCCTCTTTGTTCTGTAGTCATTGTTCTTAGGCATAGTAGTGATTCACTGTTCAGTGTGATTTCAGCAGTTCCACTTCAGAATAAGCAGTTGGCAGGCACAGCTTTTTGAGCAGCACTACAGCATTTTTATTACTTCCCCAGCAACAAAATTTCATAAATGAGTATCTCATCCATGATTGTCAGCATTTATCTCCATTCTATACTGGGCCTTTATATCTTGTCAGTTCTTGGGTGACTCTAAGTACACAGTGAATACTGAATTAAAATATGCTCTCTCTCTCTCTCTCTCTCTCTCTCACACACACACACACACAGAGAGAGAGAGAGAGAGAGAGAGAGAGACAGAGAGACAGAGAGAGAGGGAGAGAGAGTTTCATCATAGTGTGGCTGCACTTTGCTACCTTCTGCCCTTTATTGGAAGAGTTCAACAAACCATTGCTCACATTGTATGCCTCCACACTTTTCACCTGACCATCAAAGCCCAAGAAATGTCACTGCAGGCAAATCTAGACTGTATAGCTTAGTAACAGTAGTTAAGTATCATTCAGAGGTTGAAATTTACTGTCAAGTAGAATTAATAAAAGGGACAACTTTGGACCCCTCCATAAATAAGCACTGGTAGGATGATAATGCGATCCAGAGAATCTCCAACCTACCATTGCTCCAGCATGTCACTACACTCACTCCTCCTAAAAATATCCTTCCAAGTTCTTACCAGATACCTTTAAAAAGTAAAGCACCTTTTAAGTTGGTTCAGAGACTTCTTGTGTGGATGGACACTTGGTACACCAGAAAAGGATCAGTGGCAACATGGGTGTGAAATAACTTTTGGGGGCATTTGGGTCATCCCGGCAAGATGACAGTGAGTGGGGTCCTAAGCTTCAGAGAATGTCATTCAATAGCCTCTGCAGGAGGAGCACCGGGTAAAAAAAATGTTTCCCTTTGGTTTTTCCATGAAAGTGTTGACTGACGTTTCTGATGAGAAAGATGTGATCCCACATAAGAAATGATGTTGAAGAAGAATGGTTGGGGTTAAGGAAGGTAGGGGCTCCAGTAGTAGAGTCAAGAGAGAGGTGTTTTCTTTTATTCTATAGAGACAACAGCCCTTTTTATATAGGAGTCAAACAGCTGCCCTTCAGCTGATGGTTCTTGAAGGACGTTGAACTAAATTGACACCACCCCCCCCCCCCCCAATATGGCACAACTATGGGAGTGACTAGACAGGGATTTGTCCCACTTTGTCCCATGTTTCTCACAGTTCCTTTCAATATTTATTCAGTCAACTATATAACATTAATACTAATTGCAAGTAGATCCAATCTTTTGGCAAGCGTATGCAATATAATTTGTTTGCCCAGTAGCGCTTGACTTTTTTTTGGGTAGCAATCCACTCAATTTATTTTTTCTTCTCACTTTTGGCTTCTGTGATTTCCTGTATTGGTCATTAGGATTGTTGCTGTGTATGCTGATAATGCACAGAGAGGGGCATGGTATGCGCGTGAATCCTAGTCTTTTTGCTTGTGCTCATCAGGGCTACAATTGCAATGCAATTTGTAAAATTTATTTTTTAAAATACTTTCTTCCATTTTAGCATTATAGCTATGGCACTAAACTGATGTAGCATTAGTATTTGTTTTATTTATTTTTTCAATTTATACCCTGCCCATCTAGACCGAAGTCTACTCTGGGCGGCTACAACAGTACATAAAAGTAAAAGCAATTTAAAATAAAAACAACAGTATTAATATAATTCAAGACGGCAACGAATAAATTAGGTGATGACAGGAGGGAAGGCTTGTCTAAAGAGCCAGGTCTTAAGTTTGCTCTTAAAAACAAGTTTGCTCTTAATTCAAATGCTTACCATGTCTTGTCAGTTTAATGCAATTTCATTTGTCTAACACTGAATAAAAAGAAGGGATTTCTTTGCCTGTCAAAGGGGTGGGTAAGAAGGTGGTAATAATGACAGAAAAGGGTGAGGGAAAGTGGGGGCTTTGTGATGTATGGACACTTGAAATACACTCCATAGTGAAACATCTCTGTGTGAACATCAGTAATGATTTAAATGCCACTTGAATGTAAGGAGAGGTTTGCATCAAGGCAGGAAAAACTTCAATCTGATTGTGCCCTATGATTGTTGTTTAGAAGTCTGGAAGTGTTTAAGTAGCAGTTCAAAAGAGTTTCCTTTAAAGAAAAAAGAAAGAGAAGGGAAAAAGCCAAGAAAAGAAGCTGACCTTCCTCTAAGGAAGCAGGACAGCCACTGTCCTTTGGAAGTGGTGGTCCCCAGGGGTGCGAGAGAGGTGAAGAAGGACAAGATTTGCTTACTCCCTTGTCTGCCCCATTAACATGACTCCTGTAGGAGAGGGATGGGGTCCTTTTTTTTTACAGAATGAATACTAGCCCCTCTCCTACCTTCATCTGCTTCCCTGAGTACTTTTCTTTTCAGCCTAACTTTCACTTTCCGTGGAAGAGCCAAGCTGAGAGAAAAGTGCTATAAATGGTGGGGGAAGAAGAGATAAGGCTGAAGGGTAGGGGAAGTTCAGAACTTTTTTTATTACAAAACAACACTCAGTCCCATGGATTATAAGCAAACAAGACAGACATGTGAAGACAGACAAGGGAGAACACATTTTCATCTCTACATAGGTAGAGATAAACTACATAGGTAGAGGTAACATTATTTGCCTCAAAATAGCTAGTCAGGTAAGTGAGATTCAGATATCAAGATTTTTCTGATATGTAGTTTATATTACATCAGCTGATTGCTCTGTAGTTAATGCAGCCATCCTTCAATTTTTGCCTGATAACCAACATATTTAATTAGAGTGAAATAGATGAAACAGAGGCTATCTTGAATAGTTGTATGGAGGACAACATTTCAGCAGGTGCCGCTTCTAGTAAAGGCTGCAGCTGCTGAAATTTCCTCTCTTAAGCAACTATTCAAGGTTCAGAAAGGCTGTTTTCTGTTTCATCTGGCAAACCTGTTTATTCTTCATTTATGTCTACCCATTCAGTTTTGGTTTGTACAGGGGTGCCCAGACAAGATGGAAGATGGGGCTCCTATACTTTTGATAGCTGTGCAGAAAAGGAAATTTCAGTAGGTATAGCTTATTATAAAAGCTTCACCTGTGGAGGTTTCCATTTCCACCTGGGTTAAAGGCACAGGAATTCAAACTATCAAAATGTATTATAATATAAGATTGCAGTTTGTATAAATTTCCTCAGGAATCAAAGAACTCATGTTGATTCATGAGAATCTCATGTTGAGAGCACAGCTCTCAAGTTCTTACAGGGGAACTTTTAAGAATGGATTTTTAAGAATGAGGTAGTGAATGAGGTGACACAACAGCTGAATAGCCATCCAAACAGAGTAAAAGATTTCCCCTGTCATCTATTTTTATTTCAATCCCAACAGAATCTAAATGGAATTGCAACTCTGAAAACACTCCTTTTGTAAAAGGGTTGTAGCAAACCAGAAACACCAGCCTAGATGTTTTGCTATAGAACAGTTTGTTTCTTGAACAAACACAGCTAATCTCTGCTCTGATGTTCTGGCAAAAGAAGATTTGAGAGATTAAGAGAATGCCTCCGGTAGGTTTATCCCTTCTCCCTTAGAATGCCCTGCCCGATTGCTGGCGCATGCAGCTGAGCTTCTCATGAGCAGATGTCACTAGAGAATGCAAACAAAGCAACCTCAGAGATTGCAGGCCTGGCCTGACCTCTTAAACTTGCAGATAATGAGAGCAGCCTCAAGAAGAAGAAGAAGAAGAAGAAGGAAAAAAAGGATGAGCAGAAAGATCCTCAAAGAATAAGGAAAAGGCCCAGAAGATTACACAAATGTCCCCAAGATTATACAAATGTAAAAGTGATACCTTTTACTGGACCACTAAAAAAATCAAACAAATTGTGAGCTTTTGTGGAGAAAATTCCACTTTTTCAGGCTTAGCACAAACCCTTTATGGACAGTGCAGGAAGATTGTAGATAAGAGTCCAATAATTGATGGTATATGTTTGTGAGAGTTGATTTCAGTTCCTCTTGAGGCTCCTGTGTCAATCATCTTTATTTATTTATTTAAAATATTTTTACCCCACCTTTCTCCTTGAAAAAGAACCCAAGGTGGCTTACAACACTGAAAGGCAATACTTAAAGTTGAAAACAATGAATATACAATGGTGGTTAACACCACTAAAGGGCAATATTAAGGCTAAGAACAATAAGTATACAAATATATTTGAAAAAATGCTACTCTGAGAAATGGAAAACATAAGTAGTACTAAAAATCCAGTCAAAGCAGTAAGGCATAACAATCCATCTAAAAATCACACACAGTTAGTTAGTTACTGAGGGAGCTTGCCTGAAGAGAAAGGTCTTTGCCTGCTTACGGAAGGATAGCAAAGATGGGGCCAGTCTAGCCTCCTGTGGGAGGGAGTTCCAAAGTCTGGGGACAGAAACAGAGAAGACTCTCTCCTGTGTGCCCATCAGACAAACCTGTGAAGGTGGTGGGACTGAGAAAAACGCCTCTCCTGATGATCTTAACACCCGAGCTGGCTCTTAGTGGGAGACACTGTCTTTGAGGTAGCTTGGGCCCAGGCCATTTAGAGCTTTATAGGTTAAAACCAGCACTTTGAATTGTGCCCAGAAACTGATCAGCATCCAGTGGAGCTGCTGTAACGGGGTGGGGGTGGGGGTGGTTGGTTGGTTATGTGATCCCTGTAACCAACCCCAGTCAACAATCTGGGTGCTGCATTTTGGACCCGTTGAAGTTTCCTGACACTTTGCATTGGCAGCCCCACATAGAGCACATTACAGTAATCAAGCCGAGAAGTAATTAGGGTGTGTATCACAGTGGCCAGATCAGATCTCTCAAGAAATGGACATAGCTGGCACTCTAGTTTTAATTGTGCAAATGCACTTTTGGCCACCGCCGAGACCTGGGCATCCAGGCTCAGGGATGAATCCAGGAGCAAGCTGCACATGTATTTTTCATTGGGAGTGTAATCCCATCCCTATTCCTTGATCTGCCTTTTGACTGACCAGCAGCATCTCTGTCTTGGTTGGATTAAGTTTCAATTTATTCACCCTCATCCAGTCCATTACTGATACCAAACACTGATCTAGAGCCGAAGCAGCATCCTCAGATTTAGGTGGCAAGGAGAGGCAGAGTTGGGTGTCATCTGCATACTGGAGACACCGGACCCCAAAACTCCATATAATTTCTCGCAGTGGTTTCATGTAGATGTTTAATAACATAAGAGACAAAACAGAACCCTGAAGGACTCTACAGGTCATCGGTCAGGGTTTTGAACAGGAATCTTCCAGCACCACCTTCTGAGTTCTCTCCTCCAGGAAGGACTGGAGCCACCATAAAACAGTGCCCCAAGTCCCATTCCAGAGAGACGGGTCAGGAGGATACTGTGGTCGATAGTATCGAAAGCCACTGAGAGGTCCAGCAGAACCAACAGGGACACAGATCCCCTATCCAGTTCTTGGCATAGGTCACCTACCAAGGCAACCAAAGCCATCTCTGTCCCATATCCAGTCCTGAAGCCAGATTGAAATGGGTCTACTCTAGATACTCTGTCTCATCCAGGAACCTCTGGAGCTGAGAGGCCACAACCAGCTCTAGTACCTTCCCCAAGAATGGGATATTAGATACTGGTGGGTAATTATTCAGTATTGTGGGTCCAAAGAGGGCTTTTTAAAAAACATTGCTCTTACTGCTGCCTCTTTTAAGCATGGTTTGGAATTTTTACACCCCTCTCCCAGGACCAAAATGCTGCCAAAGTCTGTGATTGCCACCCCCACGCCCCTCCGCACACAGGCTCACATTGCCTGCTTGGAAACAAAACAACACAAAGACATAGCAATCTCTAGCACAAGTTAAGGGTTATACTTTAATTTGTTTTTTTTCACCAGCTAGAAATAGTCAATTGTGCACAATTAAAATCAAAATAATGTTTTTACCTGGTGAGCGTAAGGAGATGTTTATTCAATTTGTAGCCACCTCTGACTGATGTGAAGAATCCATGTGGTTGGTGTTGAGAGTTCACATTGTCTTGCAAGTTGTGCATAAACACACATTTTTGAAAACATAAAAATCCTTATTTATGTAAAAGAAAGGGAGAAAGAGATATGGAGATTAGTAAGTGTACTACAGGGTGGGCTTTCATAAGATGCAGTTTCCAATATTTACAGATTGGGTTGCCCTATTACCTGTTCTTCTGAGTTTTGCTCAGATTCTAGTCATGTTACTTGGTGCCTATTTGGACAATCCTCTGGTCTGGATTCCCAGCTTTCATTTTTTAAAACAGAAATCTCTAGCCTTTGTAGAACCTGAGGCAGAAGGCAAAATATCCGGTAGTCACTGTCTTGCCCAAGTGTTCTTTATGAAATAAGCATTTCTGTGTGTTTAGCTAAAGCTCATTCTCTCCCAGTTCCTGGGTCTTTCCAGCACCTTTCTAGCTAGTTTTCCAGAGCTGCAATGAAGCAATGAAGTCCCAGGAATGGAGGAATGCACCATAAAACAAAAACACCTCTGCAAATCATGATCAAAACTTGTATCTCAGCACATTTTAGTATTAAGGTGCTATTGAGTCTGCAGTATTTGCTGGAGGGAAGGTAGAAATGTATGGAGTTGTGAGTTCTTATTATGAATCTTAGATTTCTGGAAAGAGGTTTCAGGCAATGGTAACATTATTTTGGAAGGATAAATTCTAATTCCACATTTCTTTGCAGTATGGTATGGCCCTTGGAATTACTTACACAAACATATGACTTACTAAGTTAAATGGGTCTTAAGCAAAGGGGGAGTGATATGTCTGTGTTCATTAGGAATAAAAGATTGGGAAAGTTACTTTCTTGGACTATAATTCTCAGAATCCCCCATGACATCAATTAGTCCCTGGAGTTTGCTATGGTGCTGGGATCCTCCCTCCTTCCACAGACTAGGGCTTTGGTGAAGAGGTTGCAGACAGGAATGCAGAAGCAACAGAGCTTACCACATGCCCTGCCTGTGTGATCTTCGAATGAAGGGTGGCTCGGAACTCAAGGAGTGGAAGATGGAGCTCTCCATTGAGGTCTGCAGGGTGCTGGGTGCAGGACGCTTGTGTGGGGAATGGGGGATGCCAGGGCATGAGTCAGAGGAGGGGGAGAGTGGTTCACAGGAGCCAAAGGCAAGGACTTTGCTGGTGAGAGCCCCAGTCCCCATTACTGGAGCTCTGTGGTGACCTGGGCGATTGCCGCAGAGGACAGGCAGGTGGCAGAGGAGGACACAACAAAGACAATGATGTGGGAATATTTTGCTGAGCCCCCCAGCCCCCCCCAATCAGATTCCTCCATTTCAGGGCCAGGAAAGTGGTCATATGGCCAGAGCTCTCTAGTGTGGCCATGGACGTCCTTTCCATCCCCTGAGTACTACTCCCCTGCACCAGCGTCCAGAGTGAGCGGGTCTTCTCCCATCTTAGAGACATGCTCCGACCATGCTACTTGTGTTTGGGTTCCGTAAGTGTAGAGAGACTGTTCATCAAGGTGAACCTTCCCTTGTTTGGCTTCCTCTCATTGAACTCTAAGAGGTAGGGTCCCAGTGACAGTCACTTTGCTACCATATCGCTGGCCTGCCAGCCTGAGGACCCACTGATTCTCCATACCATCTACCTGCTGGCCTGCCTGCTTGCCTTTCCAGGCCAAAAACTGCACTCATTGCCTATTTCTGGCCTTTTCAGGCCAAAAGGTGAACTCACAGCCTGGCGTATCCTGCCAAAATGCCAAATGTCTCTGATCCTGCTGGGGGGAAACCTAGCTTCAATGCCAAACACCTTAGTGCCTGCTTGGGGCAAACCCTGTCCCAATGCCAAATGCCTCTGTGACTGCTGGGGCAAACCCTGCCAAAATGCCTAATGCCTCTGTGCCTGGAGACAAGCCAAACTACCTCAATGCTCAATGCCTCAGTGCCTGCTGTGGGCAAACCAAACTACCTCAGTGTCATCCACCTCTGTGCCTGGTGGGAAACTTTGCCAGCTGGGTCTGTCACTTTCCTAGGGAAACCCCCTTTGTGGGTGAACAACTCAGATATCCAAAACCCAATCTTCAGCAAACTTGGAGGGTCTTTAGAGGAAAGACACCAGTAGCTTCTGTGTGATTTTGGTTTCTCTAGGAGCCTGGGGGGAATTTTCCTGGGAGTGCCCTCCCTGTGGCTATATAACTCAGACATCCAAAAACCACACTTCACCAAACCTGCTTGGCTTGTAGAAAAGTGTCAGAGGAAGCTTCCCTGTGAATTTGGTGTCTCTAGGTACCTGGGAGTGCATTTTATAGCATTTTAAAGTGAAGGTAAGGTAAAGGTAAAGGTTCCCCTTGACAATTGTCCAGTCGTGTCTGACTCTAGGGGGCGGTGCTCATCCCCATTTCCAAGCCGTAGAGCCAGCGTTTGTCCGTAGACAGTTTCCGTGGTCACGTGGCCAGCGTGACTAGACACGGAACACCGTTACCTTCCCACCGTGGTGGTACCTATTTATCTACTCACATTTACATGCTTTCGAACTGCTAGGTTGGCAGGAGCTGGGACAAGCGACGGGAGCTCACTCCGTCACGTGGATTCAAACTGCTGATCTTCCGACCTTGCAGCCCAGAGGCTTTGCAGTTTAACCCGCAGTGCCACCACGTCCCTTCACCTTAAAGTGAAGACAAGTCAACAAATCAATTTGTCAATTCATCCAGAAAATATTCGTAAATTCATATTCGTCGATTCATCAACCTTGATGAACTACAAATTGCAATGAATCACTATTTTTTTGATTCATCCCCATCTCTAAATAGGATTCAGTATACCTGGATTTGAATCCCCACTCACTCATGGAAAATCTTGGGATGGGGTGGCAGTGCTAAAACTATTCATTAAATATCTCACTCACCTTGAAAGCCCTATTAGGGTCCCTATTAGTTAGCTTCTGACTTGATGACACTTAACACACCTGAACAAGGAAGCAACTTTCTGAGTTCTCACCAAAAAATAGATGAGCTCTCATACTGCAGGAGGGATGGGAGATTGAGGCTAAGGTAGATTTTGCACATCCAACTTTAATGAAATAAGTCTCAGACCACACTTTCAAGCAATCCTGATTAGCCCAATCCAGCCAGGATGACTGCACTGTCTAGTCATTCTCTTACCCACCTATTCATATTTACCTTATTACTGAATATTGAGCTTTGATAATATGGACATCTGCCCACAGTTTCATAGTTGCACTGGATGACGTATGCAATAAATTAGTTAAATAAAACTTGGCTCTGAGATGGCTGGAGGAAGTAGGTAGGTGTGTGTTGTGTTGTGAAGAACTTGAAGCTCTGTCCTCTTTGAAGCAGTTGGACTGTTCTGCTAAGATGGCCCTATGAACTTTTTTAGTTCTTCTCAGTGCCTTGCTTTTTAAATGGGTGAGCAGAGAATGGCTGCAAGCTGTGTGCCAACTGAATCGAGTGACCAGTGTGTTCCTGAGCAGCTCAGATTAAAACTCTTAAATCGTGTAAATCTCGGATTGCAGTGATGGGTGATGGTGCACAAACCCGCCAGATTTTGGTTTCTTTAGAGACTGTACTGTAGAGTCCTACATTGATGGATTCTAAGACTGAAGCAGGATTAAGGCAGGTGGAAAGTGTAAAGGCCCAGTTTCCCGGGGGCAATCCTTTATTTGTAATGAGCAAAGAGTGAGTGGGAAGAGTTCATTTAGTAATGCTTTTCATCAAGTTAGGAATCATAAGAGTTTTTAAAAACTTCATCATACCTACAAGGGCCCTTGTTTGCTCATACAATAGCAGGAACTTGTGCTTTCTAAGAAGCTCTATTTGAACATAACTGCTGTTACTGGCAGGGTGGATAGAGGCTGGTTAAATACCATCTGAAGAAGTAAATCCTGCAGAAAAACCCCCTCTGGATGCCATATCTAATTATTATTTCAGAATATGGCAGCATAAGGTGTGAATTGCTCCAGCTCCAACCACTTCTTCAGCAAATTACATGCAAGTACTGTACAACTTGCTTAAATCCTGCCTGGGGTTTGAATTAATTATGCATGCTATGAAACACTCACATAATCCTCCCAAGTCTGAATTCTTTAGATTAGTCCTCTCATGTATGATGTTAAAATTAGCTGCCCAGCTCATCCATCCCAGATCTAGCAAGTTTTAGAAAAATAAGAATGTGACCTTAATAGCATAGTTCTTTAAGAGTTATTTTAAGGGAAAGAGTATATTGGCCACATAAAACTGAAATGCTTCTCATGTCTGTTTTAAACTTTTTAAAACTGGAATCACATTTTGTAAAGTTCCTCAAGTCTTCTCTATACCCCACACTTCTCACACTGGCATTTGAACATTGTACCGTTATAGAGATATAGAACTTTGCTGGTTTTTGCACCCCCTTTCAAATACTTTTGAATGCAGGTAGGGAATGATAATACCAGAAACAGCCCATGGGCACCATCTCAAGGATCATGATGCAACAATGTATTTTGGTATACAGCACCAACAGTTGAGTAACTTCCTTCCACTTCTCCCTTTCATCACAGCCCTGCATAATGCCAAAAGAATCTCCCCTGAAGGCTTTCCTGGCTCACCCCAGCAAGTTTTTAGGGTGAAGAGGTGTCTACAGGAAGAGATTGTTGATCCTAGTGGAAACACTGGGATCCAGCATTTTGGTCAATGTCTTCAAGGCAGAGTTTGGAAATAAGCTGCTACAATGATGTCTGTTGGCAGTAACTAATTGCTTTATGGATAATGAGGGGGCAATGAAAACATGCTTCTGCTGTTTGAGCCTGCTGAGTAATATATTGTGTATATTACTCTTTCTATGGTAGGAGTGAGAGGGTTTGCTTACCTTACAAGCAAGCCAGAGTGTGCCCTATTTAACTTTTTAATGAGAATCCTATGCTACAGGGCAGTGGAAGAATGGTGTTGCTTCTGCAGGAGTGCTGAGTTGTGTCAGAAGGGAGGATGCCACTGGGTGGTACTGGATGCCAGTGCTATGGATGCAGAATCCTTGTCAAAAAGTTCAAAAGTAGAAACCCCTTACCTCCCCACCATTGTGTGGCCATATTATTTAGTAAGCACCTGCCAGTGCTTCTACTGCCCCCTCAATTGATATAGTACTGTGTAATGTAGTACATTATTTCCCTCAAACGGGAAATGGGAATTTATATGGTAGGTGTGTTTTTTTTAACTGATCACACTAAAGTGTTAGCAATGGGAACTAATGAGACCAAGGTCTCCTCAAAGGAAAAAGAACAGTGGCTTGTGGGAACAGGCTAATATGGCCCAGTTGGGCAAGTTCTGCCAGAACTCTCAGAAGATGACAGGGAGAGCAGCTACAAGATTTTGCAAACCTTGAACTATTGGCAACTCAGGAGGCCAAGACTCAAAAGATGACAGTTCAGTGCCTCAGTCAGAGGAGGAGGCATGGTCACTTCCCAGCTCACGAAAACACCAGAGGATAAGGCATGAACCTGGATAGAAAGCACTTGGTGCTCAGCTGCAGGGAGAAGAGGCCTCCTTGAGAGTAGAAGTCCTCCTTGAGAGAAACTCTTTCTCTCATGGACACTTGGTGGGGGCCAACTCCTGCAGCTCAGTTATATCAGTTCCTTTCCTGGCTAGACAAATGTCTGCAAATCAGTTAGGTAAATTTTGATAGTCTTGCTGGAGACAATGTCTCTTTTTGCTCTACATTCTTTGTGTCATGTATCTTCACCCTCTGTTGTTGACACCTTGTTGTGTATGACTTTCTGAATGATTGGCTATACTTGTTGGACTTTCCTCTTTTTTCTGATACAACTGGACTAGCTTGATTTTGGAGATTGTCTTTGTATTACTGGCAAGATTCTGTTTGTTAGACCCCCATTGCTTTCCCCCTAATTCTAGACCACCCTGGCTGGGCTTGTTTTGTGTCTCAGCCTAACAAGACCTTACCTTTGGGGCCAGCCTACCTGGAAGGAGGGCACTGCCTCCCTTGAAAATTGTCTAGTGGTTAACAGCCAAAGAATTAAATTCTAAGTTCTTGAATACAAGTCTGATTTGGGTCATTTCCAGGGACAGATTATTTTAAACCTAAAAAAGCTGTGGATGTGTACCTTGATTTCAGCAAGGCTTCTGACAAGGTCCCTCATGATATTCTTGTGACCAAGCTGATAAAATGTGGGCTAGATGATGCTACAGCTAGGTGGATTTCTAGCTGGTTGACAGGCTGCACTCAGTGTGCTCACCAATGGCTCCTTCTCATCCTAGAGGGGAGGGACAAATGGGGTGCCACAGAATTCAATACCCTTATAAAAGCCTTGCCCAAGGGCTTGGAGGGGATGCTTATTAAATTTGCAGGTGACACCAAACTTGGAGGGATGGCTAACATAGCAAAAGACAGAATCAGGATTCAAAATGACCTAAACAGATTATGGAACTGGACAAATAAAAGCAAGGTAAGTTTCAACCAGGAAAAAAATAAACAAAATATTGCACTTATGCAGGAGAAATTAGATGCACAAATATAGGATGAGTGAAGGATGCTTGGAAATAGTACACGTGAAAAGGATCTCAGGGTGTGATGGAGTTGGGAAATCATGAATCATAATGTGTGCTGGGGAATCTAGGCAGAGAAAAGTCAAACTTTGAAGTGCCTCTGTCACTGTAATTGCCAGGAAGTATTGGCTGGAAGATTGGCAAGAATTGGCCAGAATGCATTTCAAAGAGGACTGGTCTCTGGCTCTCCTGTTCAAAGAAGGCTTTGATATGTGTATTAGGATTTGCTGGAAAAGTCCTTCCCACCCCAGTATATGATAACTGGTACTGAGAGATGAAGCCCTATTAAGGAAGCAATCCATTAGCCTCGGGACATTCAAAAGGCCTTGCTGTAATCAAGGCATCTGAAACATAAGCTTTATTCGAGAATACATAAGCTTTATTCTCTATAAAGAAGCCTGAGAAAGGCAGGACAGGAGAGAGAGTAGCATCCTCATGTTAGGGCCAACTTTGTCTCTCACAAATGGGTCTGCTTACTTATCTTTGGGTTAACGATAAGTAAAAGGGTTAGGCTAGCTAGGACTTTCTTATTTTCTTATGTGTGCACCTTCTTTGATATAATCCAAGACTGGTTTTGTAGCTTCCTATAAGTTTGTTCTATTTTTCCAAAGATGTTTTGAATAACTGTCACCTTTTTACATTTTGTAAACATTTAATCCTTTTTACTTAATTCTTTTCTTTTTTAATAAAAAACATAAAATGCTATCTAGGGGTTGGTTCGATTTTGTGTGCAGAGGAAATCTGGATACTAACTTCTAGTGTCTTAACTTCAGTAGGTTACCAGGGTGTAGAAGCAAAGAGAATGGATGGGGTGTGGGGCATTGAGCACCATTGGGTAACACTTCCTAAAAGGCACAACCACAGACAGGATATTCTGTGCCAGGATAAATGGTCCAGATTAAGCTCAGTAGGCTCCCTCACCTCCCGTGCCTTTCTCATCTCAAGGTGGAAAAGGACAGAGGGATAGAGAGACTATCTGAGGAATAGACCAGAATAGCTTGGCAGAAAAGATGTATCATGACACAGGGTTTTAATGGATCAGTTAAACAGGAACCAACAATGTGATGCTGCAGGGGGGAAGAAAAAGCAAATGCTATACTAGAGTATATCAACAGAAGTGTATCAACAGAGCTTGCCCAGATCGAGGGAAGTAAAATAATCACTCTATTCTGCTTTGATCAGACCTCAGCTAGACAACTGTGTCCAGTCCTGAGCACTATGGTTTAAAAAGATACCAAGAAACTGGAATGTGTCCAGAGGAGGACAGCCAGAATGGTAAAAGGTTTGGAAACCAAGCGCTATGAAGAAAGGTTGAGGGAACTGGGCATGAGGGAACTTCATGTTTAGCCTGAAGAAGAAAAGGCTGAGAGGCAATATGATAGCCATATGGCTGTCATGTGGAAGAAGGAGTGGGCTTGTTTTTTGTGGCTACAGAGGATATGATCAGAAATAATGGTTTCAAGTTACAAAAAAGAGGAGACCTTGATTATACATTAGGAAGAACTTCCTAACGATGACAGGCATTCAACAGTGAAATTGACTGCCTTGAATGGTGGGGGACACTCCTTCACTGGAGATTTTAAAGCAGAAGTTGAATTGTCACCTATCACGGATGCTTTAACTTTGGACTTCCTGCACTGGCAGGGGGCTGGACTCAGTGAGCCTAGGGGTCCCTTCCAGGTCTATGATTCTATTTGTGCCTCTGTTTTATGATGTCTCAAACAGATCTTTCAATAAAGCAAAGTTACTGAGTAAGCAGAAAATAAGTTGTTGGAAAATAAATTAACTCAAGTGTTTTTTGGGAGATACAGAGTCTAAATTTTTCAAGAAGTTGAAGACAGTGAAAGTCCCTGGCCAAGATTAGGACCAGACAGCAGTTTTGAAATTTAAAAGGCCTATCTTACTTCTCCTCCTCCTCCTTTGTTTGATTGTTTGTTTTCCTTTTTTTAAAAAACATTATTAAATAATCAGTTTGTTTCTTTGTTTTGGATGGGTGAAGAATTGTAAATTGAGATGACGGTTATGTGAGTTTGATGGTTAAGTGATTTCTCAAGAAATCATACTGTGGGCTGCATCTGTAGAACATTAGTCAAAATATGACAAGACTTGTTTTATAAAAGTATGCTTGGAACCTAATATACAAGGTGTTGCATAACTGGACATATTTTGTCAAATGGGTAGCATGGTATAGGAAGGAAGGGGTAAATGACTGGTCTGCCTGAGTAGTCTTTGTCTAAAAGGACGGGATAGAAATCGAATAAATAAATAAATAAATAAAAATAGTCCAGTCACAGAGAAGAAAATGTGTATGGGGTACATCATTTCCCTTGAAGTGCAGATGCAAAGGTAGATGATGGCTTGTCTGTATTTCTACATCTACATCTCTATCCCTGTGTAGCGACAATAGTTAGAAGTTTGCAAATACACGAATGGGCAAAATGTAGATCAGACATCATATTGTGAATTCTTCTAGAGAAAAGAAAATCATAGTAATGGGGCGGGGGGCTTGATCTCTGTGCTGGACCAAATGACACAAATGTGAATGTCATGGGCCAAAGCTTACACAGGGATAAAGGGTTAAACTTTCCCTGCTAGCTGAAGGAAAATGAAGACCTTCTGTGTAACCTAGTCATAGGTCAAAGGTATAGTAGCTGAAGAAAGCAATCAACCATGATGTGGGCTAGGAGCAAACCTGTCAACACTGCTGGGGAATTTTCTGCTCAGTTGAGCACATCAAGGAAGTTTTGACATATATTCTACTCTTTGGTTTTCCACAGTGTTCAGTGGCACACATCAAACTAATTGTGGGAAAGATGATTATTTAAGAATAAGATGATTTAAACATATCTAGAGAATTCCACTTCCATCTTAGTTGAGGAGAAATGTCCTTCATTTTTAAAAAAAAGGCAGACAGGACTTCAAAGTATTAAAGCCAAGGCAGCTGTTGGATGCTGGATGTGCTTTGATTTATGAAGCGTGCAGAGTCTCAAGGGTTGATTACCTGCATTACTGTTTTTGTAGAATGGGTCTTTGGGACCTTGTCTATATAGAGTTGTCAGGGCTCCATGTGCTAGGCAAAGTCTCAGCGTATTACTATGCTTCCCTGGGTCCCCACTTGGTGAGACCAATCTCAGGGTAAGCAGCAACAGAAGATGAGAAAGTCTGATTTTTGTACATGAGGTGATGTTAAAACCTGAGCACTCATCTTCCCCTGTTCTCAGCTAGTAGCAGGGCTAGCTGGCTCAGCCCAAAGTTGTTTCTATGTGTGTAGTGCACACAGTGCCTGTTCAGGAGGCTGTGCAAGAAATTCCCATGAGCACAGGTATGTGAAGATATTATTTTGCAATTGTTACACAACAGCCTCATTGCTGTGACTTCACATGAGCCTCCCCTCATCTCAGGTTTTGGCCCTGAAATCTCAGGGAACTGGAAGAACTGGCCTGACAACACAATGTCTTTTTGATAGGGTATAGGTAGCACCCAGACAGGCCTCCCCCTCATTCTACTGCTGCTATGCCTATGTCTCTTCGAGAATTCTGTTCTTTAACATATAACAGTAAAGGGAAAGGGAAAATAAAGGAGGAAAAAAAAACTGGGAAGAAAAGTCCTGTTACTATAAGTTCTTTTTCTGACAGGGGGCTGCATGAAGAGACTCACAATGCAATGTTTTTGTATCCTTTCTCCATGTTGCTGGAGGTGGGCAAGAAAAGCACCAGAGATTTCAGCTGCTGTGTGATGTCCTCTACTTTGCTTCCGCTGCCATCAGCCACTGGCTTTCCTGTCTCCTGGGAGAAGGAAAACATGCTGAGAGGGCTCACTGCCTTTCTTCTGCAAGCGCCACTCTCTTCCAGCTTCCCTGTCATTCCCAGCCAGTTCCATCTACATATGAATTTAAGTGGAATTAGCAAACCATCTCTACAAGGCTAGGCCTGCATATCTTTGGGCCAGAGCATCAGGGATTAGATGGATTTTCATCCCAGACTGATGCCTCATTGGCAAAACATTTGGATTGTAACTCTCGCAATAAACCAGGCAGCATGCTGGGCCCTTGCCATGGCAGTTGAGTGATTCTGTCAGGTTAAACAAAACAAAGTTTTCCCAAGGTTTGTTCATTGGGCACTGAATGGTAAGGTGTGAGGGAAGGAGTTTAAGAAGTGAGCTGACATGTGGAGCCATGGCATCCTGTCTGGCACTTTCCCAGTTTTGTGTCAGAAGAAACATACCACAATAAGACCAATTCCATGTCAGGATTTTGTAAGAAAGCTAGATGATGTGCAGTTAAACCATCTCACCAGAATAAATTTGTAAGAAACTGGTAGGGTCAGGCTTACCATGACCATAATTATCTGTTAGTAAGCATCCCAAGGGACTGTGTCATCTGACATGACTTTAAATTTGCAGGGTCTGGGAAAAAACAGCCCTGTAATTTACTCTGAAGATTCTTTAATCAGATTCCTTGAACATATTTATAAATGCTATGTAGCTGTGCTTGGGTAGACACACTTTGTAATTGCCTTCTAAAATAAAATAGATTGCACAGTTACAGTATGACAGTTATCCAGATTTTTTAAAGGTAAAGTTAATTTAATATATTATTATATTATTTTATCAGACTTGCATTGTGGTCTGATAAAATAAAATGTGAAATATTAAAAGTACAGTTTTTCCAATGTCTCCCCTGTAAGTGTTGATGCATTTATAATGCCATGAAGCTCACACTACAGTTGTTGAGCAAAGTGACCTTTTATCATTTCTCCACTTGACAGTTGTGTTTTTCAACCCATATCAAGACTTCTTGACTTCCTGAACTTCTAATAAACACTATTAATTTTTTTAAATGGAATATAAAATGTGGGTGTAATTCCTTTCCAAAAGAGAAAATGTGCTCTGCTATCTGTTCCAATACTCAGTGGCTGGGTCTACAAGTTAAATTAACTGCTGCTTGATACTGCTGACTCTGCTAACACATATCGTATGAAACCATCGGACATTGATCCCAGTACTGTCCACTCTGACTGGTCATTCGCCAGAGTTCCAGGCAGAATGCTTTCTTTGCCCTACCTGGAGATCTCTGGTACTAGCTGGCAGTCTCCCATCCAATTAGGAACCAGTCCTGGCCTTTCTAAGCTTCCAAATCACATGAGAACTGGGTGCATTTTGTATCTGAACACATGAGTAGGTGTTTTCAATACTCTTGCATGAAGAAATACCTTGGTATATGGAAAACTAGCATGTCAGGAAGACAGGCTACAGCCCTTTCTGTGAGAGTTAGCTTTCTATTTAGTTTGAAAGCAATCTGAAGACATTGAGCAGGCACTAGTTGATTACCTCAACTTGCCTGAGGCTTCGCAACATATACTGACTGACCTCAGGAACAGTTTCACAGAGTTTCATCACATTGCTTGGTCAGTATGGAAGAAACTAAAGAACTGCATCTATGATGTTTTACTTTCTGGAAGTACTTGAGGGCCAGTTTTGTGTCCTTGAAAAATTAAAAAACAAAACAAAAACAAGCAAGCAAACAAATTTAAAAAACCCTGCCCATTCAGTGTAGTCATTCAAGGAGAAGAGGGCTGGGCTGAAACTCTTCTTCCTGATGCCTTGTTCTCTTTGTCAAGGAAGTTTTTCATATGGAGATACAACTGGTCACATTATTTCCCTGCCATCAAGTGGAAGGTCTATAGTCTAGAACAGGGGGGTCTCCAAACTACGGCCTGCGGGCCACATCTGGCCCGCCTTGCCGTTTTATCTGGCCCATTCCCTTAACCCCATGTGCGGGCGGGGGGTGTCTCTGTGTCCATGCATCAGTAGTGTGTGTGCATGCATAAGGGGGTGAGTGCGTGCATCTGTGGGGGGGCCTTCCATGCATCTGCACGTGTGCGTCCATGAGGGGTTCGGGCACGGGGGTATGGGGGTGCGGGCGTATGCGCAAGCACACGTTCCTGTTCCTTCAGCCCTCTAAGATCTTGAAAGTATCCGGTGTGGCCCTCAGGGTAAAAAGTTTGGAGACCCCTGGTCTAGAAGGAAGATGGCTAAACTTCCCCCCACAGTACCTTGAATATCCCAATCAGGATACAGTTCCAGTAAAAAAAAAGTGTGTGGAGGGGAGCAATTTCCCACTTCTGGTCCATGAGTCATTTGGCACCATTGTTAGCTCTTGTTTGAACTACGTAGCCCTTTGAACTCCAAATGCCCTCTCAGGATTGTAGTTTCTAGGGATATTTTTAATCCCGTGTTTTAAATTTGTTTTAATTTGTTTTCACGAGTAGTGTTTTCTTCAGGTTCCCAGTGTGGTGTAGTGGGTAGACTGATGGACTAGGACTCAGAAGAACAGGGTTTGAATCCCTCACTTAGCCATGGAAACTGACTTGGGGAGTGGAATTGGCAAAACCACTCCTTAAATATCTCACTTACCTTGAAAGCCCTATTAGGGTCTCTGTAAGTCAGTTCCAACTTAACTGCACAGAACACAAACAATAGTGTTTTAAATACTGTTTAGGTTTAATCATATTTTAAAGTTAATGTCTTAATTGATTGTGGTTTTTAACATGTATTTTATAGCTGTTGTACATTGCCTTGAGTCCCTTCTGTGGGAGAAAGGTGAGGTATAAATAAAATAAGCAAATATATGTTTCCAAAGGATCAGGGTCCACAGTACACAACAATCAAAATATTGTTTTGCATTTTAGAATTTCTCTGGTGGCAAATTTGGTAATGGTTGCACCAAGCCAAAACAAAGCACCTGAGTATACTGTCCTTTGTGTTACTTCCTTGTGAAGTGCTCTGGTTCCACTGTGCATAATTATGAGAATTAAAAGCGGCTTTTCCTCTTTGATTGTCAGGCATCCACTTGAGACTCTGCGGTAGAATGAATGGCTGTGGTTAAGCTGAACTGAATAGCAAATTACTTTTCCTGGGATTGTAATGTTAGCTTGTCCTTCCATTTGAGTGGCACCGCTGAGCGTTGCTTGGAGGAGAAATATTTTGCTTTTCACAGCCTGTAACTAATTTGGGGGAATTGGACTGGGAAGGAAGAAGAAATCCAAAAACCTAGGGCAGATGTAAGGGCCTTTGTTTCTTCAGTCAGATTGACAACAAAGCCAGTCAGATTAGGTTTGGGGTGCTACAGAGTCGAATGGGTAGCCACGCCTAGTGGCTGGAAGGAGATGGCATCTTCACTGGAAAGGAGTCTCAGAGTAAACCTTCTTTCTTTGGCAGTAGATCTTTCCAGGGAAGTGAAAACAGAAAAACAAAAAGTAGCGGGGATGATCCACAAATAGAATAGAAAGAACTTTTTGGGGTTGACTAATACCATTATGAGGTTACCAAAATGTAGCAAATAAAGTGAATGCCTGAGTTTTCAAGAAGTCTTCTTCAGGCTTAGGTGGTTTAATGTTTTAGGTGACTGGGGAAGATGAAGACTCCTCAACCCCATCTCTTGCTTTGCTGTCATGCTTCTGCTCCAAGGCTGAGCCAAGGCAAGGGCCTTACCGAAGGCAACGGATAGCCAAGTGTACACGGTGTACAGACAGGCTTTTGTTTACAGCAATAGTTCCCTATTGTGGGTAACCAAGTGTTCTTGGACTGCAGCTACCAGAAGCCTTCACTACCAGTTGTGCTGGCCAAGGTTTTTGGGAATTGCAGTCCAGGAACACCTGGGTTACCCAAGCTTAAGAACCACTGGTCTACAGAGAGGGAAGAGACTGAGAAATAATCCCTTGATGCCTTTGTTCTTCACTGATTAGGGTGTCTTTATCTTCAAGTCAATATATCTACAAGAACAATGGTCATTACATTTGGCCAGATTTTTTTCTTAAGTTTTTACTTTTTGTTCCAGTTCCCTAGTAACTGACATTGTTTGCAACTTCTTAGTGATCCAATAAAAGTACTACTCTGCCCAGAATTTTTCTGCTTCTCCTGATTCACATAGCTAATTTTGTATTCTTCTTACATTATAGAAACTTTTTAGAATGGTCCCACTTCTGATATTTTTGCAGTCTGGTAGAAATGCTATTTCTCTTCCCATGCTGAATCTCTTGCTGCCTAGTAGCACAGTTATAGTCCACTATGGGTGCCATCAAATGGGCATTTCTCCCACTGTTTGGTCCACTGCAAAGACAGGCTGGTTTGTTCCTTTTTCTGGTGGTCACAAAATGTGATTGCAGGACCAAACCAGCGTGTTTCTACAGCATTCCTATCCAAACCTTCCAAACCTTTCTGGGTCTCCCTGGGTCAGGGGCTTCAACATTTTTAAGTGGGGGTAGGGTAATTCCATTTTGATTTGTTTCCAGTGCATGTGATCACTGGAAATGAACCAAAGCTAGCTTGTGGCCATCAATTTCCCTTCCTCTTTCAATTTCCCATATCATTAAGTGGATTAAGAAGACAGTTTAGCCACTTCATGATATAAGGAAATAAAGCACTTCCTCTGCTCTATGAAGGGGCAGAGGAAGTAAAAGGTGTTTTTTTTTAAAAAAAATGTATCAGGACAGTGCTAATGCACTGCATCACTTAGAAAAGTTTTTTTTTAAATTGAAAACTTCTTCCTGGAAATGGGAAAGAGAGGAAAGGACAAGGACAGGGATTTGTTATTGTTTTTGTTGTTTTCAACAGACAGGTGGATCAAATAGGGCTGCTATGACTGCATCAAATGGCATCCAAATGACATACTGGACTTCTACCTGACCTTAGCTGAACCAATTTAGCCCATACCAGCCTGCTCCCTTGTTGACAAGCCCTATATTTCCATTTGAGGATTTTGTGCTTTCATTTTCTTTCTTAAGTCTATTTTGCCTTGCTGACATACAGTATACAGTCCAAATCTGATTAACTTCTCACCCCCTTGCCCAATATGTAAGTGTTTATATTGTAGTATAAATAATTCAAGGTGTATTTCTTCCCATGTTTAAAACTCAATGGTCCTTAAGGACTTCACTGTGAATGCATCAAGGGTCCTGCCATTTCCCTTTTAAAATCTGTTAACTGAAGCTCTTTCCAGTCCAGACACCTTGTCCATCAGCTCGTATACATTTATCTCTCTTGTCAGTTTCATCTATATGTTGTTTGTTCTTAAGAGTCAACTGAGAGATCCTGTATTTGGCTCAGTTTGGTTTGTGAATTGATTTGGAATTTAATGGCACTTAACAAAGAGCAGAGATAGGAAAGATACAAAAGCTGCTTTTCTCCTGTCTTTTCACAAATTATTAGCATTCTCTGCATGCCCCTTCTTGTCCTGCATGAACAGCTTGTGTGCTATAGAAAAAACAGCCTGCTGCATATTTCCTGACAGAAAGAAAATAAAAACTGAATTGGGGAGGGGGGGGGGAAAACCACACACACACACACACCAAGCAGACAAACCCAGGATTGAAAGAAATGGTCAAAGCAGGATTGACTGTGCGCATGGCCTAGCAGTCTCATAGCAACTGGTCGTTTGAATACGAATGGTCCGTGTCTGCTTCATGACCACGAATTCCTGGGTCAGTTGGGCAGAGGAGGTTGAGGAAGGTGTGAACTTAGTCTCCTGCTGTTTTTCCTGTGCCACTAACACCAAGGAGGTTCTTTTCTTTTCTTCCTGTGGCTGCCTCTGTGTATGTTCTGGAGTGGATGGGTACCCAAGATACAGCACTCTGATTTGGCCGAGGCAGTGAGTGGGCACCCGTGGGCAAGCCAGGCTACTGACTAGGAACAATAAGCGGACATCTCCCACACTCCCAGCACAAGTTTTACTTATGCATGGCTCCTGGGAGAGGATGGGGTGAAGGAAAGAAAATGGTAGGAGGAGATGGACATACACACTGACAATCCACCACATCCCCAAAGTTGCTAGCACAGTATTCCCCCCCCCCCCATCCCAAGTATAGCCCTTTATTGTCCCCATTTGCAGTTTTGGTCCCCAATCCATAAGTATACAAATACAAACAGTGCCACCAGAAACTTGAAAAACAAATTGTTACAGGCCACCTCCATGTCAGCTCAGAGGGTTTGGTGCTGATTTGAACAGCAGATATTTGGATACAAATTGGATTTAATGGCTATTTGCACATCCCTTATCTTTGAAACAGAGTGCTGAATTAAGATGATCACCACCGCCACTTTGCAGAGTTGCCAGGCATTCAAGTTTGCTTTCCTTGGTTTTCTGACCTGAGGAAGCTGCTGTACGTCCTTGGCACACTTTAAACTGTCATTAATAAACATTCTTTGCCAGGATCTGAGCACGTCTCCTTTTGTACTGCACTTAGGTCGAGATGCATAGCCACCAGATGAAATGATGGCAGTCAGCATTAATAAACAGTTTTACTTCCCCAAATTCACTGTTGGGTTTACTGAGTTGCCATGGACAGGCAAACGTTTATCTGGAACACTCTGCAGTTATGAATCATCAAAAAGATGTTTTAGTCCCAAGCAGCCTAAACACATTCTTTCCAACCAACCCTCAGGATTATAAAAAGAAACTCTGAGGCAAAGGGGAGAGATAGGATAGGGCAGACACTGGACAGCCAGAAATTTATGTTGTAAGCAGTTACTTACACTGCAAAAAGCAGGATACTAAATTTACTGCACTCTGTAAAGGGAACACTGATCAAGACAGGACAGAGGACACATCTGGTGTGGCATTTACCGGAACAAATTGTGCCAAAACGTACTGGTGATGAAGCATCCTATCCTGTGTACTTATGTGAAGAAGCCATGCAGAATCAGCTTCCAAAAGCTTTTCTGACTATCACAGTGATTCACATGTGTGTAAAACTTGCAGTTTGAAGCAGTTTCTCAGAGAATCATCTGTATTGTCTCTTTAGCACATTTGAGGCTCCTCTTGGGCCAACATAATACATTCAAAATCTACTTTGCTTTGAAACTTCTTGCTTATAATCATAGTTGTGGGGCAGACAGAACAGAAATAAAACATATCGGCCTGCAGTGCCACTGAAGATAGGAGATCTTGGGTTTGCTTTGTTGTTGATTTTTTTAAATCTTCCAAGTCTGCAACATGTTGCAAATCCAAAACATGTCCTAAAGGAAGGATTTTGTGATTTGGGTTTGTGTTTTGGCACTGCTTGCACTTGTCTGCCTGTGTATAATAAATAAGCTGGTGAAATTCCTGTTCCCTCAGGGTACTACTGGCTCATCGCTTAAAACTGGAAAAGCAACCTGCCAAAATAAATTTTTAGGCACCAATGTGAATGAACTTGTCCTGGCTACTGAGTAACAGCAAGGAGGTAGGTATGTCTTTTCAATGGTTTAATTGAGCAATGTACTTATTTATGATTTCTTAAGAATAAATAATAATAAATATGCACTATTATTTATTATTTGTCAGGAACAAAGTTCTCAGAAGTTGTTTACTGTTTCTTTCTTCTGATGGTCATCTGGGACGGTTCAGCTTGCCCAATGCTACATAAGCTGGCTCCTCTCCCAGAAGGCACACTGGGGAATTGAACTCCCAACCCAGGTACTGCATCTCATTGAGCTATCCAGCATACAATCTCTGAGTAGATTTCTATCCCTATATGTCCTATAATGAGCACAAGGTGGTGCAAATATCTCTCTGCTCTATTTTACCTTCACAGAAAAACCCTGAACCAGGTCAAACTGAAAGAGATTGATGGGCCAAGGGTTACCAATGGCTAAGTTTCATGGTCGAATGAGGGGCTAGTGCCTGCATCTTTCAAGTTTCAGTCCAACACCAATCACTATACTACATCACCTTCTTTTATTTATATGTTTATTAGTAATAATTGCTTGTGGTTTGGCGATTTTCATGATAGTTCATTTTCATTATATATATATTTTTTTAAAAAACACACTAGTCTTGTGGTCACTGCTGTTACAACAAGCAGCACATAAAAGCCCAAAAGAAATGGTGAATACTATATAAAACAGTTAAGTAGCCCTATTAAATATTCAAAGTGCTTCACAGTCTTTATTGCACTATAATCTCTTCTCTACAACAACCAGGTTAGATAGCATTATCCCCAATATTGCAAATGAGACACTGAGTTTAACCTTTGATTGAATCTTTGGCAAAGCTGAGGCATATTTCAACTGCTTGGTCAGAGTGCAGTGCCAACATGTCTTGACAGGCCCTACAGAGTTACTTGGACGTAAGTCCTTTTGAACACAATGGGAATTACTTCTCAGCAGACATTTTTATACAGTTGTGCTGTTAATCAACAATTCATGTCACTTGTGCAAAATCCTAAATCCTTCTTTGCTGAGATAATACAGGGCTTGGCAATGTGAGGCCCTCCAGATGTTGACTGGAATTCAACTCCCATCAGCCAGTAGGGCCAAAGAGAAAACTACTGGGAATTACAATCTAATAGCACCTAGAGGGCTGCATTTGCCCACCACTCTTGGGGACAGTGGCTGCTCCCAGGAAAGTGCAGTAATTTTGTTCAGTCAGCACAACCCATGGAGCCAATTGCAGCCCACCTATTGCTAGATGTGTCTGCTCAGTTTTGCTATCACACAGGAAACAACAGAACCTTCTCAGGGTGGGCTGCAATGAACAGTATGATCAGCTGCACTGAGGTTGGAGCATCACAGGTTAATGCAGGCGAGGTCATGATGCAATTCTGAGGATGAGGGGAGAGGTGAGGATAGGGCAGGACAATGTACCCAGTACACTGTGATATTTTTCTCCTCTGAACAGAGGCATAGAGAGGGAATTTTGATTCCCAAAATCTTGACATTTTTGGACTGGAGCAACATTGCTGTTACGTGCTGACAAGCTACTTCCAACTTCTGATCACCTTATGAGTTAGAGACCTCCAAAAGGTCTGTCATTAACAGTCCTGCTCAGGTCTTGCAAACCTGGGCTGTGGCTTCCTTTGCTCTTCTTCTTTTCCAGCTTCCTTCAGCTTTTCCTAACATTGTTGTCTTTTCCAATTAGCAACATTAAGTAAGTGAAAGATTGCTAGATCTGAGGAATTAAATGCAATTTCTTTATAAAGCTTAGAGATTGAGAAATTTAGGGTGGGACTGTCTAAAGCCAAAAGCCTTCCACTACCTGTTCTTTTAACTGAAAACTAGTTTTTGTTGTTTCTTTCTGTTGTTTCTTTCTCCCAGAACTTGAAACTGGGAAAACTTGCCCAACATTTCATTTGGGTTAAAGTTGAAGTCAGTACTGTTTTGCCTTCGGAGAAGAAATATAAGTTGTTTCCTTGTTCCAAATTGCTAATTTATTTCAGAAGTCAGAATAAGCATCAGAGCTTGATTAGCTCAGCACCTCAAGCTAATCTGCCCATTGCTTGAAGGAATTGTTACCCCATGTGTTGTGTTCTCTGAATGGTTCCCCTTAAAATATGTCTGGCCCAAACAGCCCTCAGGTGGATTGTACCCAGCATTCCTATTTTTAAAACTCCACAAATTTCCAGGATGTTTGCCTGCAAGAACAAAGAGTTTTATGGCACATTAAAGACAAATAGAGTCTATTTCTCGTAAGTTTTTGTGAGCTGCAGTTTCTTCTGATACATGATGCATTCGATGATGGGGGGGTGCAGTCCATGAAATAAAATGCATTCATCCATTGGCACCACAAAACTCTTCTCGTTTTCCTAAAATTGGACTCTGAATTGAAGAAACATTCTGCCAAGCCTCCCTAATCTCAAGCAGACCCCACCATTTCACAGGCCTCCTTTAAATTCTTCATCAGGACTAAGCTCATATGATTTAATTGAAAAAAAGATCAATTTATTAAAATCCTTCCACTGGCTGAAATCCTGGTGCTCTGAGTTACACCATGGCATAACTTACTCAACAGGAATAGATTACTATGATTGCTATACTTGTCATATGCTTTATTGTTTTAATTGTGTTGTATTCCATTCTAATTGTAATTGTATAGAAGAATGGCAAATGAAAGAAAATAAAATAAAAAAAACAAATGAACAAATATGGATAAGCTGGCATCAAAATATGAATCAAATTTCTCACCCATTCCGACTTATAAAATTCACAGGCATCATCTTGAAAGGATCAGTCCACTGCTATAGGAGAGAAATTATGCCCATTTTATTAGAGCCTGTTGAGCAGAGTGGAATAGAATTAAGACCAGGATTCTAATCCCCACTTGGTGATGAATACTCCCTGGGGGTTGGAACTGGTAAAACCACCCTTTAAATATCTCAGATACCTCAGAAAACCTTAGTTATGGGATGCCATAAGTTGGAATCAACATGACAGCATATAACACATACTGTATGACGTTATTTCCTTTAACATACAGTACATGTGCACCACAGAAACCTATGCAGTGCACTTTTTAATTAGAACTAATTTAGTCACATGTAAACTTAACTACTCAGTTAATGCTTGTAAGGAAGTTCTTAATCAAGACCACACTTTAGCAAATATTTCCTTGCACTCACTTTAACTCCTTCTCTGCTGCTTCAGTCTACAAGTACCTTCTCCACTTAATTGCTACTTCTTGATTTCTCCTTTCCCTAGCTTTTCTTCTGTTGTTTACTAGCCCATGGGACTGACATACTCCAGGCAGTGCCTAGCACAATCTTAACATTATTGTACAAATAATTACAAGGAGTAACAGAGTACACAAATCTAAAATTTGGTGCAAGTTGCTATGCTCATTCAGAGTTTCAAAGTTACATAAAGGGCATGCCAGTATTTGTTCTTTAATTCCTTGTTAACTCTGCAGGCTTTGGGGTTATATAGATTTGCTTTTGGAACAGGCTGGACTGTTGGCTGTCCTTCCTGAGTACAAAATATGTCCCCAATATAAGGGAGAGCAAGTTTGATGGAAAGGGTTGGTTAATCATTTGCAAACTGAGGGCAGAAATGGAGAGCAGGAGTCATTTCAGTGGAAACAATATTGCATTGTCCCAAATGTTTTAAATACATGCACTCACTCAACCCCCTGCTACAAGGAGGATCTCTCGATCTCTCTCCCTCCCTCCCTCTCTCTTGCTGTCTCTCTGTGTGTGCCTGTCTGTCTGTCGCCTCAGTAAAATATGAGTTGGTTTGCGTTATTCCAATTCATTAATTGGCCACCTCCTGAATACCACAGAGTTTTGAAAAGAACAAGGCTGTAATGCTTTCTGTTCAGCCTTGCAATAATTCAGCAGAACCTGAGATTTAAGGAGGTAGAAGGGATCCATAGAACACATTTATTCCTCCCAGGGGCAGAAGATCTCCTCCCAGGGCAGAAGATCTGGCTTTCACAGATCCAAGCCTGTAGTTTTTCACCAAGAATCACAAGAACAGACATAGCAACCAGCATAAGCAACTTGATTTACTGTCAAAATCTTCGGACCATTATAACATTATTCTTAATATGGATATGAACCCAACTCTTCTAGTGTTTGAATACATTACTTGTCCTGACTCCATTGTATGATTCCACAATTTTCTGTCACCTTCCAATATGTCATTTTTCCAAATTTTCCCTTATATTAAATTCTACTAATTGTTGCATATTTCTCTCCTGAAGTGGTTTCACAAGAAAAGAGAGAGGAATCTAAACAAGACCTCACCAGTGCTGCCGACTGGAGTGCTTCTTGTTCTTCTCTTTTTACAAAAAATAAAATAAAATTTATTATTTTACAAAAATACAAAACAAACAATAAATCGTAGGAATGCACATCCATAGTGGTTCACCATGTAATAAAACGTTTCTTTATGTGTTGGTTTTTCCTTGCTCCTCTTTTTTTTCCCCCCATTGGGCAAATGTCAGCTAGTTTCCCTCAGACAAAGCAAGGCTTCCCTCAGCTGTAAGGAGACAAACATGATGTCCAGCAATACCTCCTCTTTCCTGCAGGAAATGTGGCTCTTTGGCTAGGGGGATATTCATGTCTATGACCTGATTTTTGGGGTCTTTGGATTCTTGAGAGGAACCTTACTGCTGCTGATGAGAGTTTTATTCTGGTGCGGAATGTCCCCAGACACAATGGCTCTTCACAGGGTTTCTGTCCCTTGAAATGTTGTTGTGACCAGTCCTCCTGGCATCCAAACATATTTATGCAAACAGCAATGGTATGGGGCATGCTGTAGCATAGGCTGCGATGCAATGGTGGAACTTCTGAAGAAATGAAGCTATTCCCTTTACTATTTTTATGACATATGCTTGAAGTAATTCAGCTTTGTTGCCATCATGCTCGGTTTCTTTCACAAAAGGCAGCTTGTATATTTGTGGTATTCAAAGGTGGTGAGAGAGTTGCTTTGTTGGATGGCATTTGCATCATTCCTATCAGGACAGCTTGTCCAGAAGATTCCTCACCTCTAGTGGGAGAGGGAAACAAGCTTTTTGTGTTGAGATTTCAGCAAACTGGAGTATGTCTGTATGCAAAACTAGTACCTTTTATTTTGCGAAATAAAGCACACACCTACAGAAGGGTTGCCTGACTGACCAAATGATGCAAACAACACATCCAATAAGTCTGATTTTTAAAAGTCCAGGGAAACACAGCAGCAGTTATTGCAATTTTGTGTAACTGCAAGAACTCTCATCAATGTTGATTGACATTATCTCACACTCTCACAGCTTGAGACAGAAAAAATAATATTTTCACATTTTCAGATGTGCATCCATGGGAATTCTGTCTTGTCATGAACAAGCAGTGTATTCATCACACTGCTCCCCTGGCTCCTGCTTGCCTCCAAAGGGGCCAAAATCCCAAGGAACTTTGCTCTGCAGTTAGTGCATTGCATCATCCTTCAGTGGGCAGCTTCTCACCTCTGGTTTGTTCCCTCCATAGAGCAAACAAGAGAAAGAAGCAAACAACATACCCCACATTCTTTCTCTGGTTTCTTGGGAGGGAAGTAAACCAAGGAAGGTAATGACACAAAAGCTGGTCATGGGATGAAGCTCTGTGGTTTGTTTAGGCACTCCAGCTACAAGTAGGAGCAATCAAGCTGCCCACAGGAGCATGATGAGCCAGAGGACTTGTGACTTATCATGTTGTGGAAAGTTGTCCTAAGTTTCACACTATCAGGAGTGTACAATTTTGCTTCTTTCAGGAGAGTTTCAAAACTAAGCTCCAACATTGCTCCAGGAGATGAGTGCCATGCAGAGAGAAGTATGCTATATAGCCTTTCAATTTCTTAAAATGATTATACAGACTACAAAGAGCTAATTTTTTTTTAGATCAAATGAAAAAAACTGTAATAGATGGCAGAGTCCATGTGAAAGAATCCTACAAGAAACAAAGGAAGTTTCAGTTGTCATGATTTAAACTATTTTCATATATTTCCTTTGTTCAAAGACCTAATATAGTATAGTTCAGTGTAGGAAGAAGTATAACATATGTTGAAGAGTGTGCTGGGGGGTTCCTGTCCTTCCCCCACATCCAGAATCTGGGTATTAGCTGGATGATCCATTTAAACAGGATGCTTTCTTGAGAACAAAATCCCATTTGAAAATGTAAAAAGGATTTAGCTTAGCGAGAAAGCAAAGATAAAAAGGGCATTATGTTTGCTCAAGACATTCCCCCCATTGAAAGCCTGACATCAAATTCAGGTCAGACAGTACACAGAACAGAAGAGAAAGAAGGCTTTCTTCTTCTCTTTAATAAGGTGAGAGGAAATGAAGAAAGCAACTCTTGCTCCTGCTTAATAACGGCATCATCCTCATGCATGCAGAAGCCATACCTTCAAATGATTCACTAGAGCACTTGAGGCATCTTGCATTTTTTTTCTTTCCTCATTAAAAGAACCACCACCACCACCACACAATGTGGCAGTTTTTAGGCTTTCCTCCACAGCCACAAGACTTCCATTTTTAATTTTCCTATAAAGGTTGGTGATTTTACAGAAGTGTTTCTAGAAGCAGAGTTATTTATGAACTATTTTGATAAACTATTTTGCTTTATGAACTCTTTTGATGTAATGTGAAATCATTATAAAATTTCTATGTTTCAAACAATCAGAAATAAGATACTTAAAATATTTATGTGCATGAGAAAAGAAAATCAAATATGTGCAAAAAAACCAAAACAAAACCCTTTCAATATGACCAATGTTTTAATGGCACTAGATTTGCCACAATGTTTATGAGAGTGCCAGCCATGGGCAAAATGCTTGTGTACTGCAGGAGGAGCATAATGCTCCACACACTCTGACTTACCACTGCACAGTGTAACAGATATGTCCCTGACAAAGCCTGACTGTTTATTTAAGGGAACACTAGAGGAGTGGAACAGGGCAATAGGACTCAGGCCACTGCCATCAAATTTTTTACCAACACATTTCAGACTAGGATTCTGGAACAGTCAGGCAGACAAACACTAAACATTTTGCTTGCAGTAAATAATAACATCACTCTTGGTGGTTGGGAATCTATTGAACCAGCCTATTGAATACTGAGTTGTAGTGAAAAGAAAGCTGCTAATTAGAGATGGGGACAACTCACCATTTTGGCGAGTCATCCCACTTCATGAGTCGTCAAAAGTTGACGACTCACGAAGCATGAAGTTGCCCCCATGAAGTGACAAATAACGAAGGTATTTGTCAATTCGTGGGGGGTTATTAAAAAAACCCACCCCTGCCCCCCCACTGCCACCGCCACCCCCCCCCGCTGCCACTCCCCCACCCTTAAGACAGACTAAGGGAATCCAGGCTGCCCTTTGCAAAGATGGCAGCTGCAGCTTCCCTACGCTAAATGAAGCCGCAGCCGCCATCTTTGCAAAGGGCAGTCAGTCTCCCTTTTTACATGCCATGGCTGCGGAGGCCAGATGGAGACCCTGGCAGTGGCGGTGGCAATTACGGTAAGGGGGTGTTGGTGGGGGGGCTAAGGTAGGGAGAGGAGGGGGTTGGGGGTAGACTGTGGGGGTGGGTGACTGTGGGGGTGGGTGGCTGCCTATTGGCTCGCTGATCAGTTGATCGGCGGCCGGTAGGCAGAATGTTGTGGTTTTTTTTTAAAAAAACATGGATGAATAAAATGGGGAAATATTCATCAAGCCGTATTTGTCGAGACTTAAAATTTGACGAATACGGATCGACGAATATTTGACGAATCGGCTATTTTCATCAAAAAAACCCGATCAGTTTTTATATTAGTCCCCATCTCTACTGCTGATCATGGAGACATGATTCTGTTTACATGTCAGACACTTCTGTATCTTCAAGTATTATACTAAATTTAAATGAAATATAAATTTATTTTTTAATATTCCTTGTACTTGTCATGCTATTTTACATTTTGCCCTCTTAGCTGACTGGTCTTCTATAATTTTGTTAAACAAACAAACAAGCAAACAAACAAACAAACAAAGCCATGTGGTTCTTGTACAGAATCTAAAGACAAGAGTGGGTGATACCTTTACCAGAACAGTAAAATCTCACATGCAGAGCCAAGCCTTCAACTATGCATGAGTCTTTATCTAGGTCAAGAATTACAGAGCCGGTGTGTGTGTGTCAAAATAAAGATAAAACCCACTATTGCCTTTGGATTGTGATTTTGTTGTGCTTAACTCAACTGTATTGATTTGATTATTTCTTGACATAATGTAAACAACTCTGAGAAGCTTTGTCCTGGCATAGTAAAACTAATCAACAAGCAAGTATAAGTTTAATAAACTTCTAAGAAGAGTTTGCATAACTGGAATACTTACTGAGCCATTCAGTTCACTAGGTAGATTTGTGCAAGATCCTTTCCTTTGATCTAATCTACTTCATGGGTAAGATGTATGTAAGGTGGTAAGAATAAAAGAGGATAAGACCATGCATGTTAAATTGGATTCCTGGTCCAGGATCCAGTGGGGAAATTGAACCCTGACAAAAAAGGAGGCACTGCTTGTCAATAGAAAATCTCATCTGAGGATTGGGACTCAGCCTGTTGTGGAAGGGACTGCTCACCAGACAAATGTGAAGTTCAAGTGTAGGAGCAAGATTTCAGGTGGAGATTGATAAACAAATTTTCAGGGAATAACTTAGTACCTTGAATGAGTTCAAATCTCCAGGGTGGGATGAACTGCATCCAAGAATATTGAAGGAACTGACTGAAGAACTCTAAGAACAGCTGTCCATTGTTTTCATGAAATCATGGGAAATGGGTGAGGTGCCAGGTGATTGGAGGAGGGCTAACCTTGTCCCTATCTTCAAAAAGAGCAAAAAGGAGGGAGCTACAAACCAGTCAGCCTGACATCAATCCCAGGGAGGATTCTGAAACAGATTATAAAGTGCTACCTATGCAAGCACCTAGAAAACAATGCAGTAATAACTAGAAGCCAACACGGACTTGTCAAGAACAAATCCTGCCAGACTAATCTGATCTCATTTTTTGATCAGGTAACCTTCCTGATAGACAAAGGGAATGCTGTAGACATAGTATACCTTGACTTTAGCAAACCTTTTGACAAATTGCCTCATGATATTGTTTAGCAAGCTAACTAGAAGGACTGTCAGGTGGATACACAGTTGGCTACAGAATTGTACTCAGAGGATGATGATTAATGGCTCCTTCTCAAACTAGGAGGAGGTAACAACCCAGGGTTCAGTCCTGGGCTCGGTGCTCTACAATATTTTTATTAATGATCTGGATCAGGGATTGCAGGGAATGCTAATCAGTTTTGCAGATGACATAACATTGGGTGGAATAGCTTATATTCGGGAAGAGAAAAAATTCAAAATGATCTAGATAGGCTTGAGCACTGGGCTGAAAACAACAGAATGAAATTCAACAGAGATAACTGCAAAGTACTGCATCTAGGATAAAGAAACCAAACACACAGTTACAAGATTGGGGATACTTGACTGTGTAATATTTTCAGTAGGTATAATAATAACAACTGCTCATACATAATTCATTTCACTAATTATTCACTATTTGTATTGTGTGTTTTTAAAATCTCGTAGAATTTATTCTTTTAAAGTTTTACATGTTATACATATTTTATATTGTCTTTGTGAAATCTTCTAATACAGCAATAATGCTGTATTCTGCTATGCCATAATAAATAAATAAATAAATAAATAAATAAGATGCTGCAGTAGGCTGCAATCCACAAAAACTTGTGTCTAATGTTAACTCTGATAGTCTTTAAGGTGCCAAGACGTCGTGTGTGTACCACTGCTTTCTGCCACTGAACACGAACTTCAGGAGAATTTAATATCTGTATTTCACATGCTAGACATTCATGTGTTTAATCTCTAGCTATGATGATCCAAGTACTAATGGTAATGAGATAGTGAATCAGTACCATCCTATTATCATCTTGTAGTTCATTAACAGTAGATCTCAAAAGTACAGTGGACCCTCGACTTACGGAATTAATCCGTATTGGAACGGTGGCTGCAGGTCGAAAAGTCTGTAGGTCGAGGCTCCATTGACCTACAATGCATTGAAAACCGATTAATCCGTAACCGGCCGTTTTTGGTCCATTTTGTTTGATTTTCCGGTCTGTAGGTCGATTCTCCGGCTGCAAGTCGAACCTAAATTTTGCGGCCAGAGAAGTCTGTAACTCGAAAAGTCTGCAGGTCGAGCCGTCTGTAAGTCGAGGGTCCACTGTAACAATTAATCAACTTAACCCATGAAAATGGGCTCCTTATAGTCAAGCTCCATTTGGGTGATTCGTTATAGGTATGTGTCACCTTTTAGTGTGACCACACAGAAATTTATCCCAGAACTTCTCTATACCACACCCTGGCATTTAAATCACTGCTACAATTCACACAGAAATGTTCAATTACTCTGCAAAGGCATATTTCAGGTGTACACACACTACACAGCCCCCCTTCTCCCTCACCCTTCTCCACCATCATCACCACCCTATTATCCACCCCTTTCACTTGCATTCAAATCCTCCCCTTTAATGTTTAGCAAGTGAATCAGCAATGAATTAATGGCAAACATTTGAATGAATGCTGTATCACTTTAGCACCATAGCTTTTCCATATGTATTCTATTGAATCTTTTGGCATTCATATGCAGTACAGTTTAGTGCTAAACTAGGATAAAATATATTTTTAAAAATACAATTTACAAATTGCTTTACAATTCTAATCCTTACTAATGCCAGCAGAAGGTAGGCAAAAGGTGTAAAGTTCATTCCCTCACCACATCCCTTACTCTGTGCATCATCAACAGTATCATCTGGAGATATCCAACAGTGGTGTAAGAGAATGGTACAACAATAGCTAAAGGTCTGATAAACACAGTCACACAAACCAAAACCAAGACAACTCGAAATGCTACAAAAACACACAAGCCTTGAAAGACTAACAAAATAATTTGCATACTTATGCTAGAAGAGTGGATTTACTTGTGATTAGCACTAACTTTGTGCATTCAATGGAGTAAGTATCAAAAGGAACAGTGAGAAACATGACACAAATAGTGGAACAAATAGCCATCTAGTTGCTCCCTTTGCTGTCAGATGAAGTTAAATGCAGTCTAGAACAGGACTCAGAACCAAATATGGTCCAAGAATACTACTTCGTACTCATACATAGCAAATTTTTCACTTGGACAGTACAACCAAGTCATTTTTCGAAGCCTTATCTCAAGGTCCTGATGAATTCACAGCAAGCCTGACTTCCACCTGTACCTTCCAACTTTTCTTCCTCCATGGCTAATAGGATGGCTGTTCTTTTAAGCAGCAAGAAAGACAGGCTTCAGCAGGCAAGCCAGCAACTGAATGGAGGACCAGTCCTGACATACTTTGGCTTCTGAGGTAGAGTAGCAAATGCCGCCCAACTAACGGTACCAAAGAACAAATAAGTTATCTGGGTGTCCAAGGCATAGGATTTCAGTAATTGCTCTTCTCTGGCAGTAAAAATAAATTAAGCAACTCATCATTTGCCACCTTTTCATGTTGTACAATATCAGCAGTTGGTGCCTTATGACTAATGGCAGAACCAGCTCTGTCTGAAGGGGCAAAGCTCAATTTGTACAACATGACCGTATCTTACAATTTCTGTTAAAAATGGGGTTGATGGGTGGGTGTCTCTGGATTGGGGAAAAACAGAGCTGCCTGTCTTGCTTATGCTGTCTATGATTTAGGATTTGTTTATCTCACCATTCTTCTGAGACAGGATCCCTGGCTACTTGCTAAACAAGAACTCTGAGAGGTTTAAATGATAGCCCAAGGTAAACATCTCTGGTCATTCGCAGGTCTCTCAGTTTTCCACCCATCACTGCATATCAGCAATACCATTTCTCCTTTAGCTGACATAGGCACCCATCAAGGGCTAAAAGAAGAATGGGCTGAAATATATTTGTGCTCACCAAGACTTCTTAACTCCTACAGAAAATAGGAGGTTAGAATAGGTATTCATGTGAAAAATTAAAATCCCAAAGCATAAAACCAAATGGTGAAATGCATTTCCATCCTTAGAGTGGCAAAACTGCTACGGCACAGTTCAAGTGAAAAAAACGATGGGTGGAGAAAGACTTTTGTGCCCTCTTCCTTGCTGCTGCTTTGCTCAGAATGGACCCTCCTGATTTTTCTCCTTTTAAGGAGTGGGTGGGAAAAGAGCTGCCTGTGTACTGCATGCAGCCTCCCAGAATTTTTTATATTGAAAAAAAGGCAACAAAGAATAGTGACTGTAAACTGCAGCTTTTCTGTGAAAAGAGTACCTGGTCAGGTTTTCGGCTTTTCTTCTCTTTGGTTATGGCAATTAAAGCTATTTAGTCTTAGAAGAGAGTTTGTCATTTTTACTTTTTAATAAAATATCTGATTTTGCCTTAATAATCTTAATTAAACAATGAAGTCGTCAATCTCCATGCTTACTTGCTGGAATAGGACTTACGGATAGATGCTCAGTTCAATCAAAGCTGGAATCTTAAGGAAGGAAGTGACTGAAGACTACCTTTTTGAATCAGGATTATTAAAGCAAAGAACAGGCATTTTATGCAAAAATAAAAGGAGTTAGCCTCTTTTTAACAAGTAAATAACTTTAATTAACAGTAATCAGGAGAATAAAAGGCAGTGAAACTGAGCAGATGCTGTAGCACTGCTATGTAAGCAACAGAGAAAACATTGTTTGCAGTGGTGATTCTTTGTTGCCTTTTAAAAAACTACTCAACTTTGTTAAATCCTTAATCAAAGCCTTAATTTAATTCAAAAATCCCAATGATATCAGAAATAAAACACTAATGTAGACTGTAACCTATGAGAATCACTTTTCAAGCTCCTTCTGAAAAAAAAAAAAAGTCAATTAGCTAATTTGACCTTGGCTGATATTTTGGCCACATCCGCTATAGAATGCAGCCCCCATGAGGAGGACAAATAAGAAACCTGTACCTCTGGCTCTCTAGGTTGGCCTGCCCCATTTCAAAAAATGACATCAGAGCTCTGTGAAGGGACAATTAGCATATTACTACCAGGCATATTGGAGACAGAATTGGTGCCTGCTTTAAATAACTTTGCTTAGAATGTTGAAAACAAAGGTGCCAAAAGATGCCAGGCATCTCCAGGGGAGCCTGACCCCCACCCCTCCCTCCCTCCCTCCCCATCTTTAGAAGTCCTGGGGTTCTAAGCCTAAGCCAAAATCTGGAACCATTATGGTGCCTGGAATCATGAATCTAAAGACAGTTATAACTTCTTCCCTCGACTGTTTAATAATGATCTCTTAATTATCATCTGCCCCTCCCCATCCTATTATATTCTTCATTGAATTAACCTGTCTGTTGAAAACAACAAACAGAAAGTACAGATAGCAGAAGCAGACAGAATCATGTAAATTAAAAATATACAACTTGGCAGAGAAATTATTTTGCCAGAATACTGAATGAAGAACATGTCTAAAATGTGTTTGGCCTCATTTAGTATGTTTGGAAACTTCAAGCTGTATGTGAAAAGACAAAACACCTGGGAGCAGAAGACACAACCTCCCAAGAAGGATCATCTGTAACGCTTTAATATCAACATTTTTAGTTGTCCTTTTCTACAAGGTTTCTCCCTCAATCAGGCAATTTATCGATGAGGAGGTCCTTCTGAATGACTTCTGGACAGAATAAACACTCCAGATTCATAACTGAGAAAACTGACCGAAAAATGCAATCTGAACGGCTGCAACATGGTCTTGGCAGTCTGCCTATTTACATATTTAATTAAAGAGGACGTATATGCTTTTGTCAGACAAAGATGCTTAACAGCTTTAAGTAAAATAGACTGTTGCCACATTTTGCTGTCAGTGTTTAATATATTTCAGCATTCTTCAGATTGTTTACTATCATGCAGAAATCAAGGGTTTGTGTTAATAGGCCTTGTTGGTCTGTAACTTTTCTATAACTTCTCCCCTCCAATGAGCTCAAGGCAATTCCATTCCAAGTGCCTTCCATTCTGCCTGACAAAGAGCAGAGCTTTAATTCTCTTTGGGCAACTCAAGTTGGTCCAGGACAGAGACTCGCTCATTTTAAGACTTTGAGGTACTGCTCAATTGGGAGGTCCAGTAACTCCACGCCTGATCCACTTGGTCTCCAGAAGCAGAGACAAAGCGTTATTTTGTTATTCATCTTTGGAAGAAACCAGGTTTATGTCAGCGAGAAAAAAAAATCCAAACACATGATTAGGTGTAACTGATTTAGCTCTGAGCAGTATTTGTATTTTCTAATTCCTAAACAGTGTTTAAAAATTACAGCATTTGGCTTTAATACACTCTGTCTCCTTCTTTCTCAATTATGAGGTAACAAATGTGCTTGAGAGACCTGTGGCTGGGAAAAAAGAATAACATTTTTTTTTTAAAAGGGAAACAGTTCTAAGATGTTTTAAAACAATGGGACCAGCCCACTCTGTGGTTCAACGAACAAATCTCCATTCATGTAAACGGAATTCCCCAGGTACATAAATAATACATGGTAGCAAATGATGTCAGCATAACAGCAAGGACCCTGTGTCTTAACAACCACTTGGCAGGCAAATATTCAGTAAGCAGAGCCTTTTCTAACCAGGATATGTAGCAAGGGGGGGGGGGGGGGAGAGAGAAAACATCTATATATTCTGAAAGTTTAACTAATATGCAATTTTCAAAATGTTAAAAGGCCCTGACAGGAAAAAGAAAAAGTTAACAGTCCTTAATATTTAGATGGGGGGGGGGGTGTTCCTAAGAAAACTATGGAGAAACATTTCTCAAGGGAAAAATCAATCATCTGGAATTTGTTGGAGCTACATAGTCCTCAGGCCATGGGTTGCCCTTTCCTTTCTTGGTCAACACAGAGTTATCTAAAACAAAATACTAAGATTTATATTACCATAGTAATTTAATGGGCCAACTCACAGAGTTGGTCACAGAGCACTGTGAAATCTTCTGAGTTCTCCAGAACACTTCCAACAGGTCAGAAAAAATAGAAAGCAGCATAGGTAGGTTATAAATAAGTAGGGATTTTGGAGTGACGGACAGAGAGCCTTGTGGGGAGGAAGCTGAAGTTCAAGCCATGGCGTCTGCATCTGTTTACTTCTCTACTGTAACAATTTCCAGAGCAGTAGTTTTCTTAAATCTTTTCCACAAGACTCTTCATTGTTTCTGCATCTGATTGTAGACTTAATATCAAAAAGTGGAAGAGGCTTCACACGTTAAAACCAGACTCTTCGAGCTACTGAAATAGTTTTCTCCATGGGTTGAATATCCACTGCTCTCCTGTTTGTCCTGGGATGGGCAACCCATAGCCTGAAGGTTGCATGCAGATCCAGCAGGAGTGCAAGCAGCTCTCTCCACCCATGGCACTACAATTCCAGCAGCTCCCACACTTCTTTTTTTCCTTCTAGGAAAGAAGAGGCCCTGCTCTGTCCTGCAGTCTCATAAGACTCTATTATACAGGAGAATGCTCTGGCTGTTGTACCATAGAAAGCCACTACAGTGGCTTGCCACTGAACTTTGCTGGCAACTATGGCCACAGTAATTGTCAGATTTTGCTGGCAGAGCCAGCAGGCCATCTGGTGACAATGTGGCCCTCACAGGATTATGGGAGTATGCGCAATGTGATTCCTCCTTTCCCACAAACAATATGCCATCTAGGATGATGATAAACAGTTCAGAAGAATTAAACAGCTTGCCCAGTATTTAGTAGCCTCTGAGTTGGCTTGTTCAAGGAATTGCTTTAGTATGGATGTAGATTTCAGGAGGGAAATGTGTCTTCTGACTGATATGGACAACATTTTTAAAGTAAGAAGTTTATAATCTAAGTTCCAGAAATTAAGTGAACTAACATTAGTGAGCCACGGATCTGTTTCATGTAAAACTCCTTCCAGAAGAGTTTTGAATTAACTAAAGAGTATACCAGGCAAAGCTTGCATCAAGTGTTCTCAAAAAGATTCTCAAATTGCCTCCATACAATCTTTTCTACAGTGAAATTGTATTCCTGTTGCAATTACTGTATCAATATTCTTTCATGATCATCATTTATTACATGTGTAGCTTGCTTTTCCTCCAAGGAGATCAACGATGTCTGTGATCAATGGAGCTTGCTCCCAAGCAACTGTGTACAGGATTGCAGCCTTACAATCTGATTCCATTTTCGGTGGCTAAACTGTGAATCTTTTAATCAAATGATGCTTGCTTCTATGTAAATAGGTACAGATTGATGTCATACAACACCATCCTATATGTATCTACTTGGAGGCAAGTAAATAAACCCCATGGGGCTTTATTTAGTAATAAGTGCCACTGAATTCAGTAGGCTCCCAGTTAAGTTTGTATATAAGACTGCAACCTCAGGCTTAACTGGGAGCCTTCTGAATTCAGTGGCGCTTATTACTAAATAGAGAGGTACAGGGTTGCACTGTTTGTAAAAGAAATCAGATTTCTCCTGCACCACCATAACCAACATGAGTTCTATTCTACCAGACGGGGGGAAGGACTGTAATTGCTTTTTTCCTTTACTCTTGATGAGGACAACTCTGAACTGCTGAATTTTTAGAAAAAGAACAGAACAAAATAAGACACACACAAAAAAATAAAAAATAAAACCCAGCCAAGTCTATTTTAATCTATTTGCCAGTATGATCTACTTCCCTCTCCCACCTCCAACAAAAAACACAGAATATGTGTTTTTTTATTTAGTTCTGCATCCTTCTCTATGTTTCACCTATCAGAACAGCTGAAGTCTGGCTGGCCTTCCTCCACTCCTTTCTTACTGCTGCAGTGAGCTAGGCCTCTGAAAGCCATCAGGATGATACAGTAAAGAAACTGAAATGTGAGTCAGATTATTTCAACCTGATATAGATTCAATGTCAAGAAACAAAGTATGGCCTGCAGCTGAATGTTGCAAGAGGAAGGTATCCTTCTATAACCTGAATTAAAAATAAGTGTTTTCCTAGTTATTGCTTCAATTGTGTTGACCGGGTTGTAAGAAGGGGGTAGCATTTTCTTCTAGCAAAATGCCTAGAATGCAGCACCAGAGTAGCTGCTGGTTAACGAATGATCCAGGCAGCTCAGATTTTACAAGGGCATCAATACACCATCAACATACAAAATTCTCTTTTAATATAGGAATCTGTGAGTGCTACATTCAGCTTGCCCAAGGGGCTATCCTCTTTGCCTTGTTTTTGGTAGCCCTCCAAAGGCAGTACAGAAGAGAGCAAAGGTCCAGCTCCACTTTCTGGCACCCCTAGTGGGGGAGACTGGTGTGTACATCCTCATCACACTCAACTGGAAGGACTGAGAGCTGGAAGGGGGGGGGGGCGACACCTCCCTCCCAAAATATACACAAGAAGTAGCACTGCACCATTTGTTCACTGATTTCATACACTTTCTTGATCTTGGTTCATAACACAATTACCAGACCATAAATGCTTTGGAGAGATCTCATGAAAGACTCAAAACAAAACAAACAAAAAAACAGTTTACACAAGGGGCAGCTTCAAAGAGCCATGTCATTAGGCAATATACATTGAATATATGCATCCACCCCCCCATCAAAGCATCATTGATCCCATCAAGCAATTACTGTACGTCTTAAGTCTATTTCTTCATGCACACTTCACCTTGCATTAAGATCCTGAGATGGGAGCATAAACCTTAATAATCCAAACGCAAGTGGGTCCTGCCCTGTACTATCAAGCATTGTGAGGGTCATCTCCCCAAAGTAGTTCCTCCCGTTTTAGATATATTTATATAGTTATGTATTCTTTTAAAAAAAGAGAAACCTTCCAGAGGAATTGGGGGGGGGGGGAATCTAATGGTAAGTCTTTTGCAAGTGTACCTAGTCCACAGGGGCAGACGCAGCTGGTAAATCAGGTTCTTGTAGTTGCCCATCTTCTAGTCCTGCTAGAATGTTAGAAAGTCCAAAGCGTCCACCTCCTGTCTTGTGGCTCATGGTGCCTTCCCATGGGTGGAAACCGTTGGCTGATGTGCACAGATCTGACCTGCATCCCAAGTGCCAGCCAGCACAATATTATACCCCATCTCCTGGCAAAGCAAACCATATTGAAAGGAAGGCCCTGGAAAGGTCTATGGACACCGGCATTTGCTCTGATCAGGCCTTAAGCTAACAAACCAAACTCCATGCCTGTGTCTAGGGTGGCCCCGCTTCCACGGGCAGGGCCTGCCCTGCTCTACCGCTGCTTCTTCTTCTGCTTTAAGGACTTTCTGCGCTTGAGGATCATCTCGTAGAGTTTGTCCATGCCCTCCGTGAGCCCCTCTCCAATGATGGCACAGGCTGGCTGGATATGGTAGGTGGTGGACGGGGTCAGCTCCTGCAGAGCCAGCTGCTTCTCGATCTCCACCACCGGCAGCGATTTGGGTAGGTCCTGCTTGGTTGGCGATCACCAGCAAGGGGGGTGCCTTGGTTTTCAGCGAACTTGGTGACTTTGTGGAGCTCCGTCTTGGCTTCCTCCAGCCGGTCCACGTCGACGGAGTCCACCACGTAAATGATTGCCGTCGGTGCAGCGGCTGTAGGACTTCCAGAGAGGCCGCAGCTTCTCCTGGCCCCCGACGTCCCCAGAAGTGGCAGCTGATGCCCTTGGCGGTGCCGTTGCTCAGCCTGATCTTCTCCGTGTTGAAGCCGATGGTGGGCACAGTGTTGACGAACTCGTTGAATTTGAGCCGGTAGAGCACCGTGGTTTTGCCGGCAGAGTCCAAGCCCAGCATGACGATGTGCAGGGACTGGAAAGCAGAGATGTTGGAGGAGATGTTCCCCATGGTGCGGACAGAGCGCTCGGCTCGGCAGGAGCCGCAGCGGAAAGATCCTCGGTTTGTTCCGGCTGAAGACTCGCGTCGCCTCTCCGCTTCCCGCGGATGCTTTTCTTACACCATTCCCGCCAGATGCTGGTCAGGTTGCAATCAAAACGCAAACTCACCCCCGCCGCCATCACCCGGAGGCCCGCTCAGGAGGGAGGAGAGGAGAGGAGAGGAGAGAGGGGATCCCGAAGAGCCAGAGATCAGCGCCAGTCGGTGGCACTCACCCCCGAGCGCCCGGGGGCCCAGCGGCGGCCGCTCCTGTCGCCATGAATCCTCATTCAGCAGCCGCAACCTGAAGCGCAGCAGCCGCAGCCACAACCCCGAGGCGCGGCCAGGCTGTGAAAAGCCGCCAAACAAAGCCCGGGCCACTTGCGAATCTTTCCAGAGAGAGAGAAAGAGAGCGAGTGAGTGAGGGAAGGAGGGAGAGGGAGACGGAGCCTCGCCTCGCCCAGCGGATGGGGCAGGGCTAGCTCCGAGCAGAGCCGCTTGCTGCCGACTCATTCATTCTTCAGGCGGGAAGCGGCGCCTTTTCCTCTTGGCCCCCGTTCCTGCCGGCGAGGGAAAGCCGTCTCTCCCCGAAAACCGCCGGGGTGGAGAAGCCCCGGCTCTTCGCGGTTCCGCCGAGCGGCCGCGTCAGCCTCCAGCGGAGCAACTGCAGTTCAATCCATCAAAGCGCTGCCGCCCCGCCGCCGCTCCCCCTCCCCTCCGGAGCAGCGCCGCTCAGGCCCACGCCCAGTCGGGAGACCAGTCGGGGGAAGGAGGGGGCTTGTCAGGGTAACCCGGGCAGCCGCGGCGTCGGCGCTTCCTCTTCTTTGAGTCATCCGCGCGGCCCCCCCCTCCCCTCCCCTCCCCTCCCCCCGTGCCCGCGCCTTCTCTCACTCCATCCGCGCTGCTGCCGAGCCTTCTGTTGATGAATTCAAGAAGAGCTTGCGGGGAGGTGGGGGGGTGGGAGGAGGAGGAGGAGGACCGGCCGGCCAGCCAGCCAGCCACCTTGCCATGTCTGCCGCTACAACCTGGGTAAGCCCTTCTGGAGAACGGCCCGTTTCCGGGGCAGAGCTTGGCCTAGTTCTCCAGGTGGGGGCTCGGCTTGGGTTTGGACTCGGTCCCTACCGGCACCCGCAGGTGAGGGCCGCGTGGCCTGCCCCGCCCCAAACCAATCCGCCTCTGTGCGAAATCGTGGCGTATAGTTTTGCGCGCGTTAAATGTGGCGCCCGGGGAACGGCTGTGAGAGGTGAAGGGGCCAGAGCCCTGCCTTCGGAGACGTTTCGCGGGGCGGGGGGGAGCCTGCGGGCCTGCGAGCCCTCCCTTGCAGTCTGAATCGGAGCCGCGGCCGCCGAAACACTGGGCTTCACGAGAATATGCGTGGGGTTCACTGACCGGCTGACTGATTTCCCTGCCCCTGCCCATCGATCCAGAAGGATCCCAGGGTGGCGTTTGGCGAGTGGTAGTTACACAAAAGCCTTGTGCACCTGAGCGACTGACAAAGACTCTGTTGATTTTGCTGCGACAAAATGAAGACGACCCCCCCCACACACACACCCCTTCACACACCCATTCATGATCCTGCTTCAGTCTGGCTTCCTCGACCACAGGGCTGCCCACCTTGAACTGCCCTGAGTGCTTTTTCTTTGGGGTTCTTGCGACTTTTAGCAATACAGTAATTGCTGCCATTCGCAAACTAACGAAATAGAACCAATGCTTGCTTTGGTAGTCCTCATTTTTCTTCTGAACAATAGGCAATTCCAAGGGAAGGAGAGGAGGTTTTTTCAAAGCCCAGAAGATAACATGGTTTGGGGGGAGGGCCGGGAGCGAAAATGCTGGCAACAAGTGGTGGCGGGCTGCGAGGTGGCAATCAGAGGTCTCCTGTTAGTGAGAATGCTGAGTGAATCCTAGTCCAACTCTAGCTATTCTAAGTCTCTGGTTAGAGACCCAGCATTCCCCTCTGCCCCCCCCCCCCCCAAGACATTCTCTTCCCCCTTCATCTCCTGTTTGTTTCACATTTCTTGCTACTTCCCAGGGGTGAAAAAGTTATCTTTCACTGAAAGTTTGAGGAAGGTTGTTGCAGTACAGCAAGTGACTTGAAGGTGGGGGGGGGGGGGGGGAGCAGTAGGCAGGCTGAATAACTCAGGGGTGTGCCATTCTTGTTTCTCCCCTCCAGGTCTACATTAGGTCTGCTTCCTCATTCTTCTGTGAGGTAACTTTCTGTTCTTGTTTTTCTGCTTCAATTAGAAAGGCAGAATTGTACACATGCAGTGCAGCTCAAGAGCTTTCTGTAGCCAAATTCAAGAGGACTTTTCCTTCCTGAACCATCCTCACATAAATCTTATAGCCAATATATGGTCACTTTTGCCTTTGAACCTTACTTTTGTTGTGTCCTGTGAAGTCACTTCCAATTTATGGCAACCATAATGGGTTTTTGAGGTACGTGGTGTGTTTAAGAAGTGGTTTATCGTTGCTACACACACCCATGAGTTTCTATGGTTGAATGGGGATTTGAACCCAGGTCTTCTGAGTCCTAGTCTGACACTCTATCCAATAAACCACACTGGTTTTCATATTGATCTTACTAGGTAAAGGTTCCCCTTGACAATTGTCCAGTCATGTCCGACTCTAGGGGGTGGTGCTCATCCCTGTTTCCAAGCCGTAGAGCCAGCGTTTGTCCGTAGACAGTTTCCGTGGTCACGTGGCCAGCGCGACTAGGCACGGAATGCCGTTACCTTCCCATCGTGGTGGTACCTATTTATCTACTCGCATTTTTACATGCTTTCAAACGGCTAGGTTGGCAGGAGCTGGGACAAGCGACGGGAGCTCACTCCATCGTGTGGATTCGAACTGCTGATCTTTCGACCTTGCAGCCCAGAGGCTTTGCGGTTTAACCTGCAGCGCCACCATGTCCCCATTGATTTTACTACTCTTCTCCAAAATTATTATTCTTTTAGTCAACACCAGGTCACTGCAAGGAAAAATACAGAACACCAATTCTTTAGGCAGAGCTGAAAATAGATGGAAACTTCAGTTGTTAATGCTTTGCTGTTCATTGCCTGTGGGGCTGGTTCTTATTAAGCCAGCCCTGTGCATGTACCTTCTCCAGCACCTCATATTTAATGAATGAAAAAGGCATGTGGGCATTCTGTTGCTTGATTTAGAAGAGCAATACAGTATGTATACAAATTGGACTGGGACAAGTGAAGAAGGAACTAATGTCTGTTGGGGGGGGAAAGCGGGGGGGGGGATGTTCCCCCACAGTCTAGGTTCCTAGACTGGTCATGTCATGATTCACAGTTAAAGGATTTCCTTCCTGTGAAAAACAGGGAAGCAAACAGAGGTTTTTTTCAGTGTGGAGATAATGCTTGGTGAGTATATCCACAGGGTTACACTGCAGTGAAAGACAGCAAATACTTTAAATGGCCATCCCACAATGAAAACACCAATCTTGTCTGATTATGGAAGCTAATCAGGGTCGGATCTGGTTAGTACTTCGATGGGAGACCATCTCCAGGTAGAGAAAGAAGCCACCTGAAGCTTCAGAGAGCCCTTGTCTGCCAATCAGAACTCACAGCACTGAACAAGATGGACCAATGTTCCAACCCAGAAGAAGGCAACTTTCTATGTTCTTGTTTCCCAATATTTTTAAAACTACCTTACATGAGTCAAGGTTCAGGTTGCATATTCAAATCATGAATGTCACGAACCACCAGGTTCAGGGAGTCCTGCTCCAACCACTGAGCCACAGTATTTGCTATTCCTGGAGTGAGTGAGGCCTTGAGAGTTAAATGTGATGGCTGGAGAAATCTACCTGTCTGACCTGACTCAGTAATGCTTCCAGAGAGTTACCACCCCACAATCCAATGCAAGATTAAGAGCTTTGACTCTCACACCAGCCCTGCAAGGTGGAACTGCCACCACACCCACAAAACATACAGACTCCTGGTGGTTGGTCAAGGCAAGACCTAGTCTTAAGTACCACAAACCTCTTAGCTAAGAATCCAGACAATTGAAAGGAGAATTTTTTATATTTTATTAAAGATAGTAAAAAAGGCAAATGTATAAAAAAAACCTTAAACAGTTTCAAAAAGAGCATCTGGAATAAATAATACGCATCTAAGGCAAGAGCAACGCAGAGCAAACACACAAGAAAATAAGAACGCTAATTACACACTAGCGTAGCTTTAGCATAGTGTCAGGGCATGCACAGAGTTCATCCCTCACAGCAGAGCATAGCAGGATGGCAACTGAGCATAGTGTCTTCTAAGAGATGACTAAGCCAACTAAAGTAACTTCTGAAAGTAACTTCTTTTTATTCATCACCTTCCAGACCTTTCAAGATGGTCCACCAATCAGACTTCAAATCCTGTTGGAACATTTCTACAAAACATCTACCTGTCCCACCAGCTCTTTGCAGCCCAGGATGTTAAAAACAATAATACCAAGGGAGGCAAAAAGAGTGAACATCAGGAACTGGGCTTTTTCTATTGTAGCCCCACACCTCTGGAATAAACTTCCAACAGAGGCTCACCAGGTGCCTTTCCTTGCAGTTTTAAAGAAGTTAGATCATAACTGTTCAAAGCTTGCTCTTATTAGTGATCTTACCTGTGATGTCCAATGTCATTCTAATTGTTTATTTATCTGAGGTTAGCTAGTCCAGTGGTTTTATGGATGGATGGATTTTGTTTGTTGGTGTGTATTCATATATTGCTCTGTATTTATTCTTTCTTTGTGTGCTTTGCTGTAAACCACCCAGAATGTGCATTGCATTATGGGGTGGTATATAAGTTGAAATAAATAAATAAATAAAATTCTCTTGACTATTCAGATAAACAAGAGCAGTTTCTGCCCCACCTCCCTTCACCATAGCTGAAGTCATCCCCCAATTAACACAGTACCAGGGAACAAGCTGACACAGCCTTGAAGTTTGAGCCCAACACATAAATCATGGGTGATGCTTCCATTCCTTTTTGGGCAAAAGCTGCTTCCCTCCTTCCTCTCAGCCAGGCACCAAGAAAAGCCTGACTTTTTTCAGACTGGTTCCTCAATCCATGTTCCCTCAATTTCTCAGTCTCTTCACAATGAAGATGGTCTTGCATGAAAGAACCAAGCAGTTTGGAAGGCAAAAATTAGCAAATTCTTTTGAGTGCCTAGAGAATTATTGAAGAAAGAATGTACTAATTGTATGTTGGACAAACTACTTGAAAACAAGAAAAGAGCCTTTCCCCTAGCAGTCCTCACTTGATATTAGCAGTAATGTTTAAATTCAGTGGCTTCCCAGCAAATGTCTCATTTGCTCAACTATTCATTCACTAGCTAAGGCAACAGGGCTCCTGAAGTCACAGGACAGTCATAGTATAATCTTTCTGTGCCCCCACTGCTCAGTAATGCTCAGTCTGATAAAAGAATCCTTTAAGACTAGAAAGCTTGGCTGTCTGTGAGATTTTAGTGACCGCACAGCTTTCCCCCCTTCCTTGTAGGATAATCTCTTGTAACGGATTATCTTCATGTTAAAGCAAATTTAGCAATAGACCTTTGTTATTTCTTCACTTGAATTCTTTAGTGCTGCTAAAGTACTGTGCTTTGTGCATTTGCTGGAAGTATCATGTAGTCAGAGATTATATACTGCAGCACTGAATAGGAAACAGTAACATGGTCTGAAACTGCAAACAGGGAGCATAGTAGTTCTTTACTCAAAATTACTTTACCTGTCAATACCAGTCAGGCTAGCGCTGCAGTTCCATATATTTCCACAGTCACCACAAATTAGGTCTGAAAAATAAAACAATACAGGAATGAAGCAATGTGGTACTGTTGTCCGAACCATCCATTAGAAATCAGTGAGCAAAGATAGCAATTTCAAATAAAATAAGGGCTAACAGGTTGAAACTGAATCCAAATAAGATGGAGGTTCTGCTTTTACTAGGGACCCCAACTCAGTGGCAGTCTGCTTAGTCTTGATGGGGTCACACTCCCCCTGAAGGAACAGGTTTGTAACCTGGGTGTGCTGTTGGACCTGCCCTCTCAATGGAGAACCAGATCTCAGCCATGGCCAAGTCTCCTTTTTACCAGCTGAGGCAGATCACACACCTTTGCCCCTATCTTGACAGGAAGCCCCGTATTGCACTGGTCCATGTGCCTGTAATCTCAAAAATAGACTACTGCAACACTCTCTATGTGGGGCTGCCCTTGAACGCGGTTCAGAAGCTGCAGCAGGTGCAGAATGCTGTTGCCAGGTACGTCTGTGGAACCTCTCTTTATGACCATATAACTCCTATCCTGGCTCATCTGCACTGGCTACCTGTTTGCTAAGTTCAAGGTGCTCACATTAACTTCTAAAGCTCTTAATGGTTTAGGACCTTGTTACCTGGCTGAGCATCTCTCCCTCAAAACATCTGCTCATCTCACCCACATCCCTCATATTGGGAGGTTCCAGGTGGCCGCCCCGAGGGAGGCCCAGAAATCAGTCACTTGACACCAGCCCTTCTCTGTGGTGGCCGCTTCACTTTGGAACTCCCTGCCACCAGAGATGCGATTTGCTCCATGGCAACTGAAGACCTGGTTATTTTCCTAAGTCTTTCAATAGTTTGCCCCTAATGAAGTAATCTTATGTATCCTTTCTGCTGCCAGCCTGCTGTTAATTTTTCACTGTTGTTTTATTGTTTTTATCATTGACATTATTGTTTATGACTACGTGTCATTCTGTTAGCCACCCAGAGTAGTAGCCTAGCTACTAGTTGGGCAGGATATGAATGTAAATAAATAAAATAAATAAATAAAAATAAAACAGTTGATGTGAAAGGAACTGCTATGTGGCGGAGAGGAACAATCAATTTTACAAATATGCCTTAGAATTTCTGGCTCTAGGTCAGATCTGTGAGATGCAAGGCGAGAGTGTAGAGGCTCTCGCCGGAGTGTCGTCCTCCCTCAAAAAGGAACAAGAGGCACAGACAGACCCGCCTGCACCAATCATCGAGACCAAACAACAGGGAGTCGATACCCGGGAATTAGAGCGGGAAATGTTAAAGATGACAGTGGCCACCCAGACCGGGAATGAATTGGCGGGAAAGGAGGAAAGGGAGAGGTCCGTCGTGGAGGCGGGAATGGGAGATATAAAAGGAGAGGTGGACGTAATACCAGGGGGTTGGGAAATGATATGGGTAGAGGACCCATGGACTGGTAAATGGGAAAAGGTACGGGTTCCCGGAGAGGAAGCTGATTACTGGAGAAGAAGGGGTTTACCGCAACGTCCCTCCTATTGGGGTGAGTCGGAGGCCAGAGAGTGGCGCAGGCGGCTCAGGGAAGAAAAGGAGGCGGTAGACAGGGAAGAGAGAGAGCGTCGGGTATGGCATCTGGAAGAAGCCCAGAGGAAGGGGTACTTGATGGACCGTGGACCCCTCTACGAAGAGAGGAGGACTCTTGCGGGATGGAGGTACGAGATGAAGAGAACACCCCGTTATTAGACCCTGAGATAGAGACTGACGAAATGGAAGACAGTAATCCGTTTTTGAAAGGACCCTGGGACGAGTTAAGTTACAACCCTTTTGTTAAAGACGTTTGGATGCCCTCGTTTGACCCGTTGGTGATGAGAAAAAATACAGACGTTGAATTCAAACATACTGATTTATTGTTTCATGTTCCAATAAAACCTAATCTTTCAACACGACTGTCTCCAGTGTCTCAGCTAAAACCTGGGGAGGCAAAGTACGAACCCTCACAAGATCACTGATCTTTCAGAACAGATATATTGAGAAGGGAATATTTGGGACCTGAACAAGCGGGTTTTAAGGCAGGAAAGTGTACATTAGACCATTGTTTGATCTTATCCCATCTGATTTCCAAATACGCGTCACAGCGTAATACTCGCCTGTATGCAGCTTTCCTAGATCTAAAAGGGGCCTTTGATTCCATAGACAGAGATATCTTATGGCTAAAGCTCGCCAGGCTGGGCATTGGCAGGAGGCTCCTCTTTTTAATCCAAAAACTCCATGCGGGCTCTACCTGTCGCATAAAAATGTCGACACAGGGGGCCCTTTCTAATCAGATTTTTTCCAACAGAGGAGTGAAGCAAGGCTGCGTTCTGGCGCCAACTCTGTTTAATCTATTTATTAATGACCTTGCCCCACTCCTACATAACATCAATGGCCATAGCCCCAAACTAGGCCCTATACAGATTCCAATCCTATTATATGCGGATGACATGGTTCTCCTCTCCCGCACAAGGGTCGGCCTAAAGCGGCTAGTTAGCGGTTGTTATGACTACCTGATACGCAATAAACTCCAATTAAATTTTGAGAAATCTAAAATAATAGCCTTTGGCAAAGCATGGAAACCTTTCTCCTGGTCTTTCAATGGCAACTATATCCAGCAGGTCAGAGAGTTTAAGTACTTGGGTGTCTTTTTCCATTATAGACACACCTGGTCAACTCACCAGCGGACAGCGATTAAGTCAGCAAAGCTTTCAGCACAGGCTATCTTACGCTTCCATCGGACTTGGGGCCACTCTTACATCCCTGCTGCACTGCAGATTTTTAATGCCAAATCAGCAGCACAGCTTCTTTATGGTGTCCCCATCTGGATGTCTGCATTACACAGTTCTGTGGAAAGGGTCCAATCAACATTTCTCTATAAAATCTTTGGCCTGCCACATTGTGTGCCTTATGCTACCCTATGCCTTGAAGGCGGTCAATACAGGATTGAGACTCAGGCTTGGCTCAGATTTTTTAAGTATTGGATTAGGATCTGTTTCTTTTCAGCCCAGGACACTTTATTTCAAGCGTTGCTTGCCGACAGTCTGTTCCCAAAAGGTTTGGCCCTATTTCTTAAGAAAATCAAGATCCTGGGGTTGTCACCAGATTTGCTGGGCTCAATACCCCCCTCTAGGGTGTTTCATACAATTAAAATAAGAGTTCTGGATATAGAGGGGCAAACTCTCCGTAGCGCTGCCCAAAGAGTCTGTTCCCCACTCTATTTTCACCTGCCCCTCTCTCATGGCAGTAGACCGAACTATATCATTTAGAACAGCCACAAGATCGATGGGCATTTACCCTTGCCAGGTGCAATATAGTACCATCGAGCTTAGCGCAGGGGAGGTATATGGGTTTACCTATAGAACTGAGAGTTCTGTCCGTGTGGCCAGGGAAAGGTTGAATCCCTGCAGCATATGTTATTCTACTGTATCTTGTATAAGGACATTCGCCTGTCTTATTTGAGCTCTTTCCTCTCCTCCCACTCTGGATGGGATGATCTGAGAAAAATTCAACATCTTCTAAGTGGCACCATTAAGGAACTTACCCTGACAACTGCTAGGTACGTCTATTTCATCATACAGAGACGTCGTAGCGCGCTTTCGCAGAATGCCGAGCCCTAAATATACATTTGGCTGTTCCCCGCCACCTGCTAGCCGTTGAACATTTTAGCTGTATTTTAGTGTGTTTTAATTTGAACAGTATGCCAATAAAGGTTTCTGTCTGTCTGTCTGTCTGAGAAGGGAATATGTTTAATGTTGACGTTCAAAGCCCTAAATGGTTTAGAACCTTGCTACTTGTCTGAGCGCCTCTACCTCAGAATGACCACCCACCCCACCCACACCTCATACGCCATGTTACAGGTGGCCACCCTGAGGGAGGCCCACAAATCAACAACTTGGAACCAGACCTTCTCTGTGGTGGATACCTCATCATGGAATTCCATCACAACAGAGGTGCAATAGGCCCCTTCCCTCCTTGGCTTTGGAAAACAAGTGAAGATGTGGCTGTTTACACAGGCCTTTCCCAGCCTTTCCCCAGAGTAATTTTGGTTTTCATTATTGATATTCCAGTAATTTTGAAATAATTGTCTATGTCTTGCCACCATCTTTTGTATCTTTTATATTAGTTATTTTTATAGAGAGATTTGGTTTTTCCTTTTTTGATGTTTAAATTTGATTATTATTGTAGTTTTATTTTGTGTCTCTGTCATGATAATGTAAGCTGCTCAGAGTAATGGCCTGGCCACTAGATGGGTAGGTTGGGTGGGTGGGTGGATGGATGGATGGATAAATAAATAAATAAATAAATAAATTCCACACTTGTATACAGCTTTTGTCTAACAAACACCAATGGCCAGTAAATTTGTCTGAGTGAAAATTAGTAGCTACTCTGAAATTACATGATTAATTTTACCTGTGTTAAAAACCCTGATAGAAGTGAAATTTAGCTAAATTCTAAATATGCCACTTTCAATACAGTGTGTTATGCAAATATGTTTTCTCATGAACCGCATTAGTCTCCTCTGGTTGTTCATTCTGTATTTGCTTGATGGTGCTGAGGTTTGAACATCTTACTAGGTGGTCTGACTTTTTAAAAAATTGATTAAAAATTGAAATAAATCATTTGGAGAATTGGAACATTCACTAATATCTCAGGTTTCTACTTTATTGAGTCCTCCTTGTTTATATGGCCTCATCCAGAGATTCCTTGTTTACTACATGCCCTTTCCATATTCTCAGTTCGATTTCTGCTAAACCAGTATGAATTACTGCAATCCAGCTACTTCAGAAACTCTTAGGATTTAGCCCTGAACTGGCCTAGGGCTTTTACCTTGCTTTTGACTTGATTTCCTGTAATGAAATATCAAATATCAAAACCAAGTGAGCTTTTGAACTTTTGTAATATGGTAATTATTACATGGTAACCAAAGCATTCAGCGGGGTGCTTCTTCTTCTAGCCAAACAGGAGTTGAATGTTTTGATACAAAGAAACAGAGGAAGCACTGAGCGAGCCTCAGCCTTTTGCCTGTAGGAATGGTGAGAGACAATTGATTATATATGATTGTTCCCTCAAGCTGGTTTGACAAAAGGAGTGGACAATAACTGGGGTCTTTATATAGAAGCAGGAAATGCCTGTCTGAGAACTTTCAGGATTTCCTTCGAATTTTTGGAGTTTGGGGACCTTCCCTCCCCGCCCAAAGACTGAGGCAAAAAACAGACACACACACACACAGAGAGAGAGAGAGAACTTCTGGAGGCTTAGAAATAGGGATAGGAGGGATGAAAATACTTTTGGAGGGTTGGATGATCTTTGGGGCTCCAAAAATATCTCTGAGGGCACATGAGACCCACGGCTGTATCTTACCTCTTTGTGTTTTCCAAATAAGTAATTTCCATATTTAGGCTTTTCTGTTTCTCTCATCCTCTCCCAGCTCTGCAGTGCCTAGCCTGAAGAGGAATCAACAGCCCACCTGTTTTTGATATTTGTGAAGATGTCATACAAAGGCCACACAGCTTTTTTCCCCTCCCCCCCCATAACTAACCTGTGTATGAACTGACTGCAAGAAAACTGTTTTCCCCCCACCCCAGAATGATACGAATCAGGAAAAAATCCTGTGAAAAAAGAAGTATGGTGCAGTTATGCTGTGTTTCATCAGCCCTAGGAATCTGGGACGCCACCCTCTGGGCTGCTAGCTGTCATGACTGCAAAGCAGCAAAATGCTTTCCCCTGAATAGCAGGGAGACTGAAATGGACACATTTCCACTCCACTGCTGCACAAGTGACTGTAAAATAGATATTTGGACTGGCATGGATTTTGAAGACTGTCACACCAGAAAGTCACAAGAAAAAAAGAAGTTGGAGTGGTGGAATGAGAGACAGTGTTACTGTGATGATGTTGCAAACCTCCCACCATTAGAAAATGATGGCTCTTACAGTTCAAGGGCCAAACCTGGGATACAAGGTGAACTTCATGAACAGTTCATTGTCAAAATGTTGCTGAGATTTTGTTGCCCAAACTTCACCCCTTTTTGATCATAGCCCTAGGATAAAACTAGTTCCAGATCAAAGTTGCTGCCAAATTTCTAGCGGTTTCTGGCAAAATGGGAGTAATAGGCTATATGTTGTTTTTTTCCTCCTTCAGATGGCATTACCTGCCTTTCTATTGATTTCTGTTAAAGTGAAAATGTTCTAGAAAGAGCATTACCTTCCTGACTGCTTCTCTGCAGCCGTGCCCTGCCTGTTAGAGACCAAAAACACTCTGCACTTGTCTAAGAATCCAGTAGGACTGAATGTAGCATCCATTAAAAAGAAAACGGAAGGGTACACACGGCAATCTTTTCTATACAAAAGTCTTGCCTGTAAAAGAAACTGAATTGCACTCTTACTGGTCTACTTATTATACTGTATGATAGTTTGATACATCTATTTACTGTATCTCGGTGCAGGCTGCCTACTCTGACATGCTGGTAAACCACTTGTGGCTTCCTCCTGCTTGTTCATGCACAGATGTAAGATCATTGTACATCATGATCTGCATGTGGCCAACCTGCCACTAATGAATGTGTTAGTCTATTTGTTTTGATAACTGGTTGCAACTGAACTGGAGAAGTTTACAAACATTCAAATGCACTTTGAATTATCATTACGCATTCCTGTGAAGATATAATGTGTTCCTCAAAATAATTGTGTGAATAGTTATGCACATTTATTTTATGGGAATGTGAGGCCAAGCTGGCCCTGGTATGACCACCTTTTAGGCATCTAAGTAAGGCATTTCTCTGTTCCAAAGCATTTCATTAGAAATAAGTGGCTAATTTTAAAATATCACTCTGAGGCTATTGGCTGTCCATTTAATTTGTTCATGGTGGGAGCAAAGATTGGAGATTTCACTGTTATGTTAAACTCCTAGTAATTTCTGTTAGCCTGTAGAAGGATTCTATGAAGCTGTAGTAAAAAAAAAAGTAACATTTCCAAGCTCTGGAGGCATTTTATATGATATATTGTTTTATTGAAAGAAGTCTTGATTTTTCTCACTTAAAGGTATCTAAGGGTTTCAAATAATAACAATAATATAAACAGATTGTATTTATTAAATTTATACTTACCTTTCTGTCCAAAATGCAACTAAACCCAATAAAATGCAAATAAGAACAAATACAATTACAAAACAATTAAAAACACATAGGTTTAGAGACCCTACCCTCTTCATCTATGACCCAGTTTAGGAATTAGAGGTGTTTCCACATGAAAAGGTTTTTTTCTGCCAGTAAAAGAACAACAGGCATGAAACAGCCTAATTTTCTTTGACAGGGAGTTTAAGAGCCTGGGAGTGGACACTAAAAAACACACTATATGTACCTGTAATGGTGGCAAGACTAAGATCCTGAAGATCTTAAACACTGGGCAGGCTTGTAAGAGAGGATACTTTCTTTTAAATACACTGGTCCCAGCTCTTTTTAGGGTGCTGTAGGTGAAGCTGCTATAGCACAGGAGTTACACATCTCAGTCCTGCTGCAGTATTCTGAACCAGCTGAAAGTCTGAACATTTGTCAAAGGCAGCCCTCTATAGGATGAATTGTTGTAATCCAAATGGAACACTTGTAAGGCCAGATCAGATATCTCCAGGAAGTGAAACCAATCAGGAGTACATGGTTGCTGCCTTGTGTGTTCTGTTCACCATCCACCCTGTCTGGAATGCAGGCACACACTGTGAAAAAAGAAAAAGCCAAAGTGCTACAAAAATAAAAACTAGCATCAGGCAAGATGAGGGTGAGGGATAGTTTAGGTCCTATTCATAATGCTAAGGTGACCCACAGCACTGAAATCCCACACAAGAGATTCACATTCTGTCACACACAGACACTCAATTGATTGGATTCTGAAGTGTAATGCAAAAATGAGATCTATAGCTGCCTAGAAGGAAAGAGGAATTTTTAAAAATCCATTGCACATCCCCCCTCCTGAAAATGAAAGCAATGCAAATAGCAGCCTCCGACAGACTAAAACCATTCTCATGCCTTGTCATAATGTGAAATGGACATTGATCACAAGAGAAGGGAATTTGTCTGGTCAATCTGAGCCTTCCTATGGTCTCCATGATTTGGGTTTCCCTGAGAGCTTGGGCTTTCCATTGGTGCTGGAACAGTCAGTCTCCTTTTGTTTTGGCATCTTGGTTCTGTTCAAGTACCTGTTTTGTTTAGGTACCTGTATCTCCCCCCCCCCCCGAGAGGTTCACCAATACAAGTGTTTTCTTTTTTTAAATCAGCTTTTTAAACTGAAATGCCAAAGCAATATTTGCTGCTGTGGGTATCCCTGATTCAATCTCAGTACCACTTTGGGCTCCCATGCTTTATTTCAACTTGGTTCAGAAACTGATAAATACCGTGGCTTATCTTTTGATTCTGAAAAATTTCTGAGCCAAAAGCACATTGTTACTATAAATGATTACTATAATAAGTGAATGCTTGTAAACATGTGAATGTCCTTTGCAGAAAAAAAATTGGCATTTTGTTTCTACCATAGTGGGACAGAATTTTCTTGGTAGAGTGTTTGATGAGATGTAATGTGCAAACTGTTGAGAACTATTGTAATAGGGTGTTTTCCTAAAGTGTATAGTATTATGCATAAGGAAAAGGTGATTTAAAGCACACAAACACAGTGGAAAGTATCTCAAGGTTAATAAGATCCCATCATGTGTCAGATACTGTTATTTGTATTCAGGGTGATATTTCCAATGAATGCAAAAGAACTGGAGATTAAAATTATTTATGCAGGGCATGCACATGTATGAACTATAGTTTTGCCAGTGCCAGCCACATAAACAGTAATAGCAGCCAGGTAATAAGTAAATATTTATAATTTCTGAGGAGACTTCACTAATGGACATTCTCTGTTTTTATTTACTTGTTGAATAACAGTGTGTATTCATAATTTTATGGTGGCTTTAGTCACTGGATTATAAATGGCTGATGATAAATTTCCCTGTTATCTCCTCATAAAAACAAATGGTGGAGATGTTCTTTTCATTAATGATAGACTTTCTTTTCCTAACATGGATGTCTATGTATTTCTATGATTCAAAAGCTGGAAAAGCCCCTAGTGAGAGAGGGAAAAAAGAACCAAACCTTTTGGTTAAAAGCACAATATTATTGTTCAAACCCCCACGAGTAAGAAAACTCAGACCACAGATCATCCTCACTCATTGATGCAGCCCTTTTGCACCTTAACGTCTACCTCATATAAACATAAGAAATGAGCACCATTCTTTGATTTCCTAAAAAGGGGGGCACCCCCTAGTTACCTAGGAGTAAAACCCATTAAAGATAATTCTTCCTTATCCCAAATACAGATCAAATTAAGTGGACTCTAGTAAAGAGTATATCTGGTTGGATAGCTTAGTAAGTTGGAGCATATTGTTGCAGTCACTGTCCCACTCTTTCATCACCACCAACTTCCTAATAAACTGAAGACTACCTTGTCTCTACTATGTGGGAAGGACTGCTCCTAACAGCTGCCATGAAACTGCCTGACTCCATTGGCCTCCTGGGGTCACCATCTTAGTCAGCCCCCTCAACCCTTGCTTTGTGTGTTGTCAAGTCAATTCTGACTTATGGTGACCCTTTTCACAGTTTTCCAGGTAGAAAGCACTCAGAAGTGGTTTACCATTTCCTTCTTCTGGGCAGCCTGCAGTGAGTCGAAACCATGCTAAATAGTGATCTGTCCATGAAATTGAACTGCACAGAATTCCTCCACATTGGGATCTGCATCATTCTGTCGAGCAGAGAAAAAGAAGTTTGCAGTGTGTCTTACAACATGAGTAGAGCTAGAAACCACTTGGGACAGACTCATGAGCATCATGAAAGATGGGAAGTCTTGAGACGTGCCTGACAAAGTGGATTGGGCAGGTATGTTGAATAGCCCCAGCACAACAAGCAAAAGGAACTCCAGCACCATTCCAGGGACCATTTCAGCCAGCTCAGGAATGGAGGCAGTTGTGCAGTGGAGTGGCAAATATGCTGATTGAATCTATATTCTGTCTGTGGTGCCTGTTTTCAGATTAAAAAATTTCAGAAACAGCGGACTAGGGGATATGGTATCTGCTGAGGGAAATGGGAGACCACCTGTGACTTTGCCTTTCTGCCCCATGATCTTGCTTGCTGGTGCACTGAGAACTCTAGTGGGCCGAACTTAGACGGGTTAACCCCCCCCCCCTCAAATAAGTCTTTGTAATACAGGCCAGATCAGCATAGTCTTCCAGCATCAAATCCTGAACAGCTGTTTTTACTGATCTGAGAGTCAGGGGACAGCTTGAGAGTAATTGACATCCTATTGCATTACCTTCTCTTATTGTGCCAGTTCTGCTGCTTTGCAGTTCAAGGTAATTTGAGGTGGGGAGGGAGGAAGAGGATCAACTTTGTTAATTAAATGTTTCTGACCAGGAACTCTAACTGCACCATGAACTTCCACCAACTTCTTCTTTTTTTTTATCATTGATATTTTTATTGTATTTTTTTTCTACCCGTTGTAACCAGAGTGATTTATTACAATGTATTCAATTCATTTAATCTTGTCTTGTACTCTCTAACATAATATTAATCTAATTTATTCTTCTTAAATCGGTGTAGATTTCATCCAGGTGTAAAGAGGTTCCCCTTTATTATTATCCAGTCTATCATTTAGTGTATCTGTCAGAATATCCATTTCTGCTAGTTCCAAAATCTTTTCAATATCCTTCTTTGTCGGCAATTTTGTAGTCTTCCACTTACTGGCATATACAATTCTTGCTGCAGTTGTCAGGTAAGTCTTGCTTTTTTCGGGCGTAGCTGGTAATATATTCAATAATAAAATTTCTGGTGTTAAAGCAACCCATAAAATTTTCTCTACCATTTCATGAATCATTTCCCAAAATTCCTTGGCCTTACTGCACATCCACCACATATGAAAGAAACTCCCTACTTTCTCTTCACATTTCCAACACTTATTAGAAACATTTTTATACATTTTTGTTAATTTCTCTGGTGTTATGTACCATCTATAAAACATTATATATTTTTTTCTTTTAGATTTAGTCATTTTAATATTTCGTTCCCAAATTTGTGATCAGGCACTTAGTTCAATTTTATGACCTACATTTTGAGCCCATTTTACCATACAGTCTTTCACAATTTCATCTTCCATTTTTCGCTCCATCAAAATATATAAACATTTAATCAATTTTTCCTGTGAGTCCAGCAACCCCTTATCCAAAGGTATTTTGTCTTTCTGAAACCCTGTAGCTTTATCTTTTACATATCTTGATTTCAACAAGTTTATGGACCACCAATCTAAGACAATACAGTGGTGCCTCGACTTACGAACGTCCCGACTTATGACCATTTCGAGTTACGACCAGCTCTGGCCGCAAAATTTTGCTTCGACTTGCGGCCGGAGCTTCCAGTTACGAACAGAAAAAGGCAGGGGGAAAAGGCGGGAAATTGAAATTGCTAACCATTGGTAGGCGAAGAGGCTGCTTCTTTGTAGCTCTTTCACCCCAGCGGTTAGAGAGTGTGTGATCGGAGGAGGCTTCGGACTTTCTGGTAAGGTAAGGTGCTGCTTTCTGCTTTTTAAAAACTGCTCTGGGTGTGTTTTGCAGCGTGGTTTTGGGCTGGGTGGTGGGATTATGTTTCTATGCTGTCTTGCAGGGTTTGTTTGTTTTTTGGTGTTTTTTCCCCCATTTCCGATGGGTCTTGGGGGGTTTGTTTGCTTTTTGGAGTCCCCCCCCACTTCCGATGGGTCTTGGGGGGTTTGCTTGCTTTCTGTTTTTTTTTCCCATTTCCGATAGGTCTTGGGGGGGTTTGTTTGCTTTTTGGGGTTTCCCCCCATTTCCGATGGGTCTTGGGGGGTTTGTTTGCTTTTTGGTGTGTTTTTTCCCCATTTCCGATGGGTCTTGCGGGGTTTGGTTGCTTTTTGCTTTGCTTTTTTTGCATTTCCGATGGGTCTTGCACGCTTTGCTTGCTTTCTGCTTTGCTCTTTTTGCATTTCTGATGGGTCTTGCACGCTTTGCTTGCTTTCTGCTTTGCTTTTTTTGCATTAACTGTCTTCCAAACCCACAACAAAGCTCTCCTGATCAAATGTAAATTGAATATTTTACATTGCTTATCATCTTGGTACCACAGGTGGGCATGCCAGCCTAGCTTTAAATCATGCCCTTTAATTTTAGAAGTCTCCCGTTTTTAAAGTAATCCATTCCCTCACCCAGGACAGAGCTGCTGCTCTATAATAGTTCATCCAATCTGGTAGACCAAACCCTCCTCTTTGTTTATTATCCTGGAGAGCCTTACGTTTTATTCTTGGCTTTTTCCCATCCCAAACAAATTTGGTCATTATCTTATTCAATTATTTGAAAAAAATCTTGTTTCAATAGTATTGGGATTGTCTGAAAGAGGAAAACTAGCTTTGGTAATATGTTCATTTTTATTGCGGCTATTCTGCCCATTAAAGACAATTGTAGTTTGGACCATTTCTGCAAATCTACTTTGATTTCTTTCATTGCTTCCATATAATTGTCCATTATTAATGTACTTGTGTTGTTGTTGTTGTTTTGTCATATTAATTCCTAAGTACCTAACCTTACAGGTTTCTTGACATCCTGAGTATTTTCGTAATTCTTCTTTTTCTTCTTTTGTCAAGTTTTTCATCAAATTTTTTGTTTATTTTAGGACCTGACATACGCCCGTATTCAGTTATTGTCTCTACCAATGTTTCTATAGACACCATAGGTTCTTCTAAGATTATTACTAAATCATCAGCATAGGCTTGAATTTTGAATTCTTCTCCTTTAATCTTTAAACCTTTGATTTTCTTATCCTTTCTGATTTGTTGGTTCAGAATTTCTAGCATCAGAATAAACAATAGAGGGGACCCCTCTATTGTTTAACTTCCACCGACTTCTGACCCATTAGCTCCAGAGTTACCTGCTGGGACCTCTGTTCTTGAGTTCTTTTGTTTGTCCTTTAGGAAATATACTGAAACTTTCCAACAGGAAAGCTATCATAGTACTAAACTCTATCACCATAACAAGCTGGGAGACAAAGAATCATGCCTTCCAGGAAGGGTTAAAAAAGTATGGAAAGTCAGGGTTTGAACCTGGGAGTGCCTTTGATCCAGCCTTTGGACCCTCCTTGCCTCATTTATTTCCTGCCTGATAGAACTCACTTGGCTGGAACTTTTTAGTGCCTTTTGACCTTTTTGTGACCTGTCCACAAAAGCTCATATTAAAGTGCAACAGTTAGTCTTTAAGATGCTGTGGGTTTTTGTCTTTTTTACTTTTTATTTTTATTGTTATATTTTTAAAAAAATATTTTAAAAAAATTATTATTTTTCTTTTGGATTTCACCTGAAAAGCTTGCCTAAATTGTCACACTTTGGTAGAACCTTGACTTGCTTAAAACTATTAAGACGACTCCACTGCCCTCAAGTTACTTTGAAGTGCAAAGCAGCAGAACTGGTAACATTCCTCTTTTTAGAAATGGAAATTTTTCCATGGAAACTTAAGTACTGGGGGTGTCCTCTTTTTTGTTAGCGGTCCATTGTATGTCCCCCATTTCCACAACTGGGTATTTACCACCTTTTTGTGTGTGCACAATCACCCTTGCTTAAATGGTGTGATTTCAGACTCATACAACTGTGAGTCAGGGATCATGCACAGCACTAAGCCCAGACATTTACAAAACGGGATTCTGCCCTGAATTGTTTTCAGTGGAAAATGTCCCACCTTCCCACTGCTGATTGCAAGGGTGGCAGCAAGGCTAAGCTGCCCTCCCTGCAGTAAATGACAAGCCCTCCTGTGAAGACCACTTCATGAGCAGGAAGGGCACGGGCCCCACGTTCCACGGCATTACTCATGTTGGAGAGACCGCATGCTTTCATCTTAGGCACTTGTGCAATTTGCTTGAAAGTTTTTTGTCTATCAGCACAAGGACTCTTCTAACTGGCTATAAGCTGGGTATGTTTGTCAGCTGAAAAATGACTGAAAACAAGGCAGTAAACTGAAAATGCAGCATTAATAACAAGTAGCAGCAGAGATTTACAAGGACAAATCCAGCCCAATAGAAAGACAAAGATTTCACTACCCTACAAAAATGCATTTGGAAAAAGAAAGAATTTGGCATACTGAACTTAGGCCAATATCAAAATTACACCAGAGTGCCATCTACTGAGGTTCAGATGTAAGCTACTGGAGTTCCCACTGTCTGTTCAAAAGGCTTCCTAAACTTGTGCTCCCCAAAGAAGTGCTGACTAGAAGGCACGTTTAAGGAAAAATAAGAGAGAAGCAAAGGACAAGATGTTGTGGCATCTTAAGGATAGATTTGTTTCAGTGTGAGCTTTTGTAGATGAAAATCTGCTTCCTCAGACACAGTGGAATCGAAAGAGAAAGCAGGAAGAGATGGTCAACAATCAAGACAATCATCTTAATGTATTGCCCTGTAATCAAATTAGAACGGATGACTCCATTAGTATTTTTATAGTGTTGAAATACCTGCTGCTAAATAGTTAAGGGACTGAAAAGGCATTAAGGAACATTATGCCAGTCTTTTCCCCAGCTATAGTTTTAGAAACAATTGTTCATCACATTAGTAGAACTATTCAGAATATTACACAGAAAAATATAATCTATTCTTGATTATGCACAAAGAGCAAACAGTTGTAATTTTACCAGTGAAATAATAATAATAATAATAATAATAATAATAATAATAATAATAATAATAATAATAAAATAAATTAATAAAAGGATTTAAAAGATGCCTTTATATGAGAAATACAACCAGTAGATGATGTAGGAGTTTAAAAATCAGTGATAGATAGAATCATAGAATCACAGAATAGTGAAGTTGAAAGGGGCCTATAAGGCCATCAAGTCCAACCACCTGCTCAACGCAGGAATACAAATCAAAGAACATCTGAGAGATGGTTGTCTAAATTTCTCTTGAATGCCTCCAGTGTTGGAACACTCACCGCCTCTCGAGGTAATCGGTTCCATTGCCATACTGCTCTAACAGTTAGGACGTTTTTCCTGACATTCAATCAATATCTGGCTTCGTGTAACTTGAGCCTATTGTTGCACTCAATGGGCTCAGTGTTCCCAAATAGCTAAAATTCAGTGCAGTGAAAAATCACAGGCATGCCAAGTTTTTTAAATTGGGCTTTAAGTTGTATTTGGTGTAAATTTCCAGTGGCCACAGTCTGTTTCTTCAGATGCATGGAATACAGACTTGGTAGACCTGAAAAGTCCAATGCAATCTCCTTCCCAGCAAGCACATGACATATGAGGAATAGTGCTCCAGTCTGACCTCAATCTGTGTCAAGCTGGACCTTTTTGGTCCAGCTGTAAGGCTTGTAGTTTTGGGAATGGGCTGGAGCAATTCCCAAGCAGGTGGGTCACTTTAAGGTAGATCACTGCCTGTAAAGTGACCCTTTCTAGTGTGATCAGGTGCACACCTTTCCAGCTCTCTGATCACGCCCTTGGTCAGTGCACAAGGGTAAAAATGGGAAGGCCCTGATTGTAGGCTTAACATTTGTCATTGAACTAGTGTCAAGTTATTGTTATTGGGGTGGAGGAGAGTGCTCTGGGTCCCTGAAACTGATCATAATGTATCATAACAGAGCCTACTAATTGCCCTATATTACATTAGAGGGCTTACTCGTTTCAGAGGAGATGTCATGTAGCTGTTATGAGCAGGCCCAGTGGGCTGAATGTTTCCAGTTCAGAACATAGTTCATCCCTTCATTCTGTAACACAGAAAAAGCAATAATGGTCTACTTCAAGGATAAGAAAATATGCAGAGGCATCTCCAGCTCCTCTGCTCTTGCAGAATCATAAGATGTAGAACATAAGAACATAACATAAGAGCCCTCTGCTCGATCAGGCCAAGGGCCCATCTAGTCCAGCTTCCTGTATCTCACAGTGGCCCCGCCAGATGCCTCTGGGAACACATGAGACAACCAGAGACCTGTCTCCTGATACCCCTCCCCTGCATCTGGCATTTGGAGGTACCTTCCTTTTAAGCCTGGAGATTATACATCCCCATCATGGCTTGTAACCTGAGATGGACTTTTCCTCCAGGAATCTGTCCAATCCCCTTTTAAAGGCATCTAGGCCACATGCCATCACCACATCCTGTGGCAAGGAGTTCCACAGACTAACAACACGCTGGGCAAAGAAATATTTTCTTTTGTCTGTTCTCACTCTCCCGGCACTCAATTGGAGTGGATGTCCCCTGGTTCTGGTATTGCGTGAGAGGGAAAAGAGCTTCCCTCTATCCGCTTTATCCATCCCCTGCATAATTTTATATGTCTCAATCATGTCCCCCCTTAGGCGCCTTTTCTCTAGACTAAAGAGCCCCAAACGCTGTAGCCTTTCCTCATAAGGGAGGTGCCCCAGCCCAGTCATCATTTCAGTCGCTCTCTTCTGCACCTTTTCCAGTTCCACTATGTCTTTTTTGAGGTGCAGAGACCAGAACTGTACGCAATACTCCGGGTGCGGCCTTACCAGCATTTTGTACAATGGCATTATTATGTTGGCTTTTTTATTTTCAATCCCCTTTTTAATGATACCTAGCATGGAATTGGCCTTCTTCACTACCACCACACACTGGCTTGACACTTTCATCGAGCTGTCCACCAGCACACCAAGATTTCTTTTCTGATCCGTCACGGACAGCTCAGAACCCATTAGCCGATAAATAAAGTTTTGATTTTTGCCCCAATGTGCATTACTTTACACTTTCTTATATTGAAATGCATTTGCCATTTTGCCACCCATTCTCCCAGTTTGGAGAGAGCCTTCTGGACCTCTTCATAATCCCTTCTGGTCTTCACCACCCGGAAAAGTTTTGTGTCATCTGCAAACTTGGCCACCTCACTGCTTATCCCTGTCTCCAGGTCATTTATGTACAGATTGAAAAGCACTGGTCCCAGGACAGATTCCTGGGGCACACCGCTCTTCACCTCTCTCCATTGTGAAAATTGCCCATTGACACCTACTCTCTGTTTCCTGGTTCTCAACCAATTCTCAGTCCATAAGAGGACCTGGCCTCTTATCTCCTAACTGTGGAGTTTTCTCAGCAGCCTTTGGTGAGGGACCGTGTCAAATGCCTTCTGAAAATCCAAATAGACAATATCCACTGGTTCACCCACATCCACATACCTGTTGACCTTTTCAAAGAATTCTAAAAGGTTTGTGAGGCAAGACTTACCCTTTCAGAAGCCATGCTGATTTTCCCTCAGCAAGGCTTGTTCTTCTATGTGTTTTAAGATTTTATCTTGGATGAGGCTTTCCACCATTTTCCCTGGAACAGATGTTAGGCTAACCAGCCTGTAGTTTCCTGGGTCCCCCCTCCTTCCCTTTTTAAAGATTGGCGTGACATGTGCTAACCTCCAGTCCTCTGGCACTGTGGCTGTTTTAAGGGACAAGTTGTATATTTTAGTTAAGAGATCAGTGACTTCATTCCTCTGTTCCTTAATAACCCTTGGGTGGATGCCATCGGGCCTGGTGACTTATTGATCTTCAATTTATCAATTAGGTCTAAAACGTCCTCTCTTTTAACCTGTATCTGATCTAATTCATTAGTCAGGAGGGGTCATTCGGACAGCGGAATCTGCCCAAAGTCTTCTGTCATGAAGACAGATGCAAAGAACTCATTTAATTTCTCTGCAATCTCCAAGTCCCCCTTTCCCTCCCTCACCATCCAGAGGGCCAGCCGCTTCTCTGGCAGGTATCCTGCTTCTACGATATTTAAAGAAGCTTTTATTATTCCCTTTTATATTGCTGGCCATACATTCCTCAAAGTCTTTCTTTGCCTTCCATATCATCTTCTTACATTTCTTTTGCCAGAGTTTATGTTCCTTTTTATTTTCCTCATTTGGGAAGGATTTCCATTTATGGAAGGACCCCTCCTTGCCCTTCAAAGCCTCTCTAACTCAGCTCGTTAACTATGCCGGCACCCTCTTGGACTTAGTTGAGCGTTTCTTTCTTTGCGGTATACACTTCCACTGGGCCTCTACTACCGTTGTTTTAATCAGGCTCCATGCACTCTGGAGAGACTGGATTCCTTTTACCTTCCCTTTCAACTTCTTTCTAACTAGTTTCCTCATCTGAGTTAAGTCCCTCGCTCTATGTTCCTGACAATCGAATTGCTCACTACCAGAAGCCCCCTTCCACACGAGGAGTATCCTCAGTGCAACTGGATATGGGCCTGTCACCTGTAGAAGGGGTCCCCTTTTCTCTCTTGTCCAGATTGGCATCATCCAGCCCGAAGACTTCCAATCCCAGCAGCTGAGGAGCTGCTTGTCTGTGGGTGGGACGATGCCTGAAGGTCCCTGGAAGTCTCACTGTGGTCCCTCTCTCCCTGTCTCTGCTTCTCCTGGTCTGCAACCAAGACCTCAAGGGAGCGAACCCGTTCCCTGAGTTCCCTAGAACCTTTTCATTGCTCACGCATAAGCCCTGTTGGTTTCAAGAGGCAATGTGCTAGTTTGCAACATGAAAATTTGGAGATTGCAGAGCCTTATGCTCTGCCTGTTCTGCAACCAGACTCTGGCCAAGGAATTCTAGAAGTGGAAGAATCTCTAAAGATCATGTAGACCAACCCCCTGCTCAACAGAATAGTGCAAAAGTGTCGTATAAGATAAATGTGGGAAGACTAATAATGTGGCCATATATGTAAGATAGTATGCTCTCTTTCCCAAGACACCAAAACAGGTGAGAATTCAAACATGCGTCTCCCCTCACCAGGAGGTTATAACATGAGTTAGTCTTACAGTCATATCATATGAGACGTTCTATGGAAAATGCTCAACAGGTCAGGTTGTATGGAGCTTTTGATGTTGAAGGTCTTTAGTCTGACAATTTCATACACTGCCAGAGTATAAGAAAGCAGGAAGGAACATGCATTGTTTTGAATATAGTAAAACAGTTTCAGGTTTGTTGTGATCCAACAAGAGGTTCAGTACTGTGAATTTTTGCTGAGCAGGCCCATGATTAAAGTTTACAACATTTTGACAGATGATGCAGTGGTTATGTTGTTGATGAAGACACCATTGCACTTTTGTAACAAAATGGGCAGTTTTGTTTAGTGTGCCTTCGTTATGAGAATGAAATTAAGTAATTTTTCTCTGAAGTCTTTCAAAAAATGAATTTATGTAAACAAAATACCTGAGAGGTAGTAATGCATTTAAAAGCAGTTTCAAAAGATGTACGGGATGTCTATCCACAGTTTAGTGCAAATTGAAGAGAACATATTTCATCCATTATACAACAACTTTGTAAGGAAAGCTAAGACAACTGGAATAACCTCAGAAGAAAGATAATAAGAGCCTCGTGGCGCAGTGGTAAAACTGCTGTACTGCAGCCAAAACTGTGCTCACAACCGGGGGTTCAATCCCAGGTAGCCGGCTCAAGGTTGACTCAGCCTTCTATCCTTCCGAGGTCGGTAAAATGAGTACCCAGCTCGCTGGGGGGGGCAATGTGTAGCCTGCATAATTAACTTGTAAACCGCCCAGAGAGTGCTTGAAGCACTATGGGGCGGTATATAAGCAGCACGCTTTGCTTTGCTTTAATGATTCCAGGCACATTTCAAGAGGTTGATTATGTCCTATGAATCCCTAACTTATCCATACCTCGAATGACTCTAGGCTGTGGGGTAGGGACCACTTCAGTGTAGAGTTCCCTACAAACTCCTGCATGAACTAGAGAGGTTACTGCATGAACTTCATGCTCCTGCATGAACTAGAAATGAGGTTACTCCAGCTGACCCTCATGAATACAAAGGGATGAATATTTCCCCATTTTATTCGTCCCTTCGTAATAAAACAAAAAGCAAAACATTCTGCCTACCGGCCTGTTAGCAGTTTAAAATCACAGCAGAAGATTTTCTCCTTATGAAGGTTTGGACCAGAAGCTCCAGCATAGTAAGGCACACAGGAAGACACCAAGAATAAATGCAGAGAATATTTACTTGCTGTACATATTTACATAGTGCTCACAGGAACATAAACATAGGCATTCAGCAGTCAAACTGACAGAACGTAAGCATAACAGTCAAAATAGACCTGTGAAGGGCACACTAACCAGCCTCTTAATTTATACTACCTCCAACCAATCAAATTAGTGGTTCACCTCATGGTAGTTAATTCCACACGGCTGTGTCCTTCTTGCCACGTAGGCAGTGACTAAATAACTCCACCTGCACTAACCAATTGTTAATTACATTTCTTCTTCTTCAAGACCTAACAGCTGATCGGCAGGCCGACAGGCAGCCAGCCACCCCCACAGTCTACCCCACCCCTTCCTCTCCCTACCTTAGCCCCCCCACACCCACCAACACCCCCTTACCGTAATCGTCACCGCCTCTGCCGAGATCTCCATCAGGCCTCCGCAGCCACGGCGTGTAAAAAGGGAAACTGGCTGCCCTTTGCAAAGATGGCAGCTGCAGCTTCCCTACACCAATGAGTTGGTGGGGGCGGAGTTAAAGGGAGGAGAAGAAAAGGAGGGGAATAGGCGGTTGAGAGTGGAGGAAGGAGGTTGTTTAGTTGAGAGTTAAAGACATTGACTTGACTTTTATCACTTGTAACAATAAACAATTTCTGCTTGGTTCTTAAATGGTATGTTGCCTGGACCTCTGTCATTAATAGCGAATAAAGTTGATGTAATCAACTGGTGGCAGCTGAACGACACGTAGCTTGTGCCTTTGCTTGGTGAAACAACCAAGGGACAGGCGGGAACATGACACCAGGCCTTTGTTGAGAATGAGGCCTTCATTCATGGCAACTGATGTTCTGAGATTTGGACTGTAGCTGGAATGTTTGCCTTTTTCATATTGTTTTACATTTTAGTTTAAAGTGATTATATTGACATCAACAAGACTCGCGGTCAAAGAAAAGTGGAGGAATTTGCCCAAGCGCTTGAGGAAACCCTTCCAGGCCCGGCTGATGTAAATGCACCTGAACGATGGGAACATTTCAAGAACGCTGTTTATAACACCGCCTTGTCCACATTTGGCAAGAAGACCAAAAAGACGGCAGACTGGTTCAAAGCCCATTCGGAGGAGTTGAAGCCAGCCATCGAGGAAAAGAGGAGAGCTCTAGCAGCATACTAAGCTTGTCCTAGTGAGTACAACTTGCAGGCTCTTCGAGTTGCTCATAGCAAAGTCCAACAGGCTGCCAGGAGATATTCTAACGATTATTGGCTTCAGCTCTGCTCTCAGATACAGATAGCAGCGGACACAGATAACATCAAGGGAATGTATAACGGTATCAAGCAGGCTTTAGGTCCAATAGAGAAGAAATCTGCTCCCTTGAAGTCTGCTACAGGCGTGATCATCCAGGACCGAGCACAGCAGATGGAATGCTGGGTGCAGCACTACTCTGAGCTATATTCCAGAGAGAATGTAGTAACTGAAGAGGCATTAAATAACATCGAGTGCCTGCCTGTCTTGGAAGAGTTGGACAGCAAACCAACTTTAGCAGAAATAAAAGCGGCCTTGGATTCACTCGCCTCCGGCAAGGCACCTGGGAAGGATAACATCCCTGCTGAAGTGCTGAAGTGCTGTAAAGAGATCATCACCACCAAGCTGTATAAAATCTTTTGTCTTTGCTGGAGGGAAGGTTGAGTACCACAGGACATGAAGGATGCAAACATCGTCACATTGTATAAGAACAAAGGAGACAGGGGCGACTGCAATAACTACCGTGGCATCTCTCTTCTCAGCGTTGTAGGGAAGCTGCTTGTCCGTGTTGTGCTGAAGAGACTCCAGGTGCTTCCAGACAGAGTCTATCCAGAATCACAGTGTGGATTTCGAGCTAATAGATCCACCACTGACATGGTATTCTCCCTCAGACAGTTGCAGGAGAAATGTAGAGAACAACAACAGCCACTCTTTGTGGCCTTCATAGGTCTCACAAAGGCCTTTGATTTGGTTAGCAGGGACGGCCTTTTTAAAATCCTTCCCAAGATTGGATGTCCACCTCGACTCCTTAACATCATCAGGTCCTTTCATGAGGAAATGAAGGGCACTGTAGTTTTTTATGGTTCAACATCAGATCCCTTTGACATCCGAAGCAGAGTGAAACAGGGCTGTGTCCTCGCGCCGACCCTGTTTGGGATCTTTTTTGCTGTCATGCTGAAGCATGCCTTTGGAACTGCAACAGAAGGTGTCTATCTCCAGACTAGATCAGATGGAAAGCTCTTTAATCTCTCTAGATTGAGAGCGAAGACCAAAGTCCAGCTGAAATGCATGCAGGACTTCCTCTTTGCCAATGATGCAGCTGTTGTTGCCCATTCTGCTGAAGACCTCCAACAACTTATGAGTCGTTTTAGCAAGGCCTGCCAAGACTTTGGATTAACAATCAGCCTGAAGAAAACACAAGTCATGGGCCAGGGCGTGGACTCACCTCCCTCTATTACCATCTCCAGACAAGAATTGGAGGTTGTTCATGACATTGTGTACCTTGGCTCAACGATCTCTGACACTTTCTCCCTAGATGTCGAGCTGGATAAACGCATTGGCAAAGCAGCTACCATGTTCTCTAGACTCACAAGAGAGTATGGCTTAATAAGAAGCTGACGGCATATACCAAGATCCAGGTCTATAGAGCCTGTGTCCTGAGTACGCTCCTGTACTGCACTGAGTCCTGGACCCTTTGTGCATGGCAAGAGAGGAAGCTGAACATGTTCCATATGTGTTGTCTCCAACACATTTTTGGTATCACCTGGCAGGACAAAGTTCCAAATAGAGTAGTCCTAGAACGATCTGGAATTCTTAGCATGTATACATTACTGAAACAGCGATGTCTACGTTGGCTTGGGCATGTTGTGAGAATGGCTGATGGTCAGATTCCAAAAGATCTCCTGTATGGAGAATTAGTGGAGGGAAATCGCCCCAGAGGGAGACCACAGCTGCGATACAAGGATATCTGCAAGCGGGATCTGAAGGCCTTAGGAATGGACCTCAACAGATGGGAAACCTTGACCTCTGAGCGTTCAGCCTGGAGGCAGGCATTGCATCATGGCCTCTCCCATTTTGAAGAGACCCTTGTCCAGCAGGCTGAGGCAAAGAGGCAGTCCCAAAAGCAGCAGAATCAGGGAGCTGGACAGGGGACAGATTGTATTTGTCTTCAGTATGGAAGGGATTGTCACTCTCGAATTGACCTTCTCAGCCACACTAGATGCTGTTCCAAGTCCTCTATTCAGAGCACGTTACCATAGTCTCTCGAGACTGAAGGATGCCTAATCTCGATTATAGTCTATTGTCTTATTGCCTTTACAATGTAAAGTGCTTTGTTATCTAGAAATATAAACATATATGTGCATAGCCAGTCAGTTTCTAGAGTAAAACAAACAGCTAGTTTATTCAAAACTTGCAATTTTAAAACTGTCTGATCCATTAATATGGAAGGCAGTTGAAAGCAATGAAAGAAACAGTGTAGTCAAGTGGTAGCCCTGGGCATCTTTTTTCATTTATGTTTTTCTGTAGGTAATTTTTCTATATTTGATATTACAGAGCTGCAGTCCAGCTCTGTAATATCTAATATAGAAATGCTGAAGACCAGCAGTCGTAAGATTGAATCCATGTGACAGTGTGAGCTCCCGTTGTTTGTCCCAGCTCCTGCCAACCTAACAGTTCGAAAGCATGTAAAAATGCGAGTAGATAAATAGGTACCACCATGGTGGGAAGGTAACGGCGTTCCGTGTCTAGTCGCGCTGGCCACGTGACCACGGAAACTGTCTACGGACAAACGCTGGCTCTATGGCTTGGAAACGGGGATGAGCACCGCCACCTAGAGTCGGACACGACTGGTCTAAATGTCAAGGTGAACCTTTACCTTTTTATAGGTAATTTTAGAGATTAATGTATTTTTTTCTTGTGCATTATATATCACTGGGACAGTTGTCGGGTAATCTAGAATTAAACAAAGGACAAACACACTGGAACTACAAAGAGGAAACAAATGAAGACATCAAGGCTTTTGATGGTAAAAGTATGCCATAGAAACTGTCATTCATCTATAAATGATTAATATATTATTGAGTAATAAACACAGAAATAACCTTCAGGCTCAACTGCAATGTGGAGTTTGGGAAAACCCTTCGAGCTACAGATTTATGGGGACACATATTTCTTTCCTGAGGTTCAATCTTTCTGCTGCTGTTGCTGCTTCAAGGTTATAAAGGGAGGTTGAACTGCACATTAGCATTTAAATGTGTATGTGTGTGCATGAATCCAGCAGCTCTGTAATATCTAAACCAGAGAGGTAAGAAGAATGCTGCCATAGTAACTGCATGTTGACACCCTAATTTCCTTCCTCTCCCCCCCCCCGACATGCCAAATTACACTTGCACTCTGAAATATATTTCATTCTTCTACTGAAATGCAATGAATGTGAGTGCAAGAGATGCATATAAAATTGGCTGCAAGTCAGAATACCGTTCTGCTATTTCTGCTTTTGGTGACGACTTATTACATTTAAGAGGGACAATTAATCTGTGTTCAATTAACAATATTTCGTTTTGGAAAGCAACTTTCTTGTATAATCAGCCAATATTTTCAGTGAAATTCACTTTACAGAATAAAATTGTTTTATTCAGACTAAATAGACTAAACATTTTATCCCCACTTGCCATACATTATTTGTATTTAATTGCATACTTTTTAAAAAAACCCAAACTGTTCAGCTAAGAGTCACAAGGGTTTATTCCTTGATCCAGTTTCAGGGCTGTGGAGCAACCCAGAAGATATGAAATATTATAAATGAACAGGAGTCTGTAAACATTGCACACAACCAGTTCCTTCTCAAATGCATCTCAATTTAAAGAGAAGCTTCCAAGAAGAGTGGCCATCTGTTATCCCTGGGACAGCTCTCTATAGGAAGGACTGCCAGAGGACTGACACACGTTCGAAGGTGTTCTCTTTTATTGAAGGGCTGCCCACTTCAGGACTGATTTAAGAATGAAAAACGGTATGAAGGGAAAGGAGAAAGACCTTGCAGTTCCCCCTTCTCACTTAGCATCTGGAGAGCAGACTCAGCAGGCACTCAAGTCACCTGGTCACAACCTTCCTTACTGAGATATATAACCTTTTAAAAAAATAATCACAAAAGTCAGTTCTGATTTTGCATCTATACATATGAACCAGCACATGGAATTTTATGCAGATTAGTGTTCCCTTTCACCATGTTTTTTTAGAATGTCTAGAATGTCACCATGCTGCCAGGCCAGAGGAAATGGCTTCTAAATGAGCTTAAACACAGGAACCTCTCATTTTAAAGAGGGAGCCCTGCTTTTCATGTTTAGGTCCTTGTTTCCTAATTGATGACAGTGTAGCAAAATATAATTATGCACCCACTGAGTTTCCTGAAGATTGCTGTTTAGGATATAATGAGCACCATAATCTAATCTAATAATGATTTTGAAACTACTAGCTTCAAGACATGAAGGAGCTTTAATTATTCCCTGATGTTTTATGTTTTGAAATCTGTGGAACTAGATGAGGCTTGTATTGTTTAGTCACCCTGCCTCAGTTATACAATTTTAAAGAAGGCTTGGTTGTCATATTCAATTTGTGAAGTTCCTTGTGCTTTCCTATGGCTTCTTCCATCGTTTCTCTTACTCTAAACAAATCCATTGAAGAGGGGGAAAACAGAATAGCTGCACAGTGCCTTCTGATGGGTAGTGTTGGGAGCTGTCCATCTTGAAATATCGAGAATCTGTGTTTAAATGAATATTGCATGAAGGTCACACACCAGAAAAGGCCTCAAACAGCTGTCAGGCAGCTGGTTTTTGGTTCTTGTTCTACATTGACAGCAGGGCCTTTCCTTGGCCTGTTCTCTGCAACATTTCTCAAAATTGGTGTTGATTGTGCACCAGCAACATAGCCTTTTCTTCCTGTTACTTAACTGTGACACTGGTGGATTTATGAGCATCCCTCTGACTAGGGTTGCCAGATACATTGGTACCAAAAGGAGGACATAGAAAGACAAAAAGGAGGACAAAGGAGGACATATTGAATGTTTCATTTGAATCGTTCCAGATTAAACCCGCAATCAATACAATTTTATTACAATTGCTGCCAATAAACATCTCTTAGTGAACTGACCAAGAAACAGTCATGTTAAAAAATAAAAATAAATTCAATGGAGGCTTTTTTCAAAATACCAAAAAACATTATTTAAACAGCTAATTGTACAATTATTACCTTATAATATTTATTAATTACATGACATATTTCTCAGAGGAGCCAACTTTTTGCAGAAGATCTTCATTAGCAATCACATAAAACTGTTCACAGGTAATATTCTTCAAATTGTACTTTGTGAGAATGATGCCTTTTACAGAGTCAGCTAAGAGTCTGTTCCTTTCCTTTGTCCATTGAGCATTAATCAAGGAGAACACTCTTTCCACATTGCCATTGTGTCCAGGAATACAGAAGAATAATTCACAAATTTTAAGTAACTCTGAAAAGCAACTTGCATTTGGGCAACTTTGGAAAAATAAACTCCACTGTTCATGCAAGAGTCTTTCAAAAAAACTGTTCATTCTTGTCTTGCACAAATGATTTAAGATTGCAGTATTGGTCAAACAATTGCACATCATCCACAATAATACACAATAATGCAGTCACATCCTTTTTTCATGGTGTTATGAAAGTCAGTCTCTCTCTCACATACATACACACACCCTCCCTCCCTCCTTCCCTAAATTTTCTACAATCTTACCTTTAAACAAGCTGATGAAGCCACCCGTCGCTCTCTCGCACCTTTCTTCCCTCCTTAATTGGAGCTTTCCCTCCTCCTGCTTGCAGTCACCTCCGGTGGAAGCAGTCATTCACAAGCCGGATTGACTACCCGCGGCTGTTCTACAGCTGTAACCAATCAAGCAGCCTTATCTCCGATCTCTGAAAGAACAGAGGATTTACAAGTGCCCACAACTAAAGAAGGTAGCAGGGAGAGGTGGCTTACAATTTGACGTTCGGCTGCAGGGGGTGGGGGTGAAGATACAAAAGCCGGACATTTTAAAGCTTTTTAGCTTTGCCTGCTGGACAGAGGACATTAGTTTGAAAAGGAGGACATGTCCTCCTTTTGCCGGATGTCTGGCAACCCTACCTCTGACCCATGCCAGCGGACTAGCAATGCACAGTCTCCCTAGAGACTTCTGGCTGGTCACTGCTGGAAACAAGATGCTGCACTTGATGAGCCCTTGGCCCATCTTTTCATTTTCTTGCCCCAGTAAATATGGCAGGATGCATCACACTGCTTATTTCACACACAAATAACTCATTGCACAACAGCAACTATCACAACATTCATCTCAACTAGCTGTGCTCTTTCATATGCCAATCACCCAGCTGCGCTCAACAGTTACAGTGCAAGAGTGGTAATACCACCTCCTCTTGTTGTAGATGGAAAGACATTAATACAATGGTGTGGGGTTGCCATATTGCCTGGTTGATTGGGTTTTGTCTGGATTTTATGCATGCCACTCACAGCTCATGTGATCCATAGCTAAAATTTCCAACTTTCACTAGAAAAACAGAAACAAAAACTGCTGTGACTCCTAGCCTTTGTAGAGAGCCAATGTAATGAACAGAGTATCTAACTTGGACTCAGAAGACCTTGGTTCAAATCCACACTCAACTAATGGAAGCTCACTGGGGTTGGTGGCACTTGTAAAACCACTCCTTAAATATTTCACATCCCTTGAAAACCCTGTGAAGGTTGCTATAAATTGGAAGTAACTTGATACCACATATGAAGTCCTGTGGGAGAGGGTGTGCAACAGAACATAAATATCTGTGCAAAGGAGGACAAAAGCTTGTTCATCTTAATGAATGTTAGCGTGTAAGGTGAGATGGACTCTGTAGCTTTGCTGCAGCAGACCTGGCATGGCTGTATCATGCAGATCTTAAGCAAAGATGCTTTCTTGGTCTACATTTCCCATGCTGGTAGGGCATTCTATGAGCCGTAGTTTAGTAATTACTTTTCCAAGCTCTAATATTTTGAATCTTACAGGGCTTCCAGAAGCAGAAAACAAGTTCCGTTTTTTTTAAATCTTACACAGGTTTCTGAGATCTTAGCTAGCCTGAGGAAAGGAGGAGTCGAAAAAAGCAAGAGGAGAGAGCAGATAGAAACTTACTGGGCTTATGCTTGCTCAGAATGAATCTTAGATTTCTGGAAGGAAGTTTCATGTAATGACAAGGAAATGAGAACATTCCACAGGAAAGTCTAATTCTAGCTTACTTGCTGTAGGAGATGGTATGTACCTTTGATATGTTTACCCAGATAAAAGTCCTGTTAAATTAAAAGGTCCATCCACCTGAGTTAGTGTGCGTAGGAGACAGCTATGTGTATATATATTAGGAATCAAAGCTGTGAAAAAAAAATCACTTTTTTGGATTAAATGTGCCAGAATTCCCAATGGCCATCCTGGCTGGGGGACTATGGGTATTGTAGTCCAAACAGTCCCAAGCATTCTTGGGCATCTAATTTTGTACTACACTGTAGTCCACAACAGTGAAACAAAACAGCACTTCGGTATAAGGGTGCAGAAACCATTTATTTTGAGGAAAGCAAGAGAGTATTTTCTGCAGGGTAGCTGTGTAAGTCCGTTGTACATTTAAAGATTGGTAAATTTTATTGAAAAAATTCTGGACTTCAGTCTGCTTCATCAGAGCTACAGAACATTGCCTCATTTATTATATATACATTTCGATGGATGAGTATGGTCATGGGGGGAAAACATGAAAATTACACACATTGACCATTGCCTTAAATGAGGTCATTAACAAACAATAGGTGGGTGGTAGAATAGACATCCTATCATGAAACAGTCATCATTTGATGAAAAGTCAAATCAGACACAGAAAGTTAAATTAGAATATTTGAACAATAATATAAAAAAAATTAAACTACAGTACTGAAGGAAACCATTTTATATTTTTCCCTGTGATTGCTGCATTTTTCCTGCAGATCAAATGGCAGTGTAATCCACTTATAATGCAAATATGTGTACCATGAAGATGTGCATAATATGCAAATCAGCCTGCATGGATTTGGTGCACTGGAATATGGCAACCCTAGATGCTGGTAGTTATTGTGGATTTATTTATCTACTTGCATATAAAGGTACGGTTGTGTTTGTGTGCCACTTTTGAAACCCTAGTAGCCCAGTTGTTGAGTCAGTTTTCTTCCAGGCAGAGGAGTGTACTGGCTTTTACTTAAATCCATTTGCTGCTGGACTTACATATTCTGAATGCTCCTTTGTCTCCTGCATTCATGAATTCATTCACACAAGTTATGAATCAATTAATAGGCATCTTTCTAGTGCTGCTGACCTCTGTCTCCATTAGCAAGGATATTACTGAAGACATTTTAGAAATGCCTGTGTCACAGCTTTGCAAATCCTCAGTGTGATTGCTCTATCTGGTGCTATCTTTCTATGGAACTGACTCCAGCATCTTGCAGTGCATACAGCCATGTTTTCCCTGCGTTGCTATGGCAATGTCAAGGCTTGAAAAAGAGACAGCAGATTTCATAGCACCACAGGGATTTGCACTTTGGAGAGTCATGTGGTGAAATATTCCTTAATAGCAGAGTGAAAAAGGATTTCTGTTGAGGTTTGTGGCATAATCTGTATTTTGTCTTATGTTTGCCATTTCATTGGCCTTATCATAAAGCATTCTGACTAGGACTATGCTAACTGTAAACTAGGAAAATTTAACGTGTAGATAATTCAACTGTTTGCCAGTTTTGGTTTGTTTTCCAGCCTGTGTTGCTTCTAGTTGTTTTCCACTTCCTCAGTGCTGTTCAAGGTATTGGGTCTAGAGATGGGCACAAATTAAAAAATGAATCACTTGATTCATTCAAAAATTGTTAACTCATTGATTCGTATTAGTATGAATCAATGCCCCAACGAATACAAATCAATGAATTTTTAGTGATTTTTGATTCATCAATTCATTGGTCTATGAAACACCTCCATGCACCTAGTGATACTACAATTGCAGAGAAGCTTCCCCTTACCCTGCTCTATAGTCCTTCCAAGTTTGGTGAAGACGGGGTTTTGGATGTCCAAGTTATCCACCTACAAAGAGGGACCCCCCCAGAAAAGTCCCCCCCAGGCATTTAGAGACACCAAAATGAAAGAGAAGCTTCTTCTGACTCTCCTTTACAATCCCTCCAAGTTTGGTGAAGATTGGGTTTCTCCAAGCCAGCTGCTAAAGGGCACTTTCCTGGGTGTATAACTTGGATGTCTGAAATCTAATCTTCACCAAACTTGGAGGGATTGTAGAGGAGAGTCAGGGAAAGCTTCTCAGCAGTTTTGGTGTCTCTAGGTACCTGGAGAACCATTTTATAATGTTTTAAAGGCAAGAACAAATCAACAAATTGATTTGTCGATTCATCGCAAAAAGTCATAAATTTGTTATTTGTAATTCATCAACCTTGATGAATCACAAATCAAAATGAATCATCATTTTTCTGATTCATGCCCATCTCTAATTGGATCTAATGAGTGAAACTCTCTTTTTGTTAGTTTTTTCCACATGACATCTCCTTCTAGTCAGCTAAAACCAAAGTCAATATGACTAATCCGGCCTCAACACATGTGGCTTCATATTGCTTCTAGCAGGTAGCTCAACTCACACCCAGCAAAACTCTGAGATACATTAAATCTTCAACTGTATTCCACCACTTATTCTGAAGAGGAGGAGGAGGAAGGGGGAAGGTTGAAGGTACACTGGGACAAAGGAGTCCTAGGATGACTGCTAGGATGAGGTTAAAAGCAGAGGGGAAGACCAGATGCTCCAGACTGCAATCAGTAGATAAAGAGAGCAAGGCCAGAGTGAGATCGACTGGGGATAACTAATGAAATGTGGCAACCAAGAGGCAGGCCTGATTATTTGCTAACAGATGTGTACAAGAAAGAACTGCTCCTGTGGAAAATCTGGGCCATCTAACAGATTGCCCGGTCAGGCCAGAACACTTCTCCACTCGCAGAACACTTCTCCACTCACACAACATTTGCTATCTACACAATGACACAGTTGCAGCATTACATATCTTCAATGTTCTCTGCTTTGGACATTCCTTGGGAATATCTTTTTTTCTCTTTGTTTGATCGCTTCTGGATACAATTTGCCCTGAACACAATGGAATATGTTTTCCCTCTGCTTAAGATAGTCCATTCACTGTGTGTGACCCAACATACAGATGACAATGGGAGTTTCTGCCAGCTGATGAAAAGAGCTGCCAGTGGGAATGAAGTTTGCTACAGACACGTTCAGAAACATTGCCCACCATGAGAAGTAACTGAAACAGTGCACACTCGAAAAGAGCTTGTTGGCTGCTGATCTTGAGGGCAGTCATTTGTGGATACAGTTCTGCATCTATAACTGTTTACAAGTTCAAAGAAATCTGTCACTGGAGAAATATTTCCCTAGTTCAAGACAAACTTTGCTACCTTTAACATGGATGGCCCAAGTGGCTTGGGTGGAACATATAGGTCTGAATGGTTCTCTTCTGTTGGAATGTGGCACTGTTCTGGTTTTGTTGATAATGTGCCTATGTTTTGTGTATGGCATGATCTAGGATTGTGGGATTCTTGGGTCAGAGGATACAGGAACCAGAAGTCTTACCTTGATGACAGAATCTATGACTGCTATTGGAACACAGATACACAAGGTCTGGACCTCCTGGTAAGATTTTAAAGAATCTTTTCAAAACTCCCTCACATGCAGTGTATCTGTGGGCAATGGAAAGGTCCCAGTCTTGAGCCTCTGAGGAAAGCATTCAAAAGAGGAATTTTTCCATGGATGGTAACAAGGATTGCAAACACTATTGGATCAAATAAGCTATTCTCCCTTGACAATATGCATATGAATGTCTTTTTATGTATGTGTACCTGGAAAATGAACAAATCCTTCTGGATGTCCTAACTTAATCTGAAACTGTAGTGGGTTAAGTATATCTTCACCTAAATTTAAGGCTCTCAATCTTAATTGGTCCTCTGGAGGGGAAAAAAGCTTTCATTACTGTAAGACCACTGGATGCTATTTTGTGGACTCTATGGCTAATATTTTCTATGCCCTTTTGAATAGGATGATGGCTTTTTCTGTTATAGGCAATGACGTTTGATTGTCATCTGTATAAAAGTCTACAAATGTTCTATAAACTGTCTGGCATCCCATTTATATAAAGTCAAAATAATGTTTTCTCCATGTGTTTCTGAGTGGTACATACCAAAGCTTCGGCGGTACCAACATTCTTCACCATGTCTAGGTTGCAGGGTAGGTTCTTCATGATCATTCTTGAACATGGCTTCCATTAAAGTCACAAAACTAGCCTTTCTTTCTACCCTTCTCTCTAAGGTATAACATAATGAAACAAGTCAGGAAACGGCTTTTTCCCAACTGTTGTGAAGAAGGCACCTTCCAGCCGCCCACCTCTTGGAATCATCTCTGAAGAACCCCTTAGTCATTATTTTAAAGAACTGTTTTTCTTCTGTTGAAGGTGAATGTTGGCTACCATTCTTGGTTGTTTTGGAACACAATGTTTCTAAGAGTTTGTTATTAATCTTGCTGGATAAGGTATTTCTATATATTCTCAAAGGCTTTTCATGGCCAGGATCCGATGGTTGTTGTAGGTTTTTCAGACTGTTTGGCCGTGTTATGGAGGTTTTTCTTCCTAATGTTTCACCATTGCCCCCCAACCCTGGAATAAAGACGCGAGACAAGTGATATGGATTAAAACATGGGCCACACTTTATTGATAATCATTCAGAAAATTTTGCCAATCAATTGGCAAAGGGGGGCCTGCTGTAGTGCGGAAACAGATAAATCAGTAATCATATGGGCGAGTCCCCGGCCCCAGGTTCTCACGTTCTTAAGGACAGCAGGAACCCAGCTGGCCGCTAATAAACACCCCCAGACCTCGAGCCATCTTTACTTGATGACTGTTGGTCCAGAAGTGGCCCAGCGCATCTTTCCCACCCAGGTGCTGTAATCGCACGATCCGCAGCCCTGGGAGGTCTGATGCGCTGTTAGCTTACCTGATCTTAAAGTGGGACTCACCGAGAAATACCTGTTTTTTCCGCACTACCCACCACAGCATGGGTACTAGCTACGCTATGTCCCATGCCCGCCATCGAGCCTGTCGAGCTCAAGAAGCAGACCCCCCTTGATGTCTTCTAGGAAGACATCCATACCCAAATCGGACAGATGGACTCCATCATTCCGAAAAAACTCAGGCCTATCCATACGGATCATTTGGTGACCAATCACCAATCCAAGGCCACTGCAGATCACTCTGCAGACCCCACGGTTAACACTCCTGCGGGCTGTGTTAACGTTGAGGAAAACCGGGCGTCTCTCCACAGCAGACGTGGCACAATTGTGGACCACACAATCCGTATCACAGGGTACCTGGTCTTCAACCACTTCAGGTCCCAAACAATGTCCAAAATCAGCGCCTTACTGGGATGCCTGGCTAAATCGTTACCGCTAAGGTGCATGACCAATATATCTGGTGGCGACTGACCAAAGGCCGCCAACCTGCATAGTTGGATCCATTGCATGCCTCGCAGTCCTTTCCATGTAACTTTTGCGCCAGCCCCGAGGCCCAGGTCACTCCCCCATGGGGATGCAGAGGCATAAAGCCCTGCCCAGTGGACATAACTGTGTCCGACAATTACAATATGCCGTCGTCTCACCGACCTAATAGGACCTGTGGAGACATAACAGACCATGCCCCTGCCTATACGTTAGGCAATGTTCTTACGTATCAACGAAAACTAGCTGATGACCCGCGCACCACCTTCCTCTAAAGTAAATACTGAATCCCAAGGATCCGGCTGCATCTGAATGTACCTGGAAATCAGCTTTTAACCCGATTTTCCCCCTCCAAAAGGATATACCATTAAATTTCTCCAAAAACTTACCCCATACTAATAAGTCTTCCCTCATTCCTCGGGTGACCCTTGTCGTGTGCCACGGTCTGTGAAGACCTTGCATAACAGTACACAGCCGTCCGAGGGATGGACGCCCCGGGGCCACCACTTCTACATGCGAAATTTAAGTGCCCTACAATTTGCTGAAGATCCCTCAGGGTCACCTTACTCTTCTGCGAGGGCGTTGCGATCCTATTCTTAAGATCCTCTAACTTATTGTCAGGCAATCTTGCTGCCTGCTGGACTGAGTCTAACTCAGTTCCTAAAAAGTGAGTGATGTGGTAGGCCCCTCAGTTTTCTCGGCAGCTAGTGGTAGTCCTAGCTGCTTTGCTAATGACTGAAACTGACTGACGCCCCTTCCAGAAAAGAGAGGTGATGAATAAGCCTACTCACCTTGAGCCTTTTTGGGTACCATGCCTAATGGTGACACCCCTAGATTCTTTATAGGTGACGTTGGGAAGGGGCCGAGCACCCCTCCCTCGGTCACTTCCTTATCAATTTTGCTCTGTACTACCTGCTCCATTCCCCGCACTGATCGAAGGTTTTGCGCAAAGTATGTGCTGCGCTCTCCCAATGTTGGGATACGGAAAACATATTTAAATCCCTCTAACAAATAATTAGCGTCTTTTTTTATTCGGATAAAGCTTTAGCCAGGGTTCTAAAACTTCTACCCTAATTGGGCTGAGCCCCTTTACCAGGCGCCCCCCCCTGCTGTTGCTAGGTTTTTTCCCTCCTCCAGAGCCTTTGCTCTGCTTCTGAGCACCGGCTCTAAAACATGTTGCATTGGGGTGGCGCCCCCCGCAGGTGTTACACTCGTGTTTGAAATAACATGGTCTTTTAGTACAAAAGCCCTTGGAATTGTATTTCCAACAATACATGCGGGGTTCAACCGCCTGCCCCGCTGTAAAGCGGGGATTTTGATCAGGGGCAGCTCTCTTATTCAAGTGTCCACTATCAAAACGCTCCCCTGTGTTTGGTCTAGCCGGTGTCATATATTGTAGCCACAATCCAGGCTGTGGCTCATCCCAGCGCATGTTAGGATGAATTGCGCTGTGCATTCTGAACGCTTCCTCATAATGAAGCCACGCCATGCCAGAGAAATCCATATATGCCCTGTATATGGTGTCCAAATAATGAAATAGGACTTGAGCCCTCCATGGTTGGGCTTTGACTATGACTCCCGCATAGATTAAAAATCCTGGGAGCCAGTTTGCCCAATTCCTTTCTGGCTTCTTTCTCCTCCTCCTCTCTTTTTCCTTTTCGTCCTCCTCGTCTAACTCCTTTTTTCCTACGTTTCTGTTAAGCCATTCAAATAAATCGACATATTTACCCTTTCATATTTTCTCTTTGGTGGCCGGGTGAGGTGATCACCCAGTGGCATAGAGTAATCCCCATATGGAAGAGCGCATAACGGTACCGTGTTGTAGCCCTTGTTGACTACAGAAGGGTAAGGCCACCCGCCAGCACTGGCCATAGTACTCTGATTTGCTAGGGCTAAAGTGGGGTATGGCATACCCCAACCACTGAATTGTGGCATGGCGTATGGCCAAGATGTGCCAGGCTGCCCCACATTTTGTGTGTTGACGGATGTGAGTGGTGTGGAAGTAAATTGACCGCCGCCAGCCCAAGGCCAGGCGGGGGTCGGTGCATAGGTGCCATGAGCAGTGGTCCACTCACCCAAATATGTTGATGTCAAGCTTGGACCCTCCACGGTGTGTTGACTGTCGGGACAAACTTCTACTACTTCCTCTTGGACCTCCTGGCACTCCGTATTTGATGCAGTCGTTGCTGACAATGAGGATCTACTGCTCTTTTCAGAACGCCAAGGTTTGGGTGTGGATGAAGCGCCCTCAGCCTCGCTCCTGTCAGTCTCTCCAGGTAACAGCTCAGCCTCAAGAACATTGAAACGATTCATTAAGTCATGAGCTAAAGCCTTGAGTTTAGCCCTACGATGACTCTTAGCATCTCTACTAGACCTGCGAGGTTGAACCTCCTCTGGCTGAGGTGTTTGTCTCGCCATCCTCTCTGCCTTGAGGGCAGAAATTTTGTCCTGGATTTCCTTCCAGACAGGCCATGATTCCTCGTCATAGGAAGATTGAGGAGGAGACACCTGTGGGGCTGGCCTCTTCTTGGCTGGCTGCTTTCCCATCCTGTTACCCATGCCTTTCCTTGACGCCATTCTATATAAAGGCTTCTGATCACCAAGATGCTAATGCACTAGCAAAAGCAATTGCTAATCCAATTAATTGATTGCACCAATTTCAAATGTAGCGCCCCCTAGTGTGTACCACAGTTGCAATACCAGACAAGGTAGACAGGGGGCCCTTAAGGCCTAATGTCTCTATTCCACTGTAACTTCTACCTCTCTTCCCCCCTTTTTTTGATTACTTTTTAAAATTAAACAGCTTGACAATAATCCTACTTAGTGGCTGTATCCTTTGATTATTAAGTTATTATCCAATCACTCAACCCAATTCATCACCTTATAATCAGTTCCAATTTATAAGGCCTCTAGAATAATCAATTGCTAATTAAATTTATAATTAATACTATTAATTTACTTATATAATTACCAATAAACTATTAACATAGACTATTGATCAATTATTTATTAACTATTATAGACTAATCACCTAACACTTAAAATTAATTTTCACAGTTAAATATATATCAATTTAGCTAATCAAATTAATTCTATTAAATTATCATTCCACCTTATTCTGTTTTAATTCAATTAGTTTCAACTCAATCCCACTTAATTTATTATTATACTTTATTTATACTTATATATTTATTTATTTTATTATTATTTATTATTTTTTTAAAAAAAATAATAATTGAGATTTAAATTGTAGTTGCTTAAACAGTACCCCAATCCCTATAGTCCCTTCCCATATTTAAAGTAAAGGAACCCGCGGGCAGGAGAACCCAGGGAGGGATGGGGGGTGCGCGGTTTTTAACAGCAGCGGGGCCCAATTGCCACGTTCAGCCGCGCCGCAAGCAAACAGATAGATGGCAGTGGGGGTGGGGTGGGGGAGTGGGTTAATGCACCAGACTAGAGTCAAAATACAGTCAAAACCAACTTAAAACGCCCCGATTCATGCCCTGTCCTACACACACTCTTCGATGTCCTCTTTGAATGTATTAACTTTTTGAAACTAATAAGTATACCCCAAAGGAATTAAGAGGAAACAAAGGCAAACAATATAAATGTTCGTGCCTAGGTGCGCTGGTGTGATCGCGCCGCCGCTGCCGCCCGCAGCCCCTAGCTGTTCTTAATTTAAAACAATACAAAGAATTGTAAACTTCCTTCAAAGAATTAAATATAAAGGAATTAAATAAAGTAAATGAAATCTCAACCGTGGGAGGGAGCTGATGCTACCCTCCCGTCCTCTGGCGCACCGGTCCTCAGTGACGCAGCAAAATTTAGCCAAGCAGCGGAGTCCTCTTTCTCCTGCAATGCTTGAAAAAGAAGAGGACGGTTAGAGGGGAGAACGCCCTTTATATAGCCAGGCGTTCTCCCGCTCTCCAAACAAGTCACGTGAGACCCTGAAGGTCTCGCACCATCCGGGGGGGCATAGCGCCAGTCGCGATGCCCAAAGCCTCAGCGGCTTAGCAGCGACTTCCTCAGTCTCTGTGGCCAGCATTTTCAGAGGACAGGAGTCAGAACTCTGTCTGTGCTCTGGTGTAGTGTGTGAGATTGTTGAGTATTTGTAGCTTTGGGATCAGGTTTTTGTCCTTTTCAGGAGATTGGGTGATTATGGTGATCAGGGTGTTTTTTGTTATGGGTGTTTTGTTGTGATAAGGGGGGAGATGATCTGTCACTGTGATTGATGGGTGTCATTAGCTAGTCTTTTGTGTGCAGTGATCACCGGTCCTTGTGGCTGGGTAGAGTTCATTGACCTTTTTGCAGGCTGTATTTTTCAGTGCTGGGAGCCAGGCTTTGTTGAGTTTTAGACTTTCTTCTTTTTTGTTGAAGCTGTGCTGGTGTCTTTTATGTTTTTTTTATTCTGGTGTGGATGCTGTGTTTTGTGGTTCCAATATATACCTGGCCACAACTGCAAGGTATCCGGTATACTCCTGCAGTGGTGAGGGGGTCCCTTTTGTCCTTTGCTGACCGTAATATTTGTTGTATTTTTGTGGTGGGCCTGAATACTGTTTGTAGGTTGTGTTTTTTCAAAAGTTTCTCCATGCAGTCCATGACCCCTTTGATGTATGGCAAAAATACTTTATTTGTGGGTGGCTGTTTTTCTTCTTCAGTTCGGTGTTGTTTTCTCGGTTTGACGGCTCTTGTGATTTCATTCTTGGAATAGCCATTTGCCTGTAGGGCCCAATTCAGATGGTTGAGTTCAGTGCTGAGAAATTGAGCTTCCCAGTTCCGATTCGCACGGTCTATCAGTGTTTTGATTATGCCTCTTTTTTGCTGTGGGTGGTGGTTGGAGTTTTTGTGTAGGTACCGGTCTGTGTGGGTGGGTTTTCTGTAGACCTTGTGCCCCAATAGGAGGTCAGGTTTGCGTATGACCATGACATCTAAGAAAGGGAGTTGGCCCTCTATTTCTTTTTCCATGGTGAATTGTATATTTGGGTGGATGCTGTTGAGATGGTTTAGAAATTCTTCCAGTTTTTCTTCACCATGGCTCCAAATTGCGAAGGTGTCATCCACGTATTGGAACCAGACTGTGGGTGCAAAGGGTGCCGAAGCCAGGGCCTGTTTTTTGAAATGTTCCATGTAGAAGTTCGCTATAACTGGGCTGAGGGGGCTCCCCATGGCCACTCCATCTGTCTGTTCATAGAAATCATTATCCCACTGAAAGTAGCTGGTCATTAGGCAGTGTTGGAAAAGGGCCGTGATGTCTTCTGGAAAGATCTGCTGGATGAGTGTCAGTGTGTCCTTTATCGGTATCTTGGTGAATAGGGATACTACGTCAAAGCTGATAAGTCTGTCCCTGGGGTTGAGTTTTAGGGTGCTGATCTTTTTAATAAAAATGTTGTTTTTTTAATTTCTATATAGTTGGAAAGTTCCAACTGAAACCTCTCTTGAACAGGAATTTTTACTTTACCAGGAAATGCTCAGGGTATGGTTTAAAACATGAAGCTCACTTATCCCCACACACGTCTTTTGCAAAGGTATCCCTAGTATGTTGTCTTAAAAATGGACTTAGATTGATGATCCACTCAGGATGAAGTATTTTCACATAAGGGGCATCATGCAGACCACTGTATTTCTTTTTCCTTTTTAAAAAAATAAACACTGTATGAAACAATTAAAGTTCATAACAACTACCGCATTACAATAACTAGCAATACCCCACCCCTCCATCTCATATATTCTTACTTTACTGATACAAATATTATACCCACAACAACCAGCAAATAGTACTTCTCATACATATAGCATGGAAACATGGCTCTTCATTACCAATATTACAGTGGACCCTCGACTTACGGAATTAATCCGTATTGGAACGGTGGCTGCAGGTCGAAAAGTCTGTAGGTCGAGGCTCCATTGACCTACAATGCACTGAAAACCGATTAATCCGTAACCGGCCGTTTTTGGTCCATTTTGTTTGATTTTCCGGTCTGTAGGTCGATTCTCCGGCCGCAAGTCGAACCTAAATTTTGCGGCCAGAGAAGTCTGTAACTCGAAAAGTCTGCAGGTCGAGCCATCTGTAAGTCGAGGGTCCACTGTACAAATATTAACATGAGCAGGTTGGGGGAATTATAATATGTATCTTTTTGGTTATGATATTGAATAAATGGAAACCTGTACAACAAACTTTAATTAATCATAGCTATATGTGTAAACTACCATGTGCAGCTACCATGTTCTCTAGACTCACAAAGAGAGTATGGCTCAATAAGAAGCTGACGACATATACCAAGATCCAGCTCTATAGAGCCTGTGTCCTGAGCACACTCCTGTACTGCAGTGAGTCCTGGACCCTTTGTGCACGGCAGGAGAGGAAGCTGAACACCTTCCACATGCGTTGCCTCCGACGCATTTTTGGTATCACCTGGCAGGACAAAGTTCCAAACAGAGTAGTCCTAGAACGAGCTGGAATTTTTAGCATGTATACATTACTGAAACAGCGACGTCTACGTTGGCTTGGGCATGTCGTGAGAATGGCTGATGGTCGGATTCCAAAAGATCTCCTGTATGGAGAATTAGTGCAGGGAAAGCGCCCCAGAGGGAGACCACAGCTGCGATACAAGGACATCTGCAAGCAGGATCTGAAGGCCTTAGGAATGGACCTCAACAGATGGGAAACCCTGACATCAGAGCGTTCAGCCTGGAGGCAGGCGTTGCATCACGGCCTCTCCCAATTTGAAGAGACCCTTGTCCAGCAGACCGAGGCAAAGAGGCAGTCACGGAAGCAGCAAAATCAGGGAGCTGGACAGGGGACAGATTGTATTTGTCTTCAGTGTGGAAGGGATTGTCACTCTCGAATTGGCCTTCTCAGCCACACTAGACGCTGTTCCAAGTCCTCCATACAGAGCACGTTACCATAGTCTTTCGAGACTGAAGGATGCCTAATACTAATATGTGTAAACCAGTTATTGAAAACATTGCTGGAATTTGATTCATGTGCACCCTGAAATTGTTAAAGGAAAGCTTTAATCAGCAGTGATCTGCCACTTTTGGTGATATGATCACTGTTGCACACCAACCTGTGGCCAGTTCTCTCACACAAGACACAATCCATTGAATAATTGGATTGTTTCAAATGTCCATGTGTATTTCTTTTAAAGGCACACAAACAATTCAAAAACAATATCTCAGTGTCCCAGAATACTTTGACAGCTTGTGCATATCTACAGAGAAGTCAGCTCCACTGAGTTCAATAGGACTAAGGAGTTAGTTATGTGCCATCAAGTCAAAACTGACTTACAGCAACCCTAATAGGGGTTTCAAGGTAAGTGAGATATTTAAGGAGTGGTTTAGCAAGTATTTTGTATTGTTGTATTTGTTATGGGGGGAAAAATATATTTTTTTAAAAAATTACATTTTTTTAAAAAGGAGTGGCTTTACCCGTTCTACTCCCCCAGTGAGTTTCCATGGCTGACAGCAGGGATTCAGACCCAGGTCTCCTGAGTCCTAATTTGTCACTCTATCCATTATACCACACCGGGTACCTTATTTCTAAGTTAGTGGAACCTAAATCAATAAAGAGGAGAGGAAAATCCATACACCTGTTTGAAAGCCTCTCTAAATGTAAAAGCAGTGTTGTTTCAATAGCAGAAATCAACAAACAAATTAATATACTTCCAATGTATATGCTTAGTTCCACAGCATTTCAGTATGAGTTTCACATCATTACATTAAAGGCATGTGAAAGTAAATATATATGTATATATATCAAATACTAAAACATCATTTTTTTTTGGAAAGTGTTTTCAGAAAGTTCCCCCTTCAATCATTTATTCTAGACAGAGAGCAAATGTCTGAAATGATAAGAGAGTTAAGATTCATGTGCAAAACCCAGCCACTCTGACACTACTGAAGTAGACATGTCAGTATGTTTTGAATGTCAGATTTATAGTATTTTGGTCCCTCTGTATGTAGATGAAAGGCTTTAGAGAAAAACTGTGTATGGGAATCTCACTTACCTTAAAAGCCATATTAGCATTGTTGTAAGTTAGTATATTGACGACAACAACACCTCTGGAGTATTATGAAGTAACAAGAGTCATGCATTTAATATATACCACATTCTCTCACACGTATCTTCCTCTCACTAGCACATCCCTGTTCCTTCAGAAGTTTAGGTGGAATGTGGGCTATCTCAATGATCTTGAACAGAATTGCTATCATGGGGATGAAGTTAAAGCTCCTCCTCCAATGTCAATAATTGTTCTGTGGATCATGAGGTCTATTGGAGTTCCCCCATCCAGAGATTGGCACTAAGATATTCCAATGAATTATGCCATCAGTCAAATCTGCTAACCTAAATGGCAAACTCTTGTGAAACAGCAGCGCTTGACTTTTGGGTTTTTGGACAAACATTTCAGCAATACAAGGAAATACAGTGTAGGAAAAACAGCCTTTTGTCAAGACAACAAGAATGGCAGCAACTGACTTAAACCATTAATAAAAAGTAGTTGGCTATGTGAGTAAAGCAGCACATAGTTTCTTTACTTGCTCCCAGCGAATCCGATGTGAAAAGAAGATGTAGTAAATGTTGCTGAGCCAGTTTGTGCAGTTTTTGGAAGAGCATCCTTTCAGAACAAAGGAAGGAGAGGAATCTAATTAGCTCTCAAATATTAATGAAGATGCTTTGTGTTTCTACTGAAGATACTGCAAGTAGAGAATGTGTGATTAAGAGAAATAAACACAGACTTGAGAAGAGACTAATAGAAGAAGACTATAAAGGCCAGATAGAAAATAAGAAAACAACAACAGAAGGTGAAAAAATAAAATACAAATCAGGTGATAAAAGGGGTGATTTTTACAAGCCTCTCCCCCTTCTCAGGAAAACTACTTCTGGGTGTGTGAATCCCCCCCCCCCCCCCCAGTCAGCTGGAAAAAGAAAGAAGAGCAGTTTTACTGGAGTGGATAAGAATGGAGTTTTCAAGGTTTCATGCAGTTGTTTCCTTCTTTCCTAAGCTCAAAACAGGGGAAGCTGGAGAGAGGGAGTAAAAGAACAGATTATTTTCTTTGCATTCATTTGGATTAGTAAGGTTTTTAGTGTAGTAATACAAATTAAAATGCCAATTAAAATTAACAGAAATGTTTAAAAGTCCCCCTTTTAACATAAATATTATTATATTTCTTCAGCTTATTAACCCTTAACTTACTGTGTGGCTGTTTTTCACAGCTTGCCAATTTCTGCACCCATCCAAGTGCTCCTGAGCAGAACTGCTGCAAAGTAGACAAAATTATAAGCCCCCCTTCACCCCTCCCATTCCTGAGCTCCCCTTCTCTCCAGTTACTCATATTAAAGCAGAGAAGGACTCTTTTTTTGTAATATGCAAACTGTTATTTTGCACCACCTCTTCCCTTGACCCTTGCCCAGCCTGGCTAATCAAAGCAGCCAGACCCACAACAACCGAATGGGCCATGGCAATAATTAATGGGTCTCTCCAGGAGGGCAAGGTTCCCCTTGCCCTCAAGGAGACACTCATTAGGCCCATAAGGAAGAAACCAAGTTTGGCGGCGGACAACATTGGCAATTATAGGCCCGTCGCCAATGTTTCTTTCCTTAGCAAAGTGGTAGAGAGGGTGGTGGCTGACCAGCTCCAGGCTCTTTTGGATGAAACCAATGCCCTGGATCCATTCCAGTCGGGCTTCAGGCCACGCCATGGTACGGAAACGGCATTGGTCGCCCTGTTTGATGACCTGTTGAGAGAGGCTGACAGGGGCAAAATATCTTTGTTGGTCCTCCTCGATATCTCAGCGGCCTTCGATACCGTCGACCACGGTATCCTCCTGGGGAGGCTCTCCGAGCTGGGAATCGGTGGTCTGGCGTTTGCCTGGCTCCGATCCTTCTTGGAGGACCATCCTCAGAGAGTACAGCTTGGGGAGAGTGTTTCGGCCCCGTGGAACCTCAATTGTAGGGTTCCGCAGGGCTCAATTATTTCCCCAATGCTGTTTAATATCTACATGAGGCCGCTGGGTGGGGTCATCAGGGGGTGTGGGGCTTCGTGCCATCAGTACGCTGATGACACCCAGCTCTACATCTCCTTTTCTCCAACCACAGTGGATGCCGTTCCATACCTTCAGCGCTGCCTGGAGGCTGTACTGCAATGGATGCAGGAGAATGGACTGAGGCTGAACCCGGACAAGACGGAGGTCCTGAGGGTGGGTGGCCCCTCCATTGGTGGTTTGGGAAACTCCCTCTCTTTGGGGGGAGTGACTCTCACCGCGAAGAGTGAGGTTCGCAGCTTGGGGGTCCATCTGGATCCGGCGCTCACCATGGAAACCCAGGTGGCGTCAGTGGTCCGCTCTGCCTATTTCCATCTGTGGCAGATTGCCCAGCTGTGTCCCTATCTTGATGTTGGGGCACTCACCACTCTGGTCCATGCGCTTGGAATCTCGAGATTAGACTACTGTAATGCGCTCTACGTGGGGCTACCTTTGAGATTGATGCGGAAGCTTCAAATGGTGCAGAATGCAGCGGCCAGAATTCTCAGTGGGACGAGAAAATATCAGCATATCTTCCCCACTCTGGCTGCCTTGCATTGGCTGCCCGTTTGTTTCCGCATTGATTTCAAAGTGTTAATGATGACATATAAAGCCCTAAACGGTTTAGGACCTCGATATCTAGCGGAACGCCTCCTCCCACCTAGATCTACCCGAACCACTCGTTCTGGCCAGGAAGGGCGGCTGAGGGGCCTAACGCCGAGGGAGGCCTGGAGAGAAAGAACAAGAAACCGGGCCTTCTTGGCAGTGGCCCCTCGACTTTGGAACAGTCTGCCCCCAGAGATCTGTCTGGCTCCCTCGCTGAGTGTTTTTAAGAGCAAACTTAAGACCTGGCTCTTTAGGCAGGCTTTCCCTCATGTCATCACTTGAATTTTTTTTTCTTTTCCCCATCTTGTGCCACATTACTATTGTTGTTTTTTACTTTATTATATTGTTTTTATTCCATTTTTTATTGTTAGCCACCCAGAGTAGACTTCGGTCTAGATGGGCGGGGTATAAATAAATAAATAAATAAATAAATAAATAAATAAATAAATAAATAAATAAATTATTGGCTGAAATCCCATAATCAGTAGCAATTACTATGGAGATCTGGTGAGTCAACTTCTCTCTGGGTTTCATTGATTCAATGAGCCTTTTACTACTGGATTTCAGTCACTGACTCCTTCTCTGTCCTATTCTCTCACACAGCTGTTTACCTGCAGAGGGAGAGGAGCAGCCGCCAAAACAGCCATCTATGCAGGTGTAAGGCATGATTTTAGAAATAAACTGAATGGGATCTCTGCTCTCACTGCTATCATAAACACTTCAGTGGGGGCTGGGAGTGGGCAGGAGAGTGTCCAATAGTACAACCCTACATAGATCATGGTGTGAGAGTCCAGGAACTTCAGCCACTCTCCTAACTGCTGGAGCCTATTGAGTCTCATCTGCATGTACAGCATTTGAAACAGGATGGCCATTGCCACACTTCCAAAAAAAGAGAACAGGTGGTATCACCAAAATGAAGGACCACAATCAGCAAAAAGGAGGATATATGTCTTAAGAAAGGATATGTTTGTTTAAAAATCTCATGTGTTGATTTAAGCCAGTATATGTATTTGTTGTTTAGTCGTTAAGTCATGTCTGACTCTTCATGACCCCATGGACTAGAGCACGCCAGGCCCTCCTGTCTTCCACTGCCTCCCGGAGTTGGGTCAAATTCATGTTGGTAGCTTCTATGACACTGTCCAACCATCTCATCCTCTTTCGTCCCCTTCTCCTCTTGCCCTCACACTTTCCCAACATCAGGTTCTTTTCCAGGGAGTCTTCTCTTCTCATGAGATGGCCAAAGTATTGGAGCCTCTGCTTCAGGATCTGTCCTTCCAGTGAGCACTCAGGGTTGATTTCCTTCAGAATGGATAGGTTTGTTCTCCTTGCAGTCCAGGGGACTCTCAAGAGTCTCCTCCAGCACCACAATTCAAAAGCATCAATTCTTCGGCGGTCAGCCTTCTTTATGGTCCAGCTCTGCATATACATATGGTCCAGTATATGTATATATAACCATAATTAGACATACCTGTTGTAATTAAATAGAATTAAAATGCACAACTCATAGAGCTGAAGACTGACCAGGTGATCATCATGCGTTCTAGTAATGGACAAAGGGTGATATATAAATTAACTGAATACTATTTAACGCTTAATAACCCTCTCAAATGTCTGTATTCCTTATATTTTCCTGAAGCTTCCTAAATATGAATATTGTTGGAAAATAGATAATATCCATTGTATTGTTAATATTTTAACTTTATTAAAGTACATTTATTGGCCAGAATCCTATTGGGATTTTACACCATTTAACACAAACAGCATAACATTTAGAGGCAAATTGCCTCAAGTTAAGAAATCACCATGGATATTATCTGTTGTGTCAGTTGCATAAGGAGTCACTGAGAGAAGAGAATGAGTTATCCAAGTGATGTTAATAAGTTTTTAAAAATATATTCTGCCAATCTTGTTTTGAGATATTCCTCAGCAATAAACGTTGGGGTTCAGCAATACTTTCACTAAATCACTAAAAGTTACAAACGTGGCAAACGTTCGAGTTCTACAGAACTCTTCATCAGGCAAACTTTTATGAAACCTGGAATTAAAATGGGAAGTCCAAAAATTGGCCAGATGTGATGCTTGTGGTTCACACAGACTACCTGGAAAACAAAATGGAATTTTAGATTTTTCAGAGGTGACAAATGTATCAATTGGTTTTGTGGGTTTTTTGGGTTGTTTGGCCGTGTTCTGGAGGTTTTTCTTCCTAACGTTTTGCCAGTCTCTGTGGCCGGCATCTTCAGAGGATAGGAGCTAGAATTCTGTCTGTGTTCTGGTGTAGTGTGTGGGATTGTTGAGTATTTGTAGCTGTGGGATCAGGTTTTTGTTCTTTTCAGGAGATTAGGTGTTTCCTGTGATCAGGTGTTTTTTGTTACGGGTGTTTTGTTGTGATAAGGGGGGAGATGATCTGTCACTGTGATTGATGGGTGCCATTAGCTAGTCTTTTATGTGCAGTGATCACTGGTCCTTGTGGCTGGGTAGAGTTCATTGACCTTTTTTTGCAAGCTGTATTTTTCAGTGCTGGGAGCCAGGCTTTGTTGATTTTTAGACTTTCTTCTTTTTTGTTGAAGCTATGCTGGTGTTTGTGGCCATTGAAATCCACACCAGGTCCGCCTCTGAGGAGGAAGAGGGGGATGGTAAAGGGTATACCCCAGGCGCTCTGCCACCACCAGAGACAGCTTGGGGGTAGCATCTGCAGCAGGAGGGCTGGGTCTTCTCCCAAGGCTGATCTTTCCACCATCCCCCGTGCTGGGCTTGGGAGGGAAAAAAGAGAGCTGGAGGAAAGCGCCTCCCATGGCAGCCTCTTGGTAGGCGGAGGCCAGACGGATCTGAGGCCATCCCTTCCTGGGCCTGACTGCCAGCCTCTGTGGCAGGGTTTGAACCCCTGCTGGCTCAGGGCCTGGCAGAGGAGGTCGGTTGGTTGGGATGAAGAGCTCTAGAGAGGACAGCAGCAGATCGAGCAAAGGAGGGTCTTGGGAGCAGGCTTCCCATTTGAAATTGTTTGGAGTGCCCTGTTCCAGAAAGTCATCGTGTTTTCTTTCTTTCCTTCTTTCCACACTTGTTATTGTTTCACACCACAAAAGGGTGCTTATTTCCAAATAAAACCATATAGTAGCAGATCCCATCAGAAGAAAAAATAATAATAACTAGCTCAGAAAGACAATAATGTTAGGGAAATTTTTGTGCTAAATTTCTCCTGGTTCTATGCAGCTGTTTTCTAAATAAGCCTTGTATTCAAAAGTTTGTCTAGAAGCAAAAATGACTACACAGGGGCTGTTATACTTTGGACACATTGATGAAGGACAAGAAAAAGTTGGTGACATCAGGAAGAGAGGAAGCCTTAACATGAGACAGACTGACCCTGTTGTTATGTGCTGTCAAGTTGTCCCCAACTTATGAACTATGAATTGGCAATCTCGAAAATGTCCTGTCCTCAACAGCCTGGCTCAGCTCTTGCAAACTCAAACCTATGGCTTCCTTTAGGGAGTCAGTCCATCTTGTATTTGGTCTTTCACTTTTCCTACTGCTTTCCACCTTTCTCAGTATTAGTGTATTTTCCAGAGAATCCTGCCTTCTAATGCACCCAAAGCAGGATAGCCTCAGTTTCAACAATTTTGCCTCCAGAGATAGTTCAGGCTGGATTTGACCTATGTTCTACTTGTTTTGTCTTTCTGTTGACTCAGAGTATCCACAAAGCTCTCCTCCAGCACCACATTTTAAACAATCATTTTCTTCCTGTCAGCTTTCTTCACTGTCCAGCCTTCATATTCACACACACAAAGTGGAAACATAATAAGGTGGATGGTCTTGGTCTTGGCTTCCAGTGACACATCCGTATACTTGATTATCTTTTCTAATTCCTTCATTGCTGCCCCTCCAAGTCTCACTCTTTTTCTAATTTCCATTTCCATTTGAATGGATGATTGAGCCAAGATATATAAAATCTTTAACTATTTCCGTTTCTTCTGAAATCTGAAGATTTTTGTCTTCTTAATGTTCAACTGCAGTCCTCCTTTGGCAAGTTCTTCTTTCACTTTCATCAGAAGTCACTTCCAGATGTAAACAAGATGTAGCACAGGCTATGAGACTGGAATGTATCATTCCCACCCACAAGAAATTAGATGCCAAGGAGTGAAGTAACTATAAGACCATTTCAATAATTTCCCATGTAAGCAAAGTGCTATATTGTAAAAGTTTTTGCAGCAAAACCTTTTTAATATATACAGAACAAAATTGAAGCTAGACTGAGAAGGAATTCATCTCCTATGGACTTTTTGGTTCAGCCCAATGAGTGGGGAAGTCTTAGGAAGAACCTGTGATTCAAGAATTGAATTGAGGTTTTTTTGAGCGGGGCTTTGTTGCGGTGCTGCCAGTAGCTCCAGAGAAGAGCTCTCTGGAAAAACTGGAACCGTCCGGTCTGGGATCCCCTTTTTGAAATGGGGGATCGAAGGAGAGTCTAGGAGAATTCTGTCTGAAGCAGTTGGTGAGCATCAGAAGGAGAAGAATGGGATGCAAACCCGGACTTCTTCCCTCTGAAGAAATCACCGAGCACAGATCGGAGGCGGGAGACATGTTGGCGCTGAGCCGTGAGTAACCCCTTTACCGGAGGAGAGGAGGACAACCAATATAGCATTAAAAATATATAACGACTAAGTAAGCTGAAGCCTTTGATTTATGAAATAGCCCCATCAAGCTGAAAATAAGAGTGAAAATATTTGGCTGAAAGAAGAGAAGCAGCGGCGAGCCTATCTTACCAGTCTGCTTCAAAAGCGAAACTCTTAATACAGCAGGCTGGTTTCAAGGCCAAGAGAGTGAGATGGAAAAATAAATCTTGTGTTTCTGGAAAAAAAATCCCAGACGGTAATACCACTGGACAGGATTCAAGAGACTGAGTTCTGTGAATGCAGTTTGGCTTGGATGTATTTTTCTTTTCCCTTTCCTGGACTCTGTGAACTTTTGATAATAGAATCTGGTGGTTTTCTGGAGAAGAAAGAAGGAGCTGACGTGGTCGACTGGACTGAGGAGTATCAACGGGTTAATGGAAAGATCATAAGACAGGCTACAAGGACAACTACTGGAGAGTCTGACACTCTGTGATTGTTGTTTGGTCCGGATTTTTTTCTCGTCGGACTGCGTGTGATTCTGATAATAGTAGCTTGCTAGACTCGGGAGAAGAAGAAATAACTGTGCCACGGTTCTATTTGAATTTGAATATGCTGGGTTAAAAGTTGATTTTTATATTATAATATTTGGATAAAGATTTGAGGAAGATCTAAGGGGAGGTTTATGATTATGGGTTTGGTTTGTTGATAAAATTGTGGAAACTGTTGAAGGATATTTAAGGGGCGATCACTGTGGTTAAGGACATAGTATCATCTATACAAACCCCACTCATTGGAAAGCCTGAGATGGCCTCCAAAAATTTAAGACATCAAATGTTGGAGACTTGGTCTGTCCAATCTCAAAGTTTTGGAATAGTTTCACAAGAAATAGAAAAGGAATGGCATACTATGCAAAAGACAATAATAACAGGGTTTCAGCAAGTGAATGAAGGTCTTAGCAAAATAGAAGATCTGATGAAAGAGATGAAAGAGGGGACATTAGATGCCAAACAACAGTTAAATGAAGTTGCACAAACTCTAGAACCGTTTTTATCGGGTGTGACACCAGGTAACATAGATGGGATAAAGAGTTATCCAGTGACCTATGCAGATTCTAAAATTAAAAAGCATTATGTTAAAAATCTCAAGAAAGCAGAGATACTGAAACAAGAGAAACTTATTGTGAAAATATGGGAAGCGACAAAAATGGATATCCTGTCAGATGGGCTGAAAGACTGTTCAGTTCAAAAGGAAACTGAACGATGGGATTTATTGTATAAATGGCTGCAGTTACCAGATAGTGTTGGAGTAACATAGAATTAAACTAAAATGAAATTATAAGGTGAAAGCAGGAGGGTAATCAAATTGTGAAAAAGCAAAAAGTTGATTTGTTATTGTAATATGAATAGATCGGATGATTGTATACTCTGTGTTCTCCTATCCCCCTAATCTTTTTCCCTTTTCCCTATTCCCCCTTACTTTTTGTACACCCTACCCTGTCCTTAAATAAATACTCAAAAAAAAAAAAAGAATTGAATTGAGAAAAGAGTAGGAGAGCTCTGAGAAGCAGGACTTGTTCACCTGAAGGATGTTAAGGCCCTTTTCACCTTGGTTTAGGCAGCAGAATCTCAATGCAGGAAGGTGCCCTGATGGCTGAATCCACGTAGTGATCTTACATATTTGCATTTGTGTTTGTATTTTACTTTAGGGCTTTAAAGACTATATACTTGGAGCTGTTTCCTTTATGTTGTGGATCTCCCACCTCAGTGGATCAATATATCTGGGACTTCTGTGGCTTCAAAGACACATTCCCATTTTTCCTTCTTCTTTTTCTTCTTCTTCTTTTTTTTTTTGAACCATCTCCTGCTCTGGCGGCCAGAGTGGAGGGGGGCACAGGGTTACTCTTGGACACAAAATTCTTGGGGGCGGAAAATTTCAGTCCTCCCATGGAGCCACTGCGCAAGGCGGCACACACAGCAGGCGAGAAATCACATGAACCTTGTCTCATCACATTTCGCCTCCCCTCTTCTGGCTGTGTTTGCCTTGCTCACCCCGGTTCCCCCTCTGGGCAGGCAGCAGCAGGGTTTGCTGACAGACAAGAGGACCTACCTCCTTGGAGAGGGTGGCCCAAAGCAGCCCGGACTCCCTCCCCTAGTGTAAACAAGGCAGGAGGGCAGGCCACAGGGAGGGGCGGTGTGGAGAGTGGGCTCAGCCGGCACCGAGCCACTTCCCAAGGCAACCTTGAGGGGCTGCAATACTTACCTTGCCCCAGGTGCTGGCAACCCACACTACACCACTGTTGCAGACTATAATTCCCAGAATTCCATAAGGTAGAACATAGTGGCATCAAACTTTTATAACTCTGGAGTGCAGATACACTCTGGAAAGGTCAGTGGTGTGAGCCTAGCTGCAGCCAGCATTCCATACCTTAACAACGTTTTGTGCCAGTTGACAAGAGTTTTAGCCTGCTGAAGCCCTTGGCTGTGTCCAACGTGTAGGCAGAATGTTTGCAAACTGACTGCTCTCTGGGACAATAGATACTTTCAGCAGTGGAAGATGACAACTGGCTTCTCTATGAACTGCCAACACTTTAAAAATTCCAAACCCACACAGCTCAAGGAGAAAATTAGTAAATTATGCAAGGAGCTAAGCACTCATCTTTTGGAAACACAGACTGTGGAAATACAGCATCCCTTTAAAGCCAATGAAGCACTCATTGGGCAAAAACAGTCAAAGAGCCTGGTTTCTGGCCAAGACAGAATTAATAACCTTCCTATTTTATTACTGCTATATTGCTTTAGGACCAAAATATTACAGATTAGAAAGGGAAGGTGCTGCCCAGAGATGTAGGTTCTAAAGTTTATAGATTGAACTAATTAGGGCTCAATCCATATGATTCAGCACCTTCACTCACATCTAGAAGACCACAATATATTTAACCCTCAGGTATAATTGGCATCTGGCAATCCATTCACACAGTATATATTGAAGCACTGCCTGAAATCCCTTTGCGCAACTTTACACTGTGTAAGGCTGAAGTCATCAACCACAGTGGCTTTTCAGAAACTTAACATTTCTGATTCCCCCACCCTCAAAGGGCCTTTGGGATCCCGTTCATACTGGGGAAGATGTTGGGGGCCAAAGGACATGGGGAAGTCTTTAACTTCCTAAAGTCACCACCAACGGTAAAATGATCATGGTGGTCATGAAGGACGGTAGTTAGAGACTTCTCTCTCCTATGCCACACCTCCCAAAGAATTCCATGGGTACCTTGGAACCTTCAGAGGGGGGAACTGAATATTTTTAATTTCCAAAAAAGAGAGAACCCCACAGCTGATGATGTCATCAATCTTATGCAGCATAAAGTGCAACAGGATTTCAGCCACTGATATCATTGATATTTCAGTAAGCAAAATTATTATTTATTTAATTTATTTAAAACATTTTTACCCTGCCTTTCTCCTTTAAAAGGACCCAAGGCAGCTTACATATTTGAAAGACAAAAGCTGAAAACAATTATACAACAGTGGTATATATCATTAAAAGACAATATTTAAAGCTATGAACAGTAAGTATAAAGAGGCAGCTTACATCATTAAAAGATAATATTAAAGCTAAAACAGTAAGTATGTAAATATTAAAAAGGAACAAATATGAGATACGATAAACAGAAATATTACTAAAGACACAGTCAGAGCAGCAAATCATAATTCATCTAAAAGTTACTCATGTAGCTAGCCACGCGGCCAGTCACTCATGTAGGCAGCCACTGAGGGAAAGCCTGCCTGAAGAGAAAGGTGTTTGCCTGCTTTCGGAAGGACAGCAAAGATGGGGCCAGTCTAGCCTCCTGTGGGAGGGAGTTCCAAAGTCTGGGGGCAGAAACAGAGAAGGCTCTCTCCTGTGTCCCCATCAGACGTATCTGTGAAGGTGGTGGGACCGAGATAAAGGCTTCATCTGATGATCTTAACACCCAAGCCGCCTTATAAATTAAAGCTATATCACAACCAATAACCCAACTTCTTGGTTTAAAAATGGATGTGACTGTGACTTGTAATTTCTCTGCCATGTTCTTCGTTCTGTCTGAGAATGTAGAACACTATACCTTCAGTAAGTACAAACTAGAAAAGAAAGTCTACACCAGTAGAGGTCCAGCTATGCATGCTTTGGCTTATTAAGGAAGAAGCACAGCAGAATCTCTCAGAAGATCAACAAAGTGGGGATTTTGCTATGGAGGACAAAGAATAACAAGTATAGGAGGCAAGCACTTGGTCAAATGTGACACAGAGAACACTGAGGGCATTACATAGCTTGGCAAAATCCATCAAACCCCGTGAGTAGTATCATCTCTTTCGAATTCATGTGGGAACAAACCATACTGCAGGACACAGCTTTCAATATACTGCAAGTGATTGTGAGGTTCTGTGGAGGAAGATAAAAGCTCTTGGGTCGAAAATGATATTTTCCATGACTCCTTCCTATCAAAGGTTAAGGATACTGAAAGTGAACATCTGGTTGTACAAATGGTGTCATCAGGAAGATTTTGGCTTCTTATACTACAGTCTGTGCTTTGTTCCAGGTGTGTCAGCCACGTCAGTTTCTTTGTCCTGAACAAGCCCAGTTCCTATGGGGCACACACAATTGAAACTCCTCTGACATCAACCGTGATTTCATCTGTGGGAGTGCCTTACCTCTAACTCTCCCTGTGGGAGGGAAAGAGACAAGAGGTGGAGAAAGGGCAGATAATGGAGAGGGCATGTGAGCAATGGGAGACGTGGAGAGGGGATGGTATAAAGTTCAACAAGTGGGAGGTTTGGGACTTCCTAATTTAAGGTTGTACTATCTAGTGTGGCCACCTCCATAAAAGCTGAAGTTTTAGCAGTTTGCTGGTCTGGAATATTCAGGTATGTATTAACACAATGCTAAGGAGGAAACACATCAGTGATGATCATAGAGAAGTAAATGTTGCTGCCCATCAATCTGGGAAGGGTTATAAGGTCATTTCCAATTTAAAGTCCATCATTCTACAGTGAGGAAGATTATTCAGAAATGGAAAACATTCAAGACAGTGGCCAACCTTTCCAGTGGTGGACATCCAAGCAAATATACCCCAAGGTCAGACTGTGCAATGCTCAGAGAAACTGGAAAAACAACTAACAGGAGTTACATCTCAGACTCTACAGGCCTCATTTTGCATTTTAAATGTTAAAGTTCATGAGAGTACAATTAGAAAAGACTGAACAAGTATGGTTTGTTTGGAAGGGTTTCCAGGAGAAAATCTCTTTTCTCTAAAAAGGATATGGCAGCACAGTTTCGGTTTGCAAAGTTGCATCTGGACAAACCACAAGACTTTTGGAACAATGTAATTTGGGTAGATGACACCAATGTGGAGATGTTTGGCGATAATGCACAATGCCACATTTGGCAAAAACCAAACACAGCATATCGGCATGAACACCTCATACCAACTGTCAAGCACGGTGGTAGAGGGGTGATGATTTGGGCTTATTTGCAGCCCCAGGACCTGGGCACCTTACAGTCATTGAGTTGACCATGAACTCTTCTGTACAGCAAAGTATTCTAGAGTCAAATGTGAGGCCATCTGTTCGACAGCTAAAGCTTGGTCGAAATTGGGTCATGCAACAGGACAATGATCTCAAGCACACCAGCAAATCTACAACAGAATGGCTGAAAAAGAAAAGAATCAAGGTGTTGCAATGGTCCAGTCAAAGTCCAGACTTCAATCTGATGGAAACGTTGTGGTAGGACTTTAGGAAAGCTGTGCATAAACAAATGCCCACAAACCTCAATGAACTGAAGCAACGTTGTAAAGAAGAGTGGGCCAAAATTCCTCCACAATGATGTGAGAGACTGATAAAGTCATACAGAAAACAATTAATTCAAGTTACAGTGGTGCCTTGACTTACAAACTTAATCCGTACCAGAAGATGTTCGTAAGTCAAAACGTTCGTAAGTCAAATCAGCATTTCCCATAGAATACATTGAAAACCGATTAATCTGTTCCGGCTGTTTTTTGTTCTTATGTCGAGGCACCATTTGTAAGTCAAAGCATTAGTTCCCTTAGGAACTAATGCAAAACCGGTTAATCCGTCCTCTACCACTAGGGGGAGAAATTTTTTTTTAACCTAAGATGACTTAGGTTAAAAAAAAGGGCAGGAAAGGAGGGAGGGAGGGAACGAACACCTTTTAAACAGAACACCTTTAAAACCAAGCAGCTTTAAACCAAACCAAGCACCTTTTAAACCAATTTTTACATTTTAAAATTACAGTACCAGGCAGTCCAAAGTCCATTTCCCGCTTTGCCTGTGGTTTTTTTGTTCGTAAGTCAAAGCTCCGTTCGCAAGTCAAAGCAAAATTTTGCAAACGGAGCTGTTCGTAAGTCGAAATGTTCGTACGTCAGGGCGTTCGTAAGTCAAGGCACCACTGTATTGCTGCTAAAGGTGGTTCTACAAGCTATTGAATCATAACAGTTGGCTCAAGTTACAGGAAGCCAGATTTCAGTTGAATATCAGGAAAAACGTCCTAATTGTTAGAGCAGTAGGGCAATGGAACCAAATACCTTGAGAGGTGGTGAGTGCTCCAATACTGGAGGCATTTAGGAGAAATTTAGACAACCCTTCTGGCAGATATCCTTTGATTTGTGTTCCTGCATTGAGCAGGGGGTTGGACTCAATGGCCTTATAAGTCCCTTCCAGCTTCGTTATTCTATGATTCTATGATTCTCTAAAGTATATTTAGTTTTTCACACATGGCTTCTCCATTTTGGCTTTATTTTTGTAAAATAAATCATGACATGGTGTAATATGTCATATGTTGTTGTACATCTGAGGTTGCATTTACCTAATTTGCCGACCTGCTAAGGACCAGATGATTTTTATTCTGTTCTGATATGTAAAACCATAGTATTCAAAGAGGGTGTACTTTCTTTTTCACATGACTTTATATAATAGTAATGGGAATGTTCTGTTACCTTGATACCTGTTGAAAGTCCAGCTTTGTCAACTAATTTCTTTGCTGCCAGCTTCATCTTCCAGAAAGTAGAAGAGACAAAGGAATCAGGTACTCAGGATTTGGTTCTCATCAAGAGAGAAGAACCTGCCAACAAGGTAGAAATAATGGAGTGGAAGTAATTGTTTTACTTTCCATTTATTTATTTATTTATTGCATTTGTATCCCACCCATCTAGTGACAGAGCACTATTCTGGGCAGCTTTTCTCCTTTCAGTTTAAGTCAGGGACCATCTTTTTGACCATCTGAATGCCAAATGGGATACAAAGAATCCATTGCGGTGTTACTTCCCCCGGAGGTGAAGAGCAGTTCCTTGCTCTGCTCTGTAGCTACCTCAGAATCACACAATACTGCTGATTCAGTCCATTTTTGCACATTTGTCTGAAGAGAGTGCATGTGCCTAGTACAGGGTCATCATGGTTAGGAGTCATTTATTCCAATCCTTTGCACAGAATGAAAAACAGATGCAAATTCCTGTCATTTCATCCTCCCTTTACAACAATACTCCACCATATTGCCAGGAGACATGGAAAGAGCCTCCCTGGAGAATGCGAAGACTGTTTTCTTTTTTAAATTAACATTTTATTAATTTTTCAATATATCTACATTCAATTCGTGCTTGTTAAACATCGTGTTACATGGGTTGCTTATAATTATTTGTTTTTGCGTCTTAATGTCTTCTTAGTTGTTCATTGAAAATCTATACATTTTTAAAACATTTGAACCAATCATATGTGTATTTTTGGTGTATAATATTGGCTACTATCATAATATTGCTCTCATAGTATACAATGTTCTCAAAATCCTCTAGTAAAATACCTAATAAAAGCAATTCTAGTTTTAAATCTATATAATTTTGATGCAATTTAACCGTCCGACTTTGTATTTTATACCAATAATAACTAAATAGATTCCTAATGCATAGTAATGTTATCTAAAGCATTTTATATAGATTTTCTTTATATAATTGTTTAGCCATTTCTATCTCCACATTTTCTGTCATATCTATATCAATATCATATCTAATATATGTTAATTAAGTACTATTTGTTTTACCTCACCTTAAGAACCACCATGTTATGCCTTTACCCTGATTAGTGATCCCTTATTTCAGTTTGATTCCCTTTTCTAATATATAAGATATGTCCCCTTACAATTCCAGGAGTTAGGTGTATACACGCTTTCAACGTTGAGGGCCACCTTAATATTTTTTCCTTTACATCTTTCTAAGTAACTCCTTCGCTTGTTTGTCTTCTCCCAATTCTTATTCCTATCTCTCTAAAAATTCTGCCGTCCCTTGTATCATCTGAGATCATTTTATGCACTTGATCTATCTCCAATAGATCTTCCAGACTATTTTTAATTAAATCTGCTGGTTCTCTCCCCTTATCTTCCCTTAGCACACCTAAGACTCTCCTTGGCTCCAGGGTTAGAATTAGATCTCCTAAATTTTCTCCACTGATTTTCTCCAGCCCCTCCTTTGGTTGTCATGCATCATCCACCACACTCACATTTCCTTGTTCATTATTCCCTGTCTCCTGTTGAATATAGTCCTTCCTTAACTGCTTATTGAATGATTTCACCTCTTCGTTGTGGGATCTCACTATTTCTAAAATTGCTTGAAGAGTAGATTTTGTTTCATCCCCAAATTTTCCTTGTTGTGGCATTATGTCACAAGATGTCAAATAATTGTATTCCAAGTGAAAGATGTGCAATTGCTTAAAGTAATCAATCCAGTTTCATCAATAATTGCTTCAATAAGTCCACTTTAATAGATTGATCATCTTTAGGGTTAAATTTGAATCCAGTCTCAGACGTAAAGTGAGAGTCCAGTTCACTCGATGTTTGTATTCATGGCCTAATGTCTTTTGTAATCCAGAGCCAGAAGCGGTCCATTCCAGTATTAATTCTATCCCGGCCTGTGTTCCAGTCAGGTTCAGAACCCAGGATACATCCAAATATTTTTATTGATCCACAAAGGTCCACATTAGCCAGATATATATTCCAAGATGAATTGTCTTTGTTCAGATCTCAGCAAAGTACAGTTTAAAAATTCCTCTTTGGCAGGATTATACTTTCCAGGGTTAATTTGTCTATGCTTCAGTCATTTCTCAGGGAAAAAAAGGGGAAGTCAAAACAATTTCTAAGCTTAAGACCGCCATAAAGTGTTCAAAGTCATTGTTCTGGGCTTTTCGCCAATGCTGTAGATAGCCATAACAAGTTTAATTCCCAGAGTTGTTTAGCTAATAATGATTTTAAGAGAAAGATTTCTTAAATTTCTAATGCCAAAGTAATACCAAACTTCCTTCCTTGAAGTATAATTAAATGTCTAATTAGTGTCCAATTTATTTTCTTTGTGTCTCTTTGCGTCTCCTTCCCTCTCTCCAGATTCACCGCTGCTCTATAAGTGATGGGGATAAGAGACGCTTATTTCTGTTATAGGGATAATCTTGTCCAGGGATAGTCATAAAGCAGTATAGTTATAAAATATTATCTCACCCAGAGGTAACGACGATGTTAATTAGCTGATTTATCGCTTCTCTATTGCCGGCTGCCGACGACTTGCAAGCAAGCTATTCAGCTGCTTGTTTCTGCCCGCTGGTTGATTGGGGAGTTTCCTGGATCAAAATGGGGGTAACCGCCGTCCCCCTGCATGATCAACAGGCTTCTCCCTCAATTCACCACCTCTTCGGGGTGGTTTTAACCCCCTGGGGGGGTCCCAAACTGGTTGGAATTCAGCTCAGGAGATGGACAGCTCCTGCTGTCCCGTCGCAGCGTCAAGCTGGAAGTCTGAGAATGCTAAGACTGTTAACACATTCTGGCATCCCCTGGGCAAAACAGAGCCCTATCAGCTGATCCTTTGACTCCAGAAGCGCCACTGGATTGCTTCCCACGCAAATGAAGATCATAATGTCATCCTATAAAACAATATTCAGCTGTAGACTGGTTTATTATTTCAGGATAGCTTGTCTCTAAACAGCTAATAATCTCATCAAAGAGCCATAGAACATTTTCATAAATCAGGCCATAAATGCTTTTTAAATCTCAGGTGCATCTTTTGTGAATATTAAAATGTTAGAAAACTCAACACAAGCCTATTTTTAATTCAGTTGTAGCTTTTCCATTCTATGCTTAGATAGTGGATTTGTGTGTTTGTGTGTGTATTTTATTTTAAAGGGCTTCACATGGAAGCACTCCAGTGCAGTAAAACGTGGAATCTGGAAAACAGTATCCTGCCAAATGTGATTCTTCTTCAGTTTTAACAAGCTGTTGGGCACAAGAGAAACTCATCACTGTGTTTAATCAGGACTGTCTTAGCTGTCAGTATTTTGATGAGAATTCTCACTTGTTGTCTCCAGCCTCTGCAGTTCATTCCTTGAATGCTAGACGCGGTAAGGAAAGCCACGACCTTTGGAATGGAGGAAACAAAGACAAGATTAAAACTGGTGATTATCAGTTTGTCTTTTCAGCAGTCAAAGAAAAAGGTGTGTTTTTTAAATTCCAGTTTACAGAATTCAAGATAATTCCTCTAACCATGGTCAGTTAAAAGCAGTTCTTCTTTATTTATTTATTTATTTATTTATTTATTTATTTATTGTATTTATATCCCACCCATCTGATCAATTGACCACTCTGGGCGGCTAACAACATTAAAATAAAACAATTTAAATATAACATCAATATATAACATCAATAATCAATTGTTCAAAATGGAAAGAAAAAAGAAAAAACATAAATCAAATAGTGGCTGGAGGGAAGGCCTGCTTAAACAGCCAAGTTTTCAATTGGCTTTTGAAAATGCCCAGCGAAGGGGCCATACGAATCTCAGGAGGGAGTTTATTCCAAAGGCGAGGAGCCACTGCCGAGAAGGCCCGGTTTCTTGTTTTTTTCCTTCCGGGCCTCCCTCGGCGTTAGGCTCCTCAACCTCACCTCCTGGCTACATCAAGTGATACGGGTAGATTTTGGTGGGAGTAGGCGTTCCGCCAGATATCGAGGCCCTAAACCGTTTAGGGCTTTGTACGTAAGCATTAATACTTTGAAATCAACGCGGAACCGAACGGGCAGCCAATGCAAAGCGGCCAGAGTGGGAGTGATATGATGGTATTTTCTCACCCCACTAAGGAGTCTGGCCGCCGCATTCTGCACCATTTGGAGCTTCCGCATCAACCTCAAAGGTAGCCCCACGTAGAGCGCATTACAGTGGTCTAATCTCAAGATTACAAGCGCATGTACCAAAGTGGTGAGCGCCCCAACATCAAGATAGGGACGCAGCTGGGCAATCCGCCAAAGATGGAAATAGGCGGAACGGACCACTGACGCCACCTGCGTTTCCATGGTGAGTGCCGGGTCCAGACGGATCCCCAAGCTGCGAACTTCACTCTTCGCGGTGAGAGTCACACCCCCCCGAATGAGAGGGAGTTTCCCAAACTGCTAATGGTGGGGCGCCCACCCTCAGGACCTCCATCTTGTCCGGGTCCAACCTCAGCCCATTTCCCTGCATCCATTGCAGTACAGCCTCCAAGCAGCGCTGAAGGGACAGAATGGCATCCTCTGCAGTTGGTGAAAAGGAGATGTAGAGCTGGGTGTCATCAGCGTACTGATGGCACGATGCTCCACACCCCCTGATGACCCCACCCAGCGGCCTCATGTAGATATTAAACAGCATTGGGGAGATAATCGAGCCCTGCGGAACCCCACAATTGAGGCTCCACGGGGCCGAGACCCTCTCCCCAAGCTGTACTCTCTGAGGACGGTCTTCCAAGAAGGATCGGAGCCAGGCAAACGCCAGGCCACCAATTCCCAACTCGGAGAGCCTCCTCAGGAGGATACCGTGGTCGACGGTATCAAAGGCGGCTGAGATATCGAGGAGGACCAACAGAGACGTTTTACACCTGTCAGCCTCCCTCAATAGGTCAACATACAGGGCGACCAATGCCGTTTCTGTACCATGGCGCGGCCTGAAACCCGACTGGAACGGATCCAGGGTGTTTGTTTCATCCAAGTGAGCCTGAAGCTGGCCGGCCACCACCCTCTCCACCACTTTGCTAATGAAAGAAACGTTGGTGATGGGCCTATAATTGCCAATTTCATCCGCCGCCAAACTTGGTTTCTTCCTTATGGGCCTAATGAGTGTCTCCTTGAGGGCAAGGGGTACCCTGCCCTCAAGGAAAGACTCATTAATTATTGCTGTGGCCCATTCAATTGTTATAGGCCTGGCTGCTTTGATTAGCCAGGCCGCGCAAGGGTCAAGGGATGAGGTGGTGGCTCGACAGCGATCAAGCACTTTGTCAACAATATCTGGCGTCACAGGTTGAAAGAGATCAATAATCACCAGGCAAGGCAGAGCGCTGGACATCTCTGCTCGATCCACTGTATCCAAAAAAGGAGAGAGCTCCCGGCGGATGGCCTCCACTTTAGATTTTTTAAATGCTGCAAATTGGTCCGGTGAAATACTAGAGGGAGGCCCATCACTTTGACCAATTCCGGATAGGTCGCGCACTATACGGAAAACCTCCGCCTGCTGGTTTGAAGCTTCGCTTATCCGGTTAGCGAGATGTACTTGGCTAGCAGCCTTTACCTTAGCATGGTAAAGGTTAGTTGCAACCTTGACAGCTATCCAATTATAATCCATCGGGTTCTTTCTCCACTTGCGCTCTAGCCTTCTCCTAAATTGCTTCATCGCTCATAGGTCCCGATTAAACCAGGGCGCAGGCCGAGCTCTGCATTGGAGAGGGCGTTTAGGAGCAATCATGTCTACAGCCCTGGTGGCGGTGGTATACCAGCCGTCCACCAGAGCCTCGACAGGAGCACCAGCCAGATCAGCCGAAATCCCTCTCATGGAATCCTGGAATCCTATGGGATCCAGTAGCCTTCGAGGGCGGACCATAGAAATAGGTCCATGCTCCCTGCGAGGGGGGAGAGCCACTGAGAGATTACATTTTATTAGGTGGTGATCTGACCATGACAGGGGGACCGACACAAGGTCAGTCACCATCAGACCACACTCACTCCAATTGGTGGAAAAAACCAGGTCTAGCATATGACCACCCACGTGGGTGGGGCCGTTGACATGTTGGGACATGTTCAAGGAAGCCATGGTTTCCAAGAACTCAAGAGCTGGCCCGGAGATCTCTGCCTCTGCGTGTAGGTTGAAGTCACCCAAGACCAATAGCCTCGGGGACCCCAGCAATGCCGCGGAGACAAAGTCCGCCAGCTCTGGTAAGGAAATGGCTGGGTCGCGGGGAGCGCGGTAACCCAGCAAGTTCCCAATACCATCCCTGGCCCCTATCGACACGTGGAGGGCCTCCAGACCCGGCTTTACCACCGTGGAGCGCCTAGTAACCTCCAAGGTGTTTTTATATACAATGGCTACTCCCCCCCCCGCCCCTCCAGTCTACCCTGGTGTTGGACGGCATAACCGAGCGGACAGACGAGCGCTAGGGGCGGACCCCCATCTCCGCCTATCCACGTTTCGGTTATGCACGCCAGGTCTGCATCCTCCTCCAGAATAAGATCGTGAATAACCTGGAATTTATTAGATACAGACCTGGCATTCAACAACACCAGTTTTAGAGTGGAGGGTCGGCTGAACTGGCTACCTCGACTTTGACGGTTGGTCATAGTCCCAGAACAGTGAACAGCCTTCAAACTTCTGTTCACCGTTTTTCTAACACGAGTAGGGGCTGTGCCAATGAGATATCTCCCTCTACCCGTAATCACCGAGATGTTCAATGGCCCCTCGCTGGGGAGGCAGGCCTTCCACTCCATATCAAAAGAAGAGATACAGACACTCACTCAAAAAGAAAACCAAATAATTACAATACAAAAAATAAGAATAGAAATACTATTAAACTAAATAACAATCCATGGACAATGATTAGTTTAAGGTGCATGTTACAATAAGAGTGAGTAAAGAATAAGTAAAAAGAAAGCAATAAAGTAAATAAATAAAATGAATATAACAAAATAAAGTAATATAACCTAAGATAAAAACAAAACAAAACAATATAAATAAACACTATAAAAGATTAAACCCATAAATAAAATAAAATATAAACTATAAAAAATAAACCCACAATTCCTCCCCCCCCCCCCATTGGTCCTAATCCATTGCACCCCGGCTGTAGGTCTTTTTCTTGTTCTTCCCAGAAGGTTGTTGGTATTAAATTTAAGTTTTATAAGTTTGTGGGAGCAGAGGTTATAAGTAAAACACTCACTCAGAAGCTGAGCGTGGTCCAGTATTAGAAGGAGAGATGGAAATAGGGAGTGAACTGATAGACAAAATAACACTCCCATTGTCATTCTTTGTGGCGGGAGGACAGGAGAAGAGCCCTCGCTGGGTATGGTAGTTAGCGAAACCCCACAGCGAGCCTCTCAGCTCCGAACGGGGCTCCGCAACAAGTCTCTCGGGTCCAGCTCCTAGTAAAGACCCACGAGGAGCCTCCCAACTCCAGGGCTCCAAGACTCCAGCAATCACTTCGGCACTTCTCAGTCCCCCCCCCCCCCCGCACCAGCTCACCAAGCTTCACAAGTGACTCCTCCGAGCTTTCCAGCAGGCTTTTCAGCAAGCCTTTGCAGTCTTTCAGGCGAGTTTCAGTTTCAGTTTTTCCCCCCGGCGAGGTTTCCGAGCCAGCGAGTTCTTCCAGCGAGTTCTCCCAAGCCTCGTCTCGTCTTTCGAACCTCCCAGAGCCAGCTCACCAAGCCTTGTAAAGCCTTGCAGGGTCGGCTCTTCTAGACCCAGAAACGCGGGGTTCCTTCAAGCCTCACGACCCAGGCTCCAGGCTCCAGGCGAACTCCAGTCTCCCAGCTCCAAGTGAACTTCGGAAACCTCATCTCGCCACGCCAGCCACACCAAACAGCTTCTCCTCCTGTTCACTGCTCCACCGCTCCACCACAAAATCAACAGCCGGCTTCCAGATTGTAAGTAATCTTTGGAAATAGTTGTGGTATTCTGAAAAATGTTAATCCTAAACTGTACCTCCAAAATGCATACTATAGATGTCAGCAGGGCAATTCTTTCTCCCTAATTTTGTCATTTCAACCTTCTGTGGCAACTGCCTTCTACATTCTAGTCCTGGGTTAAAAATGAAACAAAACAAAACCACAATGTTACATTTTTGCCCTGAACCATAGGATTTATATTGGATTTGTGGAACCATGTAGAGGAATGGAGTTATGGAACTGAGGAATGGATTTTATTTTGCAGTGGGAAGAGCTGTGCTGGTCTAGTTTGCTCAGCATTCTGATCATGCAAGAGTTAAAGAGTTGCCAGTGAGATGCTCACGAGACACGGGTACAACTGCCTTTTTGGTTTGCTTTGAGGTGCTGTGGACATGGTAGGATTGACAGAATCCTGGAGTCCATGTAAGCAAAAAAAACCTTTGATTCCATTCCCATAATGCTTTGGAATAGAAACAGGCACGAATTAAAAAATGAATCACCAAATTCATTCAAAAATCACTAATTTGTCTCAATTCATATTTGTATGAACCAATGCCCTTGACGAATCGCAAATCAATGAATTTTTAGCTATCTTTTGATTTGTTGATTCATTGGGCTATAAAACAGTCCCTCCCCCACCAGACACCTTTTTTTTAACTTTAAAACCTTTTAAAGTGCCCCCCCAGCACCTAGAGACACCAAAATTGCAGGGAAGCTTCTTCTGACGCTCCCTTACAATATCTCCAAGTTCGGTGAAGATTGGGTTTCAGATGTTCAAGTTATGCACCCACAAAGAGGGTTCTCCCCAGGAAAGCCCCCCCCCCCCAGCACCAAAGTCACAAAGAAACTTCTCATGACTCTCCTCTACAAGCCCTCCAAGTTTGGTGAAGATTGGGTTTCCCCAAGCCAGCAGCTAAAGGGCACTTTCCGGGGGGAGGGGGGGTGGCAATTTGTGGATGTATAACTTGGATGTCTGAAACTCAGTCTTCACCAAACCTGAAGTAGAAGCTTCTCTGTAATTTTTGTGTCTCTAGGTGCCTGAGGTGGGTGGGAATTTTCCTGGGGTTGCCCTCCTTGTGGGTGTATAACTTGGATGTCCAAAACCTAAACTTCACCAAATTTGGAGGGCTTGTAGAGGAAAGTGAGGAAAAGCTTCCCTGAGAATTTGGTGTCTCTAGGTGCTGGGGGGGGGGGCACTTTAAAAGGTTTTAAAGTTTAAAAAAATGGATTGACAAATCAACTTGTTGATTTGTCAATCCAGTTTTTAAACTTTAAAACCTTTTAAAGTTTTTCTTGTTCTTCCCAGAAAAAGAACTTGTTGATTTGTCAGGAAAAAAATCGTAGTTCATAATTTGTGATTTGTTGACCTTGATTAATCATGAATCAAAATGAATCACCACTTTTCTGATTTGTGCCCATCTCTACTTTGGAATCTTCTTGGAGCAAAGATCTTATCAGCTGTGGGCCTGACCACACCAGCCAAATGTTTCCCAGTTCTAATGGTACATTCCATTCCTCTGTTGTACTGAATCATGGTCATATGGTTTATACACTGGGGCAAACATTCCCATTTTTTTTAATGCTACTGATTCATTTCTTTCTATTTGAAATGTTATGGTCCACTACACCATGGAACTGATTTATTTCCTCTCTTGTTTCCTGATGCAGTGTAGCCTCTCACTTTATATTTGTAGAGATCTGTCATGGAGGTTCTTTTAGGGCTAAAGCTCCTAACCCTTGCACTTTATGGCTTGGCATGATTTCTTGAGCCCTTTGCTCCATTGGCTACTTCCAGTTGTGTTAGTTTGTAGTCTGGATTATGTGGATTGGCTTTGTGGGGAGCTGGGGCATTGGCAGCCTTCCCTTGCAGGGCGAGCTACCCACAGCACTCATTCTCCCATGTTACTCCTAAAATATCTCTATTTTCAGAATATATTTCTGGATGTGTAGGGATCCCTCTTCAAAATATATAAAAACCATCACATTTTGGGAATCACAATGTTTTGCTCCTAGACTGATGGGCATTCTGCATATGAAATGTAGTGTTTCACAGAATTATAATTTGAACACTTTTCCAAAAGTATTCCATGAAGCAAAAATTATTTTCAGCCAAATATTATTAAAAGATGCTTTGGGGGGGGGGATTTAAAGGGGGTATAGGTTCCTATCTAGTTGTTTAGATGGGAAAGTGCATTTATAATACTGATATGAGAAAATGGACAGGTTAAAATTCCCTCTCAGTTTTGGGTTCCTCTGCTCTGTTATATCTGGTCACTCTATCTATCTTTTAAATTCTTTGTATTATTTTGAAATCTCTGTCACTGAATAATGTTACCAGCAGGGAAATATTAAAAATAATTTCACCCCATGGATCCCATGGCTTAAATCTTCTGGAATGGATGACTCACAAGACAGACAAACCAAAAGACAGAAAGAGAAAATCTTTTAATTACTGAAAGTCTCCTTGTGCCAATGAGGTTATCCCTCTTCTGCAGGCAGAACTTACACAACAGGCCTTTGGCCAGGCCAATACATTTTTGATGGATCAAAAACAGACAAATAGGCAGCAATCTTGAGCTTGTCTTGTCATGTCACAGGTGTCATAGATATCAGCTGTTGCAGAAATAAAGTTTTGAAGGTGCAACTGCACTCCATGTAACAAATCTTCAGAAATTCATATCCCAATCCAGGAAAACATGTGTTTGACTGGCAGTTGTTTTCCTGCACAGTGAAAAATAAAAGACAATGTGCTTGCCAACCCAATGTAATAAAAGGCCTAAGTAATAATATGAAGAATATATTATTTGCCTGCTTTAAGAGACAAACATAAAAATAATAAATTATGTTTCTTTTTATTTTTCACGAGATTGTCAAGGTCTAAGGTATGATGCTTGAACGATGACCTCAGAACACTATAGGACTTTATTGCACCCCTTTGGTAGTTTGAGTTACTGTGTCTTGCTTCTCTCTATGTACATGTTATTCCTTTCTTTTGCCGTTTCCTATCAGTGTTTACATTGCCATGTTCAAGTGGCAAGCTTCCTAAGAAGGAGATCCAGAGTGCTTGCTTTGCAAGGCAACCGTTCCCTTCAGCCTTGCTTTCCCTGGAATCCTCTGATACAGCCACGTGCTCTGTAGGCCACCAAGTCAGGGATCTAGCATGTGTGCAAAGGGCTTAGGAAGCTATTTAGCATGTCTGCGGTCTCTTGCTAAGTGAGAAATCTACTCACTTAGCAAAGCAAAGGGCTTTATACAGAGAGCTGGCTGGTTGTTCTGCAGTGACCTTTGGTACCCTGCAGCTCACATCTCATTTTTTAAGTACATTGTTGGGTTTGCTTTTTCTTTTTTACAGCCCCCTTATTATTTTAGCACTCTGTACATACAAAAATAGCAAACCTTGACAAGGTATTTTATAGCTTCTTTGATTGTGTCTGAAGATCTGGCACAGAAAGTGGCCTTTTCAGAATCAAGGAAGCAGCACTTTCAGCTTCTCAAGTGTTACTAATACCTGGATCTTAATAGCAATGGGCATATTTTTCTCAGCTTGATTTAGAATGAGCACAGTTTTCTTGGCCGCTAGCAAGAGAAAACTAGTCCATTTCCCAGAGTTCTCTCTTAGCTTGTAACATTGCTACACATGCACCCAAGATACCACATGCATTTGTCAGAAACCTATTGGTTATTTACTTCAGCAGAAGTGCGATGGCATAGACTGCAATGACAAATTGCCACTAGCCAAGAAGTTCGTGCTTATATTCCTCATCATGTGCCAATCGCATTGCTTTGGCAGTGATGAGGAATAAAAGTGGTGATTCATTGACTAGTGGTCATTTACTTATATGCTGTACACCATTGCACTTATGCCAAAGTAAATAACTACGGTAATAGAATTCTGGCTACCACATGCATCATCCCTGGAAATTACAGTTGTCCTGTAGACATGACAGAAGGGGAAAAAACCCACAAAGAAAATTCATTCTTACAGTTGTTCCAGAACAAATGTGTATGTGGTATGTGCCGTCAAGTCTGAACTGACTTATAGCAGCCCTAATAGGGTTTCAAAGTAATTGAGCTATTTATGGAGTGATTTTACCAGAAACAGGCCCCTGGTGTGTTTCCATGGTCAAACAGGCAATCAAACTTAGGTCTCCTGAGTTCTTGTCCTTTGCTTTATATTCTACAGCACTCTGTGCAGAAAGAACAAACAAAGGAACAAAGAGGATTTTAAAAATGTAGATAAGTGAAGCAACCATGTAAAATGTGTGAAAGCAACAATAGAAAGAATCAGCCTGAAGAGAGAAGCTACTTACATCCATAAGGCTGTTTGTTTTGTTTAGTTATGTAACTCCCAGCAATCAGGATTTGAATGAGAATTCTGGGCTTTTCATTGAATTGAGCTTTTCATTGAATTGTTGTGTGTAGTATGCCCACTGAGCAGCTGGCTTTGGTGCCTGCCCTACTGAATGGTTGCCAGGCTTTGCAGAATTTTTGAAAAATCTCATCTTACATTCCCAGGTGGAAGGGTGAATTGGCAGAAGGGATGGTGCCTAATTAGTAATATTGCCAAGAATTATGGTCTAGGTAAATTTATATTCTGACAGGTTCCATGTTTTTCAAGGATTTATCTGCTGCTCTAGTCTCTGCTTTTCAAGGTTTTGTGGTATTATAAAATTCTAAACTTTGAGGATGTTTGCAGATCATTATGTACTGCCCTGGGCAGTGTTATTGCAATGGAAAGTGGAGGCATATTTTTAAAAAATAACTAAGTATTTCAAATCATATAATTGTGTGTGAGCCATGACTTGCTCAATTTCAAGAGAGAGAGAGAAGCAATGTACCCCCCTCACACTCCATTCAAGAAAAAATAGTTAATAGATTTGCACACAGTAACAGATCCCACCAGTCTGGGTATGGACCATTTTAACAGATCTACCCACGGTGGTGTCGCTCCAGACAGGTATGGGCCTTCCTTGGGCATTAGCAATGGTGGGGATGGTAATGTACTGTCTCATGTACTCTGCTGACAAAACTGACTGCCTCACTGGGCCTTGGGGTAGGGCCAGCACCAGGAAATATTTAGGGCTAATGAGGAAGATCTTGAGGCCTGGACAGGTTCCTATGAGGTGCGCAGAACCTTCTCTGCACAGAAGAATCAGGTCATTGACAGGAACACCAGCTGTATTAAGGACAAGCCAGGTAGGTGGGGCTCATCAGCCTTGGAAGGCAGCCCATCTAGGAGAAGGAAAACTCCAATTTCAAACCTCCACTGCCTTGTGGCTGTATCCACTGATGGAAAAGGCTTCAGGAGTTAACCTCGAGGCAAAATCCGGAGCCGGAGTCCCGGAGGCAGTTCGTGTCGTTCTGGCAACTCCTGCGATGTTGCTGGAACCAGTTGTATTGGCTCTTGCCTTTCCATTGGACTATTTCAGCGATGTGGAGAGGGGGGATTTGCTGCTTGGGTAACAGCCTATCCTCCATATTATTTTACCCAGGCTTCGTGCTCTGGAGAGGACACTCCAGCTTCGCATACAGCGTCGAAATAACATGGGAAGTAGCAGTTACCAGTTATAAGTCTTTGCTCGATTGGCGTAGAGCATGATGCCAGGGGCTACTTCCAATGGTGGGAGAGGTCATTGCACCTCACTAGGTAGCTACCGCCCGCCTTAAGCTGGGCAGTCCCCAGCCAGTAAGGTGCTACCTCGCCACGGTCTGTTAACCTCACAGGGTGCGTGGGGTTTAGGGTGAAAGCCAACAAGCAGATTGATAACCCTGCACCATGCAACAATCATAAGACATTACTGAAACAGTGACGTCTACGTTGGCTTGGGCATGTTGTGAGAATGGCTGACGGTCGGATTCCAAAAGATCTCCTATATGGAGAATTAGTGCAGGGAAAGCACCCCAGAGGGAGACCACAGCTGCGATACAAGGATATCTGCAAGCGGGATCTGAAGGCCTTAGGAATGGACCTCAACAGATGGGAAACCTTGACCTCTGAGCGTTCAGCCTGGAGGCAGGTGGTGCATCATGGCCTCTCCCAATTTGATGAGACCCTTGTCCAGCAGGCCGAGGCAAAGAGGCAGTCCCGAAACCAGCAAAATCAGGGAGCTGGACAGGGGACAGATTGTATTTGTCTTCAGTGTGGAAGGGATTGTCACTCTCGAATTGGCCTTCTCAGCCACACTAGACGCTGTTCCAAGTCCTCCATTCAGAGCACATTACCATAGTCTCTCGAGACTGAAGGATGCCTAATCATTAAGGACAAACTCCCAAGGACTCATAGGAGTCTGTCTCAAAACCGATCAGTCTCTGGGAGTGGGCCATCTGAACAGGTTTTCCTCTCCTAAAGAGGAGTGGAATGAGAGACTTTCCAAGTCTCCCCAAATAGTAACATGTCTGTGACAAGGGAGATATGTCACCCTGCATACAAAGCACAGTCATCCTTTCTCCATGAAGAAACCAGATCCATCATGTGACCTGAGACATGTGCTGAGTTGGGAAAGTGACATGGTGACCATTTTGTAACACCTGTATAGGGCTTAAGAAAACCAAATAAAAGCAAAAGCTACTCAGCCCATTTGTGCTTCCCACCACATTTATCAAGACACAAGCTGAGAAAGACCTCTACTCCTTATCTATTAGAGGTAAAGAAGTGCAAGCACAAAAGAAGCAGGTTCACATGTAAGGAGTTACTTTTCTAAAGAATGAATGAACAAAACTTGAATTCTGGTTTTATTGAAAATTATATGTATAGTTACTAGTGCTACTGCTTTGGGGGGGAGTCGCTCCTTCTTTGTGTCACTGGGGGGAGCCATTGGCGTATTATTTAGATGAGCCAAACATTCAGTGACTGTACTGATGTGTTGAGCAGTATAATAGTCTAATTATTATATATGGTATTGCCAGATACATAGCATGGCCTGTTCAGGTGGGCTGTAAAGACTTGCCTTTTAGATTAGTTTTTAATCTAGTTACATTTGTGCTTTTTACTGCTGATTCAGTGGGTATTTTCCCCCATTAGATATATTACTGCACAGATATATTTTTGATATTGTTCTCTACTTTGAGAACTCAAAAATGGTGTATAAATTTTCAAATAGAAAATAGATACATACATAATTCACTATCACATACAGTTATAACTAGGGGGAGGATTTCTATGATATTTCACATTTTCTCTGCAGCCTATGTTTGAACCCATGGGCAGGTTCGGACATGTTTATGAGTAATCTGGTCTTTCTCACCAGATTGCTCATGAACATGTTTGAACCTGCCTGTGGGCTCAAACACAGGTTGCAGCGGGGGGGGGGGGGGGGATGACATGTCATGGAAATCCTTTGTGTAGTATAACTCTACCCTGATACAGCAATGCATCAGCCAAGCAACCTATTAGAATTGGGCTGCACCAGTTAGGGAAATGTTTAAAAAAGAAGATGAAAACAGAGATGAGGGTTTCTCCATCCTCCCTTTTAATGTTACTACCCACCTAATACGTTACAGGATTGTCTCCTCAGTTAATGCCTCCCTCAACTCCACTTGGGAGTCAACTAGCCATTCACATGTTATGATTAAGAGCATGCTGAATCATACAAAAAAACAAAAACAAAACCAGATGCTCCTAGCACTGTGCCAGAAAGGAGCGGGGCAGCTCTTAAAGGGGCAGGATGGATCAAAACAGGTGTGGACGCTGTCATTTGGTCTGAACTAAACTGTACCAACAGCAATCCAAACAGCAATCTATATATGCATCTGGACAGACCCTTAGTTAACTCCTTTCCTTTCTTCTGGCACTGTTCCCACTCCTAATTCTACAACAACCTTCTTCATCATGGATTAATCCCCTCAGAGGAAAACCTAAAGGAACCCATTCTCATTTCAGGAGCTGTGAGTCAGAAGAAGTTCTTAAAAAGAAATATAAGTACCAACAATGTAAGAACAAACCCCTGCTTCTTGCATACACACCTTAATGTGGTGAAGGGTTTTGAGTGTATCAGTGAAGCTGAGACAAATGCTGTCAAGTGACCAGACTCCATTATGTGCCTGGACTAGAGATGGGCACGAAACGAACCATGAACCAAAAACACCCACAAACTGGCCTGGTCATTTTGTGGGTGCTTCAGGGAACCGTGCTTTCATGAAAAGAAAGGCAATGCCAAATTCTTATCATTGGCATTTTGTTTCACTTCATTCCCGCCCTCCCCCAGCCCCCTTCATGGAGCAAGTAAGGTAGGTGCTGGAGCCTATGAAGTGGGGTGTGAGGTGGGCAACCCATGAAGGGGGGCTTTCTCTATAGCTGGGCTCCACAGAAAGCCCCTGCTTCATTTAGAGATGGGCTGAAACTGAACAAACCTCAGACTGGTTTGGTTGTGTTTTTTTTTTTAATCATCAAGGTTTGTGTTTCGTGGTTTCTGGAAACTGATGAACCACAAGCCATCATGAACCACCATTGTGCCGGTTCTCGCCCATCTCTAGCCTGGACTGCTACCCAGGTCCCCCAAGGTGGAATGGTCACAGCTGAGTCACCAGATTAAAATGCATCCACCCTCTTCAAGGCAGCTACTTGGCATCAGCAAAAACTGAAGGTGAAACTTGCAGAGGAGGCAACAACAACGACACTCAAGTTAACTTTTGTTACTACTATGTAGAAGATGGCAATGGTAAACCCTTGCTGAACTGTCTTTACCATGAAAACCCTAAGATAAGATGGTCTAAAATGAAACAAGGGATAGTGCTGGAAGATGAGACTCCCAGGTTGGAAAGCACTCAGTCAGCTACTGGGGAAGAGCAAAGGACAAGTACAAATAGCAGTCACTAATGATGCAAGCAGATTATAGCTGAAAGTACATCTAATGACTGATGAGCACAGAAGTAAAAGGATGCTGCACAACACATACAATTGGAACATGAACATGAGAATTATGAATTAGGGTACACTGGAAACCGTAAAGCAAGAAATGGAACATATAAACATTGCAGCCCTTGGTGTCAGTAAACTAAAGTGGACTGGAACAGAATATTACCACCATCTACCAGGGATGTTACCCAATCAAAAAATTGAGAAGATTAGTCTGAAAGGGTTTGTTCTTGACAAATCTGTGTTGACTTCTAGTTATTACTGCATTGTTTTCAAGGTGCTTGCAGAGTGACCACTTTAGTATCTGCTCCAGAATTTTCTCTGGAATTGATGTCAGGCTGACTGATCTGTAGTTCCCAGGTTCCTCCCTTTTGCCCTTTCTTAAGATAGAGACAACATTAGCCTTCCCCCAGTCATCCAGCACTTCACCCATCCTCCATGATTTTAAAAAAAGACAATAGTTTTGAGAGTTCTTCAGTCAGTTTCTTCAATATTCTTGGATGCAGTTCACCAGATCCTGAAGATCGGAACTCATTTAAAGCAATGAGGTATTGCTTGACTGTTTTTCAACAGCATTTCTTTCCTTTATTGAAATTCACAGATACCACCTTTGCCAAAGAAGGGACAGGTTGCTTCTGTTAGAGATCTAAACTAATTGCTCAAAATGGGAAATTGGAGATGGGCATGAACTGCCGTTTCTTTGGTTCACCCAAATTCATTTACCACTCCAACAGGTGTTCCATGGTTTGGCACCTTCTGGTGGGTGCCCACTTGGAGTCAGCATCCTGGCTTCCCTGCCCTGCCTCCTCCAGGCATTGCATCTGAGTGGTGTGCCTGCGAAAGGTGGCATGGGGATGAACCTCAGAACATCTGTTGGAGCAGTAAACAAACCAGGACAAACCTAAGGGAAATTTTGAAATCAGGTCCTGACTTGTGTGCAAATAGGCCAAAAAATGAACTACGCTTTGTTCACTCCAGTTAATGCTTAAAGGAAATCCCTATTCAGGGATTATATACTCTTGTGCTTTGAACACACTTAGAAGGGAGTATTTGCTCTGCTCCCACTCTGTCAGGGCTTTCTTCACACAATCATTGCTGAGTCTGAAGTGGAAAGATTGCTGCTTTCATGGAAACTCTCCATGTGAGCAAAAATCCTGGGAAATCTGGGTTCCTCCTCATGTGGAATATGAACAAGCAAGCGGGAACCTCTCCTATTCAGACTCAGCCATGATCATGTGAACAAAGTGATGAAAGATGGGATGGGCCTAGGCACTCCCGTATAAGCATTTCCAAACACTTGATTTTGTAACACTTGAATAGGGCTTAAGAAAATTGAATGAAAACACACACTATTCAGGCCTTTGTGCTTCCCACCACAAAATAAATCCAAAGTAAAAAATAGAAGTTAAGGCCAGGTTTCAATTTAGGCAGCAGTTGTGCTTCCTGCAGGTACACACCATACCCCTAATGAGTACAAGAACTTTAGAGCAGGAAATAATTTATATAAAGATACATTGTTGATTTGTAGTGGGAAGCTACAGCTTTCTAGTGCATGTGCTGCATGTATAATAAGATCCATTTTCTTTTCCCGTGATTTTACAATAACAGCTACTGTGTACATGCAACAAACATATGTAAATAAAATATTAACTTTTTGGACAAATTGTAATAATTTTTTGTAAATAAAGTGTTTGTTGGTATTTTAAGCAACAGCACTACTTTACTTAGCTTCAGGAAGATACCATGTGATCTGCCTCCTGTGATTATATCATCTTGTGCTATCTAGTACCTTGTGTTACCCTACAGAGACTTGACATTTCCAGACTTCCATGCTTGAGAACTGTTAAACACTAATCCACTAGGTATGTTAGTGTTAAGTGAAGCATGTAATAAGTTTCTGCTCTAAAACCTAATGTGCAAGCCTGTGTTTACTTCACAAGAGCAGGTCAGGCCAGCACACTCCCTACCAAATGACCTTGTTACGGTCTAAGAAATTACATCTTATTGGCTACCTTAGTTCAAATTTCTTTGTCATTGATAGCTGAAAACAAAAGAATGTTCAGTGTTCATGACAGCCTTTTGATAGAGAAGGTCCTCTTTTAATATTGAGCCACAGCCAAAACCACTGCCATGACATTTGGCCCTTTGCCTGATTCTTAAGGGGTTTGGAAATGGAAGGCTACATCAGTGTGCCTATATGAACAAACACACCCTATATGTGTAACTGGCAGAAAATAACAGTAACTAAAAATAACCACTGTTAAACAACACAGTGCAAAAGCAAGATGGCAGTTGAACATCAAGAAGACAAAAATATTGCCTACAGAAGATTGCATAATATTAATGTTGACAATCAAGAAATCAAAAATTTTAAGTTGTTCCTCCCCCAACCCCGACCTGCTCCATGCCCAGATAAAGGCACACAGGTTGGTGCCTGCCCTTCTTTGAGTCCTTTTGCAGGCACTATGACCCAATCCTTGTCCAAGTCTATGCCAGTATTTGTTCCCAGTTCTTTGTGAAAACCCCATTAAAAACATTTAAAAGTCATCATTGAGATGTCTATATTTCCTGGTATAGTGTTCTGCCATTTGAACATAATGTTAGGACCACTTTTTATTTCTGCCATAGCTGTGAAGCAAAGTTGGATGAGGCCAATAGCCATCACTGAGGCCACTGAGATGGCCTGAATGCAGGCAGGATCTGAGGGTAGAAAGGGATGAGTGGAGGCAGAGGAATGGAAGGTTTAGGGACCGAGACAAGGGGGAGTGACTGACACCGGGACTGAGGAAACGAAAAGGATGTCAAGAAACTCTGATGGACACCAGCTATTCACTCACAGATGAGCTACAATGGTATCTAAAAACTTCTTGTTTCTCTTGCAGGTTTCCAGAACAATGTCATATCCATATTAACAACATGCTTAAACGATGTACTAGGGCCAAGGTACAACAGATACTAAATCTGCCATTGGGAAGCACATCAGGATTTTCAAATTTAAAAAGGCACAGATGTTCAGCAGGAGGGCAACACATGCGGTGGAAGATTTAACTCTACCCTCCCCAGCCATGATCCCAATGTACACATTCTCCCCCTGCAATTGGCTACCAGCCTTAGCAAAAATACTCTCATTGGTGCCAATGTGAGATCTCTTTCTCCCTGCTACGGTTTGTAACAGTTGGCTGGATAGCACAGTGGTTTAGAGATCTTTCTGTGGAGCTAGAGGCTGGGCATTCAATTCCCCTCTGGGCCTCATGCGAGCAGAGCCCTAGCTGTGTGGCTTTGGGCAAGCTGCACAGTTCCAGGATATCCCCCAGAAGAAGGGAAGGGTAAACCGCTTCTGAGTATTCTCTACCTGGAAAACCCTGAAAAGGGTCACCATAAGTCAGAATTGACTTGATGGCACATGATTACTATTATTCAAGATTCATAACAATGCAGCGGAGTGGCCAGCTGTCAGCAGTTTTGTGCCTTGGAAACAAAGGGTTAAACCTCCCTGAAACATTAACTATACATTCTGCAAGCCAGCAGCATATAGTTAGGAACGTGAGTACAGACTCACCTCACCTAACTCCTGTTTGCATACCTGCAACAAACCAGGTACTGTTGCCTAAACCCACTGGAGTTCTTAAATATATATCACAAGGAAGCTCTGAGAAAAGAAAGTTTGTGGGACAAGCCAAAAATGCCTTTGGGCTATGTTTGTAAAGGATTATAAATAGAAGCAAATTACCATGCATGGCTGTTCCTGCTTCCGTATGTGAGAAACACTAAATTATTCATACACTATTCAGTCAGTATCAAAGCATGAAGTATCAACATGTGACAAAGGGGACTATACTAATCCTGCCCCTCCACCCCCACCTTGGGGGTGTGTAAACAAGGAGTAGCTGCTACTAGAAATTTGAACTATAGTATATTAAAGTATGTCTCAAAAGTTATAGCGCTTTATATTCCCTATACTGTATAATATTGTCTCTGTGAATCTCTCTGTCCATCTTCTCCTCCCAAATCACTTTTCCTTTGCTGATGGGATTGGAAAGATGGTACAATAAGATGGTACATTTTCTCAGTCACAGTTTTACACCTGGGCTAAAGCCTTCAAGCTGTTCTTTTCCTTCCATTCTGAGGAACAGCATGGGGAAAAGTAGCTGTTTTTAGAGAACCAATTCTGCTTTTGTGACATAAGCATCAGACCTCATCCCCATTCCTATCTTCCTCTCAGACTTATTTGGATGCCAAGTGAGGGCTGCTTTGTGGAGGGAGACAGGGTGGGTGGATGCCTTACCCCCAAATCTATGAGGGCTGTCACAGTCATAAGCTGTGTATGGCTTCAATAGCAATTTCTTCCTTAACATTATGAAAGAGAACAAAGATTATTTTGCTTAACAGGTTTGGAATTATGAATCAGTAGAGGCCAATAAAATTGGGACCATTATTCTCTCTAATAGTGAAGTCAGGAGTCTGACCCTGCATCAGCTCAGAACTGAAACGGGTCCACCACAGTGTCAAAGATTATTTCTACATAGGAACCTCTCTAATTATTTAGGAGTGCAAAAGTTAAAATAAATCATTGTGCTGTTTAAAAGCACATTCCCAAATAGCCTGAATCCTGTGAACTTTGAGACTCACATAATATTGGTGTCAGATGAATCTCCAAAGGTTAAGGAGGTGGCTACATTGGCAAATAATATTGGAATTGCTCCAGGACTGGGACAGACAGAGTCATATGTTCCACTGACAACATAGCATAACAAGTGAGTTTGCTTGTTTTCCTCTTCCCCTGCCTTCCCTTCCTGTTTGTTTGTTTGTTTGTTTGGTTTGTTTAAAATGGTGCAAGTGCTGTTGCACTAGGACAGCATGCGGGGGCGGGGAGTGTGAGGAGTCAGCAGAATGAGGAAGAAATTGCTAATCAGCATTTCTTTGCAACTTCTGCTTGTAAGTATGCTTCCTGCAAATCTGGATGGCTATGGCAGAGCTATCTTAACAAGGTGCAAATAAGGGCAGATTAACATTTTCCTCTTCCCGCTCTTCTGACTCTGGCAAAGTCACAGCTGATCCAACCATATTTTTCCCACTGAGTAGTCTGCACCCTGAGAGAAACCCGGGAATGGAAATGAAATATAGACAATGAGGGAGAGCAGAGACACCTCAAGGTCTAGCAAAAAGATGGAAGCAGAGGCTAAGGGAGAGGAAGATAAATGAGTTGTGGATGGTGAGCTCATACCTATCTGGCTATAAGCACAATTCCATACACATTCCTGCCATTTGATGAACATTTGTTAGATAATTAAGTCAATATGAAATATATTAGGGGGAAAGCGAGCACACTGTGGTCATAAAAAACAGTTAGACAACCCTCAAGATGTGAGGCGGGCAAATCCAAAGATCTCCCAATCCACCCCAATTTCTATTTGTGAACCATAATTTTCATGCACGTGATTTCTGTGTTTTGGAAATCTGTCGGGGGGGAGGGGGTTGAGTTGAAGTCTGTTGAATGTTAATTCTGTGATCTTAAACTTCACATTAAGGAAAGGAACAATACATATGTCTGCAAATAAACTATATATCACAAAAGCACCACAAGCCTTCTGTGACCTGATTTGAAGGAAATTGTACCTGGACAAAACGCTTACAATCCTTTCATTCTCATCACATGGAATAATGGAATTCAGACGTGTAACAGTAAAACAGAAATTTTATGGAAAATGCCTCGTTCATTCGTCAGTGAGAAAAGCCAGAAATTTTCACACAGAGACCTCTGTAATTGCTTCCTTATTGGATGGGCAGTATCATCACCTTTAACAGCACCAATTACATAATCAAGATCAGACCCAATTCTCTGGATCAGGAAACGGGTTTTGTAAGAACCTGACAACTCTGGCCTAGTACCATGCAGATCCTTAGGGAATTAACAATCTTTTGGCAGATGCTGGGGTAAAATTGTCATATACGTGGACATATTTTTAGAATACTCAAGTTCAATAGCTGGTTAATAATTAATAGTTATGTGCCAGCAGGTCAATTCCAACTGAAAACAACTCTGTTCAGACACAGTACAATATACTCCGAAGTGGTTTCTGTCCCTTTTTCTGGGAGTATTGTTGGACCTTACAGCTTGCTCAAGGCAACACAGGCTGACCGTCCTTCCAGGAGCCACAGCAGCAAATTGAACCCCTGACCTCTGGCTCCACACCCAACTCACCGAGCTATAAGGAAGTTCATTTGCCCATCCTGGCAACATATTAATGTTTACTACAGTAGGAAAGGGTGGACAAGATGAATATGCTTTGGCCAAGATTATCTTTATTTGTGGGGTATTTTAACTCTAAGTAGGAACACAATGTAAGCATTATGGTCTCTCCCCTTGATTAACAAATATTTAAAGTGGTCTCTCTCCTTGATTTATAAATATTTAAAGACTTTAATGATTTGCACTATTATAAGAACAAATAAAAAAGGAGGGCATCAGTCAATAAAAACATGAGGGGGGCAAATGTACTGAACTACAAACATGAGCCAGAGAACCCCCTAAGCCAGTGGTTCCAAACCTTGGGTAACCCAGGCGTTCCTTCTGGGAACTGCAGTCCAAGAACACCTGGGTGACCCAAGATTGGGAACCACTGTCCTAAGCAGAGAAATGAGAGATAGTCTTGAACAAGACGCTTGATGAAGATTCTGGCTGAATAAATCAATGGCGCATATTATAGGATGATGAAGTTATGTTAGGAATGTGTGTAGTAAATAGTGTATCAAACATGGTTATTACAATTTTAATGGAAATGCCGCATGTCTTAATTATAAGGAAGCCTATAAATGTAGGATTTCACTTGTACATGTTCATCACATGCATGCCTCTTGAAATGTAGGTTGGAAAATCATTGTGACAGGACCTGTCATGTTACATTATTCTGTAAAGCAGCACAGTCATTAATGGATTTAGACATATAATTGATTTATATGTATATTCTTATTCGCTATAACAATCATAGTAATAATGTTCACATGAATGGAGGATGCTTTCAGATGGGACTTTCGGTTTCTAGTATTTTAATTTTAGTTGTACTGAGATCTCATGGAATTTTATTTGAAGTCTTCCCTTGTTTTCCCACCACTTCTCCCAACTTTTCTCTTCTTGGGGGAGGAGGGGATCTGTTAGGGAAGGAAAGGTGGAATGGCTGTTCCACATCTCTTGACTGGGATCGCTAGGCGTTTTCTATTTACCAGCACTAACAGAAATAAATCCCCTAGATCATACTCCAGGTTGCCAACAAGGCAAGCCTAACATTTTCTATGAATCTTAAACGTTGTTCGCTGGATATATGTGTGCTGTTCACAAGCTGCAAAGGGAATACATGATCCTCTGACGGTTAAGCTCATAAAGGAAATGAAAGATGCTTGACAAGACCAGACTCCATCCAGCTAACTAGCTTTGATGTCCTGTTAACAAATACTGTATGTCATTAAAATAGTTTTGAGTTAATTTTGCATGATTACACATGAGTGAAGATAGCATCTAATTCATGAGAGCACAGTGGGATCTCCAAAGCCAATAGAAAACACTTATTTACATGCCTGAATAATCACAGACTCATTCAGATCTAAGGACAGAGTTCCAGGGTTTTTTGCAGGGAATACTGCTGAAGTTGGTTCTACATGTCCTGTTTTCCATATCTTAACACATCCCTTGGTTTCTTTTTAGCTTTTTGGTCAAGTCACAATCTTTCACTCCTGGCATTTAGTCTAAAAACAAGATCAATGGTGGGTCACTACAATATTCATTGTTGGATATTCCTTTATCCTTTTTATAAATATTTAGGATGTGCACCCCAGTTCTTTGTATGGTGAGGTGGAAAAATTCAAGTTTTCCAGGTGCTTAGTTTAGTTTTTCAGGGAGATCATTTAAATTTTAAAACATTCTGTAATATTTACATGAGCAGATTTTCCAAGGATCAGATTTCCAGCCCCATTCTAGAATCCTTAAGGGCTCCATCTGAGCTCTCTTCCCTCAATCTGATTTTAGCCTCATCAGTGGCAACCCTTTTAGATTTAAATTAGCACTTTTTTAGGGAGAGGGAGGAATTCCCTTCAGGCATTTGTTTAACAATAGATTGGCCAGGCGAGACCTGTCCTGCAGGTCTGACCAACTTTAATCAGTTAAGCTCCTCCTGACAATCACAGAATCAAAAGGCCAGAAGTGATTCCGAGGAGATTATCTAGACCAACCTCAAATCTCAATACAATACTGACATCAAACAATTAATTTATATACCTCAGGTACCTTTGTATGCCAGTAATTGTATGACAATTTTGTATGACAAAATTGAGGAAGATAGAGTATTCTATATTAGCTACTCTGATATAAAATGTATAATGGATAAAGGCTTTCTACGATGAACATAAAGTATATAATGTGAGGTAATTATGCATCAGCATTATTATTATTCAGTGTTATTAATTAAGATTTGTTTAGCAATAATTCTTCTCTAGACAGACCAATAAGAGCTGCAGGTAGTGTATCATGAATGCCAACTTCTGTATTCTCTGCATCTGCTGTATTCTCCATAGAGTGATGCTGGAGCTAGAAGTATATCCTGCCGGCATCTTCCTCCCTTCATGGAACATAAAGCTCTGTAATGAACAGCTTTCATCCAGGTCATTAAAAGGAAATACAGAAAGGCATTGGACATGGAGTATCTCTTACAGTTCTGGCAAACAGATGTCAGCTGGAACTTGGGATGGACACATACAAAGGCACATAGAAAAAGTGATAAAGCAAGGGAGCACTTTTGAAAGGGTTACCCAGGGCCAATTTAAAATTGTATGTGTGCTGACTGTGCTGGTTGTGAGCTGTCAGTTAAACATCCCTGTCTTGGGTGAATGTTCTGTTTTATTGCCTGTTTTTGACCTACAGATGTATATATAAACATTCAGCTCAGGGAGAATGTTTTATGACTGAGCTTGAAAATGGTACATGAAGCATATAATACAGTGTGACAGACTTGCATCCAAGCATTGCCAAAAAGTCATCCTGTGAGGGCAGAGCCACTTTCATCATCATTAATATCTCACATGCTTGTCCCCCACCATTTAGAAAGGCAATGTTAACTCTTTTACAGGGCCTTCAACATTATGATAATGAAGTTCTGTTTTTGTAATACCAGGTAGCTGGAGTGACATTTTTGTTGAGGAGATTGGCCTTGTCAAAATATGTTTCCACATGCCACCCTCTGACAACATTGATTTATCGTGAGGGAAAAGAAAGGTGGGGGTAGCTTGCTCTCTGAAGCCTTCAACTTGCCATTTCCCAAAGGACCAGCTTTTCTCATCTGTGTTTCTCTTCTTCTCTTCTCTTCTCTTCTCTTCTCTTCTCTTCTCTCTCCCTCTTTTATTTTCTCTTTTTTCTTTACTGTGTCCTCAAAAACAGTTGGTTCCTGCTAAGTAAAACTTTTAGTGTCAGGTTCTGGTAGCACATTTTGCAGACAAGAATGCTTGTAACTACACTGGTTCCTGCACATTCTATCAGGATATATAATTTCTAAGGGCTCATAGAGACAGCCTTGTCATGTGGAGACACATCTGGTCTATCTTATCTCTTGGTGAGACTAGAGCAGTGGTTCCCAACCTTGGGTTCCCAGGTGTTCTTGAACTAAAACTCCCAGAAGCCTTCACCACTATTGTGGCTGGCCAAGACTTCTGGGAGTTGTAGTCCAATAACATCTGAGAACCACTGGACTAGAAAAATGGGAGTGCCTCTGTCAAAGGTTGGTGCTTGCTTGCTCGCTTTTATTTATTTATTTATTTATTTATTTATTTATTTATTTATTTCCTGCCTCTCTCTCCTCAAGTGTGACAAGCCCCTTTTATGTATATCTGCTGGTGAATGGCTGTATTTACCACCCTTGGTTTCTTTCAGCTTGACAACATGCTTGATAGTTTAAAGTGTGAAAGCTAAGATTTAACAACCAGAAACCTACAGGTGTTTGCACAAGGTCTGTAGAACCTGCCATGGCTAATTGTGGCTAATTGATGTTGAGCCATGTCTTGGTCTTATGGTTAGTCATGCTCCCAACTGTGCAACTGAGATGCACCCTAGTGTCTTGCCAAGCAGTTGAAACTAGACACAGCAATTTATGCAAATCTTATGTGAATACTAATAGGGTTTCGGCCACTGTTATATGGTACCATCATCCCCCCCATTACCCTCTCACTCATTCTCCAAAGCACAACTGACTTTTTGAGGGACCACCCAAACCCACAGCAAGTTATGCAAAACACAGGAAATGCCACTAGGATTCCAGCTGATGAAACTTGCATGGGAAAGGCAATGGTATGACTATGGAATGTCATTTTCCTATGATGAAAATGTGCAAAATTGCTAAGCGGAGAAAGACACCCTGAGTTTTTATCCCCTTCCTCCTCACATCTCTTCTTTCCATTTAAGACTACTGTTTAGGATATGATAGTGACCACAAGTGTTCATGTGGTACAATATACATCACCTTTTAGCTAGATGGACAGAGACCCTCTAGCTAAAGTGGAAATTGAAATCATATTCTCTTCCTCCTTTTCATACTCCATCTCTAATTGCATGTCTACCACATCAAGTCAGATGCATGATGTCCTTCCTCTATTCATTGCAAAATAATTGCACAAGCTGGACATCTGCACTGATCGCAGTGTCACATTGGCCTGTGTTGCTCCTTGCCTGAGAACATTTTGAATGTGAACTTTGCAGCACTTCTTAGCAACAAATAAGAACAAGTTGAGGGCACCAGGTGGTGGAAGGCTGCTGGAAATCGGGTTTTTCCCCCCTGATATTTCTTTCTGTGAAAATGCCAGGAATAACAGCAACATCCATGGGGGAGAACTGCAGAGTGGCTAAGTGCATGATGTGTATGGTGATGATAGGAGTAGCAATTTTAATTCTTTTACTGCTTTTATTCTTTTGCTTTGTCATAGTGTCTCTGCTTTATTCCAGAAACAAAGATGGGTGGGTAGTGATCATCAAAGAACTTCTTGTTTTCAAACATAAAAATCTCGCATCTGATGCCAAGATCTAAGTCAAGAATTTGCACCCTCTGCCCTGGGATCCCCTTTTTTCAGTTTCCCTTAATCCCAGATGTATGTGTAGGTTAATTGTTGGTTACTTAGAAGAGGAAAATTAATTCCTTTCTGCAGTTTTTGGACATGCAGACAATAATTGATAGATCAGTGGGTATCTGTCAACAACAATGTATTCTAATGGATGTGGGGGAGGACGGGAGAGGGGAAAAATACTTTAGCTAGTACCATGAACCAAGCCAGCTCTGATGAATTTTAACTACTCCCTTTGAAGAGAATCCCCAGAGGGTCTCTTTTGACTTGTTAATATCCTAAGGAAAATAATGCCAAGAAATTGCTTGCATTCCATCCAAAGGAACCAAAGCCCTTGAGCCACCCTCCTCTGGAAGGTTCTTTTCCCTAAGGGATCTCCATTGGGTTTATTTGTGCAACTTTGAGCTCCTTTTCAATGTTCTTCTAAAATGAACCAGGTGGCTAAACAAATACCTATTTCCTTTGTTTATTTCTGTCCCAGATTGGCTCTGTGTGATACCCAGCTTCTTTGTTTGTGCGCCTCATGGCCCAAAACAAAGACACTTATCTTGCCTTGAAATGCTGTGAATGTGTTTTATTGCCAAAGTAGTAATAAACAACTAAGTTGCACATCCTGCCTCTTTTATGAAAGCCAACCCTACCAGCCAATATCACCTATCAGGCAGTATCTGGAAGTTGAGTCATGGCAACTGGACTTCTTTCTTGTTAAGTTGAAACGTTTCACTACTCAGACTGAAGAAGCTACTTGGATGAGTAGCTAAATGTTTCAACCAAACAAGAAAGAAGTTCAGTTGCCATGACTCAACTTCCAGATAACCTCACCTGGATAACTGAGAATCTTCACAGCTATCAGGCAGTACTTCCTTATTTGCTCCTTTCCTATCAACTTCGGGACAACTCTCATGAGCAAAGATTATGATAAGATGATTAGTAACTGGATTTACTACCTGAGCATTAAGAAAAAAAGAATATTACTTTAAAGCAGGAGGATCAATTTTGGATACTGTGAGCTACCTTACTCCAGATAAGATTCATCCATTTTATTTATCTGTTGTTGGGTTTTGTTTAGTTTTTTGCTATATTCATCTCTCACCTTTTACCCAATAAGTCCAAGGTGGCATATATGGTAGTTCTCCTCCATCTCCTTATTTTATCCACACAACAAACCTATGAGGTAGGCCAGGCCGAGAGATCCAAGAGTACTGAAGGAACTGGCTGAAGAACTCTCAGAACCGCTATCCATTATTTTCTTGAAATTATGGGAAACGGGTGAGGTGCCAGAGGATTGGAGGAGGGCTAATGTTCTCCCTATCTTCAAAAATGGCAAAAAAAGAGGAACCTGGGAACTACAGGCCAGTCAGCCTGACATCAATCCCAGGCAAACTTCTGGAACAGATTGTAAAGCGGTCATTGTGCAAGCACCTAGAAAACAATGCAGTAATAACTAGAAGCCAAAACGGATTTGTCAAGAACAAATCCTGCCAAACTAATTTGATCTTGTTTTTTGATCAGGTCACCTCCCTGATAGACAGAGGGAATGCTGTAGACATAGCATATCTTGACTTCAGGAAAGCTTTTGACAAAGTGCCCCATGATATCCTGATTAGCAAGATAACTAGGTGTGGGCTGGATAGATCAAGTGTCAGGTGGATACACAATTGGCTACAGAATCGTACTCAGAGGGTGATGATTAATGGGTCCTTCTCCAACTGGGAGGAGGTAACAAGTGGGGTGCTTTGCTCAGTCCTGGGCCCGGTGCTCTTCAATATTTTTATTAATGACTTAGATGAGGGAGTGCAAGGAATGCTTGTCAAATTTGCAGATGATACCAAATTGGGTGGAATAGCTAATACCCTAGAAGACAGAAACAAAATTCCAAATGACCTTGATAGGATGGAGCACTGGGCCGAAAACAACAGAATGAAATCCAACAGGGATAAGTGCAAAGTACTGCACCTCGGAAAAAGAAACCAAACACACAGTTACAAGATGGGGATATCTGGCTCAGCAAAACTACGAGCGAGAAGGATCTTGGAATTGTCGTAGATCACAAGCTAAATATGAGCCAACTTGTAGCCATGTGATGTGGCTACAAAAAAGGCAAATGCTATTTTAGATTGCATTAATAGAAGTAGAGTTTCCAAATCCCACGAGGTTATGAAGAAAAACCTCCAGAACATGGCCAAACAGCCCGAAAAAATATTTTCACTGCTTACCAAATGCTGAACAGTGACTGAATCAGGCAGACCTCACTTTGACACACAGTTCATCATCGTACCATTGTAAGGCACTATGGCTGAAGGTGAATTAAAATGTACCTCAAGTTGTAATCTGAGCATAGAGTGTTCCTTCAGTAGCTGTAGAAAACTACCTTTGTCAGATCAGTTGAAAGTCACAAAGTGGTGCTTCGACTTACAAGGGTGATACAGGAAGGTCTTGCAGACTAATTAATTTAGCTTGCACAAAAGTTTTCCTCTTTCAACAAGGTGTGCTGCCATAGAACAAGGACAAACATCCCACTCTTTCTCCTGGAAATATACAGGCCAGTTTTATTTGGTCCTCTAAGGTTGGTATATCCCCAGATGCCAGTGATTTATGAACCTTTTTATGGTGGAAGACACCCCCCAAAAGTGATTTTTCCGCCTGATAATCCCCAAGTATTCAGGATCCAGTTGTAACAGGACACATTTACCCACTCTTTTTCCATGGTGTTGTAATCTTGGTAAGCAAGATTACTTTTCCTCATTTACCCTGAATATCTTTGCCAGGAGGAGTCATCTCAGGGCAAGTTGAACAGCCAGTTTTCTTGGAAGTCCTCTGAAGGAAGGCTAGACAGTCATTGCAGCAATGCCGGGGAATATTGCCAAATACTTAATTGCTAGACCCATGCTGTTTAGAGCTGCTACATTATTTTCCAGTTATTAAACATGAGATTTATTTTACATTTGGCTAAGAAATCCTTCTTGCAGTTCTATTGCGGCTCAATCTGAGTTAGGGGTCCATGATCAGTGGAGGTGATCAGGACTATGCCAGATCCTTGAGGGTCACAAAAGCACTTTTACTATCAAAACTGTCAGCCAAAACTGAAGAAGAAATAAAGAAGTAAAGTGGCCTAGTTTAAACAAAGTAGGCAGGCAGAGGATGGGAAATTGGAGGCACCAGGGATCACGCAAGGATTTATCTGTCTGCTTCTGGAGAGCAAGGAATCCTTGCTTTGAAGTGAATTTTGAGCAATAAAGTGAGATATTGATAAAGAAACATAACTGGAGACAAAAATAAATGCAGAAGTCTGTTAATACTGGGCAGCAACTTTGTTGGAGGTTATTTACTTGGAGATTTTTTTTTCCTCTATGGAAAGTTACACAACATTCTCACTGTCCTGGTCAACCGATTTCTGAGCTCACACGATTCAGTGGGGGGGGGGATGGAAGAGAATGGGAGGCTTTTGAGGAGGGGCATAATGGTCACCCTCCCCTATATACAAGCCAATAGAAGTGCAAGAAGATTCTGAGCAGAAACACAAATAAGTAATTTGAGCATAATGTTTTTCTATTTGCTAAAGTCTGCCAAAAGCATTTGGCATTAGAATACGTAGATAGATGAAGCAACAATATCCCTCCCTTTCCTCATGGATTCTCTCCTTTATCTCCCTGACCTTCTGCTACTGAAGGCACCTCAGAGCTGCCTCATTTGAAATCCACCGATGGTAAGCTTTCACTCAGACCTGCCTTTGTACTTCCCTTCCCCTTTCAGATCAGATTTGTTTCAGATCACTATAGGAGGTTAACAGTATGTACAGTATATACAATACATTCTCCACATCATCACTGCCATCTTACTAAAGGACATCCAGAGGTCAAACAAACCTCGGCAAGTGGAACTGTTTAGCAGACAAATCATACATCATTAACTTCACCAAAAATTAACTGCACCATTAACTGAATTGTATACAGAGGACGTGCTTGTCCTCCCTAACCTGTGATGTTGATTTTAAAGATATACATACAGCCTTCATATACAGCCTAGGATTTTGAAGCTACCCAAGGAAGAGTTAGAGCAACATGTAAGCAGCTTAGGAGAGCCACATTTGACCGGTCAACTTTTAGAGGACAGAGAACACAACCATGTCAGCTGCTAAGTAAGAAATAATGGAACATGGTGATTGTTTTAAGGAGGGCAGAGGCTGAGAAGATCAGCTGAGCAAGTTGTTAAGTGATAGTCACTAACAAAGAAAGCCAAGCAGAAGTGAATATGGGGAGCGGGATAGAGGGACAACAGGAAGGACCCCTTATTTTTTGAATGCTGTTCTTATGTGTGCCAAAGATTTGGTTTCCCAAGAGAGACAGACTGAAATTCCACATAAGGTTCGTTGATTTGGCTCTCCCACCAGGACAGACAACACATGTTTTACTGCTCCTTCTTGCTTCCATAAAAAGGAGGGGCAATCTCTGCATGGCATCCGGGTGTAAAGAAGGTTTTATTGTGGAAACCACGAAGGGAAATAGGTTTATAGTGAGCCTGTTATGGCTTCCATTCAGTGTAAGTCAGTGGCATCTACACTGCCTTTGGTATGTCACTCTTTGAAGATTAGCGCTGTACAATGGAAGTGTAAATAAGATTGGTTTCATTTTTAAACAACAAAGACATAACAGGAATTAACTGTTCTTTCTTTCTTTTGTTTGTTTGTTCATTCATTTGTTCTTCCAGAGAAAACACAATCAAATACTAAAATATGACAGTAATAAACTTGTAGCCAATAAAACGGTTTTGCTGACAGAACAATGTATTCTTAGGTGGTTACATTGTGTGGGAAAAAATATATATTTGTTAAAAAAAATCATACATCATATGGGACAAACCTAAGAAAGACACAATGGCTTCACAGGTTTCAAATACTTCTGGAAGCATGGGAGGGTGGCGTTGACCTTTGAGAATGAAGGCAAACAGTCTGCTCACCAAAACGACAGAGGACAAGAGAAGGATTCAGAGGAATGGTTTCTGCCAAACTGTGACCTCACTATCTGATTAATCTGTTCTTTAAGCCTTCTGTGACTCAAGCTCAGTTCAGTCCATTCTGACTAGTAAGAGTATGCTGCTCCCTCTGAGCCAAAATGCCTGCACACACCCTGGACCAATGTCTTGAAATGACTCTGTCCCACTAGTGGTAATGACCTAATCTGATGGTTTTAACATGTTAGCTTCATTTGATGTCTTTCAAAACAGTGAAGTATGCATTACTGTTAACATTTCTATTTCTGTCTCTTCTACCACTTCGTTGTTTTCTATTGCTTCATCTATTTATTGGTACCTTTCAACTTAATGACACATTTCAATCAATATTTTTTTAAAAGTGTGTGTTGGGGGGGGGATTGGCAGATTCTTGTTTTAATCAGTTTTAATCTTTTGTAAAAAGAGCTTGTATACAGATGTTTCTATTTGTCATTAGAATGACCATGATGGTTGAAACAACAAAGAAAAAACATGGCTTTTTGCAGCTCACTTCCTTGCTTCAGATTCTGTCTCTCCTTTGAGTAAAATGGTGATTGTGAAATACTGCGTCCCTCAGGGCTTGCAGAAAGGATTTATAGCTGTTGTTGAGCTACTGTGGGGTAGGCAGCTCCCATAGGTCCCCACGGAGGGGAAGGGAGGCACCCACTGCCGTTGCCCACTGCAGAAATGGGCGGGGGATGTTTAAAAAGCCAGCTTCCAATTTGAAAAAAAAAGTGGGGTTTTAAATAAAGTGTGCTTGGAGCACAGACATTCTTTTGAAGGATAATTATGCTCCCTGATGTGTTCTTGGAGGTCAAAATACAGAGGATTTAAATGGGAGGTGCCAGGAACTGAGGCTTTAAGAAAGGGTTGGGGAGATGATGTGCCCCATGGACTGCATTGAGGAACCTCCTGGAAATCAATGGCCTTCAATAATAAGAATAAGAATAATAATGGTGATGATGATGGTGGTGGTGATGATGTGCCATCAAGTCAATTATGGTGTCCTTTTTCAGGGTTTACTAGGTACAAACTCAGAAATGGTTTACCATTCCCTTCTAAGGGAACAAAATGGCTTTACATCTGAAGAAAGATCAACATCTGCATCTGTCTATCTGTAACCTATGATTCTTCTACTTATATGTAACAATTTATTTTTACATAAATGTCCCTGAATGTTGTTTTGAAATAAAGGTCCTATGGAAACAATTCCTTAATATGTTTTGACAGGCAGCTCTTTTTTTAAAAAAAATCCCTTTCCTATTTCATAATGACATACTTTTCATTTTTCTTTTGATTGTCTAAATTTTTTTTTAAACTTTGGGAAATGGTAAAGCAAAACATGTGAAGAATTTAGTAAGCAGAAACTCCTTTGGAATCTGGTTTTCTTAACAATGTGAATTCATTCTGGGAGATGTAACATCTAATTCAGCCATGTGTTTTAACTTTAATGCATCTGTCTCACAAAACATTATGGTTGGTATTACTCGTGTTTCTAATGATTTTGTGTACCTATAACTGTTTTTGTGAATTGTACAAAATATATTTGGCCAGCCTCATCCCCAACCTGCATGCTATCTCCCAGTCTTTCACCAATGCTTCCATTTTACATTTGAAAAGGGAGTCAAATCATCTCTGGATCAAATACATTTGGACAAAAGGAGGTTGTTTTGTAATCATGCAGAAAAAGGAGGAGCGGGTTTGAGTGTGCCATTGTATCCTCCATATTCTACAGACCATCCGTTAGTTTCAGAAAAGTGCTGATTCCCGTGAACTACCATGGACCTTTCAGGAGAATGTGGGCATCATTCAGTGATAGGAATGCATTTATGTGCAGAAAGTCCCAGATTCAAGACTTAGATTAGGAATTCTAGCTAAAAACTATATTTGCTAGGAGGACTAAGAAAAAGGTTCTGCCAGAGCCAATGCTGGGCTAGCTGGCTCATTCATCTTGCCCAGCTTCTGACCTTTACACAGGAAGAACGGGCAGACACTGGAGTAATTCCTCTGCTGCTGAGCAATGCCTCTGACACAAGTCTTGTCCTAGTGCCCCCTCCAGAAGAAGTGTCTGTGATTAGGTCTTGTGTGAAGAAGCATTTGATAACTGGACGAAGGAGAGGGAAGCCTCTTTGCTGATACGAGTTTTTGATTTTCATTTAAAAAAAACAAACTCCTGCAGTGTACTGGTGTGTTGATTCTTGGTTATTCCATAATTTAAGTTGTAATTTCCTCAAAACAGTGTGATACAGTTCAGGAAAACACAAGGACACAAAGCAAAGTCTCATAAATTTATTTGGGACTGTTTAATTTTCAGCTTGTAATTAAAATCTTACTCCGTTGCTTTTTAATTAAACTTTATAATCATAAGACAACATCAATAATTAAGGGATGTGTGGAAAAAGTAGCCCTGAGAATGAAAATGTGTTTAAAAATGAGGCTTGAACAGCTAACAGTCACTGCAAAACTGCTGTTTTCCAGCCAAGTCTGGAAGCAAGGCCATTGTATGATAACATTGTGTAGCAAAAGGCATTCCCTTCATGGCTGACAGTTCAGAGTGGAAGTAAAACAAAGGAGAGAATTGAAAGTGTATTGAAAGAAGTACAACATATTTATGTTGCAATGACCAGAGGTGGCATTTGCAAGCCCTATAATTTGCGCTTTCTGTGACTATAGTACCTTGGTTTTATAGTATCTCATATTTTGCAAGCCTTTATTTCTCCAGGCTTTGTGAATTTTAGTCACAACAAGAATGTTTATCGTCATAATGGAAGCTCACCAGATTCTGAGTTACAAGCCTATGGAGTTACAGGAACCTTAAATACAATAGGGATTCCTATTTTTAAAAAATTCCTTGGTGCATCTGACCTCTATACCTTTCAGGCCCTGGAAAAGAGATTGTTGACAGATTAGGGGGAGGTGTGGGCATCTGAGCAAAATATAGGGAGACAGGAGAGACGCACATCAACATTCAACTCATCAACACGAGAAGGCAACACAACATGCCATGCCACACAAACTGGATACCAACAGCAATCATGTAGTAGTGGTGACGGTGGCAGCAGACAAGAACAACATGGCACAAGGCTGGTTTGGCTGAGTGAGCACTGAAAATAATTTTCATGTTTCTAGATATGCTAAAAGGCTAAGTAATATATTTTACTTTCATAGATTTTTAATTTTAACAACTTTGGTATTTTTAAAGATGTATCCCATGCTTTTTGAATGTGTCTTTTAAAGCTATAAGCTCCTTCATTGTTAGAATATAGATGAAATATTATTTTTTACTCTTAAAATACATTTCTACTGTATTTTGGATTGAATTATGAATGACTTAAATATTTCCCTGCAACTTAAGTTTAGATTTCATATTTTTAAGTATTTGTATCTATAGTTTTATATACCTATAAGACTTTTTGAATATTTGGGATTTGATGTGCTTTAGGCACATAACAGCAATGTAGATAAATAAAGCTTGTAGAATTAGACAACTGATGTAGCCTGGAATTATTGCAACAATAAAAATATTTCTATCCAGAGGCATTTTGATATACTTGGGAATGATAATCTGATTTCATTCTGGAATTAACCCTTAAGTGGGATGAATGTCAACTGTGATGAGCACACACTCCTGATTTTTTGCTAGAAGTCTATAAAGTTCTGCATGGCTCTTAGGGATATGTTCAGGCATCAGACTCCCTGACCCTACAGTGTTGTTTTCATAGTTATACTAATCTTTAGGCTTTATTCACTATCTTTAGCTTTGGAAAGCTAATTAAGCTTTGAAAAGAGACACTGGAGGAGCAAATACTGAGCCCTGGTTTCTTGAAAAAGTATCTTATGTGTAAGCGCTCAGAGGTGGCTCATGATGGGGAAGGGAGGTGTCCCACCCACTGGGACAAGAGGTCACATGGATATGCTCCTATGCTTTTCCAAAATATAATTTTTTTAAAAAAAGTTCTTGGGTCCTCTCCTTCCCCCAGATTAAAATGATTTTAAGATGCCAATGTTCATTCTTCCAGAGCAATAAAGAGTCCTGAGGCACCCAAAAGACCAACAAATTTTATTTGGAAAGAGCTTTTGAGGACTGTAGTTCACTTCTTCAGATACACAGAGTATATTCTGAGTATAGAGACATTTACTTCAGTAACTACATATTTCTCTGCTGTGTACATAAGCAGATAATGAGAACTAAACAGCACTTCAAAGTCCAAGAGAGCTTATGCCAAACAAAACTTGTTAATCTTTACAGTTCTATAAGAATCATTGTTGTTTTTGTTATCTACAGACTAAAATGGCTGCCTCTTGAAAAATTCAAGAAGACTTGTTAACTGCTTATGCCAATATCACCTTACATTCATGTTACATGCGCAGTATTAGAAGTTTTGCCATTTAACAGTGATGAGTCCACATATATGCTTAAGTATGTTTCAGAGGGTGTGCCCAGTGCTTCTTTGTGGATTAGACAGTCATGTATGATAGAAAGGCACTGGGGCTCAGAAAATGTAGGCTGCTTTTCTTTCACACTGTGCACGGTTGCTTTCTCTGCTTTGTGTATCAGCTTCTCATGATATCTTCGTTTTCTTCAGCTCCCCTCCTCCCAGCCACCAGCCATTTCAAAGCAGACAATGTGAGTGTGCGGGCGGGTGGGTGGGTGTGGGCAATCACAAAGTAATTGGCAGCCTTTGTGTCCTGGGAGAGAGGTGTGAAAATTCCAAACCATGCTGCCAGGATGCTTGAGACAGCAGCCTCAAGAGGACCGACATCAACTGTCAAAGACATATGCCATCAATTTTTGGTCTCTTCTCTGCAATTGTTCTGCACGATCCATGGAGGGGATGTGCTGAGTCTGAAGAAGTGGAATTTTCTCCATGAAAACTTGCAATTTGTTTGATTTTTACTGGTCCAGTATAAGGTATCACACACTCTTACATTTATGTAATCGTTGGGAGCCACATGGCCTTTTCCTTGTTCTTTCCAGTCATTTCCTGTGTATCTCCTTCAAGAGTCTTTAAACAGCCAAATTTTAGATTCAACATTATATATTTGGGCACAATAAAGACTGGTGTGCACAACAAGGTTTATATTTCTTTGATACAGAATGGAGTCTTTGCTTTTTAAAGTTTGCCCAGACTCATCCTTAGTCATTGACTACTGATGAGAAATTTCAGAGCAAGCTATAAAGGGAAGGCTGCCGTGAAATTGTGGGAGCAGGGAAAGCCATGATACCATCCTATTAGATAGGCAAAGTTGTCATGGTAACTACTGCATAATTAAATGCTCTTTCTCTGCTCTTGTATGCTTCAGTTGTGCTGCTGATAGCTTGCATCATTTGAGCTTGTAAAGCAAAGGGCAACAGTTTCTTCTTTGCAAAAACAAGCAATATCAGCACTCATGTGTACCAATGGGATGCAGCGTTACAGGCAGCCGTGTCTCAAACAACACCTTCAGCAAAACTGTTTTCTTCCTTCCAGCAATTTTCTTTCTTAAAAGCAAATGAAAGAAAAATGAGCCTAGAGTACAAAGAGTTATATGCACTGATTCTAGCTGTACTCCTGGCAACCACCCTCACAAGGGAAGGTGGCAGAGCAGCCTAAGGGAGGGAGTGGAAAGGGAGGGGGTGCTTCCCAGGTGACCGGACGGATCACGTTCTCCATGGCAGAAGTTATTGGTGGTCGGGAAGGACGGTTCTTGAAAAGAATCATAATAAAACTGTTGTTTATCTCTCCCTATCCCTAGGCCAAGCCCAGACTAACACTACTATGGCACAATTGATGAACCTCATTGTCGCGGTCTCGCTTTTGTAGTCCCTATTTATTTGGCCCTCACAAAAGCTCACGCTCTTTCCTCCTTCTCACGCTGCCACCAGATGTTATTACTTCATAACATCAATCAACTGCTGGACACTCATGCTGCTAAACATAATCAGTTTATTATACAGGGTGGGGTAGATAATCAGTTGGAAATAGTATATTCATTCACAGGAAGCAAATCACAGGTATTAAGTAATATTCAGTTCAATTAGATCTTTCTGTTAGTTCTTTCTATCTTGCTCTGACCCTACTGATTCTATTTCCACTCCCACAGCTCAGCTTTCTAACCCTTCCAGCAATTCCCTCTCACTTTCCAATCATTCAAATCTCAAATCAATCTCCTTCAAAATCTCTCTCTGTTCTCATCTCTAGTCAATCTTTCTCTTTTGTACCCCTCCTTCTTCTCTGACTCTGCCTTCCGTCTTCTTCATTGGTTCTTCTGCCAAGGTTCCGTAGTGACGGACAGGTGATGTCTGGGGTATCCGCTACACTCATCTTAAAGCTTATTGCATGAAGTGTGAGAGAAACCCCTATATTCCTAAATGCACCAACAATTATTCACAAAGTCCTATTCATTCACCTCACTGTGCTGCAGAGGTGACTCTGTGGCTCTGACTGCTCTTTGAAGAAGAGCCTAGCCATGTATATAGAGACTTATCATCATCTCTGAACACAGGCACAGTTCGGAATAATTCAATTCTTCAAAAAACCTTTGGTTTATGAATGTGGGATATTGTGCTTCTGTGCCCATGATTCAAAAAGCCAGGAAATGGCTCAATGTCGTTGCACAACAGTGTGCCCATGTTACCAGCGGGAACATGAGGACTATAGGTCTGAAAATGCATTGCCCATGCTAGCTGGGGGATTCTTGAATGTGTAGTCTAGAAATATATCATTTGTGAGCTCTGAGTTTGACTGACTTGATTGATTTCATTTGGAATTCTCAGTGTCCCTTTTAATGTGGCATCATTCATACTTAGACAGCACAAAGCCTTTGAAACAGAGCCAACATGTAGCAAGGGTTGGTAATGAAATGACTACTGTTGTCTGGTACCTTGACTACACCCCTGCACTGAAAAAAACAACAACGAATCAGCACAATTCTTTGAATTCTAAGAATGTTCAGAGTCATTGAAGAGCTTGACTGTCATGCTATGATTGTTAGGGGGAGCAGGCAATGACAGCAAGATATTAAAGTCATAGAGCCATATGAGTCATGTGGCAGGCCCTGGGCTACCTACACTTGTCAGGAGGATATGGTGCCATCAAGAGTGTTAAAGTAAGAACTCCAGACAGGCTCTCTTCAGAGCGTATGGGCTACCATTGCTTGGGTTGCTGCTGACAATTCCCATCATCCCCAGCCACCTAGCTAAAGATGATGAAATCTGTTATCCAGTACATTGAAGGACAGCAGGTTGGAGAGGCCTGGCTATGAGGGGTGGGATTATGCCATCCAACATTCTTGAGATATTTATGTGTATTTGTGAGAGGGAGACTGGGAACAAGAGTTCTAGAACATTCTTTGCAGGATAACAAATCTGCCTTCAAGGTAAGGACCTCTTTACTCATTACACTTTTAGGTATAAATATGAATGTTAAAATGCAAAGTTTCAGTATGTCAGATATATTCACAAACATATGAACCATGCAGAGATACTCAGGATGGGCTCCAGCTCCAGGCTGCATGTTCTTGTGAGTGGACACTAAGTGGCATGGCCTCTGTGTGATATGCAAAGTAGTATTTGCTAGTTTAAGTAACTTCCTTTCCACTTAACAAATGCTCTCAGACGAAACGTACTGACATTGTGTAAGTTAATATTTCAAGAAAGTTGACAGTCATCATCATTCCTCTGGTTCAGATCTGTGCAAGCTTTTTGCCCCTATGTGATAGGGCTGTGGGGCAAAGGGTAACATGGGCACATGCAGCTGCCCACCCTGGGTGCCGACATATACTCTCCTCAGTCCTACTGCCACTGGCCCCCTATGTTAATGGACAGGAAATTTAAATCTCCCAGCCTGCTCAGATCCAGGGACTGCAGGGGTGATCTAGCATCCCCTAGCCATCCTTCACAACCCCAGATTTACTGGGCATCCCAGTGAATATGAGCACTAGAGGTCAGGAGTTAGTTTCCTCACTGTGTATCCTATGCAAGGCTTGCATAGCCTTGAGCAAGCTACACAGTCCTAGGGTATACGCAGAAGAAGGGAATGTAAACTGCTTCTGAGTACTCTCTACCTAGAAAAAACTGGAAAGGATTGCTATACTTTGCAGTCATCCTGATGGCGCACAATTATTTATCAGCAGCAGAACAATCTCAGAGCAGAAGCAGGATTGTGGCATGACTGGGACCAGGGTGATTTGATCTCCTGTGTTGTAAGAGAAAGAAATGAGCAGCGCCGCAAGCCAGGACCACCTGTGGATCTGCTATTTCATCCTGCTCCTCCCTCTCCACCCCCATAACTCTAGTTTTCCCAGACTTCATTTTTGTGAAAGCTGGCATGCACTTCAAGACAACTAATTTCTGTGATCTCATCTCTTACTGTGACCTTAAGAAGACAGTCAGAATTCCTAAGATCTGGCAACTCTGTTTTAGTCTTCCTAGCCTCCCCCATATTTCGCAAGACCCTGCCTCTAACAGACTGGATTCTTTACATACCAACCCTATTGTCTGTCCAAGGACTGCCTTTCATCTCAGTCTTTACTCTGCTTTTCTGAAGACAGATGAATGTTCAGAGCTAGCTGTTAAGAAATGAATGATTAAGAAGCACTGTAGCCTATAGCTGAAGCTGATGAGCTTCTTTTGAAGGAAGGAAGGAGCCATGTAGTTTTTTTTTGCAAAATCTAAAATATAGGGTGGATGATCCTTTATTTAGCCACCAAAGTATAGAAAATAGGCTGGGGTTCAAGTCCTGCAGGATTGGGGATTGCAGAGATGGGGGGGGGGGCAAAATTAATCTCAGCCAGAGGCTAAAACTGGAGTTCCATAGTCCAAATTTAAGTCAGATTTCACATTTTCTTAGCTTTGATTGTCTTTAATCTGGGTACTTCCCTTTACCTAACAGTGATGGGAAAGCATTTTAGCTAGAACAAAAATTGGTTTTGGACAAGAACAAAACAAAACACCTCATGTAGGTAGAATAGAAATGTTTTGACTTATTTTATTTTTAGCCCCCAAGTCCTACAAGCTGTTCTTACAACTTTCTCTGGAAAACCATTTTGATTAGAAATGAAAGCACTGGCTGATGAGCGTCCTAACATGTTAACATGTTACTTCTCTTGCAAGACACCTAAATGGTAATAGGACATAGTCTCCCTATTATCATCCAAAAACCCTGGGAGGTGTGCTAGGCCGAGCAGTAGGTCATCTAGTGAGCTCTGAAAATGAAAGATGCACCTTGGTCTAAGGCCAACCTTGGGAACATGGTTCTTATTTTATTAGCTATCACACTGTTCCAGTTCATCCCAAGGAGTAAACGGCCTCGTAGGTCGAGTCCTTAGGAGAAGCAATTGAGGAGGGAAGGAAGAGAAAAAACATCACACACACACACACACACACACACCTCACAAGGTACTGGTTCCACAAATTTAGGGATAGCTGCCAATCTGACCAAACTTATTATTTTATTGAGACACAGTAGTTCTGGAGAGTGGAGAACAGAAAAGGTGCTCTATTTTCCCATTTCTTCTCCTCCGTGACCCCTTGCAGCACAAGGAAGAGATATTTTAATCTCAACACCTTCCCTCAGTCCTCATTCCTCCTCAGATATTCACTATTATTCAATTCTTCAAAGAACCACTGGTTTATGAATATGGGATACTGTGCTTCAGCGTTGTGCTTTTGAATCCATGATTCCAAATGCCAGGAAATGTCCCAATATTGCTACATAATATCACACCCACATTGCCATCAGGAAAAAGGAGGCCAAGCTTTACATAGCAAAGGGCAACCTGAATGTTGACAACACCATAGGCAGCAGTCAAGATGGTCTACAGGATACCCACTTCTGCTCATTACTAGAGATGGGCATGGAAACGGACGATGAAAAAAACCACCACCACCCACAAATTAGGCCATTTTGTGGTTCATTTTGAGGCGCTTTGGAGAAATGCCCTTACCCAGAACGAAAGAAAATGCTGAACATATTGGGGTTGGAAATTCGTATATGAGCTATAACTTGAACATTCGAAATCCAATCTTTACCAAACTTGGCCTCACTCTTGGGCTGACTCTCCTCCCCACCTCCTCCAAATTTGGCAAAGATTGCATTTGGGACATCTGAGTTATAACCCCCTCCAAGCAGATCCCCACAGGAAAGTGCTCTTTAGCCAATCACAACTCAATTAATAATTGAATTGGAAGGGGCCTCTAAGGTCATCATGTCCAAACCCCTGCTCAATTCAGGACTCCAAATCAAAGCATAACTGACCTATGATTGTCCAATTTTCTCTTGAATGCCTCTAAAATTGGAGTGCTCACCAACTCCCAAGATATTTGGTTCCCTTGTTGTACTGCTCAAACAGTTAAGAATTTTTTCCTGATAGTCAACCTAAATCTGGCTCCCTCTAACTTGAGCCCATTATTACACATCCTGCACTCTGGGATGCACTCCCAGGCCATGAAGCTGCAACAATGTATCTTGGGTGGGTAAACCTGTTCCACACACACTCAGTTTATAAGAAAGTAAGGTGTTTTTTGAGGATCAATGTTTCAGTCCCAGTAGCCTGGATTTTCTCCAAATTAAAAAAAAAGCGATTGGGGCCAACCATTCTCTTTCAAGATAAGCAAGATTGGTGTTTTAAATTTATTTGATCCGTTTTACATTTGTGGATGTTTAAGGTTACTTGTTTCTGCATGGGAGGGTGTAAACATAATTTTAGATTTAAAAAATGACAACTCAAAAACCTTTGCCCAAACTGCCCCAAGTCTGACACAGAGCAAGAGCCACCTGTCAGGTATATCTGTATTAAATTTGGTGTTGACCCAAAGTCTAGTTTCAACGTTGTTTATTTGTTTGTTTGACCTGACCTAGTTTTTAGAATTGACTTATAGAATGGTGATTTGCGCTGCCAGTACAGTTGTGCAGCGATAATAAGCTGCCAGGGGCTTGGCATCTTTTACAGAGCCTCCCCATCGTTCTCATGTTGCTCTTGCTGCCTTAACTAACACCCTACCTTCTGTGGCTTGAGTGCACTCAACTACACAGAACAAATAGGACGTGCAATCCAGGACTGCAAGGCCTTCGACGGCAGCAGAGCTCCAGCAGATGTTCAGGATGTCAGTTGGATCTGCCTTTCCCTATCAGGCCATTCCATCGCCTCTGCCATTCTCTATGCTTTCCCAGCTGATGCATTCTGTGGCTACCATGACACTCAGTGGCAGTCTTCGTCTTACTCTTTGGGGTTGCAGGGGGAAGGGAGATGTTTCCTCTTTGGTTTTCTTTTCCATTTTTAATTTCAAATATCATATATAGTGCTAATATTAGACCCCTTCCAAACACTCTGATACCTCCTTTCTTGTCAAAGTCCATCTTGGGTCTATTTTTGTTTGCTCACCTTCTGTTTGACATTAGACAGAGTGACTGGTATGCATACAATAGATGTCAAATGTCTTGTCCATTTAGTCCAGGTTTGAGAAACTAGTGGCCCTTGAGATGTTGTTGGTCTGTAACTATCATCAGCCTTGGGCAGCACTGTCAATAGTAAAGGAAGGTGGAAGCTGAAGTTCAGCCACATTTGAAGGGCCATGAGTTGCTTTTGACTCCTCTCTCTCTCTCTTTTTATGCCTAGGATGGAATTGAGATTTGCCCACAGAAAGCAATAGAGAAATCCAAGATTTCACACAGCCAGAATTGAGCAGCATTGCACTCCCTCTGCCAAATAAAAGACAGCAGCAAAGGCATCACTTCCTACCCACAGGGTGCCGTTTGAAAGCAGGTCACTTCCTAACACAGTGAGTTCCCTGTTTTCCATCAGCTGTGGAAATATCACAGGCAATGATAAAATCTTGGAATGACCAATATACAAAGAAAATTAACCAAAAAAATGGCAAAGGAATGGGACGGAGAGCCTTATGTGTTCTTCTCAAGAAAAGCTGCATGGACAGCATTTCTGATGGCAAATAAAGCCTTTCTTTTTTACTTTCTTCTGTACCTGCTGATTTACATTATATTGAATTGCTAATCCAGCAAATCTTGGTTTCAGTTCGCTGACGGAAAGATTAATATTGCATTATGCACTGGCCCGTGTAAAGCCCAGAATATGAGGCAAGAAAATGGCACATCCTGTTAAGGAACAGACCAAGTAGCAAATCTCCTGCCTTCTGTAAGGTGAGCTCAGGAGATTTTAGATGTCAGGTGTGTGACTCTGATATAAGGAGTTTTTAAAAATGCCCATGGCTGCTATTACTTTATTTGGAGTAATCCTTTTGTACTAGAGATTGCTGAGCCAAGACTTGTTCAGGAATTGGGAATGGAAAGATTCTTTGAAAATGTATTAAGTGATGCTGAGGATTATTATCGGAGAAAATGCAGAGGAGAGGAGTTGGCATGTGCTATTGTCCTGTCTGCCTTCTCTACTGTGGGATTATCGAAGGAGCAAATTGTCTTTATTTGATCTGTGTTCATTGGTTTACAAAAAACAAGCTTGCCTTTGCCTGTTTTCACGTGTCTCTTCTATTCCCTGAAGCAGCGCAGTCCTCTTCCTTGAGCATTCTCTCCGGGGTTTTTCCCCCTAATGCTGTCATTATTATCAGTGATATTTTCTCCATGTCTCAAATATATAAATATATAAAAATATCTTAATCAGAACAAAACTGAAAGCAATTTTATGTATTTCCAAATTCAATATATATCACATGGTTCATATACTTCAAAAATCTGCTTCTTGATATTTTGCAGAGTTCTGTGTTTTGAAAGAAAGAAAGTGACTGCTAGAAGTGACCCAGTGCCTCCAGGGAGTATTGTTGGAATCTAATGCCAAGGAGCCTCCATTTGTGTTGGCAGTTGGTCATAAAGGGCACCCTTATTTCTCAACATGCTGGCCTCAATCCTGTTGGTATTTTATGTTTGTATAAGTCTAATCATGTAAGTCACAGCAGCTAATTGATGCTAATTGCAGAATTCATTGAAAATTGCTAATTGATCGTTCCGTGTTCGTCAGAGGTGATGACCCCCAATGAATATGAATTGACAATTTTTTAGTGATTTTCTATTTGTCAATTTGCTTTTGGGCCATGCGCGCGCGCCCCCAAGCCATCTGGAGCCTGCTCTTGTCAATCAGGAGTCTCTAGGCAATCCTGGGAGGAACCTAAAGACTTGTGGATTGGCAGATCAGGCAGCCAAACATGTTGCTCAAAGGGCTGTGGGGAAGTTGTAGTTTCCTTGCAACCATTTTCCACTTCTGCTCAGATTTTTGGTCTGACTGTTCCTGGTGTCTGTATATTCTCTCCAGCCAGGCAGCACTTCAGTTGCAATGTGCAAAGCACAACTTTATTTCATTATTTCAATTAGTTGGACTTTGTGGAAGGCTTTCTTTAGGCAGGTACATTTTATTTCCAGTTCTTTTTGAAGGTGTGTATTAGGCTAGGGTGGGTGATCTCTGTGTATGTGTGTGTCTTTATAGAGTAGGTTATTTTACCCTCCCCCCCCCCCTTTAATCCCATTTCGAGCTGGAGCAGTTTATGTGGTGGGGACTAGGTGGGGACTGTGTGGTTTTGGATATAGTTTTACGACTCCTTCCCCCCTCCCCCATCTTTCTTTAAAAAATACTTATTCTTTCCTCTCCAACTGGTTGGCTCCAGTTCTGGGTTAGGGTGGGTGCTTTGGAATGCTTTTATTCATCTTTTCCCCCACTGCGCTGTTTCTCCCCTGTGAGGACCCCACTTTCTTTTTAAAATATTCTTTTATTACAACCCTCTCTTAGATCAGCCCAGTTAATTTTTCCTTTTATTTGTGAGCAAGCCCCCTCCCCTCCCCTCATCACAGAAGCTGCTGTCTCAGCCTAATATCTCTATTTACAGGGCTGTATCTTATGTTGAGTAAGGCTAGAAATAGATGGTAGCTTTTCTTATGAGTGTCTGTCTCCACAGTTTAGACAGGTTAGGGTTTAGAACATTTTGGAACACAAAGACATCTCTGTAAATCTTATTTATGATAAATGACAGTGGGTGTGCCAAGGAGAACAATGCTTCAATCGCTCCACTTCTTGTTCCACTTCATAATTATCTGTCTCTAATATGAGAGTCTGTAGCACAATCAAAGACAAGGCAACATTTCAGTGGAGACAAAGCAAAACAGAATGCCAGGCAGAGCCTTTTTGCTCTGTTCTGTTTCCCTTAACTGCCATACCCTGCCCCAGAAGCAATGATCTGCAAGAGAAATAATTACTCTTCATTATAACAGCGAATTAGAAGTCTTTATAATGTTTGTTTGCAATTGCAAATGTGGTTGGAAAGCACGTCTTTGATTACGTTATGACTGTGTAATGCCCCAAAGAACATAGGCTAAATTAGACTCAAGAGTTTTGCACTGGCTTGTTTTCCAGTTTTAATAACCGTGATGTCATCACTCATCTGATCTGGGACAATTTTTCCCTGGCTACATGGACAGCTGCCAAGCAAAACTGAAGAAAGATTTAAAGTCAACAGGGACCTCATGTCCCCCACCCATTTGCGCAAGACTTCTTCTTCCCTATAAAGACGCTGGGGGAGGTGATCTCCAGCAACCTGTATATCAAAGGTTGAGCAAATGTGCTGGCCACCCCTTCTAAATACAAGGAGGCTGCTAGTTGATTCCTCTTCATCATTCTTATTATTTTGTTGTTGTTGTTTTGGTCAGAATCCTACTGGTGTTTACACAGGGTTTGTAAAACTTGCCATGGCAGCTAATTCACAAGGTGCCAGGGTGTGTGTCGGAGGCACCTTGCATATTCTCATCTAGCCAGAATTGGTGCAGCATGTTAGTCAAATCTTATGAGAATACAGATAGGATTTATTATTTATTTTTATAGCCTATCTCTCCACAAAGCAACAGTGTTCCCATTTGCTAATAAACATTCAATGTCAGAGACTTTTCATAATGACAGTATGGTGTTCCTCACCTCATCAGTTACATGGACATAATTCTTCTGATGTGAATTAACACAAGACACACAATGATGGAAGAGCTTAATATCGTTGGATTATAGTACAGTGTAAGGGATTTTTTAAAAAAAGATTGACAGAGAGGGTGATTAAGTATGTTCTCATGTGACTGAATTCTTCTTCTTCATCCTCCATGCAACACTTGATTTACATAGGAAACAGCACAATATTCCTGATAGTTGGAAAGTTTTATTATACTGACATTGCCTGATGGTACAATCTGAAAGCTCACTTTCTTTGTAATTTGGTTTAATGCCATCCAATAAAAGTATTACTTGAACCAGGCTGTTGTTTCTTTGGATTGATTGATCATGTTGGAGAGGAAGCACACAGCAGTACAGGAGCAATACAGGAGTTATCTTGTGGGATTCAGCCCTTTTGAGACTCGGAATTGTTACCTGAGCATATTCCCCACCTTTGTAAAAGAATCATGTTCATACCTCTTTCTAAGAAAAAAATGAAGAAGAAGAAAGTTTGCATTTATTAGGGAAATACATCTGGGATAAAAAAGATAATAACTACAGCTAATTCATTTGAAGATGTCAGGAGCCATGGCTGCCCCTTTCATCTTTAGAGACCAGAGGCAAGACATTTCCTTCTTGGGGGGGACAAGAGAAAGGCAAAAGAAGGGAGGAAGTGACTTCAGCAATCCTAAGAACAGCAATCTAAGCTTGCAGGAAGGTCAGCACAGGTCAGAGCAGGTAAAGGACAGTCTAGGAAACCTGAGGAGGTCATCTCTCTTTACTCTTTCCAATGCAAAGACCTGCACTTTTTGGACTGTAAGGGTGTGATTAGGCAGACATGTGTACCACAGTTCTCACTGTAAATGTCAATGTTTTTCCCCCTATCAGCTACATGACACAATATTTCTACATGGGTGTTTGGTTCATTTTATTGAGACAGCAAAGCTTGGTTTCCTTTGCCTTTTGCAGGATTTCTGCAAACCAGAGTGCTTCTAGTCATTTGCCTATGATCAGTCCTTTACAAACAAGGCAAGGCACATCTTGATCACACTGAGGATGATGTCTTCAGTGGGATGGGCTGTGATGGTTTGGCATTACTTCATTTAGACTCATACTTCTAATATTGCCATTTCTTTGAAAAAATATTTTCAATTAAAAAATGGTTCTAGTTTAGCAGTACCTGAAGTAGGTGATGCAGCAGTAATTAAGAATGGGCATGTCTTGTAAATTCATAGCATAAGAGACCACTTGGGGCTTTCCTTGCTTTTCAGAATGGCAGCAGAGCTGCTTTTTGTCACTTAAGTGCCTAGAACTTGAGGAGACTTTCTCACCTCACATTGCCTTTAAAAAAAGCAAAGTGTGCTGCTTATATACCGCCCCATAGTGCTTCAAGCACTCTCTGGGTGGTTTACAAGTTAATTATGCAGGCTGCACATTGCCCCGCCCCCCAGCAAGCTGGGTACTCATTTTACTGACCTCGGAAGGATGGAAGGCTGAGTCAACCTTGAGCTGGCTACCTGGGATTGAACCCCGGGTCGTGAGCACAGTTTTGGCTGCAGTACAGCAGTTTAACCACTGTGCCACGAGGCTCTTATTATCTTTCTTCCGAGGTTATTCCAGTTGTCTTAGCTTTCCTTAGCAGCACTTTCCAAAACAAGAGGGAGAGAGAGCTGTCTGCAGCCTGAAGAGGCCAGACACTTATTAGAAATGGGAATAGGGGTGTGTGAGAAACTGTGTCCCACTGCCCAGTGCATTCACTATCTAGTTGATGCCTCGAGTGCATTTTGTTTCCCCCTAGAGCATTCATCCCAACACCCAAGGCTGAGCTGCTCTCTGACAGCTCTGGGACATTTTTTTCTTAAGCCATGATTTTGGCTAGTGTGTGTGAGAGAGAATGTGTGTGTGTGCATGCTTGCACATGTACATGTTGTCTGTAAATCCTACTTGGCTGATCAGCTCAGGCATGGAAAAGGAGAAACAGAAAAAAGAAAAGGGATTATTTGCTTCTTTCCTTTCTAGAAGACACAGATGCACATACACACCCATGTACAGGGAGATCTAAGGAAATTGAAAACAACTTCACCTGGCAGGCACAATAGTTGATTGAGCACTAAGTCATTTCATAAACAGAAGAAATAAAGGAGGCTGGTGGGGAGGAAGGTGGGAATAATGGCAGAAGAGGATGTGAGGTTTGACCCTCCTTGGATGGACACTTGGAATGCACCTTCCTTGGGTAAATACATATTTCCTTTTGAATGATAACAATTCCAGCAAGTACAGAATGTCAGGTATCGAAAATTGTGTTTCACCCTGGGACAACCTCCCATCTAGTCCTCCCCTAAAATGAGTGGCAGTCACCCACTTTCAACAGATCACACAGCTGATCTTTTCTCTTTTTTCCATTAGATTAAGCCACCTGGGGAAAATTCTACCACCAGAAAAAGAAGCCTTTCCATAAGACTGCACTTCAGTGAGGATCCCAACCCAATCAATTAAGGCTTCCAGTTTGGCTTTAACTGAAATTTTACATTACTAGAACAACTCAAACCAATCTCTTGTTTGCTGACATTAAGACTGCTATTTTGCTCCACATATCTCTGCTCCAGGCCAATAGAGAGGACTGTGCTTGTTAGCCAAAGTGATGGACAGATCTACATGAAGGTCCCAGCCAGGTTACATGGAAGGAAGAGACTGTAAAAGGATACACCCACAGTTCTGTGTTTGCTAAAACTGCAAACTCCATCTTGCTGTGCCAGCATTCTGCATTCAGGAAGAATGGGCACAATCTCTGGCCCAGGTTTTGGACTATTTACTTCCTCCTCTACCTGGCATATTTTATACCATCCCTGCCTTGTGGTGGCATTCAAAACATTTTTAGTGAGCTAATAAAGTATTATCCAAACTAGTTCATATGTAGCTGAAGGTGGAAGAGCAATGACTAGGACTCTTCGTTATCTTGGAGCTTCTAAAGAGAATGCAGTTGAATCATTTGGCATTGAAAATAATGTGGTAGTACCTCTCCTCATTTGAAAACAGCTTTGGAAAGTTATTCTTCTGAGCTGCAATTCCCAGAAACCTCACAGCCTGTGTGGCCATGGACCCTGTTGGCCCTGCCTGGAAGTGTTGTTTGTGATGTGCCAATTGATGGGGTGCAACCCAGTCGCTTTCCATCACTCGGCCCACCTTCTGCCATGTTCTACTACAACACTATTCCTTTGTTATGGAATTCATACAGTAGACACTGTAGCAAGCCTGTCTGTGGCTTCAGGGCAAAAAAGGAGGCAACACTGACATGCAGTTTATTGATTTAATTTTTAAAAAATCTGAAAATTATAGGTGGGCTCCCTGCAGGGATGAAAGGGAAAAATATTGTCAGTTCTGCTTTTCAGAATAAAGGTATATTGTGTGCATTTTCTATAACAGTACACACACTATTTTTGATGTGGGAAAATAATGGGATATGCCCATCAGGATAGGTTCAGTTTTTCAAGCATAGCTGTAGATTTTGGAGAAAGTGACTCACTGCAGGACAGCTGACATTTTGTGAGTAGAAGTGAGTGAGACTAGCACTTGGACTAGTGTTAGAAAGCCTTGCAACTAGACAGGGAAGCTGTCCCAGATTGGATCGGGCTGAAAAAAGGGTTTGATAGGGTTCATTTCAAACATTTACAGTGATGTTTCTATTCACATAAAGGGACGTGGTGGCGCTGTGGGTTAAACTGCAGAAGCCTCTGTGCTGCAAGGTCGGAAGACCAACAGTCGTAAGATCGAATCCACGCGACGGAGTGAGCTCCCGTCACTTGTTCCAGCTCCTGCCAACCTAGCAGTTCGAAAGCATGCAAATGCAAGTAGATAAATAGGTACCACCTCGGTGGGAAGGTAACAGCATTCTGTGTCTAAGTCGCACTGGCCACGTGACCACGTAAACTGTCTATGGACAAACGCTGGCTCTATGGCTTGGAAACGGGGATGAGCACCGCCCCCTAGAGTGGGAAACGACTGGACTAAATGTCAAGGGGAACCTTTACCTTTACCTTATCTTCTATTCACATACAAATGTTTACTTATTCCGGGTTGTTAAGGAAACCACACTGCATCTCTCCGATCACAGCAATTCTCACCAGGGTTGCTAACTGCCCACCCTCCTCTGTCATCAACGCTGCCCTGGTTCCTGTCTTTCCCTCGCCTTGCCTTTCAATCTCCGGCATTAGCTATCAGCCATTAAGACTAGACACCACAATGGAGGCAGGAATGAATTTATCCAAATTTTTTATAAGACACTGATAGCTTTTCTGTTTCCATATACACACATATAGTGGACACACATACAGGCCAAAATCCTGTTGCATAGTTACACTTGCAGACAGCAGATGGAATGAACTCACAGTGGCTTCTTGCTTATCAGTGAGTCCCTGCTTGGGACTCACCAGTAGGTTGGTGCACATTGAAAAATCAAAGCAGAGACTCACTGATTAGCAACACATTCATACGTTTTTATTGAATAAGTCAACAGACCGTTTCAATGTTACATAACAAAACATATAAATATAAATAAGTGTATAAAATGATAATAAACAAGTATAAATGCGCATAAAAATTATCTTTAAAACAACTATTTAAAACAAACCACATTGACACTCCAGGTAACCTCTTAGTGGTTATACCTAAGTAGTGAACCTGTTTAGTGGCATACCTCAACTCAACAGACCAACTGGCTTCTTGTTTCCTCAGGATTGCTGCTTTTACAGCAAAAATTGCCACTTTATGAGTTAAATGGGGGTTAACTCCTTGCAGTAAAGAAGTCAAATTAGTCTCATCATCCCCAGCCCCCCAATGCTCCAAATAGGGTGTTAAGTAGAGTTTTCTGATGTTAGCATAGATTAGCGACAAGAAACCACAGTGAGTTCCCTATGCTATGGGATTTTGGCCCCAGCGCTTTAAAAGGTGCAGAAGAGAGCGACTAAAATGATGACTGGGCTGGGGCACCTCCCTTATGAGGAAAGGCTACAGCATTTGGGGCTCTTTAGTCTAGAGAAAAGGTGCCCGAGGGGGGACATGATTGAGACATATAAAATTATGCAGGGGGTGGATAAAGTGGATAGAAGGAAGCTATTTTCCCTCTCATGCAATTCCAGAACTATGGGAAATCCACTCAAATTGAGTGTTGGGAAAGTGAGAACAGAAAAAAGAAAATCCTTACCAAGCTTGTTGTTAGTCTGTGGAACTCCTTGCCACAGGATGTGGTGGTGGCATCTGGCCTAGATGCCTTTAAAAGGGGATTGGACAGATTCCTGGAGGAAAAGTCCATCGCAGGTTACAAGCCATGATGGGGATGTATAATCTCCAGGCTTAAAAGGAAGGTACCTCCAAATGCCAGATGCAGGGGAGGGGTATCAGGAGACAGGTCTCTGGTTGTCTTGTGTGCTCCCAGAGGCATCTGGTGGGGCCACTGTGAGATACAGGAAGCTGGACCAGATGGGCCCCTGGCCTGATCCAGCAGGGCTCTTCTTATGTTCTTCTGTTCTTAATCTGAAATAAAAGAAGAGGAGAAAACAAGCAATTACTGGCCAAAATCCTGTTGAGATTTTGTGCACACTCAGAAGGAATTATGTAAATTGCTGCAGCTAATTGTAGCTAAGTGACAGAACACTTGGTATATGTTGGCCATGAGCTCAGCATGTATTCAGCATCTCCTTAGTTAACCATGGGAATTGACATGATTCCTTTTGTGTGCTCATAAAATCCCAACAATGTTTTTGCCACTGATTCAGAATTCAGACTTTTTCTAGATGAAGACAGATATGTACATCTCTAGCCACAGCCTGTCTTTTGTAGGGAGACGGAGCCTTGTGGTGCAGTAGTTAAACTGCAGTTAAGACTCTACTCACAACTTGAGTTCGATCCTGATGGGCACAGGTAGCTGGCTCAAGGTTCATTCACCCTTCCATTTTTCTGAGGTTGGTAAACTGAATACCCAGCTCACTGGTGGTGGGGCAATGTGTAGCCTTTATAATTAAATTGTAAACCGCACACTTTGCTTTGTGTAATGGCATTATCTCATTTTTCTGGGTAGGCCACTATAGTAAAGACTGTGTCACATTATGATCTCCAGGGTAGCCAGTGTTTCCCTTGGAAGAATATGCTTTTTGAGTCTAGACCAGGGGTCTCAAACTCAATTTACCTGGGGGCCACTGGAGGCAGAGTCTGAGTGAGGCTGGGCCACATCAGATTTTCCGCCAAGCGGAGCAAGAACCCGAGGAAGCCGCCTGGGAGTTTCCTTAGCCCGGCTGGGGCTCCAAGGAGGAGGAGGAGGGGCACGCGAGCCCTCGTCGCCGGCCACGACCCCCTCCAGCTCCTTCTTCACTACCACAACCAGCAGCTGCTGCAGGACGAAGAAGCGGAGAAGGGAGGGAGCGCCGGTGACCGCCTAGCCGGGGAGGGGGAGGAGGACACAACATAAAATTAAAAAAAAAAAAACCCTCACAGAATTCGCCTTGCCAAAGGAGAAAAGCCCCCACCGGTACCCGCAAAATTAAACAGAACGGGGCGGGGGGGGGCCCCACAGGTGCACACGCACACGCACACAAACACACACACACACACACACGGAGGTCCGGCAACCTTCCTCTGAGGGCCCCCCCCCTCAAAAAAAGGCGCACTCAGCAGCAGCAGCTACCCCCACCACGACAGAGGAGCAAACTTTGCGAGGCGAGCCCAGGAAGCCTCCAGAGCCGAGGCGGCTGAAGCAGGACGAAGAGGAGGAGGAGGAGGAGGAAGCACTGCCGGGTGCTGAGGCGGCTGCTGGCCGGGCTGGTGCTGGGGGTGCCGAGAGAGAAAGAGAACCAGAGAGCCGCTTCCCTGGAAGAGGCGGAGGCGGCAGCTGCTGTTGGCGGCTTGGAGGCGCTCTTCTTCGAGGACGGGCCGGGAGCGAGCTCTGCTCTCAGGCATCGCTCAGCAGCGACTCGGGCGCTCGGGGAAAAGGGCCAGCAGCACGCCTCGCTCGCCGGCTCTCTCCCAAGACAGCGCTTTTTGCACCCTCCATCCGGAACTGCAGCCTGCCAGCCGGCAGACAGGCAGGCTGGCTGGCAGGCTTCAGTTCCGGATGGAGGGTGCAAGAGGCGCTGTCTTGGGAGAGAGCCGGCGAGCGAGGCGAGGCTTTTTTTGACTCTTGACAGCAGAGGACGCGTGGGCACTTCAGGGGGGGCAAGGCGGGGGCCACAAACTATCGTCCGGTGGGCCGCAAATGGCCCGCGGGCCGCATGTTTGAGACCCCTGGTCTAGACACTCTCTAGATACTGTCTTTTTACTGCAGGCTGGGTACCAAAATTTTTGCTATGTATCCTTTTATCTTAAGTCTCTTCTCCTCTATAAAGGACTCTGATAGAAACAGTGAATAACTTGTTTTGATAGACCTTCGAGTATCACTGATGATTGTGTTTTTCTGTTTTCCATTTCCATGGTGACAGACACTGAAAGGTATACCGAAGTAGTGTGGGGGTAACAGGAAACAGGAATTGTTTCCCGTTAAGATACTATGCTGTAAAACCGAACGCTGGACCTTTAAGGTTCAGTATAAATAAAAAAAGATACAGGGCACAAGCAAGATGTGAATTATGATTTTATCTCAATAGTTCTATGGCTTCAAAGGCTTAAGTAAGGTGTTAAAATCTCATTAGGAATCTGTCAAAGCTGTCGTGTTTTGTACTAAAAGGGATTGTACTTGAAAGGGAAGGGTAATACTATGAAACCCGACATTAATTGGGTTTTAATTCTTTTCTTTAAAAAAAAAAACCCTAGAGATTTACTAGTCATCTGCTTTGGGAATCAAACAGTAAAGTTACTGTTAATCTTAGACTGTTCAATTGGCTATAATTTTCCAGTTCCTTGGCACAAGTAAGCACAGTTCTGATTTCCAAGAAAAAAGTTTCTTTAAATATAAACTCATTGGAGAACTAATTACTTAAATCTTTGTGTTTCTAATACTTTATCCATGTAATAAACTTCCAAAAATTTTAAATTTTAAAATAAGAGAAATCCCAAGGCAACTTAAGCACTAACTAGCCTGTTGTAGTTTAGGTTTCGCAAGCAAAATCCTATTTTCTCTCTGCTTCAGGCTTATGAAAGTTCATGCCACAATAAGCTAATTTATCTTTAAGATGGCAGGGAAACATTTAGCTCCACTTACCATCAGGACAGTTGTGTAGACTCAATATGTTGTTTGAGCATCAGGAAATGCTAGCCAGCCTCGCCTTCCTTCTGCTTCCCCCCCCCCCCCCCGGGAACAATGGACGATGCATACTTGTCCTTGGTCTTATTGTCCAAAAGTTCCTTATTCTGCAATCTCTCCCTCCCAGCTGCTTCAGGATGGCCAGGGGGCAAGGCTTCTCTCACCTTTAACAAATGTTTAGAAGATGAGGTTTGTCTTCAGTGTGGAAGGTACACTGTACACAGTGTACAGGTACACTGAATTGCATCCTTCATCCCTGCAGAGGCTCAGAGGTGAAAAAAAGTTTAAACTCTTAGTAGTGATATTTCCATTACATGGAACAACTGACAGCTGTGTTACAACCAACTTTCTATCATCCCACTCAACACATCCACATTATCACAAGGTCTACGCACCCACATAAACAGTATGAGTGGGCCAGAAAACACTCTGGACAGACCCATGGTTGCCATAGAAGCCAGGAACCACTCTGGACTGAGAAGTCTTAGTGCAAATTGGAGTGGTCAAAATTGGGCAGCTTGCACTCCCCAGGGGCATTTTTGAAATCCCTGACTAATAACACCCCAGGTTCTCCCTCACAGAAAATAAATGTTCAGACTTGCCAGCCTGGCTCTCCATTTCCATGCAGAGACCTCATCTTGTCTAGACCTGATTTACACCAACATTCCAGGAATGCCAGGTTTTTCACCAGGGCCCCTGGGAGTGGGCTCAGTCCCCACCTCTTAAAATAAAGAAACAAGCCCAGAATTACTCATCAGGGCACTTTCTGACTCCACCACTTCTTCTTTTTAAATGGCAAAAGAGTACCTTTTTTAGGTTTCACGTGGCCTGCAGTTAGAGGAGGGATTGGCCCCATTGCCCCTGAGGTTGTCCACCCCCCAGAATAAATGTTAAAATCTTCAGTAGCACAACTCAAGGAGACTGCAGCAGTACTCATCAAATCAACTTGGCTATCCAAGAAATAGGTAGTGGATCAGACAGGATACCAAAATAATCCCTCTTCTGTCCTAGGCATCTATTTTGTCCTTGGGCACTAAAAACAAGCGGAGAGCTGATGAACAGGGCAGGGAATCTGCTGGATGGGTTCACAATGCAATTACAGTATTGCTGCAGTTCTGCCCCCACCCCCACCCCCAGTTTTGCTTACTGTTCCATCAGGACAGAGAGACCACTCAGGTTTTTTTTTTTTTTTTAACCAGGTCTCTAATACCAGGATGAAGTCTGGTTGGGTTTTGTTTCTTCGTTCTCTGTTTTTCACAGCAGGATCTTCAACCCAGGAGGACTGCCACAAAGACAACGAAGAAGATCCCAGTGGCTGAGAGATGATGTGGAAATGGATACAAGGTCGGAGTTCCTTCCATTGTTATCCCTTCCGGCTACTTCTCCCCACTATTCCTTCTTGTGCCAATTAGGTCATTAAATGGCTGCACCTCTATGGGCTGATAAGCTTTGGCTGCTTGATCTTCCCAGCCCTAGACCTGGCATAACTGATCTATTGCTAGATGGGGGGAGGGAAGAAGAGTGGGCAAGATGTTAAAACCACTCCATAAATATCTCCTTACTATAACTGTGAAGATTCTCAGTTATCCAGGTGAGGTTATCTGGAAGTTGAGTCATGGCAACTGGACTTCTTTCTTGTTAGGTTGAAATGTGTCGCTACTCATCCAAGCAGCTTCTTCAGTCTGATGAAGCTTACTATAAGTGAGTTAAGTCACTGTTAAGTCAGATGCAACTTTATAGCATGTAACACACATAGGAAAGAATGAGTTCTATTTATGCTACATGATAGAATGCCAAAGGTATATATAAATACAGATACAAATAGGAGTCAGTACTTCACTGTTTTTCTGTGGGCAATGAGCTCAATTTCTGCACCCTATCACTTTTCAATTAACATACTGTACAGTACATGCTTACTTCTGAGTCAAATGTAGCTTTCTTCTTTATCCCTCTTTTGTGCTCTGGGCCATAGTCCTCGTGGATAGAACCAAGGATGGACAGCACTGGGCAAACATCCAGAACCAGGGTCATTAAGGAGCCTACCCACTATGGGCCTGCATTGTCATATTGACTTGTATTTTATTGTCTAGTCAAGGTAGGCTGACATTACCAGATCACTCACCAAATGAGACTCTCATGATGCTGACACAAGGGACTCTGAAGGGCAATCTCAGCATTTGAGGTGGTTTAGTATGAATAGCCATCGCCCTTGCTGAGCATTGTACAAGCCTGAAGTGCATCCCAGTGTTCACTCATTGTAATGAGAATACCGTATATTGGGGGATCTTCATGGTTGATGTATGCCTTCCACTCCATTTTCTAACTATTCCTTAGTCTGTTCCCAAAAGTTATGGGCCTTTCCTGGTCCAAGCATCAAATCTCGTAAGGCTAAGCATGTTCACATGAGGGATACATCCATATTAGGCTGAATGTGGTGGTTGCCTCAGGCAACAGGGCAGTGAGGGTGTTAAATATGCTGCTTTGCACTCCCCTGACAAGCAGGGTCTCTGTTGTTCTGGAGAGCTGCCATGCACAGCTCTCCAGAGGGCACCTGTTCTCCAAATGCAGAACAAAAGGCCGGTGGCTCAGCCTGCAACTGCTTCCCTCTCTGAAAGGAAAAACAAGGAGGAATCAGTGGTGCTCCCTGAACTATGGAGAAGAGGAGGAGGAGGAGGCGTTTACTTGCACCAAGGAAGACATCGGCAGATCTTGGCATCGTAAACCCAAAAGGGAAGAGGATTTGGTGGTGGCATGAAGTAGCAGCATGTGGCAGCCAGTGCAACACACACACAAACACATATGCACACACACACACAGGGGATGAAAGTAAGAATGAAGGATGCAGGGATGGTTCAGCTCTACTGGATAGGTCTGGAATCTTACTGAATGCCTGCTTTTGAGGATTTTCAGAATCGTCACTTAGGGCCTGATTCAGGGGACCCTCAGAGCCAGTCATTCAGGAAAACTCCAGATCTATGAAGTAAAATTCACCCATCTTTTGCTCTCATACTCCTCTGAGTATTGTGCAGGCATTGTGCAGTTGCATGGTGCCACCATTAGCTTCTCTTCCCATTCAGATTAGAGACACTATCTCAGGAGGTGAGATAGGAACACTATTGATGCTTCCATGTCCTTCTTTCCTCGGGGGTGGGGTGGGCAAGATCAGCCAAAGACACAGCCCCCCCCCCCTGTTCTGCCAGGCACTGGGGGAGGGACTAGGTCTCCTCCTCTGGCTTGTGTGTGTGTGTGTGTGATGGCACAAGGTTGGACCTCAAGAAGTTGGGGAGCTTGGACTAGCCTGCTGATAAAAGCAATATTCCTCAGAAGTTGGTAGCACTAAATTTAGCAGAACAAAAAGTGCTTATGACTGCAATTCAATAGCAATTTACTGCAACAGCAATTTAGCTTAGAAGCTACTGTAATTGTTTTAGACAAAGGGATCCCATATAAAGAGGTCAGACAATTTTAGTTTAATTATAGGTATGGAACTGTACTGAAACCTGAAGGCTAGCAAAACTAAAGCTACAACAATGCTTTCCATTTTCCTGTGATAAGAACCATGTGTACAGCACAGAGGCAACCTGGACACCATCTCCTTTAAGAAGTCAGGTACTGCCCCATCTCTCAAAGATGATTGCAGTCTCTTAGATGAAACCAGATGTTGTCGTCTTGCAATCACCTTGCCCTCAGGCCGAGATACCAGCAATTGAAATGGTGTTCTGGATATTTCTATGTGCTAACTCTAGAATATTGTCCATGGGGGATGTGAGTGACTCTGTCTTCAAAGGTGCAGTTTCAGAAAAGGTAACCGTGTTAGTCTGTGAAAGTATATTAGGCAGAAACAAAATAAAAAAATAAAATAAAAAAGACACAAATGTTGTGGCACCTTAAAGACTGTTATATTTTAATGTAAGCATTCATGGACCTTCTATGCTGTTATCTACTGTTATTTCCTTTCAGAACTACCAGACTATTTCAGAACTAGGTTCATAGGTATAGTCTGTCATTCTCTATATTAATACACATTGTTCCTGTTGTTTCCTTTAATCATGTTACTGCTTACAGTTGGTCATTAAAGTTTCTCTCCCTCTTTCTCTGCTTTTCCTGGTTTTATGTTTCTCGCTGGAAAGTTTACAAAACTGGACTTCAAGGAGAGGTAATAAATTATTGCATGTGTGAAATGCAACAATACATCACTGTCTCTTCTACCCTGTTTTACTGCTTAACTAAATTAATCAATTTCTCCCCAACCCATCACCCCAGCACATAAATATTTCTTCCCCCTTAATTCAACAGAGTTTCAATATCCCAATCATAGTTTGCTACCAAACCCTTATGGGGGAGGAAGGGACTGTCAGTTGTCCTTGAGCCAGCAGCTACCCACAGCCCTCCAATCATCTATCTTTATTTCTTATACCCCTATTTCAGTCAGCATCCACATCTATTCAATATTTTAATATCTATCAACTATACATTCAAATAGTCCATCCTAACTAACATTCCTCATTCTACTCCAGTCTATTTAAGTAATAGCTCCATTTAATCTATGCTTTATCTTAATCTATTAGTCATACTGCCTATCTCTATGAATTCTGACTACTATCAACAGCTATTATTTACTGACTAATTCTCTTAGGATAATCTACTACTATAATCCTAACTCATTCTTATTTTCATTTGCCTTATCAAAAATCTTTATCTAAAAAAAGCCTTAATAGTTCTTCTAGGATAGGTAAAGGTAAAGGTTCCCCTTGACATTTAGTCCAGTCATGTCCGACTCTAGGGGGCAGTGCTCATCCCCGTCTCCAAGCCGTAGAGCCAGCGTTTGTCTGAAGACAGTTTCCGTGGTCACGTGGCCAGCGCGACTAGACATGACTAGACTTAGACACAGAATGCTGTTACCTTCCCACCGTGGTGGTACCTATTTATCTACTCACATTTGCATGCTTTCAAACTGCTAGGTTGGCAGGAGCTGGGACAAGCGACGGGAGCTCACTCTGTCGCGTGGATTTGATCTTACGACTGTTGGTCTTCTGACCTTGCAGCACAGAGGCTTCTGTGGTTTAAATGTAGTAAAAGCACATGAACATTATTGAGGAAGAAATAAGGAAAACATATGAAAATGCTTCAGGAATAAATAAGATCACTCTAATAGGGAGTTCAAGGCAAGTGAGATATTTAAGGAGTGGTTTATCAGTTCCATCCCCTCAGTGAGTTTCTATGGACAGACGGCGATTCAAACCCAGGTCTCTTGAGTCCATCTCTCTATCCACTACACCACACGGGGTGTAAGCAAACTGTCCTTGGAGAAGAAAAGAAGACAACATGTTATGGTGTCTGTACATTTTACTCTTTTCCACTTCAGAAAGAAGCATATTAATTACCTTTTAATGCAAATGTTTTGTGTACCATGCACCACTTAAGAACTGAATGAAAATGTTAAATTTTAAGTATGCAGAGCAAAAGCTCAGAAATCCTTTTCTATTCTCACTGAATTATTAATCACATTTTCTGCTGAGATACTTCCAGATGCCTATGCTGACTGTGGAATGGTTTACTTGTTAGTTGTAGTTGAAATATTTAGTTCATGAGTTTCTGGCTTAATATAGCATCACCTGAATGTAGTATTTTGGTTACTGTTGTTATGGGCTTCAGCTGATGGTAACCCGAACAGGATTTCTCTCTCTCTCTCTCTCTCTCTCTCTCTCTCACACACACTCACTCACTCACTCACAATCTAAAAGTTGTGATTAACTCAGAGTTACAGTAACTATGTCAGCAGGCATAACAGAAGTGAAACAAAAACAAAAGTACTGTGGTACTTTAAAGACTAAATTGGTGGGGGAAAATCATGGACTACAGTCCATCTGTAGTTTACAGCAAACAATGGAACTTCCTTTTGTCAGGCTCAAGATGTGTTACATGGAAATTTTAATGTACCTCCATGGGTAATCTTAATTGTCTCATAATTCTTGCCAATCTGTTCCTGAGGTGCAGATGCTGCTATTTATATACAGTAAGGAGATGCTCTGCAATACAGTACCAGTTTCACCAGGGTACTTTTACTATTAGAAGACATGGAGAAATGTGGATTTCTTATCAGATGAGAAGGTTGTCAAACTTCATTATATGGAGCCTCTCCAAATTTCTTGGGGATTGGAATAAATATTGGATATTTACAGTCTGTGGGCCATTATTTTGTTTTCCATATTCACTGACATATTCTTCTTAGAATTTTGATAGACTAGGTCTCTGTAACTTGGAATAGTTCTATTGGTATCCCATCTAGCCCTAGTGATTTATTTTCCACAAGTACTTTGAGAGGGGCTTCCACTTTGCTTTCTAAAATTGTAGGTTCTTTATCATAAGATTCTTCTTTAAAGGAATCTCTCATTCTGACATCTGCTCTGAGTAGTGCTTTAGAATATTGTTTCTAGCTTCTCTTTATTTTATTCTGGTCAGATAGTATTTTATTCTAGTCAGTGTAATTGCCAAATGAGATTCAGAGAGGGCTTGATGAGCAAAGCAGACAGATGGGTCTGAGTGAGAAATAAAGCATATTTTAATAAAGTTAATAAAACGTATTTTAGGACTTGGATATAAAGAATCCCAGATAGGGTTTGGCTAATAAAGAAATCAGATAAGCTTCCCTAGGTAAGTGGGCAAATACATTTATGCTTAGAGAGGCTTGGTCAGGCTAAACTTTGTATTTCCCTCTCCTGAGGAAAGGTCCTAGACAGTGCTAGGAATGCTTTAGAAAGTGTTATGAAAAGTAGACAGACATTACAGAAAGACTTTTTTAGTGAATAGTTCATTGGTTCAAATCCTGTATGGTGTTCATGCTGATACACTGAATTCATATGTCTGTTATGAAACAAGTACTGCTTCTTTAAATAGGTTAACCACTAAGCAATGTCTGTTTTGAAATTAAACTTCTGTTTGGGGTCTAGAATCCACCCCTATTTATATGGATACCTTAGCCAGGCAATTAGTGGATTCAAGGAACCATCTCAAGAGCAGATGTCATTGGCTCCATAGTAGGTGTTACACTACCAGCATTGTAGGTTACTATCATTCCTGGTCTCAGTTATGTTACCAAGCTCTCATCTTCAGTGAGGCATGGACCTCCCATAAAATTAGGTCAATAAGGCAGGGCAATTACTCAATAAAAGTGTCATCTGGAAGAACCCCAATCATTGTCAATTTCTTAGCATGCCAAAATATGTTTGCAAAAGGGCTTCAAACACAAACACAATGCCAGTGATTACATCTAACATTAATATATAATGACCAAAAATCCTCTTGTATACTTAAACCTGTGGAAGGTGAACAGCATAACTTGGAACAGTGTCTGACTGCTAATTATCAAGTCCCCATTTTGATTTTCTGGCATGTGGCCAAAAATCCAAGCAGGGATCATTAATTGCCAGAAGAGCATTTTGGCCAATATAACATTAACAACCCTGTAACATTTTATATGAATAATGAAATTTAGTCTGGCTTCTATCAGAAATTAGGACAAAATTGATCGCTTCTCATGCTACACCTTTTAGCCTTAAAAATGAAAGTAAACATAGAACTACTTGCCCCAAACCCTAGCTTCAAAATAAATATTTGTACAGCCTAGTTGTTGTTTTCCCATGCAGTTGGCTGAACAGCTTCATTTTCTGTGACCCTGAAGCACTGAAAAAAGAGGCATCAATACACAAAAGCAGCATGTTTCAACTTGCAACAAGAGAGCCATATGCAGAACTGCCAAAAGCTTATCTTGAAGAGTCTGAAGGGACCTCAGTGAAGCCTTGACAAGATGCCCTTTGTTATTAATGTCACTTGGATGAAAATTATGAAAGTGTAGATGAGGAATCAGACAGTCAAATGTTATGGCCAGGAAAGATCCAGATCCAGGATAATTTGGTAGTATCTAAAGGTCTGCTGTTATTAAGATGTTACGGTTGTTCATGGAATTTCCAGATTCATTGTGTTTCTTTTAATGTTTTAATCAAAATGTCCTCTGCTGTTTAGCTCTTACATGTCTTCTAGCTTTGGGACTGGAAAACCTCTTACAAATCTTGTGGTGGGGAGAGGGAATTCCATTGGCTCCTGAAAGTCCTTTAAGCACCCCTGGAACAAACCAATCTCAAAGCTAGAAGAACATGTGAGATCAAAACAGTAAAGGACATTCTGACTCAAACATTAAATGAAATAACTGAATCTGGAAAATAATGTATCTTTCATAGGAAGATACCACTAATTTTTAAAGGTGCACTATCAATGAGTTACGGTTCCTCCCTGCAAAACTGACCCTTCCATAGAGTTTTGCTTCACTTCCCATCACACATTTCCAGGGACGGCTGCCATCATATCTTCCTATTAAACCATTTTATTGTTATGTTTGCCCAGAGAGATTTATCTACCATGTTCACTCAAAAAGGAGGCTTTCCTAACACTGGTAAAATATCCACTGGATCCCAAAGCTGGGTTATATACATAGACGAATACAGTTTGACTCATGAGGACATATATTCTGTAATGTCCCTTGAAGTGATGGTTAACTCAGTGGTTTAGGTCTCTGGCTGTGAATCAAGAGGTTGGAAGTTCCATTCGTTCTTAGATGATGATGATTCAAAAATACCAGACACAGTCAATCAAAATTATAAAAACAGTGACTGGTATGATATAACAGATAAAGTTTTAACCAAAAACCTAAGTATATGTTAAATATCATTGCAGTATGTGTGCTGTTCCTAATATTGCTGTTTTTTGTAGCTCTGATGGTGTTATTTCTGAGATCTGCAACAGCTTATAATACTGTGTGAAATTTTTTGATATTGTTCCCAAAGCCCCAATGACTACAGGGACCACTGAAGTGTGTGTCATCAAGAAGTGATTGCCAGGTCTCTGTACTTTGTTAGTTTTTCCAGTTCTTTATCTTCAGCTCTGGCATGCCCTGGAATTGCAATGTCAATGATCCACACATTTCTTTGTTCTATCACTAGTATGTCTGGTGTGTTAAGTTTAAGGTGTCTATCAGTTTGGATCCGGAAATCCCACAGGATCTTGATGTCATCATTTTCCTACCTGATGTTCCCATGGGTTTTTGGAGGCTAGCAAGTTATATATTTTGCATAATGACCAGTGCACTAATTTTGCCACTCTATCATGTCTAATTTTGTAATCTGTTTGTGCAATCTTTGGACATTCACTGATGAGGTGTGACACAGTTTCATCTTTTTCTTGGCAGAGTTGACACTTGCTGTTAGCCCTAATACATTGAATATTAGCTTTCATCACATTGGTTTGGAGTGCTTGTTCTTGTGCAGCAAAAATCAAGCCTTCAGTTTCTTTCTTAAGGGTCCCCAGTTTTAGCCATGCCCATGTTGAATTATGATCATGCTTTCCATCAATATTTCTCAGGTGTTGTCCATGTAGCGGTTTATTTTTCCAGCTGTTTACTTTGTTTTCAAATTGTTGTTTCTTATATTGAGCCTTTGTTTCTGTTGTTTTCAAAATATTCTCCATTTTCACCACTTAAGTAATTTTTCTCTACGTGTACTGATATGATCATTTAGGCTTCTTTTTTTCCTCCTCTACTACCTGCTGTTTTTGCAGTAATCCACGGCCTCCAATTTTTTGTGGTAAATATAATCTGTCCACATCACTTTTTGGATGTAGTGTGCGATGCATGTTCATTAGTTTCTGTGTTTTTCAATCAAATTCTTCTTATTCATTTTGAGTCCAATCTATTCTTCCCACTGGGTATCTAATTACTGAACTGCCCATATGTTTATGGCTTTGATTGTATTTCCACTATTTAATTTTGATTTTAAGATTTTCCACAGTCTTTTGATATATTTCCTTTCTGTCAGTTGTTTAACTTTTGTATGCATGATGTTGTCTGCTTCTAGTATTCCAAGGTCTTTTTAATTTTCATCACTTAATAGTGATGTTATAATATTGCCATTTTTAACTCTATTCCATCTAGTTTTTGGCTCTTGCCATGGTGTATAGACAGAACTGCACATTTGTCAATTCCAAATTTCATTTGGATATCTTCACTAAATATTTGCACTGTTTTTAGCAGTGATTCTATCTCCATGGAACTTTTTGCATGTAGTTTTAGGTCATCCATGTATAACAGATGATGGATTTTTCCTGCTTGTTCTGATATATGGTAGCCCAATTTTTATTTAGATAAAATCCAGTTTTATTTAAAATCATTGACATGGGGATTAGTGAGATGTTAAACAGCAGTGGTGACAAAGAATCCCCTTGAAATATTCCTCTTTTGATGCTAACTTCGCCAAGTTCTTCACCATAGGCCATTAAAACAGTTTTCCAGTTTTCCATGTTTTTCTTGAGGAACTTCTGAATATTTTTACTAATCCCAAACATTTTTAGGCAGGTGTTAATCCAGCTGTGTGGCAATGAGTCAAATACCTTTTTATAGTCTATCCAGGCCATGTTAAGATTTGTTTTTCATCTTTTTGCATTCTTCAGTATCATTTTATCAATCAGCTGATCTTTCGTTGCTCTTGACTTTTTAAATTTCCCTTTCTGTTCAGCTGGGTATAGGAAGTTTTCAGTTAAGTAACTATATATCGATCTTGCAAGTACTCCTGTGAGGAGCTTGAACATTGTTGGAAGGCATGTAATTGGTTGATAATTACTGGGTTTGTTGCCATTTTGATTATCTTTTATTATCAGAAATGTGCGGCCTGTTGTCATCCAATCTTCACTTGTAGAATTTTGGAGTAAGCGATTAAATTGCACTGCTATACGTTGACGGAGACTTGTTAAATGCTTTAACCAAAATCCATGTAGTTCATCTGGACCAGGTGCACTCCAATTTTTCACAGCCTTTACTTGCCTCTTAATCTTTTCAGTTGTTATTACAATATCATCCACTTGTTTTACTTGAGTTTCTTTACAATTGTCTTTAATGCATGAGGCATCTTTGTTATGTCTGGTTGGGCTTTCCCACATTTCTTTCCAAAATTTTAGAGCATCATCTTTACATGGGCCTAATTTGTTTTGTTCTGTATTTTCTCCTAGTGATGTATAGAATAATCGTTGGTTATTTCGAAATTGCGTGTTTCCAAGCATCCATCATATTTTTCAATTTTCTTTGCTGTAGGTGTTACCCACTGTTTTAATTCTTCCATAGTTTCAACAACAGTTTTCCTTTCTAGGTAATATATTTTGCATAGTCTGGCTTTTACTTTTTTATTTTCAAGTTTGGAATCTTTCAAGTATTTTATGTTGTTAATGTCTGCACATAATTTGTTTATTTTTCTTTCCAGCCAAATTTTCCATTTTGGACTGCCAGGAGTTTTCTGGTTTTTTTGCAGCTTGTAACCAATTTCCATGGTTATTATGGTAGCTATGCTGTACATGAGCTGGTTTGTTTCCTGTAGCGTGTTGGTTTGGATTGTTCTGATGACTACATTATTATTATTATTATTATTATTATTATTATTATTATTATTATTATTATTATTATTATTATTATTATTATTATCATCATCATCATCATCATCATCATCATCATCATCATCATCATCATCATCATCTATGTCAACTCAGAGACCAAGAGACCAAGGGATGGTCTTGAGTCCAGGAAGTGGTCCTTAGGTATTGGAAAAGGACCAGCACAAAAACTCTTGAGCTGAATTTGTAATTCTTGGATTTTATGGGACACACACACACACACACACACACACACACGCACACACACACACACACACCCCTCTAGAGCAATGTTCAAACCTGTTTTAATCTAAATTATTATGGCTTCAGGGACTCTACAGCTTCATCTTTGTTCAGTCTCCCCATTCTTGTACATCCAGAAGCTATTTTATTATGGTTGAATGCTCGGGGTACCTTAAGTAGCTTTAGACTTTTTCCCCTTTATGGAACATAAAAGTGAAGTGTAAGGATAACCTGTGCTCACAAGTTTTGTGTAGTTGTTCTGTAGTCATGATTTTGGTCTTCTTAATGCTCAACTGCAACCCTGCTTTGGGACTTTCTTCTTTCCCCTTCACTAAAAGTCATTTCATGTAATTGCTTCTTTCTGCCAGCAAGATGGTGTCATCTGCATGTCTTAATTAACGGATGTTTTTTCCACCAAATTTCACTCCTCCTTCATCTGAATCTAGTCCAGCTTTCTATATATGTTCTGCATACAGACCGAACAGATAGGGAGATGAAATGAACCATTGTCTGACTCCTTTGCCTATAGAAACTATTCTGTCACTCCATATGCTGATCTAGCAGTAGCTTCTTGTCTAGAACAGGTATTTTCAGCAGGGGCCGTATGGCCCCCGGGGGGGGCTGAAAAATTTGAAGGAGGCCGCAGACTGAAAACAATTCTTCACACACCAACTTATACAATCCTGATTCGGCCTATATTTCTTGCATATTATGTTCATGGCCATGGCCAAAATTTTTTTGAGAATGGCTGGTCTAGTATACAGGTTATGCCAATTATGGATAAACAAGTGCTGAGGCGCACACATTTCTTTCAGAACAACCCATAGTTTCTCATGATCCACAAAGTCAAAGGCTTTGCTATAACCTATAAAGCATAGACTGATCTTCTAAAATTCTTTGGTGTGCTCCAATATCCAGCAGATATCTGCAATATGATCTCTAGTTCCTCTTCCTTTTTGGAATCCATCTTGAACATCAGACATTTCTTGCTCCATATAAGATAAAAGCCTGTGTTGCAACACCTTGAGCATCACTTTGTTTGCATGGGAAATGGTCCTACAGTTACTGTACTCCTTGGCATCTTCTTTCTTGGAGGCTGGAATGTAAATTGAACATTGATAATGATAGCATGGAAAACCTGAAGGCCAGAAAAGAAATGAGTAAGTAATTCAATGAGTGAGCATTCACCAGGCATCTTTGTCATTGGGCCAGTGATGAACTAGCTGGGATCCTATGTATGTGAACTGAGCTGCTGGCTCTGGCACTAACCACACTGCCACTAGTTGAGGAGAGTGAGTTGGTGGGACACGTCGTATTGTATATACTCCTTGTTGTTTTTTAACACAGGCATTGTGTTTTCTTCCCACAATTTCCCCCCACAAATGCAATGATGTAAGGTTTTATTTCCTCCCTGTATGCTGAGAAAAGATGCTGGAGCACTGACTGTGCAGCAAACTCTCAAGAAGTGCACCTCCAGTGAGTGTCACCAGGGTGATGAGTCCAGACTTCACTGGCCCAAAGATGGTGGCGGCAGTTACTAGTCCTGCTGAGACTTTAGCAGGTTTTGTGCAAGAGAGAGCTATGCAGTCTTGATAATAAGCCCTTTATTTGAAAAGGAAGGGCATAGTTTCATGGAAAGAATCCAGCTCAGGTAATTATACTGTGCCAATCTGAAATTCCCTCTGTAATTCTCATAGATTTAGTACTGGTCTGGAAAAGGAAAATTGCCATAATGTTGAAAGGTGGCATGATGGAGTGCTGATTGATCTTCTTGTGCTGAAAAATTATTGCCTCTGAACAGCTTTTTCAAAAAATCCCTACCACATTATGGGCTGTTAAGTCAGGGAATGACTTCTTAATATTTTATGTCTCCCACCTGAATTATTAAATGCTTATGTGTCTAACTTTAAGGCAGTTCAGATTTCTTGTCATAGCCAGGAAAGGAGCCCGGGTTGCACTGATCCAGCTTGAGTAAGACCTCTCCAGGGTGCCCTTGACAATAACCTAATCCTCTTAGATTGGCATGAGGTCAGGGCTAATTCCGCTCACCTCTACCTCTCAGAACAGCACTGGGAAGCTTTTTCTCATTTCCTCTGTGCTACACCTTCCTGCTTTCTCTATCACAATGATCACAAGTTACCTGCCCCTTCTCTAGATGTCAAACCCAGAGGTCTCTCTTGGCAGATAAATTCCTGATAAGAAACTGGGAGGCTTTTATTATTTAAAATCAGGGTTTGTTTCAGGGCAAGATGGAATTTAATACTACAGTTTCCTTGTCAGGAGCTCCCATTTTAATTACTTTTTTCCCCAAATATTTTTTTCAAAAATGGGTTGGGACTCCAGAGGCAAAGCTGCTTCAAGGAAGGAATTATAAGGACACACACACATGCACTCGCACACGCACACGCACACATGCACACACACACACAAACGCGCACACACACACACACACACACACACACGGAAAGTTTGAAGAAGCCATTTTCAAGAACGTGGCTTTTACACTAAAACATAGATGCCAAATTTGAATGGTAAATCCTGGCTCCCATCAGGATGAACCATGCGTACCTAGGCTCATTTGCTCCAGTCTGTTTGTCCATTTGGACAAGTGCAAATGGAAATGGCTCTTAGAACATTGGTTTCAGTCCTGACCACTGCAACAATAGACTCCCAATGGATTATATCTGAGGAAATTCAACCCTCAACAGAAAAAAAAATGCTGTCAATCTATAAGGGAAGGGCTTCTTCAAAAAAATAAAATGTTGACCACCCCATGGAGTCTGACAAAAGAATTTTCCAGACTTGGGAATGACCAACTTTCCCCATACTGTTGAACAGTATTTCCTTTCTGCCATTGCCTGCTACTCTTGTTTTGGCACTATGACAACAAGAAGTCTGGAGGTTCATGGGCTCCCTCCTTCTCTGTGCATAAGAGGAGATGATTGAAAACAGGCAGTATATCACATTGATCATATAGCAAGAGCAAAATACCCTTTCCTGTGCGTGCAATGAAAGAAGAGGCAATTGTTTGCAGATTTTGTTGGCAGGGTAGTTCACATAATTAAGTTTTGTATGCAGGTAAGTTTCTTTGTAAGTTTACCTGTGCTGTTGGTAGCATGGGGGAGATCTTTAGCTCTTCATAGTCAATATATGCTAGTCCCTTTTTTACAGAGATAGTTTATAAAGTATATGATCTTCCTCTCTTTCTTAAAGAAATTTATATATAAATGAGTGCAGTGCACCCCCAAATGAGGTTTGAAATGACATTTTAGCCTTACTGAATACTTTTTTTTTCTGTATCCTCTTCCTGCCCCCAGCATATGCCTCCATGAAACCTAAAATGGTCTCCAGAGGGTGATGGGGCAAAAGACTTCACTAGGCTAATTAGTGATTTTGGACCAGCCAGAACCTCAGTGAGTCTACAGTCTATAAATAGAAAGCAATTGGTGCCTTTAAAACATTTTTATATAGATGGTTGATGCAGACATCATGTGACAGAATGTAGCAGAAGAAATAAGCACACAAATGCCCTTACACATGGTCCTTTGATGCCAGATGGTGCATGGATGGGTCTTTGTAATTTAGCCACCCTATGTCAAAACTGGCAGGGAAGAATGATAGCTGATAGACATTTGCTCCCTGCAGGGGAGAGAAATTCTTATGGGCTAAGTGGCACAAACGCCTTCTCTGACCAGGTCACCATCTTATCACCTTGATAAGATAAGCTACTACTCCTGGAGTAATAAGTTTGTAAGTTCACAATCCTTCCTACATGCAGTTTATTTCTTTGGTCATGGCTCCCACTATGCTGGTGACATGGCCTCCTTGAGGGTACCTGTGTTTTATACAGCACATTTCCCATTCTAAATGCGCATACACACCAACAGATCAGACTCTTCTGGAATATCTTTGGTATAAAAATCTTAAACATTAAAATAAAGAGACTTTTGAGCATCTGAGAGTGTGATCACCCAGGGAAATAGATTGCATCCTTGACTGCTTGTGGAATATTCTCTTTCCCAGAATTCATGCAGCATAAGGAGAATTGTGTTCTAGCCTGATCACAGTCTGTGCGCCAACTGGATCTTTTTGGTCTGTCTTTAGGTCTACTACTTTGGGGATGGGCTAGAGCCATTAAGAAAGGTCTCTCCCAGCAAAGCAATCCTTTCCAGTGTATTCAGACATACGCCTTTCCTGCCATCTGATCTCACCCTTGGTTTCTTTAGGAAATGGCACTATGCCTTTCCTACCCAGAGAAATAGTTGGTATTTTTAAAAGGCGGAGTTATTCCCAAATATCTCCCTAGCTGGATCTAAGTAATCTCAAAAATAGGGTGCTCAGTAGGGTCCAGTTCACTAGACGGGTTAAAAGTGGCAAGTCAGTGGCTGAAATCATGTTTTTTTGTTATCAAAAGGGGTAACTTTTGAAGGCAAACTGCTGTTAAATTAAGAAATTTCCCTAGGCATTGTCTGCTGCATGCCAAGTCACGCAACATATAATACCCGCAGAGAAGTTTATGCTTACAGCAATTTGCTGCTGAAAATTCCACCTTTTGCACAGCAGCACAGCAGGAATTTGAGCAAAGGGTATTTAGTGACCCTCACTCTTGCATACAGAATAAATGGTGATGCCCGTTTGTGTTTCAGATTCTTTTTGCTGACATACACTATGAGGCTCATGGGCTGATGTGCACTGAGTTTATGTAAGGGATGAAAATATAAAACATATGGAAAGATGGAACAACAGCATAAGACAGATCAGTTTCCCTTCCTGTGCAAGCTTTGAGGAGCACTGCGCTCCAGATGAGAGCAGGCACTGACCGATAGAAGTATTGGATATCTGCACATTAAACATGAGCCGACAAAGAACGGGACAATCAAAAGGGAACTGTGGTGATTTACTGGCCGTCATAATCTTTGTATCACCAGAGGCTAGAAGTACATTACATTTTAAAAGGCATCATGATTTACAACAGCAAATGGCAGAGATACAATGTGATGGCAACTGCTTTTATATGGCTCAGTTTTCTCCTATTTTTCATTTCCCACATTGGTCTCTTACTGGAAGCAGTGCAGTCCACAGAATAAGAGAGCATCAGGAATCTAATGCAGGACTGGCATCAGCACACCATATCCTGGAGCAGGATCACTGCCACAAGGCCCATCATGGCTGCTTATGCTGCTAGCCATACTTGACTGGTGCTTGGTGCAGGGGTGACCCCAAATCACAGGATGAAGTTTTCTCCTGTCTTGATACATAAGCTACCCTTGTTGTCAGCTACTTGTCTGTACAGGCCAGTAGGCAGGAGATGGAAAGTGTCCACATTCAGCCTTGTCACCCAGCCCGCCCGTCCATCCACAGCTGTCCAACCTGCCCAGCAGCAGCCCCACCTTACGGAGAGTGATCTGCTTTATCTCCTGAAAAGCAGGATGCATCTTACAGGATACTATCATTTCAAATACACACAAGCAGTGTCTAAAACACGAAACACAGACTTTTCCTAAGGTCCATGTCCAGCATTGGTTGTGGGATCAGAGGTTGCACATGAAGATCCATATGTGCACAAACAAAGACAACCTTCTGCCACCTCACTTCCATTTCAGCCATATACACATCTGTCAGATGGGGAAGTTTCAAGGAATTTCTGGAAATGGGGAGGGTGAACACTTCCCAAATAATTTCATGATATCATCTGAGATGGTGGATTCTCTGTTTTGCTGAGTGTCACGTCTGGCACTTCCCTGACAATCCTGGTTAAGGCTGCTACTCAAAACATGGTCATCAAGAATCTGATGCAGGGCTGGCGTCAGCAGATGGTATACTGGAGAAAGGCTCATTGCCACAGAGCCCATCCCCATCATTTGGAACACCAGATTTTGTCCCAGTTGATTAGCAGTATTGTGGGTGGGTGGGAGGGAGGGAGGTAGACTAGCCACAGGTTGTATGTGGCCCAGGAACTACCAATTCTGCATTCCTGAACTGAAACAAATAATCCTTTTTTCCTGCATTATAATTGTTTTACTACAGGGAAAACATATGCAGAGTAAAACTAATCAATTAAACTTCATATGATTCATCACCTAAGCTTTCCTTAATCAGGTGATAGCCCTACTTTTTAAAATAAAGTATAATCTTACTGAGCACAGATGTCATTCTGTGTGAAAATCTTATTTCCATTGATTTATCAAATGGATTTGCCAGTGCAATTATTTGCTTCATAGTAGAAATAATCATGCCTTTCCTTTGACAGAGTATAATGTTAAGTAGTTCCAAAGATATGACTTGTGCTTAACAAAAGTAAAACAAGTTCATCTGCTAGGATGTGTGGTTGTTATGTGCAGTCAAGTCACTTCTGACTTAGGGTGGCCCTATCAATTAATGGAACTGCCAGTGTGGTATAATGGATTGGGTGATGGAATAGGACTCAGGAGACCTGGGTTCAAATTCCCACTCAGTCATGGAAACTCATTGTGTGTCGCACTGGTGAAAAATTCTTCAAATATCGCACATACTTTGAAAACCTGTTAGGGTCCCCTATTAAGTTGGCTGTGACTTAATAGCATGTAAGAACAATAATTAATTAATGATCTCCATAAGTTCTTCTCATTAATAGCCTTGCTTAAGTCTTCCAGACAAAAAGTGTTCATGATGATATTCATCTCAGCTTCCCTGACATGTGCCTTCAAGAGGAGGCTGTTAGGATGGCACAACATTAATATACTTGATTATCATGTGACAAGCATATGTGTCTTTAAACTTGTCACTGTTAAAACATCAACTCATCCAAGAATAATGACTTACAAGACATAAATGAGAAGAGCTGGTTCACAATGGAAATATCATTGCTACTGAAATTTACTTTCTCATTGTAGCTGCCATCAGATCAGGCGTTGACAGCTGCGTATAGTTTCTGGAAATTTGTGAATTTCAAAATTCAGTGGCTGTTGGCTGTCACGCATCAGTGTCAATCAGCCAGAGGTCAGAGGCAGTACACTGTGAGCAAGGGCAGCATAAGAGTGGGGACAGTTCACGTGGTACCATATGTTGTTATAGTTGCAAGCGGCCCTGCCACAGGAAAGGAATTGGGTACTGCTAGACAAGTCTGTGTGGAAAGTGTTCCATGAAAAACACTGCAAAAGGATTATCATGATCAACTGTTACACAGCAACTAGCAAATGCTGCAAAATACCAGATATGAGTTCTTGAAATCTGAAATCTTTTGGAATTAAATATACACAGAATGTTAGAGGGCAATGCTCTCAGGGGATAATTTCAAAGATAATCTGGGAAGTAGTTTGCTTATGTTGTAAAGTCACGCCTGGCACTGTGAAAGATATGGTACAACTCATACATCCTACTAGAGGAAGAAGTATGGATTTTGTCCCTGCTTGTAAAAAAATATTGATTTGGACTACAGCTTGCAGAATCCTTTGGTCAGCTCGCAAGGGGATGCTGGGAGTTGTAGTCTGAAAATAAGTTTTCTAGGTTTATATGTTTCCCTGAAAGGGGGGAAGTGTGGATTACTAATTTTTCAGGACTATGGCACAGGAAATCTGTGGTGCTCTGTACATCCATTGTATTGGTAATTTGTTATAATAATATTACTTGTAACTATCTAGCTTTTTCTAGGTTTCCTGTCTGCATTTTAGCCAATAGCCTGGCTGTTCTGTCTGAACAATTTGTTGCCGAGAGCAGCCATACAGACTCCTCTGAATGCATCTGATGCTTTCCACGTCATGACCATTTGCCTCTCTTGGTCCAGGTTCCTCGTGTCTTTAGACTCACATTTCCAATCTCTGACTTGCCCCATGTCTCTCTTGCAATCTGCTGGACTCAGAGGAAAGTATTCTTGCCACTTGGAGCTGTGTAAAAACATGTAAGTAAAATGTAAGTAAAAGCACCCCCAGTTATGTCAACAGCAAGGACAAAACATCTCAGCCTAACACAAAAGTAGGCTTGCCATATCTCAAGTTTAGCCTGGTTTCCACCCTGAAATTCACCCTGAAAGTGCCACTTTGTGTGCATTCAAACCACCACCTAGCCCAGATTTCAAGCTTTTATTTTTTTTAAAAAAAAAGTAAGTGCCTAACATCTATAGAAAAGAAATATAGAACAAAGCATGGAGTTAGTGCTTTGATCCCATCTGTTGAGGTCCATTCCTAAGGCCTTCAGATCCCACTTGCAGATATCCTTGTATCGCAGCTGTGGTCTCCCTCTGGGGCGATTTCCCTGCACTAATTCTCCATACAGGAGATCTTTTGGAATCCGACCATCATCCATTTTCACAACATGCCCAAGCCAACGTAGACATTGCTGTTTCAGTAATGTATACATGCTTGTGTTTTCTTCAGGCTGATGGTTAATCCAAAATCTTGGCAGGCCTTGCTAAAATGATTTATAAGTTGTTGGAGGTCTTCAGCAGAATGGGCAACAACAGCTGCATCATCAGTGAAGAAGAAGTCCCGCACACATTTCAGCTGGAATTTGGTCTTTGCTGTCAATCTAGAGAGATTAAAAGCTTTCCATCTGATCTAGTCTGGAGATAGACACCTTCTGTTGCAGTTCCAAAAGCATGCTTCAGCATGACAGCAAAAAAGATCCCAAACAGAGTCGGCACGAGGACACAGCCCTGTTTCACTCCACTTCTAATGTCAAAGGGACCAGCAAAGTCCATGACTGCTTTACATGGTTCCCATCTCCCCATATTCATCTGAAAACCACCCAACAAGGTAAGTTTGCTGACAAGTACTGCCTGATTCAAGGATACCAAGCAAGTTTTATGACTGAGTAGGGATTTGAAGTTTCATTTCCTTGTTTCAAATCCAGAATTCACACCATTACACACTATACTGACTTCCTCAAATCAGTGATTATTGGCTCCAAAGTTCAAATGTAAGGGCCAGTATCCTGTTGCGTAGCTACATTGCCATAGCAGGAATGGTGGCAGGAGCAAATTACTACTAATTGAACTGTCCCCATTTCTATTTTGGGGTGTGTGCAACTTTGTCTCATTGCATGATAATTCTGTGCACCCCAAAATTGAAGCATAGACTCTTTAATTAGTGGCAATCTTCCACTGCCATTGATGTTGTTCCCACTATGCAATCAGAGCTGTAGTGACAATTGGTAGAAAAAAATGGAACAACATATTGCTTGATTTGCACAATATGATAACCTGAATTAATTAGCATATTGTGTAAATGTATACAGATTGTACTGTCTTATTTGCATATAATGCAAATTAGGCTGTCCAGATTGGGAGAACTGGAATGTCGCAACCCTATATATATGTAATATTAAAGGCTGTGGATAGAAAAGCTGTTTTTTTTAAAAAAAGCTGTTGTTTTTTTTAAAAAAGAATACTTTGGCCATTTAAAAAAAATATTCTGTCTTCATCAATTTAATGGTCTTATTTTGCCATTACTGCATTTTTCTCCATTAATATTTTTCTTCCAAGGGGGTGAAGAAGACAGTTTTCCACCTTCTGTTTTATCCTTGCAACAACAAATGTATGGGAGGGAGTCAGACTGAGTGGGATGTGTGTGAAAGAAAGGCTGAGGATCTTCAAGTCAACAACAAGGTTCAGTGAAAGGACTCCATGTTGAGTGCACTCTTTCTCACACCAGACATTGTTTCTCACTAGCTATCTCTTTTTCTATCTGTCTAGACCAGTGGTTCCCAACCTTGGGTCCCTAGATGTTCTTGGATGTGATGAAGGCTTCTGGGAGTTGTAATCCAGAAACATCTGGGGACCCAAGGTTGGAAACCACTGGTCTAGGCACTATAATGACAGATAATGACATTCACAGATAATTACAGATAATGACATGGTGCTGGAGGAGACTCTTGAGAGTCCCCTGGACTGCAAGGAGATCAAACCTATCCGTTCTGAAGGAAATCAACCCTGAGTGTTCACTGGAAGGACAGATCCTGAAGCTGAGGCTCCAATACTTTGGCCATCTCATGAGAAGAGAAGACTCGCTGGAAAAGACCTGGATGTTGGGAAAGTGTGAAGGCAAGAGGAAGAAGGGGATGTCAGAGGACGAGATGGTTGGACAGTGTCATCGAAGCTCCCAACATGAATTTGACCCAACTCCAGGAGGCAGTGGAAGACAGGAGGGCCTGGCGTGCTCTAGTCCATGGGATCTCGAAGAGTCGGACACGACTTAATGACTAAACAACAACAACAACAATGACATTCACAGTTCATCCTCACATAGCCACAATTAGAGATGGGCACAAACTGAACTATGAACCAGAAAAAAACAGACGAATCAGGCTGGTTTGTGGTTTGGTTCGTGACCCAATTCAGGGATCCTGTTTTGCCAAAAAGAAACGACAAACATACTTTTTTGCCTTCGGCATTTCATTTTGCTTTGGCAAAATGGACGCCCACCTGCCCCCTTCCCATTGCCCCTGCCGCCTCCCTGCCTGGTCCTGCTGCCCCTGCCCCTGCTCCCACCATTGTCAAAGACGGCAGGCTGGCTTCCCTTCCAGGAGCTGGGCCTGCTGCCTCTGCACATGTTTTGGCCACTTCTCAGCAAGGCAATCAGCTGGGGATGGGTGCCTGCGCCGAAGCAGCGCCCAGATTCCTCATCGTTGTTGAGGCAGCGGTGGCAGCGGCAGGGCAGCACGACAGGAGTAGGTACCCCCTTCACCGGGTTAGCTTGGCCCATTATCCAGAGTACCCAACAGATGGGCTGAGCTGTGGTATTGGCAAAAAATTAGCATAGCAAAAAGAGGGCAGCACAGCAGTCATTTGTGGAGGAGAACAGTTGAGTGAGAAAGGGGATCCATTTTTATTGGCAAGGATATGGGAACTTTCAAGATGCACAACATTTTCAAGCAGCCCTTTCACCAATAGATGTATGCAGTTAGCAGTCAGGATCCTTCCTATTTTTCACAAGCTCTCTGAAGAGATGGAAAGACTCCAAACAACTAGGTATTAAATATAGACTTGGTTTATGTGGGTGTGAAGATTGTTAAAACAAAGATCTGTCATCTGGCCTGAATATTTACAATAAGCTAATCTGCTATTCTAGGCAGTGGTATGTTTTCCACATCCGTATATAGTAATGCTTTGTTGAAGTGTAAACTGATGTGAGAAAGAACTCTTGAGATTCAGCCGTTAGACAACATGACCTCAAAGCCTGCCTTAGTGGATACATTCCTGAATATGCCATAGAATGTTTTCTTCTTGTATATATTCTACAATGCAACCACTGTGAAAAATAGATTAGGCTGATTTAGGATGGAAATCAGGAAGCATACATGATTCCTTTGTAAACCTATGGTGCATATTCTCCCTCAGAGTGTATGTGGTAGTTAATCTCAGAACTTCTCACTCAAATTTGTGAACACTGTGTATCTTTATCTAGTTTAACAAATAGATTATTTTATGTACTTTCTCGTGTCTTAGTTGGATTAAGACATGTCTAACTGTACACATGTTTTCTCACTGGAGCTTTCTGATGATAGACACATATTTCTCTCATCCTGTCCCATTGCAGATGCCAATCAGGAATATATGGGGCAAAGTGCAGGCGGATTTTGGAAGTGACAATGCTTCTGATCCATGTGCCTTTTATGACTTGATCATATGATCCTCTCTGCAAGAAAATAGGTGGTTAGGATCCCAAATAGTATTTGTGTTAGTGCAGAGTTGCTAGCAGTGATGTATCAGTGCAGGAAAATATCCTGCAGTATCCGTATGTCAGGAGAAAAGAAAAGTTGCCAGGGCAGGGCAGCAAATTGGTGACCACTGGGGGGAAAATTTCCTTGCCTCTAGGCTCACAATGTTATAGCCACAAAATGTTCACCAGGCTGAAGAAATAGAGATACTCAGGGGGAAATACTACCACTTTTGCACCATAGGGTTGCAGTGAAAACTGCAACAGGAATGTGATTCTTGGGTGAACGTAATGAAGAACTAAGATCATGGCCACTGGCCCCATCACCTCCTGGCAAATAGAAGGGGAAGATATGGAGGCAGTGACAGAGTTTACCTTCCTGGGCTCCACGATCACTGCAGATGGTGACAGCAGCCACGAAATTAAAAGACGCCTGCTTCTTGGGAGGAAAGCGATGACAAACCTAGACAGCATCTTAAAAAGCAGAGACATCACCTTGCCGACAAAGGTCCGCATAGTCAAAGCGATGGTTTTTCCAGTAGTGATGTATGGAAGTGAGAGCTGGACCATAAAGAAGGCTGACCTCCGAAGAATTGATGCCTTTGAATTGTGGTGCTGGAGGAGACTCTTGAGAGTCCCCTGGACTGCAAGGAGAACAAACCTATCCATTTTGAAGGGAATCAACCCTGAGTGTTCACTGGAAGGACAGATCCTGAAGCTGAGGCTCCAATACTTTGGCCATCTCATGAGAAGAGAAGACTCCCTGGAAAAGACCCTGATGTTGGGAAAGTGTGAAGGCAAGAGGAGAAGGGGACAACAGAGGACAAGATGGATGGACAGTGTCATCGAAGCAACCAACATGAATTTGACCCAACTTCGGGAGGCAGTGGAAGACAGGAGGGCCTGGCGTGCTCTGGTCATTGGGGTCACGAAGAGTTGGACACGACTAAACGGCTAAACAACAACAATGAAGAAGAAACAGCCTTGGTGAAGCAATGGGAAGGGCAGGATGAGTCAGAAGGGCGCGATTTAGTGCAGGGAGAAATCTAACACATCTTTTTCAAATATAAGAGTGTTTTTAAAAAGGCTCACAAAATGTCAGGTAACTGTTTAGGGAGCTGAGTAACTGTGAACCTTTCTTTTTAAAGGGATACACTAGTGCTTGCCTGCTGAAGCAGATGAATGGTCATACTTTACTAGAAATGAATGAATGAATGAATGAATGAAAATGGAAAGACACTCATTTTAGAAAAAATGGTAAAATTATGCAGGGTGTGATTCTTGGTGGAAATATAATATTGCTCATTACCATTGTTGTCGCAAAACAGCAGGAGTCCCCTGCCACAATACCACAACAATAATACACAATTCAGATCAGCAAAACTACATGCTTATCTGAGGACTTTATTTCAAATATTAGCACGTAGAGCTTGAGGTGCTACAAAAATCCAGAAAAAAAAGTTTTGCTATTAATAAGGGTTTTATTTTTAAATAAATGGGGGTGACGTGCTACACAAAGAGGATGAAAGACGTGTTTCCAGAGCTTTAAAAATGTTCCATTTTTCATGCACACGACTTAATGTCATACCTTCAGCACTACTCAAGGGTTGTTTCAAAGGAATCCCATTACAAAATCACACATGCCCATGTGATGAAGGGGTTGAAACACTTGCCCATGTGCGATTGTTTTGCTCTTTCTATAGAGAGGTGTGCAAAGACCCCTCTGTTACCCCTTGTTAGCTAGGAAGCCAGGTCATTCATCCAATTTCTATGTATCTTTTCTCCTTGCAGATCGAGATAAACAGGTGATGGTACAGTCAGCTAAATTGCTAGCAGCAGCAATTAAAATTAGGCCTAATATGATTTTAAAATAGTAACTTTTTATAGATCTACTAGTCTAATTTTGGCACTGGCATACTGTATGTATCTGATATATACGTATTTGTTATTTTGATTTTAATATGCTGGTTTTATACCTTTGTAAATTTTATATTTATCTTGTTAAGCCCTATGGTTAATGGCAATAAAAAATTGTTAAAAATGTTCTATGTACACAGACCCTTTGTGGTCATGTGGCAGGATTGCACAAAGAGAGTGTAGATAAGCAGCAACGTCAACTTAGATTTCTGGATTTAACACTTCTTGACTGTATCTAAATGTATCTGTATCACAGCACAAACCAAACTGGATTGTGTCACATATCTACAGAACATGCGGAGGGGCACTAATGCCAAAATGTAGGTGGGGGAGGGAGCTGAACCCATGCTTTCCTCCCACAAAATGCTTTCTAAAGCCACATCTCTATTGGAGGCGCATTGCTTTTGATAATGTAATGCGCCAGCAACAAAAATAGACTTAAAAGAGCATCGTAGGTATGTGACAGCTGCTGCTTTCCATTGACACACATTTTGTAGGACTCTGATGCCAACTTAGGGTGTGGCTACAGGGACCACTGAATCAGAAGGTCTTGGCTTTGCTTCGAAACCTGTGTTACATTTAAAAAATCATAATCAGTGCTTGCACAGGGGTTGCAGAATGTTTTGGGAGTTCAGTGCTCACACTGCATGCATTGTGATTGGCATTCCATCCTGAGCCCCCTTCTTTTCTTCCTTCCTCTAGTCAGCATAGTGTGTAACGGTGTGAATTCTGGATTTGAAACAGGGAGATGTAACTTCAAATCCCTACTCAGTCGTAAAGCTTGCTTGGTATCCTTGAATCAGGCGGTACTTGTCAGGCAAATGTACCTTGCTGGGTGGTTTTCAGATGAATATGGGGAGATGGGAACCATGTAAAGCAGTCATGGACTTTGCTGGTGCATCTAAAGAAATAATGACACTTTGTAATATTTTCATGAAATGGCTGTTATTCTTTGTCATCCATTTTTAGAGATGGCAAGAACCAAAGCAAACCAATCTCCTACAGATTCCTAAGAATACCACAGGAATGCCACACCGGTGATATACTAACACCTGATTTACAGAAAAAATGCATGGGGAAGTGAGGACAAGCTGCAGAAAACATAGGAAGGAAACAAGCTAAACAAGCTGTCATCTCTTTCTGAGATGCAGAATGTTTGTTGCAAAGCAGTTTGGCTTTCAAATATGCACACTACGTGGTATCATCTTTCCTTTCATCTTGCTTGCTTCTTTTTTCCCTTTAAAAATATTAAATGTGCAGAGATGATCCAGCAAACGCCTCCTCTCCTCTTGTTGAATGTCCTCTGGTTTTTTATAAATTCTTAATTTATTTCCTTTGAGTTTCACACACCCCTCTCTCCCCTTGTTCCTCTTCCTCCTGTCAATCCACTCCTGCACTTCCCCCAGGAAGAAACACACATGCACACACACTCCACACATACCCTCACAGACAAGCAAGAGGTTGGTCAGGCGCCTTCCTGCAACTCCTCTCCACACAAATAAGGCATCAAAAGCACCAAGTGCTGTGCTGACTTTTCTCTCCCCCCTTGCCCCCTTTTCCTCTCTCTCTCTCTCTCTCTCTCTCTCTCTCACACACACACACACACACATTCACATGCACACACCATATTCCTGCTCTATTTCACTGCCCCCTCCCTTGCGCTCCCTCTCTTTTCTTGTTTCTTCTCCTTCCACTCTTCTCCCTCCTCCTCTACAGACATATCCGCCCCCATCTTTACACATAGCCACACAGAGAAAAGCCATTTTGAATCCTTCTGGCAATTAAAAAAAAAGTAAAAGAACCCCAGGTGGGAGAGAAAAAAGCCACTTTGCAAGCAAAGAGTGCCAGATAGATTCAAATCAGCACTTATGTCATTTGGGCAGCAAAAAAATACTTCGAATTAACCCATTTTATAAACAGAGCAAATCCCAATGTATGTCATGGTGTAGTCAGGCTCATAGTCCTGACATGCAAACCTTCCACTGTTCAAAGTAGGAAGCAACAGCAGACAATGTTGCTGTTATGTGCCTTCAAGTTGAAACAGACTTACAGCAACCCTAGTGAGTTTTTCAAGGTAAGAAAGTTATTTAAGCAGTGTTTGTACCAGTTCCACTCCCCCAGTGAGTTTCAATGGCTGAGCAGGGATTTGAACTCAGGCCTGCTGAGTTCTAGTCTGTCAGTCTATCCACTACATCATGCTGGGTATCCCAACAGCAGACAATATAACCTCTCAATTTTCTCTTCAACTTAAACATGCCTAGCACCTTGGATGTTTCTCACAAGGCTTCATTTCCAGATCTTTTAACCTCTTGGTTGCCCTCCTTTGGACAAAGTCCAGCTTGTCCACATGCTTTTTAAACTGGGATATGTAGAACTAGACACAGTATGGTAGGAGAGGTCTGACCAAAGCAGAATACAGAGATGTGATTACTTCTTTTGATCTGGACGTTGTTCTTCCGTTGATTAAGCCTAGAACGGCTTTAGCTTTTCCCTCCACTATGCTTGTTGTTACTGCTATTGCTGTATTATACTGTTGACTCATATATTTAACTTGTGATCCACAATGATGCTTATATCCTTTTGACACATATTGTTATCAGTCAAGTGCCACCTATCCTATATTTGTGCATCTGTAGAACTTTACATTTATCCTTGTTAAATTTCATTTTGTTTGTTTTGGATCCATTCTCCAATCTGTTAAAGTCATCTTAAGATAGGCTTTGATTGTATTCCTGCATTGAGCAGAGAGTTGGACTTGATGGCCTTGTAGGCCCCTTCCAACTTCACTTTTCTATGTTTCTATGATCTTGAATCCTGTTTCTGTCTTCTCAGTACCCCCTCAGTTTGATGTCATCTCCAGCTCTGACTATCATTGCCTCAACTGCCTCATCCAGGTCATTTATAAAGATGGTGAACAACAGTGGACCCAGAACAGAACCCTATAAGATGGCATTTGTCACTTGCTTGCTGAGGGGTGGAAGGAGAGATAGAGCTGAGTATCATCCGCATATTGGTGACACAAAGCACCAAAACTCCTGATGACCTTCTTCAGTGGTCTCATACAGATATTGAATGGCATTGGGGAGATGATTGACCCCTGTGAAACTCCACATCCTCAGAGAGTGCAGCTTGGGGAGATGATGTCCAAGGGGTGGACATCATCTCCACAAGCTGCACTCTCTGAGAATGGTCCTCTAGGAAGGACCGGAGCCAGGCCAAAGCCAGGCCACTGATCCCCAAACCAGAGAGCCTCCCCAGGAGGATACTGTGGTTGATGGTAACAAAGGCCACTGAGAGGTCAAGGAGGAGCAGCAAGGACATTTTGCCCCTGTTGGTTTCCCTCAAAAGGTTATCTTGCAGGGTGACCAATGCCATCTCTGTACCATGTCGCACCCTGAACCCAGACTGGAATGGATCGAAGGCATCAGTTTCCTCCAGAAGTGCCTGTAGCTGATTGGCCACCACCCTCTCCACTAGCTTGCTTAAAAAAGGCACATTGGTGACAGGTCTGTAGTTGTTAATATCTTCCACCACCAAATTAGTTTTTTTTGCGAATAGGCCTGATGAGTGTCTCCCTGAGGGCTTGGTGAAACCTGCTGTCAAGGAGAGACCCATTAATAATAGCTGTGGCCCATTCTGTTGTTACTGGCCAGGCAGCTTTTATGAGCCAGGCTGGGCAAGGATCTAGGGGGATTGTGGTGGCCCCACAGCAATTGAGCACCCTGTCATCCTCTACTGATGTCATAGGCTGAAATTGTGTTAGACTCACTGGACAAGGCAGTGCAGTGGCCATCTCAGCTCAATCTACTGAAAGAAAATGGTACTCAAGATCCCAGCAGATGGCCTCCACTTTATGTTTAAAAAATGCTGCAAATTGGTCACAGGAAATGCTACTGGGAGGCCTATCACTGTGACCAATCTCGGATAAATTGTGTACTATATGAAAAAAGTTCAGCCTGATGGCCTTGCGCTTTGCTTATCCAAGTAGCACAGTATGTTCTTCTTGTATCCTTCACCATAGCTAAATAAACACTCAACACGATTTTGTGGCTTTTAAATAAAATTCCGTTGGTGCCTGCTATAGTTGTTGGCTGTACCAAGAGGCTTGGCAGACTTGGCAATGGAGGGGGCATTTGGGTGCAATAGCATCAGCAGCCCTGGTGGCAGCCGCACATCATCCTTCAATCAGAGTTTCAACAGGAGTGCCAACCAGATCAGCCAGTATCCCACGCATTGCATCCTGGAAACCAATTGGATGCAATAGCCTGCATGGGCGGACCATCTTAATGGGTCTCGGCTCCCCACAGATGTGGGGGGGTGGAGTGCCACTGAGAGGCTGCCTTTTATCAGGTGGTGATCCGACCATGACAGGGGAACTCTCTCCCTGCCCTGTTGAAAATACCTAAATTAGTAGTTCACAACCTTGGATAAACCAGATATTCTTGGACAGCAACTCCCAGAAACCCCAGCCCGCACAGCAAGTGGTGAAGGCTTCTGCAAATTGCAGTCCAAGAACACCTGGGTTACCCAAGGTTGAGAACTACTGGCCTAAATGTAGCATGCTCCAGTCTGCATATTATCAGCTTACCCATAAGAATTTCATGGGGATCTTACCAAAAGCCTTGTTGAAATTAAGAAGAAATCCATGCTGGCTCCTAGGAATCGTAGGACTTGCCCCAAAATTGTTCAGAGACTGCCTGTTTAATATTCTGTTCTAGGACCTTTCCTGGTATTGGTGACTAGTTAGTACTTGCCCAAATCCTTCTCCACTTCCTTTCTGAAAACAAGGGCATTTGTCCACCTTCAGTCTGCAAGGACTTCATCTGTTCCAAAGAATTCTTGAAGGACAGGGGCTCTGAGATTAAATCTGAGATTGCATCCGATGTTTGAAGGGCTTACTTCTTTGGCTCCCAGTGATTCAGAAGTACAAGTAAGAGCTTTTTAAAGGCTCATCAGTTGGACTGATAAATATTTAATAATGTATCATATCTCCTCTTTGAAAACGTTAGGATGGAGTGTTAGCTGTTATGTAGCAGAAATGTTGGCAACCCAGGCAGAAGAAAGCTAATATCATCAGACTCACTGGAACCCTACATCGTTTAGAAGCACCCAACACTTTTAAGAAAAAATTCTAAGGGAGGATCCTGAAAACAAACCCAGTAAGAATACAGTGGTATGGAATGGTCAGAGATGGAGAAAACTAACAAATGGACACGAGGGGAAATGGAGGCCAGCATTTAAGAGGAGGCCTCATGTTGGGATTGCAGATTTGAGAGAAAAGCTACTAGGAGTCTGTTTAGCTGGAGAAGCGACTCTCTTACATATCAAGAATGGTAATTAAGCATAGTTAATCTAAACTAATTTGGCTTAGCATGACAGACTTACGTGATCTAACCCTACAGTGTACTATAGTATTAAACGTTGAACCATATCTCGTAACCTCAAGGTACATGCACATTTTCATGATCTTGTTCGTGAGGGAAGCAAGTGGAGATAAATTTTCCCAGCAACAGCTCTGCTCATGAACAGGAGAATCCAGTTCTTCACTCTTCTGCCCCCACTCCAGAAACAGTGTAACTCACACCAGATATTTTTCTGGGTGTTCCCAGATGGAAAGATTCAACTTCTGCTGATGCAAAGACATTGTTTCCTTCTTAACAAGGTGTTTTCCCCAGTTAAGAGAGGAAAGCTGGAAGAAGCAGAGGGGGGATACAGGTGGGCTATAAATGGGAGACGGTATCTGGTGCATCCTTACGATTCTGCAAATGAAGCTGCTGAGTGATTGTGGAATAAATGTCTCATTACGAAGCTCTGATCCTCTAAGTAGAATATTATGACAGAGGAAGCTGAAGTTGTATGAGTGGCTCTAATCCTCAAGAGTGTGACCATATACAGTACCTTATCCTTAAAGCTAGATACCCACATCCAAAGAATTGAATGCTTAGTTTCAGTCAGAATGTGACAGCCAGCCTCTGCCACTAATCATGCTATCTTGGTCCTCTTTTCTTTCTCTTGGCTTCCAAGTCACAATGGTGATAGAAGCCATAATGGGCAGAAAGCTCCTGTCAGTGGCTCGACTACAAAGCAGGGCCCTCCAATCCTTTTATACAAATAACAAAATTTGGAACTTTGAGCACCAATTCGTGGGCACCATCTCTAAGAATCATTTATGCAATCAAATGCACAACCCTAAATAGCGAAGTCATCATAAATTATTCTAAAGGATCAATATGTTGTAAAGTGTGGTTTGTATAATTATGTTGTAAACCACCCAGAGAATGCTTGAGCACTTTGGGGCAGTATGTAAGTCGAAACAAAAACAACATGTTCCATACTGCAAATGACAAGAACTGCACTCTCGCTTTCTTGGTATGCACACACTCCTCTCCAGGTCCCAACTGAACTCTTTACCTCTTTCTCGAGGACACCTGTTCACTCCTTGGCATGCAACTAGGCATTCCCATCAGGGCTGTAATTAGGGTGAAGCACCTGGGCCTCTGCTGTAAAGCAAAGGCCACACCCCTTCCCTCACCGACCAGCAGCCTGGTCTACCAACATAGGAAAAGATGGCAGTAGACCAGGCCACTGCTAGAGAGCAGAGGAAAGGTGAGGCAACAAAGGGCATGTCTATCCACAGCTTGGTACACCAAATGTTTAGAAAAGGAGGCAGCCTCCAGATTGCTAGCTATAACTATAACCAGCATCTACCGCACAATCAAAGACACACTTCCATCTTCCAAGTTTCCCAGCCTGAGCCATCACAAAAGAAATCAAGCTACAAACGTTGTTTTAAATACCTGTTTAAATCAATGGGAGGAGCAGGAGATGTTGATAGGCACCACATTATGGATCCTTGCTCTGAACTTAGCAGGCACATAACAATAGGATTACCTACACAGCTTCATGCTAATTGTGCTCAGTACCTCACTGCCAATACCTCTCAGTACTATGGGTAGTTTTGCCCCATTGTTCCTTTTGGCGCACCTCCTTTAAGCTCTATGCTTTCAACTACTGTTCCCACAACCCACAGCTTTTCAAGAACCACCACGTTTGCCCACCCAGTAATTTATCACCTCCCCTAACCTTCCTCTTTCTCTCTGCCTCTGTTCAGGCCATTCCATCTGATTTACTGTAACTCTGTTTGCTGAGAAACCTGAAACCATCTAGTAGAGCTCTGGACAGCAGCCAAGAGTGCTTTCTCAAATCACAACAGTGCATCTAACTTATGTATATGTAGTAGATTGCACTGTGCAACCTTCATCCCCTAATGCGTCTGTGAGAAGCCTAGACACGTTTTTACTGGAGACTTCAGGGCAGGGATAGGCAAAGCCAGCATTACTGGTGTGTTGCTGCTGCCTCAGGCAGAAGATTTTGGATGCCATTATTAAGGGTGATGAAGTAACAACCAGACAGGACTGACTTTTGGGGCCGAATCCTCTGAAAATAAGGGGGCTTCCCACCACCACCACCTTAAAATGAGGCTTCACCTAAGACACACAATCTGTACTTTGACAGCTCCAAACTGGGCAGTTAAGTGAGCATACTCAGATCCCCTTTTCTGACTGCCACCCTAACAGATTTTATCAATTCACTTACCAAGCTACAGGCTTCCACAGTAATGCAAAACAGTAAGTGATTACACAGAGACCTGGATTAGATGAATTTCTTTACTATATAAAGCAGGAATGAAACAATATTGGAAGGCAAAGGCACAAACGCAACATAGCAAAGTAATGTTTTATGCCAGTTCAACAAGTCTCATTCATTTGATCTGTAGCACCAACCTGGAGGTTTCCACCAGACTGCCTATTGTCTCTTTGTCTTATGAACTTATACATTATGGCCCCTCAGCACAAAAATGCACTTTGTTAGTAATTTCTGGTGCTCTTAATTGGATGACCAACCACTTCTTTCTCCCTTCATGTGGTTCCAGAACACATTGGTATATGTTACTTTTCAAGAAAAAAGAAAGCTGGCATTTGAAGTAGCAGGTCCCCTGAGCACATTTCATGTTCTACCTGCCTGCTATGCTGCTGTTAAAGATGAGGAATGTAGTCACAAAACAAAGTAACTAATTAGATGAGGCAGAAAACAGAACAACACTTTTTATTTATTTATTTATTTAAAATATTTTTACCTTGCTTTTCTCCTAAGAAAGGACCCAAGAAGTCTTACATCTTTAAAACACAATATTAAAGCTAAAAACAGTGAATCATTCAAATATTAAATGAATTAATGATATTAATAATATTATATTAAGAATGTTAGGTAAAGCATTACTAAAACATATTTCAAAGGAACAAAATGCAAACCGTCTCATTTTAAAACATCTCCTGGACAATTTGTCACTAAGGGAAAGCTTGCCTGAAGAGAAAGCTGTTTAGGGATTTATAGGTTAAAACCAGTGCTTTGAATAGGTGCGGCTGGTGTAGTAGTTTGAACTGTGCAAAGGCACTCTTGGCAACCACCAAAACCTGGACATCCAGGCGCAGAGAGGAATCCAGAAGTACACCTAAATTGTGAAGTTGTGTTTTCAGGGAGAGTGTAACCATCACGTACAGGCTGGATTCTTGTTCTTTGATCTGCCTTTCATCTGACCAGGAGCACTTCTGTCTTGTCTGGATTAATTTTCAGTTTATTCACCCACTTCCAGCCCATTACTAATATCAAACAGCGATATACTACTGAAATAGCTTCCTTTGATTTTTTTTAAAATTTATTCATTTTCCATTGGGTCAGGGAAGATCGTAGGAAAGGGGATTTGGAACAAGTAACAGCTTCCTTGGATTTTGATGGGAAGGAAAGATAAGAGTTGGGTGTAATTTTCATTCTGGTGACAATGAACCCCAAAACTCCAGACAACCTCTCCCAGTGTAGATGTTAAATAGCATGGGGGACAAAAAAAAAGTGTCCCCAAGTCCCATCCCACAGAGTGTCAGGATTTGTTCCTTTAAGTGAACAAGGGGTTAAATTTAATATTGTAGTGAGAATGCAAAGTCATGCCTGTAACATCAAGTCAATGGATGACTGATAGCATACAGATGGGACAAGCTTAGGTAATGCTTGTCGACCATGTTCAGCTGCCATGTCTGCAGTGATAGGCTGCTCTCACTATTTAAGCAAGTGAGTGAGAACAGCACTTTGTCACTCAGTTGTGAGTCTGGTGGTCATTACTTTACTTGAATGTGAATGTTATGTTGCTCTGAGATATCTATGCCAATGTATATATTGCCATGTATATATGTCTGACCAAGTCTAATATATTATGCTATAAGTCTTATTAGAACTCTCTCCGTGTATATTTTCTCATACGTCTGCGTCTTTGCTCTGCTTATTAAGGGGAGGATTTGAAGCTACCAGATAAGAGACTCTGTGTAACTTGTTATCTTGGGCTCCAAGGTTTGTTTTCCCTAAGATAGTGCTTTTGGAAGCTTCACTATCCAAATCTGACTCCAAGCTTTGTGAAAGGCAAACGCCACATCAAGCCTTTGGAGTTGGCCCCACGCTAACAGAGAGATGGCCCAAAAAGACATCATGGTTGATGGCATCAAAAGCTGCTAGAAGGTCTAGCAGAATCAACAGAGACATTTTCAGCACAGGTCATCCACCAAAGTGGTCCCATAACCAGACCTGAAGCCAGAATTAAATGCATTTAGATAATCTGTCTTGTCCAGGGACCCCTGGAGCTAAGAAGCCACGGCCCACTCTATCACCTTGCCCAAGAATGGAACACAAGAGACTAGCTGGTAAATATTCAATAGGATGGGATCCATGGAGGGCTTTTCAATAATGGTCTCACTATTGCCTTCTTTATGCATGCTGAGACCCTACCCTGCTGCAAGGATGCATTCACTGCTCCTTCTACCTACTCAGCCAGTCCCTCTCTCTCTTGAGCAGCTTTTATAAGCCGGGAAAGGCAAGTGTCCAACAGACATGTGGTAGTCTTCACCTTGACCACATCGTAAGGCTGCAGAAACTGAAACTTATCCATTAACACAAGACAAGTAGCACGGGGGGGGGGGGGGATAGTTACTTCTGCAAGACCTGTATCAACTGCAGCATCCAAGTCAGAGCAGATCCAAGTGATTTTGCCTGTAAAGCTAAGCATTTGAATTTGACTGGTTGAGTTGATGCACTGGCTGGTTTCACTTTCTTCCACATTTTTTTTTTAACTTAAGTGCTTTCTCATGAAATTATGAAGAAATTCTTTTTTTTATTTTAATGGAGAATTTCCACATCTCTCACTGGATAAACAAGGATAGAGCTGGTAACAATGGCTCAGACATGAGAACGTGAGGTATGAAATGGTTATCAGCGGAGGGAGGAAAATACACTGCCTTGAGGACCTGCCCATTTTCTACACAGAACAGAGCATTTCGCTTGGGACTGACCTGGCCATTTCAATGCAGATCACTTCATCTTGGAGAAAAGAGGAGAGTGGGGTCCCAAGAGAACAGCAAAGGAGATGTGGAGGAGGGGAAAGGCATTAAAACCACGTCCTGCTTCCTTTTTACACCTCTCCTGCCCAGGTACTTGGGGAGAGAAGCTGTGAGAACATAAGGGGGCCTGCACACCTTGGCCTGAGTGCCCATTTGGCTGCTAAAATCATAGTTCTCTGGCCTTTCCCTTTCAACATAATATGAGCAATTCCAAGTTCAAACATGCGGATCTACTGCCACAAGTTTGGCTCTCAATCTGAAAGATGTTTGAAGGGTTGAGGAACATATGGCTGATCTCCAGGGACTGGATCTTGCTGTGCCACTCAGCATAGCAGAGCTCATATTGCATTCAGGTAAACCCAATGTTCTGTCAGCAGTAGCTACTTGTCCAAAGTAAGACACACACTGATTCAGTTCTCTGAGTGACAGTCCTAACTTTAACAAAGAGCATATTACTTTTTAAACTTAATTTGTTCAGTTCTTTATGGTAGACCTTTGGTCTAGATGGGCGGGGTAGAAATCTAATAAAATAAATAAATAAATAAATAAATATGGTGCCCTCAGAGTGAATGTATTTCTTCCATATTTAGAAATATTTGTTGAAATGGGCTTTTCACCACCATCATGGAACCCAGCCTTTCTGGTGATTATTTTGAAAACAAGCATCTTCATACTCAAAGCAATACAATGGCTCCCTATTTCAGCAACATGCCTACAATAAAGAATAGGCCATTTAATGCCTTTAACAATGACAGGGATTTCTTGTCACAGTTTTGTTTCATCTAATGGGATACACTGTGTTCTCTGAGGAGAGAGTTGGGGGAGGCTGTATCTCTGGCTCTCTCTAGTTCAAGGCTTCCATTTGCAATTTTGATGTTTTTTCTACTTTTTTTCTACTTTCCAGCAGCAGATTTTTGTTGCATTTTACACTGGGTTATGGCCCTACCAAAGCAAATGTACTGTGATATTTCCCTGGCTTAACACAGAAGAGCTGAACATGTAACTTTCCCTTGAGACAAATGGGAACTATAAGTCTTTCCCAGTAGCTGGAACGATGCCCTACATGCTTCCTTCTTGATGTCAACGACTGGTATTGAGGGTGATAATCACTGAACACCTGCCAAGGGACCATGCCCTGTCAAAGCCACCCGGCCCTGCTCCTTCTCTTCATCACTGCAACCTGTCTGTTGGAGTCGCTCGGACCAGGGGTGTATTAAGTAGGAGCAGTAGAGTTCTGCTTTGCTTGTCTGCCTGGCAAGTATGCTTAGCAGTTGCAATAATGAGAAGGAGAAGCGCACTAGCCGCAAGAGTGCTGGTGAGAAGGAAAGCTCACTGAGAGAGAGAGGGACCCACCAAACCTCAGAGCCAACCCTGTTGACAGCATGTTCCACTTGTCTTCCTTTTGTGTTTTTTGCTGCCCCTTCCCCCACCACCATGACATCTTTTGATTGGCAGCACTGGATGCCGTCCTTCTGGAAGCAGCCTGCCAGGCCTTTGTCCTTCCTGCTTGAAGAGCTGAGTAGCTTCTTCTGCTTCCTTTGTTCTAGGCCATCCTTTACAAACAGGCACACACATGAACATCTGTGTGCATTTCATCATCTACTGAGCACAGCTGTTTCCTAGGTGCTTAATTTTATTAGTGAATTAATAACATTTCTGTATCACACAACCGCTTGAGCTTTGAAAATGCTATCATAAGCAAAGCAAACACTTGATGCCAAATTGCAAATGTTGCAACAATCACACAAAATGTTATAGGCATGTTAAAGTAATCATTAACTGCATGTCCTGCAGTGGCTTGACTGGACTAATCTGAAACAGAGAAGAAATCTGTGAGCATATATTACCCTGATATTATGTGAAATTTAATTCTGTAAAAGAGCAGCTTTCATGGCCATTTCTCTCTCTGAAGGGACTGAAAACATAACTTTGAAACAGGTGGTAGAACCAGGCATGTATGGGTATGCCATTTGTGCTGTTTGATTAGTAGGGCAATGACATAAACTGCTGTTCCCCCCAGACTTCTCTATTCCCCAGAGTTTGGCTGCATTGTATATGGGGATGGGAACAGAAGCAATATATAGCTGTGAGCTATTCATAATATAAAGCAAAGTATTTTATTACATTTTACTCTTGAAGAGCAGATTAAGACCTACTAGTCTTACAAAAGACCTGCTGTTGATGCAAATGAAAACTACCATAACCATTTTATTGAGTCTGAGCCCACTAGTGTTTGTGTTGATGGGAAAGGAGATTTCTGGAAAATCTTGAACATGTTCTATTATACTTTCTGGGGGAAATGCCACATCCCAGTGCCCCTTTCTTATGTTTCTCCAGCCAAAATCTAAACAATGAATTGTTTGCCAACTCATTAGTCTATGACTGAGAGCTGATCCTAATGAATTGGATTTTGCACTATGTACTGCCGCCGTACATGTGCCTGTATGTTTGCATGGCATGCATATGCATGGTAAGGGAAATTGATCATCATACCTAGATTTTTGGACCTTTAGTATGATATGGATACCAACAGTCAAAATTTACCCCTATACCTCTGTTTGCAAGTGTTTGCGTCCTCCTGCTTAGTCATCCTCCACCCCCACCCCCAATGGCTACTGACTGGCATAAACAGAAACATCTAATTTGATGGCAGTATCGTGGATTTTTTTAATTGTTAAATACCTGGTATCTTGTAAAGACTTTATTTTATTTGTTTCAAAGTAAGGCAATTTTCCAGCCCTTAATTATGCCACCCCCTTGCATCGTTTTTTAAAAGGTAGACACAGGGACACAGCAATCTTGCCTTGCTTGCATTTGGTTCTGTCCAGCTGCTTGAGCCTGACGTTCCCTCACCTTCTCAGCCCACCTGACAGACCCCAGTGCAGTTTTGTAGTCAGTTCTGCACCTTCCACATTCTTAACTTGGGCAGTTCATGATTACCACCCACCCACCCAAATGTGTCAAGTTTATTTTAAAAATCAGAATTGTTTTTAATGTTTGGGGATTCAAGAAGTGGTTAGTGAGCTGTTCCCAGCCATCCAGGGCTGTAGTCAGCCAGCCTCACCTGAGACAAGAGAGTATTCCCCCTGAGAAGGATCCTGGAGAGAAGGCTGTATATCTGACAAAAACACTGACTACCACACTGGGCTCACACAGCTAAGACTGTATCTGTGTGCACCCTCTGATAACGGTATCTGGCAAAGCCCAGGCAGTGGGCTTTCTCCAGCCATCCTGTTCAGGAACGGGGCCACCTGCAGGTGTCAGAGGTCTGGAGTACAGATGTCTGTGTGTCATGACCTAAGGGGCGAAGCCTCTTTCCTTCTCTGACAGGCCCCACTGGGGAATGTTGCCCTCCCCCAGCAATCCTCTCCCTTCTGCTATCAAGGGAGCACAGCAGCTCTCAAAGGATGCTTAAGTAGCAGAGGACAGTTGAAAGGCAAAGGAAATTATTCGCATCCAGACTGTAGTATTGGATTTTTCTAGATGCTTGGATAACTCAAAGCAGCAGGGCTGCAAAGACTGGGTTCCACTTCTAAAAAAAAACCCCAACTTTATGTTATTGTCTATCATTTTGGGAGTAATGATCAAATACTTAAATGACTGCAGGTTAGCATTGTGGTGATCATTGTGGTGAGAGCATCATGTCTTTCTTTAAAGAAAAATTCTACAGTGATAGCCCGAAGCTCAAGGAGAGGGTCACCTGATCCCCCAGAGGTGGGGCAAAGCCCCTCCTGCTCGAACTACAAGAATCTAACCTGGTAATTCAACCACAAATGCTACATAGAGACATTGTACTCATTTCTGTTTATACTGAAAATAAGATGAGATCAAGAGAAGAAGAAAAACAGCCTCACTCTGACACGCTTATTCATTTTAACTTGTTTGTTGAAAAACAGAGGGGAAACTCTTCACCCACAGCTCTGGTTCCACCTCCTTCACTGTACTGGGGGACGAGGGGAATGCTCCTGTCAACACACATGCCATTCTTACAAAGCTGCTTCTTTGTTGGTTTGCTACAAAGAAGTACCTGAAAGTCCATCTTCAATAAATGGTCACAGAATATGAACTAATTGAAATAGTACACAGCAAAATTATCAGGATTCATCACATCTATCAGTTGCTTTATTTTTGTGGATTTGATACACCAGTAACTGCATTCCTGTGATTTTAAGCCCTGGGAATGACTTCATAAAGCATCAATATAATCAGCATTTATTTATGCAGTCATTAAACTGAATTGAAAGCTCAGTCCGGCTTCAGAGCTAGTTACAGGACAGAGACTGCTTTGGTTGTCTTGGTGCACGACCTACACTGCTGGACCTCTCAACAGCTTTCAATATCATCGGCCATGGTTTCCTCTTCTGGGATGGAACTTCAAGGCACTGTTCTACAGTGGCTCCAATCCTCCTCGAAGGGGAGAACTCTGAACTCCTGGGGCTTGTGGCATCCCTCAGGATTCTGTTTTCTCCCCCATGCTATTTAACATTGTAAGTGCCATGACCTCCAACAAGGGTAGGGTCAGCTGACAATCCCTTGTCCATCCCCATATCCATGGATTCAAGGTGGTCCTGCTGGTCAAGAACAGGGTTAATTAAACTACAGAGACAGGGTACAGCAGAATCTGAACTGAGTTCAGTCTGATCTGGGCCCCAAGTTAACTCCAATGGGGCCCTCAGTCATGATGCTGGCCTTTTCCAAGGTGAACAAAATGTGGCCACTTCAAGCAAAGAGAGTTTATAGAATCTGGCTCTTCTCACATTCCATGCTTCCCCAATGGTGGCTGCTGCTGTTACTACTGAGGATGATGACTGTCTTTCACATCTCCAGTGGGGTCCAGCTGGCCATCTGGGAGTCATGATCACCAGTGGGTGCCTTGAGGTAGCTGCAGTGGGCAGGAAACTGACTTGAGCATCTCTTGTCCTCAACCTTGCCCTTGGGAAGCGGGAACTGCACCAGGACCCCTGTTCAGGGGTCCTTCAAATAGATATAGTCTACTACTTCATCAGCATTCAGCATCTCTACCAGTTCCTCACAAGCATCTCTATATCCCTTCATCCTCCATCTCAAAGCTATCTGCCTTATTTTCGCCTCCAGGCAACAGGTGTCCCTCATCTCATCCTGAGCCTTCACAGCTTCCTGCAGGGCTTCCTTTATGGCATCCAGCTGGTAGGTCGCACTTCTCTCTTCCTCTTTCCCCAGGTGGCTCTCATGTGCCCTGACTTTCTCCCCCTCCCTGGCCAGCTAACTCACCTCAGTACCCATCTTATGACTCATAAGCAGCTACATCTGGTGGGTCTGAGAGGGGGAGCAGAATGAGGGCAGATGGCCCACCAGTGGTGCCAGTGGCAACACCTTCACAAATATAGACATGAAACTACTGGAAGAGGTTGTCCAGAGCTTTAGAGTCACTGCCACCACTATGCTGATGACACGATTTCTCCTTTCAATCCAATTCCAAGGAAGCAGGTGACAGTAATAGGATGGATGAGGGCAAACAAACTGAAGCTTAAACCAGACAAGACAGAGGTGCTCCTGGCCAATGCAAAGACAGATGAGGGAATAGGGATTCAACCTTTGTTGGATGGGGCTACCGTCCCCCTGAAAACTCAGGTCTGTAGATTGGGTGTATTCCTGGACATATTCCCTGAGCCTGGAAGTTCAGGTTTGGGCAGTGGTCAGCAGTACATTCGCAGAGTTAAGACTGGTGAACCAGCTGCACACATTATTTGAGATGTCAATTTTGCTACACTGACACATGCCTTAGTTTCATTCTATTTGGACTACTGCAATGCACCCTATGTGGGGCTGCCTTTGGAAAGTTTTTGGAAACTTTAGCAGGTCCAAAATGCTGCTGCCAGATTGTTAACTGGAACAGGTTACAGGGATCACATAGCTTCCCCGTTACAACAACTTCTACAGGCTGCCAGTCAATTTCTGGGCACAATTCAAAGTGCTGGTTTTGATCTATAAAGCCCTAAGCAGTTGGGTCCAAGATATCTGAAAGTCCCCATCTCCATATACAAGCCTGCCTGGATTTTAAAATAATGAGGGAAAGTATTTCTCTCCATCCTGCCATCCATATAAAGATTTTACATAAATAAATAATTAAAAAGTACAAATATATTCATACAATACAATATACATTGATCACAATACACACAGCACAAAAAATGTACCTGTCCAAGGGGGTGGTAAATACAAGACAGCACTGTTGTAATTAGATTGTACATTTAACATTCTGAAAATGTAACTTTTGTATTTTTATTTTATCTTTACGTGATTTCCAGAATTTGAAAAGTGTGTGTGAAATGTCCAAAGCCAGAGCACTCTGTAGCTACTGCTATGTACTTGTAATCTGTTAAATCAAGGCAAAGGTTTGGAAACCTATTATGTCCTGGAAATTCAGCTGAATTCAAACAAGCACTTGGGGGCTGCGTGCCAGCAATGAGTGAGACTCACCACCACTACTGGAATGTGCCCCCCCCAACAGATACGGTGGGCTTCACATGACTCTCACCATCAAGGATGGCAAGAGGCAAGTGGCACCTCAATAGCTGAGCTGGCATCTCTCAACCAGATCAGTGACTGCTGGATATGGACTGGAGATTGAGGAGCAGACAGCCTGTGACTCTAGTAGCCCTTCTTTAAGTGAACAAATATAACCAAAATGGAATAAAAGCAAAAACAAAAGTTTTGTAGCACCTTAAGAACAGATGTATTTCAGCATGAGCTTTTGCCTCTTTCCTCAGACACATGGAGGGAAACTGATGGGACTATTTATCCACAGGTTTATACACACAGTGTACATTATGAGGGTGGGGACACACAGTGTTACATCAATTAATTATGTGCCACCAAATCAATGCTGACTTAGGGTGACCATACCCATGTATTCTAGGTATAAATAACTCACATATGATTCACCAGCCTCTCATGGGGATGTTCTGGGATGATGCAGCTTCTCTAGGGCTGCACAGGCTGGCTCTTTTCCGAGGAGGCACAGTGGGGAATTGAGCCCCTTACCCTGGCTCCACACCCACTGTGCTATCTGCAATTCACCTTCCTTAGCTGGTAAGATGAAGGAGAAGTAAGTGACCGAAGAATGTTCCTCAAGGCTGTGGATTGCAGCTCAGTCATGTTCCTGCCTCTCCCCTGAGTGTTTGGGCAACCAGGGCCCTACCATGAAGCCCTTGTGGGCTTACAAGGGTGACATCATGGACCAAGTTCAGTCCTAAGGGCACAGACTTCCTCTTCCTCATTTGAAAGATTTGTATCATGTCCCTCAACCGAACGTTCCTCCAAGCATCTTAAAGCAGATTATAACAACACCGAAGCACAAATTCCAAACACAAAGTCCAGCAGTCCTTGATCCCTCAGCTAATAGTATAGGACTGTGTGTTTCCCTTCAGCTCCACGGTCCCAAGGCAGTTGTATATCTCACTGCTCATCTTTATGACTAGCAGGAGAATAAATTGCTATCTGTAAACGTAAATCTGCAATCCTACATACAGTACAGGGCATAGTGTATTGGTGAACTATGAAAACTTTCCCATGACCTCCAAGCACATCCGCCATCTTCATTATTAGAGGCACTTTGCTTATATCCACATATATAGAAATGTAAGCCAGTCCTCAAATTCTACCAAAGAACATGTTATCTGCAGTTCCCACCCCAAACCACCTCCCATTTTTGTAGAGTATGGATCTCACCCTTACATACTGGAATGGAAGCAGACACTTCAAACACATGGAGGTTGTGGGGAGACCAGCTGGGGTGATTATCTCAATCCATCCCGACGGTTTAATCCCTACACCTTCCAGCACATGCATGGGGCTCTAGTGTGGTACCCAAGAGAAGGCTCTGTGGCACAAGAGTGGTTTTTATTCCTAATAGCCAGGGGTCAGCGGGTTTGGCCCAAAGTGAACTTCTTTACTTTCTCCTGTGTGGGGGTGCACCGCCTTTTGGGCCCTAGGGACTGCATGTGATGCTGGTCTGGGGCCACACCCCTTGGGTGTGAGGACACACACTGTGAGGACACACACTGGCACTCTTGATACAGATTATTTTTCCTTTACAGCTGGCAGCAGTGGGAAGGAAAGAACAATCTCTACAGGGATCTCTAGCAAAGAGACTGGAGAGCTTCTACCTGAGTTAAAATCAGTGGGAAAAGTTTAGCAACAGCAGCAGTGGATCAGGCCATCCCTGAGGAGTGCAGTAAAGACAAATACAAAAACAGATGCAGGGTTGTCTTGCCCAAGGCACTGGCAAGCCATTGTGCAAATGGGCCTTTGGGTGCCGGGGGCTGAGATGGGAGGGCATAACCTCCCTTGCCACTCACTCACCCCTCTTGTACAGTCAGCAGTGCCCGCGCGAAGTCTTCCACGTTTCTATGCAGGTTGAGCAGGCCCTATGCTCAAGGAACGTCCACACATGCCTGCAAGCCCCCCCCCCCCCGCAAGCGTAGGTCGTGCGTGAGAGAGACGAGCTATTTTGTTTTTGTTTTTTTAATAATTTTTTTATTTTTAAACATAAACCTCCTACCACACAAATAAAACTATAATAAAAAAAACATTACAAAACCAATAACAAACAATAAGATACAATTTCACACGTGCCCCCATCACCTTCAGGACTAGCATTAAACTTTGTTCAATCCATTTTCTCTCCAAAATTTCATTGTTTCTTCCCTCGGTGTATACCCCTTCCCTCTCCGAAATACATATTCCAAAAATACATTCCATGTTTTCTTAAAATCATTATTTTTCAATTGGCCTCTTCTTATTTTCATATCACATGTCAGTTTATCATTAATTGCCATGTCCCATAATTCTCTATACCATTCCTCTAAACTAAATTTATTATCATTTCTCCAGTTTCTTGCGAAAATTAATCTTGCAGCCATAATCATTATTACTATTAAATCCTTATTTTCTTTCAACAATTGATCCTTCTTAATCACATTCAATAAAGCAGTTAACTGAGACATTTGAATATTCAATCTGGTTATTTCAGATATTTCTTTAAAAATTAAATTCCATTCTTTCTTTCTTATTTCACATAGCCACCACATATGTAAATACGTCCCCTTCTCTTTTTTATAGACGAGCTATTTTGGTGGGGTGGCCTGAATGGACACATGAGACCTCCCAGGAGGCGGGACCTCCAGCACCAACCTCGGGTGGGACGGCTCAAGGCGCCTCGTCCACGTCACGGAACTTTCCATTGCAAACGCAGGATCCAGACGTGCATGCACGCTGCATCCCTGGGAGCCGGACTCTGGAGCTCGTAACTCTGCCGGGGCCTCTTCCCACCCTTCCAAGTTGAGATACTTGAAACACGCTCGATCCGAGCAGAGGCCCACACAAACCACTTACGGTAAAGCACGTTTTCTTTAAACACGGAGAGAAGTCCTTCTCAAATGCTGATACCAATTCGTTTTTTAAGCACACGTGAATTCAGAACCTTCGGGACACGTTTTCCTTCTGAGAAAAAAGTGCATCGCTCCGGACTGGGACCGGAAGGCGACCGGGTCTCTCTGAAGCTGCTTTTCTCCCCGCTTTCTCCAGCTGGGAAGAGGAGGGCAGCCCCCGCCGCCAGCCTGGCAGCCTCCCTCGCCGCTTCCCCGGTGGGCGGGCAGCCCCTGGGCTGCCGCCCCCGCCCCCTTCCTCCCCGCTGGCGTGGAGCCGCTCCGCCGGCCCTTCCCTCGCCCGCCCCGTTTCCCCTCCAGTGACATCAGCGAGGAGGTCCCTGTGCGGCCGCTGAGTGGACGCCGCGTCCCTCGCCAGCCTCGCCTCTCGCTCCTCTCGGTTCCTAGCTGGAGGCGGCGGCGCGGCCAGACTTGTGGAGTGCCCTCTTAGCGGCTGCCTTGCCCTGCTGGTGCTGGTGCTGCTGCCGCCGCGGCCGCCCGGCCACAGCCTGGATTCCTGTCTTCATTTTTGCTCGGGCGGGTGGTAGAGCAAGGGGCGACCCGCCCCAAGGAACGAGGTAAGCCAGCCCCGGGTTTCTGCCAGGGGACGATACGCCCCTCCAGCCCTGGGTGGGTTACGGGGGAAGGAGTGCCTGGAATTCCTCGGGCGTCTGAGGAAGCCCGCGGCTTGGGAGGCGCCAGTTGGAAACGGGGGCGCGGGAGCCCCGGCGCATTTGGTGAGCGCCGCCACGGCCACGCCGGCCTGCGTTTGCAGAAGGGCCAGCGTGCTGGGGGAAGTGGCCCTGAGCAGCACGCCGGCGGCGTTGGTTTTGCCGGCATCGCGAGCCGAGCGCGCTTGCGGGTGGTGGGCTCGTGCGGACTCCCTGATGCGGGTCAGTGATCCCGAGCAGGCCTCCCACCGGGGGAAGGGAAGTCGAAGGGAGGGGCGCATCCGCCCGCCCGCCCACCCACCGACCCACGCACCCTCTTCCGGTGCTCGCGAGGGGGGCGAAGCGGCGGAGGGTCCGCTCCGCTCTAGGGACTGCGAGGACGGTACGAGGTGGTGGTGGGGGGAGTTGCTCCAGATCAAAGCCGAGTAGAGGCCAGGTGAAGGGAAGTGAGGTCGGGTCCGGCTGAGCAGGGAACGGGAGGCGGCTTGGCCCCGGAGTTAGCGGCGCCGCCGGAGAGGTCTGGCTTAGGGAAGGAACCGCTGCCCCGGGAACTGCCGCCGTGGCAAAGGCAAGCCCAAACTGCGGGGGCGAACCCCCTGCGTCCCTTGAAGGCCCCCCCCCCGGGAGGGGGGAGGCCTCTTTCTTGGGGCTCTCGGCCCGCCGCCCCCGCCGCCTCCTCGCGCCCCCTGACTCGGGGGAGCTCTCCGGGGCGTGGCTGCTCCCCGTCGCTTCTCCTGGGAAGCGGGCGCGGGGCGGTCGCGGTTGTCGAGCCCAGCCTGAAGCGAAGGTCTGGGAGGCTTGGCCCCCAGTCAGCCGGTGTCTGCTTCCCGATGCAAACCTGGCGGGTTGCTGCTGCTGCTGCTCTTCTGGCTCTTTCTTTTCTTTCACTGGGAGGCCCTGATCTCGGGAGCGAGGTCGAGCTCGCCTGCTCCGCGGCTGTCCAAGCGTCGCTGAACTTAAACGGGGGAACGGTTCGAGGATGTGCGCGTTTGCTGTCGTCGGATTTGCTTTGCAGTTCATTTGCTGTCGCCCCGCACCTTGTTTATCTGTTGATTAAAAGGCAACCTCTTCCCTCTTCTCAGCTCCCCCCCGCTCAGTTTACACTTGGGACTGAGCCCCTTGGAAAGGCGTAAGATCTCTTTCCCAGTAAACGTGCCCAAAACCCTTCACGCTTTCCTTTAATACAGGATTGCTTCAAAACAAAACAAACAACAACAACAAAAACACCACCCAAACTGGTGTTTAAAATGAACGTTTGGCCAGTTCTTCTTTCTCTTGATAATTTCACAAAAGAGGGTGATGTTGCAAACCTTAATGTAAGCCCTGTAATAGGTTATCTCAATTGGTCATTATCCACCTGGGAGCAGGATCCTGGAAAGTCTTCCCAAATCTAATTCATGGCAGTTGAAAATCCCAGCAGTGCCCTGTCATACTTGTAGAACACTGCATTCTTGACTAAAACTTTAAATGGTAGTTTTCAGTGAGGTTAAAAAAAAAGTCAAAAGTGCTTCCACACATTTCTGTGAGCAAAGTGTAGATTTCCAGAGGTTCTCCCATTCAGGCCCTAGCCCAGCATAGCTTGTTGTTGTTTAGTTGTTAAGTCGTGTCCGACTCTTCGTGACCCCATGGACCAGAGCACGCCGGGCCCTCCTGTCTTCCACTGCCCCCCGGAGTTGGGTCAAATTCACGTTGGTAGCTTCGGTGACACTGTCCAGCCATCTCGTCCTCTGTCGTCCCCTTCTCCTCTTGCCTTCACACTTTCCCAACATCAGGGTCTTTTCCAGGGAGTCTTCTCTTCTCATGAGATGGCCAAAGTATTGGAGCCTCAGCTTCAGGATCTGTCCTTCCAGTGAGCACTCAGGGTTGATTTCCTTCAGAATGGATAGGTTTGATCTCCTTACAGTCCAGGGGACTCTCAAGAGTCTCCTCCAGCACCACAATTCAAAAGCATCAATTCTTCGGCGGTCAGCCTTCTTTATGGTCCAGCTCTCACTTCCATACATCGCTACTGGAAAAACCATCACTTTGACTATGCGGACCTTTGTCGGCAACGTGTTGTCTCTGCTTTTTAAGATGCTGTCTCGGTTTGTCATTGCTTTCCTCCCAAGAAGCAGGCGTCTTTTAATTTTGTGGCTGCTGTCACCATCTGCAGTGATCATGGAGCCCAAGAAAGTAAAATCTGTCACTGCCTCCATATCTTCCCCTTCTATTTGCCAGGAGGTGATGGGACCAGTGGCCATGATCTTAGTTTTTCTGATGTTGAGCTTCAGACCATTTTTTGCGCTCTCCTCTTTCACCCTCATTAAGAGGTTCTTTAATTCCTCCTCACTTTCTGCCATCAGAGTGGTATCATCTGCATATCTGAGGTTGTTGATATTTCTTCTGGCAATCTTAATTCCGCCTTGGGATTCCTCCAGTCCTGCCTTTCGCATGATGTATTCTGCATATAAGTTAAATAAGCAGCAGGACAATATACAGCCTTGTCATACTCCTTTCCCAATTTTGAACCAATCAGTTGTTCCATATCCAGTTCTAACTGTTGCTTCCTGTCCCACATATAGATTTCTCAGGAGATAGATAAGGTGGTCAGGCACTCCCATTTCTTTAAGGACTTCCCATAGTTTGCTGTGGTCTACACAGTCAAAGGCTTTTGCGTAGTCAATGAAGCAGAAGTAGATGTTTTTCTGGAACTCTCTGGCTTTCTCCATAATCCAGCGCAGGTTAGCAATTTGGTCTCTAGTTCCTCTGCCCCTTCGAAATCCAGCTTGTACTTCTGGGAGTTCTCGGTCCACATACTGCTGAAGCCTCCCTTGTAGGATTTTGAGCATAACCTTGCTAGCGTGTGAAATGAGTGCAATTGTATGGTAGTTGGAGCATTCTTTGGCACTGCCCTTCTTTGGGATTGGGATGTAGACTGATCTTTTCCAATCCTCTGGCCACTGCTGAGTTTTCCAAACTTGCTGGCATATTGAGTGTAGCACCTTAACAGCGTCATCTTTTAAGATTTTAAATAATTCAACTGGAATGCCATCACCTCCACTGGCCTTGTTGTTAGCCATGCTTTCTAAGGCCCACTTGACTTCACTCTCCAGGATGTCTGGCTCAAGGTCAGCAGCCACACTATCTGGGTTGTCCGGGACAGCCAGATCTTTCTGGTATAATTCTTCTGTGTATTCTTGCCACCTCTTCTTGATGTCTTCTGCTTCTGTTAAATCCCTACCATTTTTTTCCTTTATCATGTCCATCTTTGCACAAAATGTTCCTTTAATATCTCCAATTTTCTTGAACAGATTTCTGGTTTTTCCCTTTCTATTATTTTCCTCTATTTCTTTGCATTGTTCGTTTAAGAAGGCCCTCTTGTCTCTCCTTGCTGTTCTTTGGAAGTCTGCATTCCATTTTCTGTAACTTTCCCTATCTCCCTTGCATTTTGTTTCCCTTCTCTTCTCTGCTATTTGTAAGGCCTCGTTGGACAGCCACTTTGCTTTCTTGCATTTCCTTTTCTTTGGGATGGTTTTTGTTGCTGCCTCCTGTACAATGTTATGAGCCTCCATCCATAGTTCTTCAGGCACTCTGTCCACTAAATCTAGTTGCTTAAATCTGTTCTTCACTTCCACTGTGTATTCATAAGGGATTTGGTTTAGATTATACCTGACTAGCCCAGTGGTTTTTCCTACTTTCTTCAGTTTAAACTTGAATTTTGCTCTAAGAAGCTGATGATCAGAGCCACAATCAGCTCCAGGTCTTGTTTTTGCTGACTGTATAGAGCTTCTCCATCTTTGACTGCAGAGAATATAATCAATCTGATTTCGGTATTGCCCATCTGGTGATGTCCATGTGTAGAGTCGCCTCTTGTGTTGTTGGAAAAGAGTGTTTGTGATGACCAGCTTGTTCCCTTGACAAAACTCTATTAGCCTTTGCCCTGCTTCGTTTTGAACTCCAAGACCGAACTTACCTGTTGTTCCTTTTATCTCTTGACTCCCTACTTTAGCATTCCAATCCCCTATAATGAGAAGAACATCTTTCTTTGGTGTCAGTTCTAGAAGGTGTTGTAAGTCTTCATAGAATTGGTCAATCTCGGCCTCTTCAGCATTGGTGGTTGGTGCATAAACTTGGATTACTCTGATGTTGAAAGGTCTGCCTTGGATTTGTATTGAAATCATTCTATCATTTTTGAGATTGTATCCCAGTACAGCTTTTCCCACTCTTTTGTTGACTATGAGGGCTACTCCATTTCTTCTACGGGATTCTTGCCCACAATAGTAGATATGATAATTGTCTGAATTGAATTCGCCCATTCCCATCCATTTTAGTTCACTGACGCCCAGGATGTCAATGTTTATTCTTGCCACATCCAGCTTACCAAGGTTCATAGATCTTATATTCCAGGTTCCTATGCAGTATTTTTCTTTGCAGCATCGGACTTTCCTTTCACTTCCAGGCGCGTCCGCAGCTGAGCGTCCTTTCGGCTTTGGCCCAACCACTTCATTAGCTCTGGAGCTACTTGTACTTGTCCTCCGCTCTTCCTCAGTAGCATGTTGGACGCCTTCCGACCTGAGGGGCTCATCTTCCAGCGTCATATCTTTTAGCCTTTTGTTTCTGTTCATGGGGTTTTCTTGGCAAAGATACTGGAGTGGCTTGCCAGTTCCTGCTCTAGGTGGATCGCGTTTAGTCAGAACTCTCCACTATGACCTGTTCGTCTTGGGTGTCCCTGCACGGCCTAGCCCATAGCTTCTCTGAATTACTCAAGCCCCTTCGCCATGACAAGGCAGCAATCCATGAAGGGGCAGCAATTCGTGAAGGGGATTAGCATAGCTAGTGGTGGGAAAAGTGGTGAGTCACAGACCAGCCAACCTCTGACGAACCACTCTTGCCCACCACTGCGGTGTCATGCTATGTTTGACTTCAAATTGGAGCAAAATTTCAGGGACCAGGTAAGCAGTGGCCGGTTCTCCAGTTGCATAAATTAGAGCAGCTAAGAGAGAACTGCAAATTATTTGCTGTGTGTCAAAAGACATGCTTTTTTACAAAGACACTGATATAAAACTCTTTATGTGTTTATAATGTATTATAAAGCTGGGAAACCAAGATGCACACCACCTTGAATTTCAGAGAATATTAACTGATATGGTCACTACAAAAAAAAAGTACAAATGCCAATTTTAAAAAACCAAATAAGCTTTTGCTCAACATTTTTTAAAAAAAACTAATGGCAATATAACCCATGGGTTGGGCATTGTGTGATGAGCCCATGGACTGTGCCGGACAGGGCAACTTCATTTGAAATGGTGGGAGGAGGGGCTCACTTTTCTTGGCCACTAGTGAGGAGAAAAAGTGTTCTATTTTTTACTCTCATATCCCTTACTTGGTCCCTCAAATGCTGGCATTCCCTTGGCATTATTTCAGAAGGCAAATAACCAGAGTAGATAAGCTCCTACAATAATAGGCAGAGTGGCCTCAAGACATTTTGCCTGTCCACAGGGCGGCACAACTTGTAAAATTTAAGGAGGCCTTGAGTTTCAGAAGACTGAGTGATATGGTCACCAAAAAATAATTTAAAAAGAAGTATAAATGACATGAGACTTCCTGTTGGGATTCTCTTTCTATATTGGCATGGCCAATATACGAGTGCCACAGAGTTACTGAATGTTGTAGCCTTAGGGCTTGTCTACATGGGCTTATTTGGAGTGGGCTGGTGCAAGCTAAATGAGGGTTCCTTGGCGTCAGGTAGCGGTCCGGTATGCCATTGGGTGTGGTCCCTGCATCCTGATGGCATACACACCTCAAGCAGCCCTATTTGGTCCGGCTTCTTTAAGAAGACTAAAGGGGGGAAAAGAAAGCCTCAATCTTTGCCCACTCCTGTCTCCTCCTGCATCTGGGAGGATGATTTCAATTTTGTTTAAAATTTTGGCAAGTGATAAAATACATTGATACTGCCCTAGTTGTTTTTTTTTTAACTTCCCTATTTAGTATGTGTTGCCTGTGTATGTTGCTACATCAAAAATCCTCCTTCTTCCCCCTCCTGCTTCTGGGAGGAAGCTTTCCATTTTTCTTTTCTTTTTCTAAAGTCATGCACCACATCAGTGCTGTCACAGTACAGTTTAAAAAAACCTTGACTCCTTCTGCCCCTCTATGGATTAGAGGAAGTGTTTTAATTTCTCAATATCATGAAATGGCTAAGCTCTCTTCTTAAACTGCTTCACAATACTGGCAAATTGACAGGGGAAGGCAAGTTGATAGCCACAAGCTTGCTTTGTTTCCACGCACTGGAAATGAACTGACATGGAGCATTCCTACCTGCACCAAAATTGTAGAATGTCCTGACAGGGATACAGAAAGGTGAGGATAGGAATGCTCTGTGGATGGGCTGGTTCACTCCAGCAACCACATTGTGTGATCACCAGAAAAAGTAGCAAACTAGCCTATCCCTGTAGCAGACCAAATGGCACGACAAATGCCCATGTGATTACATTGTTAGTGAGGCCCTGTGAATATCAGGAAAACAAGCTCAGAGGAGGGTCAGTGTGCTAGCCTCACCTGCTGTGTCTCTTTTCACATATGGAGTAACTTTCTGAAGAAGAAAACTTAAGTATTATTCATGGTTGCTCTCTCCATAACATCTGGGAAGTCACATGGAGAGCCTTCATGGATAAAGGAGGCTCTGCTCTCCAGGAAGTTGGAAGCAATGGAGGAGTTTGAGGCTGTTCAGTTTTTCTTCCTCACATGTTTATTTTACCTACATTCGTAATGCCTGGATAGGGCTTGTGTCACACGAGATTGTGTTTTGATGCCTTCGTTAGTCCCTCTAACTGATTGAAATACTTACGGCTTTGATTGGAAAGGGATTGGGAAACAAATATGTGATCTTGAGGAATTCTCCATCAGTGTCTTCTGTTAACTCATCTGTGCTCTGCTGCTGGCTGCACAGCTGTGCCTGCAATCCTGAGTACCTTTACTAGGGATTAATCCCCATCTAGGCTGTCTTTGGGTGTGCTGCAGAGTAACAGAGTATTCTCAACGTTATATAGAAGCTCTCTGCTCGTATGCCTAGGTGTGGTTTAGCAAGTTTCTTGATTTCAAGCATTGACATTTTCCTTGCCTTTGATAGAGGTATACAACTTGAAGCATTGGATAAAATGTATTTCTCCAGGAATTGGCAAACATAGTCCTGTGAAGACAGGGAGTGTAGCCCCTGTAATAATAGTGTACGGTCAAGTCAGTTCTGACTTATAGTGACTCTTCCCAAGACTTTCTTAGTACAGAGCACTGAAGGTGGTTTACCATTCTCCTTCTTCTGGGGGTTGCTCAAGGCCTCACAGGCCGGCTCTTCTCCCAGGAGACACAGGGGGAATTGAACTCCCAACTTCTGCCTCCTGCCAAACTCACTGAGCTATTTGCCTGTAGACTTTTTACCATGCTACAAAAATTCGTCTCATTAGGACTTGCTGTATATTTGTAATTAAGGCTATCTTATTTTGTTGGGCAAAAATAATTTTTGCATTTATGAATGCAGAAACACAGAATGTGAAAGTGCTTGGAATATGTGGCAAAAGTGAGGCCTTAGAAGAAATCCTGTTAATTTATTCATAAATAAGTGGTGTGAAAATAGGAATAATATGATGTTCAGCAGAGTTGGGGGAGGGGAATGCTGATGATCTGCAATGTACTAGTGCAGTGTTTGATATCCAAGGGGGATGAGGCTCATTTGGGATGAGGGGGATGAGCTGGAGAAGAATACCTCATGGGAGGAAGGGGTAAATAGAGATTGTGTGCATGCATGGGTATCTCTTGTGGCACTTTGTCTGAAGATCCCAGGGATGACATACATTTAAAAAAACCCAACAACATTTAGGCTCTGATTTGTGCTTTTATAAATAATGTGTAGTCTTGTCCTGCCCTACAGAATTTGCCAACCACTATAAAACACGATGTTGAGTTAATTTTACCTAGCCTTCAGTTTTTCTATAATGTATATCTTTGCTATCTTTGTATGTGGTTCTCATTTTTTGTGTGTGGAATAGTTTTTGAAAGACATGTATCTTTTTATGTATCATGTTTATTTCACAGGACCACTAAGTACTTCGAGAAAGGGCTTAAGGTGAAAAAACAAAGTTAAAATATACTGGGTATACTGGCTGAAATCCTGTTGCTGAGCTCTGTATGCAAAGTGATGAGGGTGTCCTCAGCTGTGGCCAGTCCCTAGTGATTAAAGGCTTCCTTCGGTGATTTTGGAGTGCACATGACATTGCAGCATTGTGTACAAGTTGTATGCATCCCAAAATCATCTTTAATCAGTGGCAAGGTTCCCTCTAAGCTGGGTGCATGCGACTCCACCTCCCTCCATGCAGCTCCCTTCCTCCTCCGCACAGCGATCTCATTCAACCCCTTTGGTACCGGTTGTGACAAAACTCTGCACGTGGGGGGGGGGGGTTGGAGTCGCGTGTGCATGCAGGGGTGAAGTCACATGTGCGAGAGGTGGAGCCCCACCCAGTGGGGCTGAAAATTAGATGGAACATTGATCAGTGGTGATTTGCTGCTGCCATCATCCCCATTGCACACATGGTGCTGCATGGGAGGAGCTCAGCCCGTATGTGATTGGATTTTTGTGTGGGACCCATCTGGCTTTCTTTCTAACTGGTATTGCAACTCAATTTTCTCACTGGGAGTTTAACAGTCATGGAGGGTGCTGTTTCTTTCTTTGGTATGAGAATGATACAGCCCAAATGTGGTGCCTTTCTAGAATAACCTTGAAGAACAAGCAGATTTGCTGTTTCTTTGAATTGGAATTATTGGCCTGTACAGAAGTTTGGGGATAAAAGACATTTCTTAGATTCCACTTATTCTATAACTGGATGGAAAATAAAAGCAATTTACCACAATACGTTTCTATAGATATTTATTTCATGATGAAAGTTTAACTTGGAATTAAGCAGGGTTTAAAAAAACAAACCACTCTAATATAACTGTTTATGAAGCTTAGTATAGTTTCAGTTCGCCACATTCATGCTCATGCCTGCCAGTCTTGGTTGTATGCCTAGACAAGGCATCTTATCAGGTGTGATAGGACTGGTTCACATCCTGTACATTTCTCCCAATTTCCTCCCTAATTTTTTGTGCATTCAGCTCCATGCACACACCCACACACCAGTGTGAATTGCCTGTAAGCATGCCTTGTTTTTTTGTTTTCAAGAGGAGAAGGCAGCCGAGTATAGCTAAGATGTCTCTATACAGAAGTTTTCTGTATTCCCTCTGCCCATCTATGGGCGTAAGAGGCAAGAGAGCCCCATGGCACAGTGGTCGACCTGCAGGACTGCAGTCAAGCCTCTGCTCATGACCAAAGTTCAGTCCCAACAGATTCAGGTAGCCAACTACACTCAGCCTTTCATCCTTCCGAGGTAAAATGAATACCCAGCTCACTGGGAGTGGGGCAATGTGTAACCTGCATAATTACAGGTGTACCTCGGTTTACAAACGCCTTGGTTAACGTAATTTTCGGTTTACAAAAGAAAGTCCATTGAAAATAATGCCTCAGTTTACGCATTTTTTCCGCAATACAAAGCAAGTTTACCCAGGATGCATTGCGCCTGGGAGGTTTGTAGCACTGCCCCCGTGCATGCATTCCTATGGGAAACTGCGTTTCAGTTTGCAAATTTTTCACAATATGAAATGTCCCAGAGAACGCATTAAATTTGTAAACCGAGGTACGCCTGTAAATTGTAAACCACCCAGAGATTGCTCTAGCACTATGGAGCAGTATGTAAGTCAAAACAACAGTATATAAGCAGCAGCAGCAGCAATAATAAGGGAAGCCAGAAGGTGTTCAAGGACTGTGAAGATGGTGGTGTGGTTGAACATCTCTGACAGTCTGCTTTATTCCCTTTTCTCTTACTATGTGCCAGGGCCTGTCCAGATTAGGAATAAAGACACTTTTTCTGAGAAGCTGTTAATAGATTTATTTAGCTCATTTGATTTACTGACTAGTGAACTGTGTTAGCTGCATAATTTGTTTGTAAACTGAAAGTTCATTTAGTGAAATGGAGCTGTAAATGAATAGTTTCTGCTTGAAATTGTGCACTTGGTGAATATCTTTATTGAAAAGAAAACATGTTTGCAATCTGAGTGGGGGAGCTTGGAAGGGGGGGGGCAAAGGTGCCGCACCTGTGAAATCAGAAGTCTGGAAAGACTGCTGCTTTCTGACGCATCATCTTTACATTCCTCTCTCCTGACAAATGTTTTCACATCAGTGGTGGTTCTGTTTACTCCACAATGAAGTATTGAGTATCAGTATTCCTCCCCACAACAGTCCACCACCTAATACTGTTGTGATTGTTATTAAGGATGTGGTTGTGCAAGTCATTGTCCCTACACCTTGTGGATTATGTCTCATCCTTTACAAATCATCACAAGTAACTGCTTTTCCTCCCCTGTTCCACACTATTACGTCAATTTTGAAAAATGACACAGAAACACATGGGGAATTTTCACCTTTGCATAATACAATTAGGGAAACCTGGCATGCTCCATACTGAATGCATTTGATCAGAAGTGAGGAACTGGAAGCAGGACTTTGTTCACATACTCCCACTTTCAGTGCCTCTGTGTTCTTGCACTCTGTCATATCCTTAACTGTAAAGAGCTGTGAAGATGAAGCTCAGTTGAAAATATTCTGTGCTGAGTCACACAAACACAGCTGAACTAGAGTAAGCCCATTGACTCAATGGAATTTATGGGGGAGTTGACTTGGCAAATCCCTACTTATTTATTTATTTATTTATTTAATTTTATTTTATTTCATTTATACCCCGCCTATCTGGTCTTGCGACCACTCTAGGCGGCTTCCAAACAACATAAAACAGATAAAATCACAAAATTATTACATAAACAATTTCCATAACAATTATAAAACAAAAAATAAAGATAAATAGAAAAGATAAAAAGATCAGGTATTAACTGGAGGGAAGGCCTGTATAAACATCCATGTTTTTAGTTGATTTTTAAAGATACCCAGCGTAGGGGCGGCACGAATCTCCGGAGGAAGATTATTCCAGAGGCGAGGAGCCACCGCCGAGAAGGCCCGATTTCTAGTTCTTTCCCTACGGGCCTCCCTCGGCATCAAGCTCCTCAGCCTCACCTCCTGACTCGCACGGGTGATCCGGGTAGACCTTGGTGGGAATAGGCGTTCCGCCAAATATCGAGGTCCTAAACCGTTTAGGGCCTTATAAGTAAGCATTAAAACTTTGAAGTCAATGCGGAACCGAATGGGCAGCCAATGCAATGCGGCCAGAATAAGAGAGATATGCTGGTATTTTCTCACTCCACTAAGGAGTCTGGCCGCCGCATTCTGCACCACCTGAAGTTTCCGCATCAACCTCAAAGGCAGCCCCACGTAGAGCGTGTTACAGTGGTCTAATCTTGAGATTACGAGCGCATGCACCAAGGTAGTGAGCGCCCCCATATCAAGGTAGGGCCGCAGCCGGGCAATCCGCCAAAGATGGAAAAAGGCGGAGCGGACTACCGACGCCACCTGCGTTTCCATGGTGAGCGCCGGGTCCAGATGGATCCCCAAGCTGCGAACCCCACTCTTAGCGGCCAAGGCCACCCCCCCAAACGAGAGAGAGTCACCCAAGCCACCAACCACAGGGGCACCCACCCTCAGAACCTCCGTCTTGTCCGGGTTCAGCCTCAGCCCATTTTCCTGCATCCATTGCAATACAGTCCCCAGGCAGCGCTGAAGGGACAGGACGGCATCACCTGCAGTTGGTAAAAAGGAGATGTAGAGCTGGGTGTCATCAGCATATTGATGACACGATGCTCCACACCCCCTGATGACCCGACCCAGCGGCCTCATATAGATATTAAACAGCATTGGAGAGATAATCGACCCCTGTGGAACCCCACAATTGAGACTCCACGGGGCCGAGACACTCTCCCCAAGCTGTACTATCTGGGGACGGTCCTCCAAGAAGGAACGGAGCCAGGCAAACGCCAAGCCACCAATTCCCAACTCAGAGAGCCTCCCCAGGAGGATACCGTGGTCGACGGTATCAAAGGCCGCCGAGATGTCGAGGAGGACCAACAGAGATGTTTTACCCCTGTCAGCCTCCCTCAACAGGTCATCATACAGGGCGACCAATGCCGTCTCTGTACCGTGGCGTGGCCTGAAGCCCGACTGAAATGGATCCAGGGCATCTGTTTCATCCAAAAGAGCCTGAAGCTGGTCAGCCACCACCCTCTCGACCACTTTGCTAATGAAAGAAACATTGGCGACGGGCCTATAATTGCCAATTTCGTCCGCCGCCATATTAGGTTTCTTTCTTATGGGCCTAATGAGTGTCTCCTTGAGGGCAGGTGGGAACCTGCCCTCAAGGAAAGACCCATTTATTATTGCAGTGGCCCATTCTGTTGTGATCGGCCTGGCTGGTTTGATTAGCCAGGCCGGGCAAGGGTCAAGGGAGGAAATGGTGGCCCGACAGCGATCAAGCACTTTGTCCACAGTATCTGGCGTCACAGGCTGAAAGAGATCAAGAATCACCGGGCAAGACGGAAGCGCTGGACATCTCAGCTCGACTCACTGTATTCAAAAAAGGAGAGAGCTCCCGGCGGATGGCCTCCACTTTAGATTTTAAAAATGCTGCAAATTGGTCCGGTGAAAAACTAGGGGGAGGCCCATCACTCAGACCAACTCCGGAAAGGTCGCGCACTATACGGAATAACTCCGCCTGCTGGTTTGAAGCTTTGCTTATCCGGTTAGCGAAGTATGTACGACAAGCAGCCTTTACCTTAGACAGGTAGAGGTTAGTTGCGACCCTGACAGCTATCCAATTATGTTCCGTCGGGTTCTTCCTCCACCTACACTCTAGTCTTCTCCTAATCCGTTTCATCGCTCGGAGGTCCTGGTTAAACCAAGGCACAGGCCGAGCTCTGCGTTGGAGAGGGCGTTTAGGCGCGATTGTGTCTATAGCCCTAGCGGCAGCGGTAAACCAGCTGTCAACCAGAACCTCGACAGGAGCGCCAGCCGGGTCAGCCGTAACAACTCTCATGGCATCCTGGAATCCAATAGGATCCAGTAGCCTTCGAGGGCGGACCATAAAAACAGGTCCCTGCTCCCTGCGAGGGGGGAGTGCCACTGAGAGGTTACATTTTATTAGGTGGTGATTTGACCATGACAAGGGGACCGACTCAAGGTCAGTCACCATCAGACCACACTCACTCCAATTGGTGGAAAAGACCAGGTCCAGCATGTGACCACCCACATGGGTGGGGCCGTTGACATGTTGGGACATGTTCAAGGAAGCCATGGTTTCCAAGAACTCAAGAGCTGGCCCTGAGACCTCTGCCTCCGGGTGAATGTTGAAGTCACCCAAAACCAAAAGCCTCGGGGACCCCAACACCGCCGCGGAGACAAAGTCCGCCAGCTCCAGAAGGGAAGTGGCTGGGTCGCGGGGAGCGCGGTAACCCAGCAAAATCCCAATACCATCCCTGGCCCCAATCGACACGTGGAGGGCCTCAAGACCCGACCTTACCACCGAGGAGCGCCTAGTAACCTCCAAGATGGATTTATAAACAATGGCTACTCCCCCCCCTCGCCCCTCCAGTCTACCCTGGTGCAGGACGGCATAACCGGGCGGGCAGGCCAGCGCTAGGGGAGGACCCCCCTCACCACCAATCCATGTCTCGGTTATGCATGCCAGGTCTGCATCCTCCTCCAGAATAAGATCATAAATCACCTGGAGCTTATTGGATACAGACCTGGCATTCAACAGCACCAGTTTTAGAGTGGAGGGCTGGCTGGGCTGGCTACCTCGATACTGATGGTTGATCACAGCCCCAGAACAGTGAACAGCCTTCAAACATCTGTTCATCGTTCTTCTAACACGAGTAGGAGCTGCGTCGACGCCATATCTCCCTCTACACATAACCACCGAGATGTTCATAGGCCCCCCGCTAGGCGAACAGGCCTTCCACTCCATGTAAAAAAGAAAGAAAAAAGAAAAAGAAAGAAAGCAAATAAAAAAGCAAATAACCTAAACTAATAGAATAATTTAACATCAAATAAGTACATTTATCAAGTACAGTGTTATCAAATAAAACCCCAATTTACAAATAAAAACTAAATATATAGAACAACTTTTAAAGAACACCCAAGTGCTTAGCCCCCACTTGTAGTTCTGTTCTGTCCTCCTCTATTATGAAACCTTGTCCTCTTAGTTATTACTGATCTTGATGTTATTATCAATGTTATTAATATTGTTGTTAATAATAATAAAAGTACTGGAGTGAAGATGTTGCTCACGGGGTATGCCACATAAGACTCAATAGTGAGCATAGGAAATATCAGAAATAGTAAAATCCAAACTGAGAGTAACTCAGTCATTGACATTTCCCTCCCTTGGGGAAGGGGTAAAGCGTCACTGCGACTAGTCCGAAGAGAGCACGCTAAGCAAGCCGATCTTAGGAAAATTACTGCTGTTCGAGGATCCAACATGGCGACCAGCCAGCCAAAACCCACGATAGGCAGCTCTCTCCCCCTCACGGTCTCCCGGAATCTTTCACCGCAGCCTTGCCTCCGATGCCAGGAACAGGCCACTCCACTTCGCCAGCAGCTCAAAACTTCTGGGGCTCCTAAGATCTCATAAACGGCACAGCCGACCCCAGCAAACACAGCTCCGATAGACACAGTTCCAGGCTCCGGTCTTAGGTGCGCCGCCAGACCAGCTCCGTCGGGGGGGGGGGTCGCCTCAAGCCTCCAACCTCCAGCCCTGGATCCTCACCTCCGATAACCACCTCAATATCCACCTGGATCCTGGACCCTCTCCCCTCCGGCGCACATTAATATCCTCCGGGTGTCGAGCAAGAGGCTTCCGAGGGTCTTCCGAGCTCCGCTGACAGCCAGGAGCGGCTCCGCGTTTCGAACTCCAGCTCGTTCCCACACTCCAACACTCCGTCCAACGACCAGGTTATCGAGGGCAGGTAAACAAAGGAGAGGAAGACAGTTCAGGCGGGGAGGAATAAAGGAATAAAGGAAAAAAGAAAAATGAAAAAAGAAAAGAAAAAGGTAAAAGGAAGAAAGCAAACCGGTGCGGCGGAAGAAAACACTAGCCGCCCGTCGCCGGCGCCATCTTGGAATACTGACTCCATGGACCTAGTTGTGACTTCCTACTGGATTTCAGCCATCATGTTTTAGTGGAAAATGAATAGTCACACAGTTGTGCACATATCAAACTCAGTTGAAAGACAAGGTTGAAGTAATGATTCTAAGCTTTAAGATGTCTTCCGCACTTTGAGAAGCATCACTAATGTATCCAGTCATGAGATCTGCAGTTGTAAATGGCAACTTGAAGTTAATGCCCCAGATTCCAAAAGTAGCCTCAGAGAAACTTTGTTTCCTGGGAGGAAGCTGCTACAATGCTTTGAGTGGGGTGTTTTTTTCATGAGACCATAAAGGGCAATGAGGGTACCGTCCTCAAGAAGAATTGCAGCAGGAAAAGAAAGCCCAGAAGCAGGTCTCAGCCTTGTCCCGGTGAGTGAAATGAAAGTGTCTGAGGTATGTGTTTGTGGGCTGGGACTCCCATAATTCTCCTTGGGGAAGATTTGAAGTCCCCCCCCAAAAAAAACCCCATCATAAGTAGCACACCCCTAGTGCCTGCATACTTTGGAGTGATGGTGTTAGAACTGGAGTTATTTTAGTCAATAAGGCATGACAGGCTCTCAGCCATCAACAACTGTATCTACAGTTCATCAGTGTTGGAAGATGAACAACCTATGCTTTGTGGAGGTGGAAACTACTTATTCGTAAAATTACTCTTTGGTAATAATATAGCCTAAAGCCATAAATAGCTAATGGATACATAGACAAAACATTTTTCAAGATTAATCATTCAGAGCTGAAATATTAAAATTATTGTGCAATGTAAGTTCAGAGACACTTGTTTCCCTCTGCTCAGTATGAAGTCACTTCTATCACATTTAAGAATTTACCAGATGTTTTGGGATTGGTAACAAGTAAAAAGAAAGACACTATAATAGCTCAATCTCGTTACCAAATATAATGAGAAGAGGACTGCCAGAATTTAGCTCTTAATGTAACTTTTCCATATTTATAGAATGGTGTAAAGTATGAAAAAAAATCACCATTGCAGGCTGCCTCAACAGAACTGCAGTGAAACAAAATAGATGGACTACTGCTGTGTAAATAATAATATTTTATACAAATGTATGTGTTGAAGTAATTCTTTGCATTCATCACCTTCTTAGGTCACTTCCTACATCTTAGTGAGATAAGATGCTAGCTGTGAAGCTTATTGAAGTATTTACCTGAATAATAGACATTAAGACCATTTTACAGATGAAATGCTCATAAATAGGGATATCTGGCTTAATCCTGCATAATCCAGTTAGCAGAGCTGCCCACTACCACATGACTCCCTCTTCCTCTGCAAGTGGAAGGAGAAATGCTGTTTTCAACATGCCAGTAGTTGCAAATACGTTTGGGATAGCAGCTGAATATTTGCAGAGGAATTTCAATACTTCAGATCCTGCCTTGTCAACAAATGATGATTAAAAGAACCATGGTTTAGCGTAACATCATTGCATGTTAACTTTGGTATTGACTAGACATGGGGACGAATTAAAAAAACGAATTGCGATATTGTCCATTTTTATTCATTCCCCATATGTCCCCCTGGATTCCCATCCAGGCTGCCCTTTGCAAAGATTGCGGCTGCAGCTTCCCTACCCTAAAAGAAGCCGCAGCCGCCATCTTTGCAAAGGGCACCCAGTGTCCCTTACAGCAGGCCGTGGCTGCGGAGGCCACTGCAGCGGGCGGCAGCGGATGGAGACTACGGAGGCTGCCATGGATGGTGGAGGCAGCACAGACTGCAGCAGCCAAGGGAGGGAGGGGAAGGGGGCAGGGGGGCAAGCTGTGGGGGAGGGTTCAGCTTTTTTTTTTTAAGACAGCCTCTAGCTGTCTAAAAAAAACCCCCGACAAATTGATTAGTTCTTCGTTGGTTCATGGAGAGGATCTTCGTGCTTCGTCAACTTTGACGGATCATGAAGCAGGACGAATCCCCAAAATGGTGATTCATCCCCATCTCTAGTATTGACCTTTGAGGAAACAGGCTGGCCAATAACTGAGACAATTGGTTAAATTTGAGAAGATGTTGGGATCAACATAAATTTCTTGGAAACAGCAACAGGCGTAATTCAGTCTGTAAATATGCTAAGACTGAAAGGGTGTGAGAAGGGCACAAAGTTGTAGTCATGATCTGATACAATACTGAAAAGCTGCACTAGAATTTGAGGGGAAAAGTGCTTTCCTTTCTGCCTTGTGAGTCTGCTGTGTATTAGATGACCGCAGAGCAAGTGCAGTAAAAGGAAAGGTGGTTTGGCAAAGCATCAGGTCATTCTTTTCATGTTTTGTCACAAGCCTCTTGGGGACTATTTTTAGTTTTCTGTTTTGTAGCACTTTACCCCATGCCATTCTTCAGTGATGAAAGGAAAACAGATTCATATACAGTCATATCCTGAAGAATACTGCAAAGCAAACAACCTATTTTGGATAAGCCTATTGGTTTTTAGGATACATTGTGAACCTTCTGGGTGGGAAATGAGAGACTATGGAGACATAGTAAATCTACACGGCCAAGACCTTTTCCCTGAACAGCAGTCGTTAAAAATGTGGACTGATATGAATTTCACCTTCTTCGTCTTTTTGGATACTCTTTCATCTCTGCTTGACCTGTGGTTTCCAAAATGCCCTTGCACTGTTCAAAGCTAGGATTTCCTATCTTCTAAGCTGAGATCCCCTTGGAAAGGGATTGGGTATATTTGAATAGAAGAGAAGTCTGGATAGGATTTGAATGTGGCACCATACCAGGGGAATCAGAAAGGGGTTTGCTATATCTGAGACTGAGCAGGACTGTTAATGGCAGGACCTTTTTGGAGGTCAGTAATGAATAGAGCTGCTATCAGTCAGAAGTGACTTGACTGCGCAGAACAAGAGAGGTATATCTTGCCACAGTCACCACATTCTTTCTGCATGTCATTGTCTACTTTCCTTGACTGTTCATACAGATTCTGTGGCAGAGACTGTTTACGGGCCCCAGGAGTGGTTATTACCATCTGTAGTTGTTGTTTTTTAAAGACAGTTTTTGGTATTCTTGGACTCCAGTGGTAGTATTAACTTTTATGGCCCTCACTAATAAACATCTTTCATGGGTGAGGGAAAGACAGCATTTTAATTGAGTAAGTGATAGTGATGTTCCCAGTGTGGTGTAGTGGATAGAGTGATGGACTAGGACTCTGGAGAACAGGGCCATGAAAACTCACTGGGGGAGTGGAACTGGTAAAACCACTCCTTAAATATCTCATTTACCTTGAAAGCCCTATAAAGGTCACTATAAGTTGGTTCTGACTTGACAGCACATAACAACAACAATAACCACCGTGATGGTGATGATGACAATAGTGTTAGTATTAGTACTAGTATTATACAAAACTAGATAGTACCTTGGCTTCATCCATTTCCAATTCTGTTAATGTACTACAGATGGGAGTGAATTTATTAGCAAAATGAATTTATCTACAAGCTCTTCACAGTGCATTTTTGGGGTGTGTGTGATTCAGCCCAATAATCTACTGTGTCTGCATGAAACAGACCTTTGAATTACCAAACAAAACTCTACTGATCAACTGTTCCATTCAGTGGTGGTGGAGAAATATACAGTGCATCATTTCATTACCATTGACTATGCCATGTGACAGGCTCTCATCTGTGTTCATTCACTTTCTGTCATTCGTGCTCTAGATAGTCATCTTGAAGCAGGGCAGATCTGATTTAAATCAAATTATTTAAATCATGATTTAAAGAAAAAATCAGATTTTTGACAATTTAAATTAAAAAACAATTTTTAAAAATTTAAATCATGATTTAAATCAATTTGATTTTTTTAAAAAAATCATTGATTTTTATCCACTTTGCCTTGAAGTAACCTCATTATCAGCTCCACAAAAAAAAAATCACTGAGCAGAGAGAACACAACAGCTTGTTAAATGTATTTCGGAACAGTCATGTTTGTGACTTTGGTCCTGAAATCAGCAATGGCCTGGGCAAGGCCACTGACCTCTCTGCGGGAAAATCTCCCAGAGATATCAGGAAACTGTTTGGATTTCTAAGTCTCTGCAGCTGAACCATTCTTCAGTCTTGAAAGAGGTTTTGACATGGACAGCAAGATGACACATACGATGTTGTGACAACAAATGTAATGAAAAAATACTACTTAGAATCTGTCATTGAAAGGGATAATGATCACAGCAAATGATGACAATGATTTTTATTAGTCAAAATGTTTGAGAAGACATGGCAGTTTCTGAGCGTTTATGAATGCAGGGATGATATCTTCATAGTGGCATAATAAAAATTAATGTGGTGAAATCAAGTTTTCTCTTGTTCATAAGCTCTCTGGCTTTTATTTTACACAGAATGTGTTGCACTTGCAAAGTTGTTTTTAACCTGGCGCCCACATGCTGAGAGATGAAGCATGGAGGATGTTGTTTTTCCCCAAGAGTTTTACCTCAGTTGCTTTTTGGTAGATCATTGACAAGTTCCTAATTAAGCCTGTCAGGTGATAAGTTTAATAAGGAACAAAACTGAGGTATAAGATCTCGATCTCTATGAATAATTTTATGCATAAATTAAATCTAGGAAACCTTGTTCTCACATTTACATATCATGTATTTTAGCCATATTTACACAATAATGTTGTTCCTCTTGAGCCAGTGAAAATTTCTCATTGCTTACCTCTATAATGAGCAATTATTATACCAGGATCATATGCTATAAACATGGTGTATAACTTCAACCCTCAAGTTAGCCCCAGCCACCACACTGAAAGAGCCATGCATTTTTAAGGAGCATACTGACAGATGAACTGCAGAGGATGTTGTTTTGTACCTGGAGTTCTGCCTCAACTGCAATATGGTAGATTATTCATCAGGATCAGATCACAGCCTCAGTAAGGGGAAAGGTGAAGTATAAGACCCAAGCCTTTGTGGATGCAATTATATCTAAATAAGTGTTTTATTTGTTTGTTGCCCCACAAGCAGTTTACAGATGTTGCTCTGCCTCTTCTGCTTCTTTTTAATTATGCTCTAAAAATTATTTCAGTGCATTATCAAACTTCTTGCATCAGTGTAAGCCCTAACTGGGCAAACTGTGTCAAATAGATTGTCCCAAACCAAACTATGTATTAATTTTTTGTTGTTGTTCATTCTTCATGACTGTGGCTTTTGTTCATTAAAATTATCACAGTCATCATAGCCGATAATGTTATTGAGGTCATCATCTACCAAAAAATGCCTTCTGGTCCACGGATGTTCTGTGTTACAGTTCTAGTTACACAGAGGCAGACACACGCAGAGAGAGAGAGAGAATTGCCTAAAAGTTAGTGGTTCTAGTTCACTGACCATGCAATTCTTGTTAGGTGAGTAAAAAAGATTGGTGTAAAGAATAGAACTCTCAACCAACATGAATAAATATGTTTAAGGTGCTATCAGACGACAATCCATCCCTCTTTGTATTGCTTTTGGCACAGTCAGGTTTGATCCATTTTTTTTTGGTGACTACACAACTTTCTGGCAATCGCAAACCAACTTGACCCCCTATCCATGACTATCCATGCATTTTTTGGATCCCTGGCAGGGGCTACTCTTTTTTTTAGTGTGGGTGGAATCACTCCATTTAAGGGTGTAATCAGACAGTGAGAAAGGCGCACATTAGAGCGCACTGGAAAGGGTTGCTTTTCAAGGAGTGCTCTCCTTTAAAGCAACCCTTCCAGCTATCAAGGAATTGCTCCAGCCTCGCCCGCAAAAGTAGTAGCTCTACAGCTGCACTTAGAAGGTCTAGCCTGAGCACAGATCAAGGGCAGGCTGGAATGCAATTGCCCGTATGTCGTGTGATTGTTGGGAAATAGATTACATTGGACTGCTCCACAAGTGGTCCAAAATGCAGTCTATTTCCATGTGTGATCACAGTGTGACACTTCTGGCATGAGTGATTGCCAGTACTGAACCAAAGTGGTTCCCCCAACAATGCCACTGATCCATTAAAAAAAGAAAAATCCAGCGTTTCTCTGCTCACCTGTGCAGGAGGAGACAGGACAGGACATGGGAGGGGATCTTTCTTTTCTCTTTAGGGTCTAAGCACTGTGTCATTTGGGTGACAAGGCAATTCAGTGGCATGCCAGTTTTGTTTTTTTAAATCAGCTTTCCTCCACTTCCTGTGGAGGGAGAGATGAGAAAAGATGAGGGGACATAGAGGCTTAGAGGGGAAGAAAGAGTTAGGGTCACTTTTGAGATGCAGTGTGGTTTGAGTCCCGGAACCAGCCAAAATGTCCCATATAAGGTTCAGATATAAATGTCAGACTGCATTTTCAAGCAATCCTGTTTAGCCCAATCTAGCCCAGGATAACTTCAGCTCCCTGAGTTTCTCTGCAGTAATATCTTTGTCAGAAATAAGCACTGAGTTTAGCATTCCCTTGCCCAGTTTTGGATATCCAGTTATGTCATAAAACCCTAGGCTGTCAATACCGTATGTACTTCTAATTTTTTTTTTACTCCTTTGCTCCAGGCTTGAGCAATTGTGTGAACAGAGAAGAAGGGGTCTTCTTTTCCACAGGATCTATCTTTGCTCCCAAATGCATCAAGCACAGATCTCTAGAGAGCTACCTGCTCATTTTGGGGAAGGGGAAGAGATATGTATGCTACAGCTATTTGTGTAGCCTCTTACTTTGTGGTGTAGATGAGCAAAAACATTTAAACAGGCTGTTGTTGTTGTTGACAGACAACACTAAAAATAATCCCACAGTTAAGGCTACATGTTAAATGACAATGATGAACATTATAGTACACAGACACACACACACACATATCAAAGTTACCTTATGTTATTTTGTGTGTAGGTGAAGTCTTCATGTTAGCAATTAAGATGTGGAGAAAGAAATTTATGAATTAACTCTCTGTTTGCCCAGACAATTACCATTGCAAACAAAATCTTGTTTTGAGGTATCCATTAACGGCTTTTCTGTGTAGCAGGTTTTTTTACTAGTTCTGTGATATTCAGTTGATGCTATTATGTGCCTTGCTCATCAAGACACTGGCACTGCAACCTTGTATTGCAGATTGCTCTCACTCATTGGTGAGCACTCCTACCAACCTTACAATGGTATGTTATGCATAGGACAGGCTGGCTGCTCTGTTGACTAGAGCATGGTTGCATGAACCCATGAAGCAGCACATGCTGCATGTTAGGTATCCTCAGTGCAGCATGTGGGGGGGGCATGACATCCATGGACCCAAGGTGCTCTCCCTGTTGTCATTCCACTTGAATAGTTGAGCAATGCATTTTGGAGACTAAGAAGCATGGATGTTGAATGGCCCACTGTAGAAGGAAGGGTAGAGATAAGGGAAGGGACACTGTGAGGGAGGAAAAACCAGCAAAGGGAAAGGGTAAGAAGGGGCAGGGAGTAACTGGACAAGGAGCATGGAGCAACCAGGAGAATGAGAGAGAGGGGGTAACAGTATTGGTGTTAAGAGAGAGGGAGGAGGAAAGCATGCAACAAAGTTGGGAGGGGAGCTAATGTGTCCGAGAGAGAAGAACCGGCACAGGGAAAAAGAGCATGTGTGTCCATTCAGATAGACAGATAAAAGCTCCTGTACAACAGATCCTCTTGAATGTGCATGTTTTCTACATGGATGCGTCACTGAGTTTGGGGTTTCTTAAATAACTAATAGATTTATTTCAGTGTGAGCTTTCAAGGATTACAGTCTACATCCTCAGACAACAGCAATGAAATATTTAGCCACAGGTTTATATATATAACTACATTGTGGGTGTGGGAATGCAATAAATATGACTATGGGGACAAAATATTTTATTTATTATTATCTTGTACACAAAGAATATTGTGGAAGCTGACAGTTTAATGATGAAGCACAGAAGGTCTTAGAGTACCTGTGAAATTCGATGCTGTTGAATCAAGAATTGTTTTTAATGGAGCTTATGTAGAAATGTGAAGGGTGGGGGACATATGCCCTGGAGGTGTTAAAATTCCCCACTTGGAACACCCCAAAACCCACTCTTTTTGGTGTTCTAAACAATTGTCTCAAAGAGGGCCCTCTGCGGGCATGAAGAGCAATTTTGCCTTATTTTGAGAAGACCACAGTACCGCTGCACCCCATACCCCAAATGTTCAATTTTCTTATATAAATTAGGTCACTAGAGAGTAGAAGGGAACCTTTTCAGTAAAATTAAGAAGGAGCTTTTGTAAGAAAAAATTGAGGAGTTGGAGTTTCAGGAACAGGTGGGTCCTCCAAGGCCCAGAGATGGGTATATGTGGCTGCACTGCTCTGGAGGTTACCTATCCCTAATATAAACAGCTACAACTGTTCAGTTATGTATAGTTATTATTTAAAAAAAAATCTTCTCATCGAAAAGCTTTGAAAATGGAATTAATGAATTAATGAAAATCAAACAGGTTTGCTGAAAAGAATTTATATGAGAAAGAGGAAAAAGAAGGGAGCAGTAGCAACCAGAGTGGGTAAAAATCAGTTTTATTTTTTAAAAAATAAATAAATAATTAAATAAAATTAAATTGCAATTTTTTTGATTTTAATTTTTATTGTTAAGATGCTTTCTTTTTTAAAAAAAGTCCAACATGATTGTAATTTCAATTTAGAAGTTGTTATAGAATGGGAATTATAAATTTTGATTGTATACTATGAGGTAATGTGTTCTTGTGAACTTTTCAAAATTGTTTTTTAATTGATGTCCAGCTGTTCTGGGTTAGGGCCTAAATTTTATGGACTTCTCTGTGTTTCTGTATAGATTATTTAGGTTAATCTTTCTATTGGTCTTCGTACTTAGCCTCATAGATACCAACAGAAAATTTGCAGTTCTCAAACTGGGTTTATGTCTGAAGAGACGTGCCTGTGAACAGCAATTTATGGAAATGAGAAAAACAGTCGATCACCCTAATTTTCTACTTCTGACCAAATTTTTGTTTTTCCTCTTCACATGATATGATATTGAAAATTCCAGCAAATCCTGTTAAAATGTCCAGAATTACTTTTAATACTTTCCTTGAGTGATACTGATTCCTTAGGGTGTTAGTCCTCCTATTCGTATGTGCTGTCAAATTGATTTTGGTTTATGGGGACAAAATAGTTCTCTCCCTTAACAGATTCTCAATAACATGCCATATACAACTCTTAGAATTCCTAAAACAGCCAGGTCTACCTGATTTATCACAATGGATAGAATCTGCTAATCAACAGCTTGATAGTCTGTTCCTCTGTTAACGAGCTATTGTCACCTTGCCTATTATCTGTATCCTCATCTGGACATAAAGGTCACCACCATGGAATAAAGAAAGGAAGTTAGTTTGACTGGGAGGGACTTTTTTGGGTTCGGGTGATTACTCAGCACTAACCAATTGTTGCTTCCAGCCTTTGAATTCAAAGAGAACCCACCTCTCTGCTGAATGTTCCTTTCTTGAGTGTTCCTTTCCCTCTCTTTCCTTGGTTGGTGGTGGTTGTTTGTTTACCGTTGATCTGTCTGGTTGGTTGCTAAGTGTGTGAGCAGTAAAGAAAGCAGCATAGACACATTTGTAATTTCAGGTAACTGTAGTAAAAAAAATTCTTTCTCATACAAATGTCTCAGAGTGAGTTATTGAGACTTTAAGTGCCAGCTAATGAGAACGGAGTGGACTGTCTGTCTGGGGAACTTGTAGCTGTTCTCCTTGATGAGGCTCCGTACTTTACTGAATTGCAAAATATATTTTACCAGAAATTCAAAACTATAACATGAAGTGGCTTTTGATGCACAACAACGCACATTGAAATAAATCTATCAGTCTATTAAGTACTACTATATTTTGTCTTTTTTCTGCCCCCCTTTTTCCTTTCCTCTTTAATTTTGCCAGCATTTGATCTTCCTGGAACATTCATGTGAGAGAGATTTTCCTTCTCTTAGATGTTCCATTCTCCATCAGAATTGATTTCCGTGGGGGTGGGTGGGGCTCTTCCTTAAAATCAACTGTGACAGTTCCTAAGAATGTTGTCTGAGAATGTAATGCTCATCATCCTGCAGGAAGTTACACTTTTTGTGGCTTGTATTAAGTGCTTATGTGTTCAACTATAGGCACAGCTGCACCTAATTATATTTGTAAGCTGGTTCTGTATCCTGGATTAAGATGAGCTTTTGGTACTTCAGTACATATTCAGTACAACTCAGGTTCTCACAAATGTCTGCAGATGTGTCTGTGGATATCCAGTTAACATGTGAACTTCTTACCATCACTAAATGACTGAATCACAGTGGACTGCAAGTATCTGACAAAAATTGTCTGCCTGTTAAAAATGACAGCACTGAAGAGAAGGTATTGGTCCTGTGCAACGTTTTGTCTAAGCTGCGCACATGGGCACTCACCCAGAGCTCCATCGGGGCTGCATACGGGCAGCCAGTTTGTTTACTTCCCGTTTTGAATGAAGCCCCGCCAACCCCTGTGTGCACAGAGCGAGGCTCCCATGCAGCAAAACAAAATTATAGGAAACATTGGTCCTATGAATTTCCCATCTGCCATTCTTCAGTGAGTATTAGCACCATGTGATTCCTCTGATCATATAGTTTAGTTCCATACCTTTGAGAAGTTACTTTTTTGCACTATAGATTCTAGAATCCACCAGCCAACATTGCCCAGTCATCCTGACTAGAGGATTCTAGGAAGTTTGGCCTTGAAAAAGTGCTTTTTTTCTAGTTCTTAAACTTTATTTTCCTTTCCTTTTGAACTTTTTTTTACTATTTTAGCTTCCTTCAATATTGATATAATAACTTCCTTGCAAATCTTGAGAAAATATCTACTTGGCAGTAGATTCGTCTACAAACATTTCATCCCATAGTTGGCACATTCCTATTGGTGTAAAGTTACACCATGTAAACCGAATCTGGCACTGGAAATGATTAATTTAAACTAATTGGAAGCTTCCTATTTGCTCTTTAGCATCTGAGGCTCTCTTAGGCTATCTTTTGCCCCAGGAAAGCCTGTGGGAGCCTCGGGGGGGGGGGGGGGGCTTTAATAGTAAAAAATTGCCACCAAAATTAGCCCGGCCTGACTAATCAAAGCAGCCAGGCCTGTAACAAGTGAATGGGCCACTGCAATAATTAATGGGTCTCTCCAGGAGAGCAAGAGGAACCTTGCCCTCAAGGAGACACTCATTAGGCCCATCAGGAAGAAATCAAGTCTGGCAGCGGACGACATTGGCAACTATAGGCCCGTCGCCAATGTTTCCTTCCTGAGCAAAGTGGTAGAGAGGGTGGTTGCTGACCAGCTCCAGGTCCTTTTGGATGAAACCAATGCCCTGGATCTATTCCAGTCGGGCTCAGGCTGTGCCACGGCATTGAAACGGCATTGGTCGCCCTGTTTGATGACCTGTTGAGGGAGGCCGACAGGGGCAAAGAGTGAGGTTCGCAGCCTGGGGGTCCATCTGGATCCGGCGCTCACCATGGAAACCCAGGTAGCGTCAGTGGTCTGCTCCGCCTATTTCCATCTTTGGCGGATTGCCCAGCTGCGTCCCTATCTTGATGTTGGGGAGCTCACCACTCTGGTCCATGCGCTTGGAATCTCGAGATTAGACTAGTGTAATGCTCTCTACGTGGGGCTACCTTTGAGATTGATGCGGAAGCTTCAAATGGTGCAGAATTGCGGCAGCCAGACTTCTCACTGGGGTGAGAAAATATCAGCATATTTCCCCCACTCTGGCTGCCTTGCATTGGCTGCCCGTTCGTTTCCGCATTGATTTTAAAGTGTTAATGATGACATATAAAACCCTAAACGGTTTAGGACCTCGATATCTAGTGGAACACCTCCTCCCACCTAGATCTACCCGAATCACTTGTTCTAGTCAAGAAGGGCGGCTGAGGGGCCTAACGCTGAGGGAGGCCTGGAGAGAAAGAACAAGAAACCGGGCCTTCTCGGCAGTGGCCCCCTTGCCTCTGGAACAGTCTGCCCCCAGAGATCTGCCTGGCTCCCTCGCTGGGTGTTTTTAAGAGCAAACTTAAGACCTGGCTCTTTAGGCAGGCTTTTCCTCCTGTCATCACCTGATTATTTTTCCCATCTTGAGCTATATTATTACTGTTGTTTTTATTTTATTATATTGTTTTTACTTTCATTTATTATTATTAGCCGCCCAGAATAGACTTTAGTCTAGATGGTGGGGTATAAATTTAATAAATAAATAAATAAATTGCCTAGTAATAGTCCTGGCAGCAGTGATCCAGCAGTGATTTTTACCATTAACAACTCCCCCATCACATGCCAAGGGTCCCAAAGACTTCTTCATGACAACAGGGAGTCCTAGGGAACCTCAGACCCTGAACAGAGGAAATGGGAAGCTTTGAATTAATTAAATTAATTATTTCCAGTGCTAGATTCAATTTATTCTGATTCAACTTTACACAACAGGATTTTGCCCAATAAATATGGTCTTTAAAGTACTCTAAGATTTTTTTGTGAACCCCTAATCGTTTTCTGCCTTTGAATGTTTAATCTCACAAATTGGCTTTCTCATGCCTTTGAAATGTTCCTCTTTTTTATCATTTCCTGTTAAATTACATTTTTCTAGCATAACTTCTCCATCTAGGTCAGCAATGAAAATGCTCCAATCATGCAAATAATCTCACAGTTTGACTCCAGTCTGTGAATTGTTGCTTTTTGGGTGTTGTTTCACATGGCATGATAGCACCTTCTAAATCACATTGCTCTAATATCATTGCAAAAGGCTTTATGGTTCGATTTCTCTTAAAGCTATTTACCTGCTGTCATTTCTGCTTGCATCAATTTAAACTGACTAAACTGGTTCATTTCCTGGCAATGGGTGAAATGCTGCTTGTTCAGATTACTTTCTGCTGGAACAGACATGTGAAAGAAGTGCTGCCAGGCCATGGAATGAATTTAATAGAGGGATGCTCATTGTTAATTCCATTTCCATGAAATAAAATGCCTGCTTCTTTTTAATTTTATTTAGCTGTGATTCCATTTGAAAAGAAGGGTTAATACCCTGTTTCCCTGAAAAGACCTAACCTGAAAATAAGCCCTAGTATGATTTTTCAGAATGCTCGTAATATAAGCCCTACCCCAAAATAAGCCCCAGTGAAGTGAAACCCCACCGTCCACCATTGTGCAGCAACCAGAAGATGAAATGACTGTATTTGAATAAATGTAGATTGTGGTACATGGGGGGAAAAAATCCCCTGAAAATAAGCCCTAATGCGGTTTTTGGAGCAAAAATTAATATAAGACCCTGTCTTATTTTCGGGGAAACACGGTAATATAGCTCATTCTTTTGATTACTTCCTTGCTGAAATGCATTGATAAAATTTTAAAATAAGCAGAAGTCATTCTTCTTGTCTGGTGACACCACAGCTATCACACTATGTCAACATTGCCTAGCAGTAAATATTTTTCTTGCCTAGACCTTGGCCTCTGAAATTTGTTTAAAAGGCTAACTTTAGACACTTTTTTTTCTAAAGAAAATACAATCCATCATGTTACAAGTAATAAATACAAAGCTTAACATAGTAAACTGTCATCTTACTTGTTATATAATTTAACTGTTGACCAATTTTTATTCCCCACATTTCTCAAAATCACATTTACACCATCCCTCGTCTCATCTTAAAGAAATATCGACCAACAATCTAAATGCTCCAAATTGTTTTCTAAACCACGTGTCTCGAGATTAATTTTTTGGCATATTTTAATAAAGACTTCCAGTTTTCAGTGAATTGACTGTGCCTTATTTCTTCTCTATATAGTCTAGCTTTATTAGTCATTTTTTCCATCAACATTGTATGCCATATCGTATTCGTAAATGCTTGTAATGAAAGATCTTGAGTGTTTTTCCAATTTCTAGCGATCTCAGATCTTGCGGTGCCTATAAGATTTGTAACTAATTCTTTAATTTCAAGTTTCTCATTTCCCCCTGTAAATAATGAAAATAACAATAATGTTTCATTCATATCTATTTTTTGATTGGTCAGCGTCTCTATCCATCTAATTACCTCATGCCAGAATGCTTCTATTTTGGGGCAAGAAATCCACATATGTTCCAAAGTTCCTTTTTGTCCACAGTTCCTCCAGCATTTATCCGATATATCTTTATTAATTCTATGTAACTTTGTAGGATATAAATGCCACCGATGCACTACCTTCAGAACCATTTCTTTCACATTTGCTGATATAGATTTATATGGGTATTTATTCCATATTCCTGTCCAGATTTCCTCGGGTATATTAATATTTAAATTTGTTTCCCACACTGTTTTAGGTCCTCCGCCTTTTCCATATTCTTTCTCAATAATACTTTTATATATTAGTGAGGTTAGTCCTCTCTTTTTATTTTTATCTTTTTGGATACAATATTGTTCAAATTCAGTTAATGTTCTTAGAGAGCCAGGTTTTTGTTGTAAGTGAATAGCGAAACTTCTTATTTGTTTTATTTGTAGCCAATTGGTTTTTATTTGCTTTGTTTTCTCTTCTATTTGCCTAATAGTGATTGGTTCCCCTGAATCGAATAAGTCAGTAATTCCATATATTCCAATTTGCTTCCACTCCTTAAATTGTGCATAGTTCTCTTGAGACTTAAAATCTGGGTGATCCAAAAGGGGGCATAAAGGGGATATTGGCGGGGCCAAAGTTTTACTATGTTTTCACCATATCCTTAATGTTTTGGAAATGAATGGGTTCTGTATTTGTTCTCCTTTTCTAATTATTTTAGTGGTATAAATATACTTATTTACTATGTCCATTTTCGTTTCACCTTCCATTTCCACCTAATTGCAAGTCTCGTCGATTTATATAAATTTAATAATTTGGTTTATTTGTAGAGCTTCATAATATTTTTGGAGCTGTGGTATCCCTAATCCCCCTTTTTGACCCTGTCTATATTTAACACTATTTATGAATCTTATCTTCTTTCCCTTTCCTGCAATGAATTTTTCTAGCTTTCCTTGCCATAGTTTTACTTTTTTTGTATCTGGCTGTAGTGGAATATTTTGGAATTGAAATTGAAATTTTGGTAATATATATGATTTAATTAGAGCAATTCTCCCCAACATTGATAGGTTCAAATTGACCCACTTTGTCATTTTTTTCTTTTGCTAATTTAAATAGATTTTTATAGTTTCCGTAAATTAATTGATTAAGGGTTTTTGTTACCCATATTCCTAAATATTTAAAACTTGAATAGCATAACTCTAAATGAGATGCTTTTTTAAAAATTTCCTTTTGTTCTATAATAGGGATATTTAGACATAATAACTTAGATTTTTGGAAATTAAGTTTTAAACCTGTATACTGACTATATTCCTGTAATATTTCTTTTAAGTGTTCTATTCTTTGTAATGGGTCCTCCCAAAAAAGGAGCATATCGTCTGTGTATAACTTTATTTTGTGTTGTCTATTTTTCATGATCAGTCCTCTAATGTTTCCACTTTCTCTTATTTTTGCCGCAAGAGGTTCTATTATTAATACAGTGGTGCCTCGACTTACGAACTTAATCCGTTCTGGAATGGTGTTCGTAGGTCAAAATGCTCGTAAGTCGAAGCACCATTTCCCATTGAAATGCATGGGAACGGGATTTATCCGTTCCAGCATTTCAAAAAAATACCAAAAAAAAAAAAAAAAAAGCACACAGAAAGCCCCATCAGAAGGTGCTGGGGCTTTAAAAACAAACAAACAAACAACCAAAAATAAACAGAGCAAGCCCCGAAGGCTGCAAAAAAACAAAAACAAAACCCAAAAATATACATCGAGCAATCCCCACGCTGGGACTGCAAAAAAAAAAAAAAATAAATAAATAAAATCACCAAAAACAAACAACACAGCACAGAAACATAACCCCCCCTCAGCCGAAACCCACCCTGCAAAACCCACCCAGAAGTTTCTAAAAAGCAAAAAGCAGCACCTTACCAGGCAGACCGAAGCCTCCTCCGATGGCACTCACTCCCCGGCGGATGACGGCCGGTGGCCGGCGACAGGCCCCGGCTGGCGGTGGAGGGGGCCCTTACTCATGAGTAGACCCGCGACAGGGATGGGCAGGGAGCACACCGGCTTCACGCGCCTGGCGGCGAACCAGAGCTGCCCCGCTTCTCCTTCCTCCTCCTGCGCCGCCGCCGCACGTCCCATCCATGGAGGAGCCCCTCCGACCCGCGCACCCCAGCCCAGCCCAGGGCCTTTGGCAGGCCTCATTCATGAGTAGACCCGCGCCTTCGGCAGGCCTTACGCATGAGTAGACCCGCTCCTTCGGTGGGCCTTACTCATGAGTTGACCCGCACCAGGGGGTAAATTTGTTAAATTTGTTAACTGTCACCCAGTTAACTGCTTTGCTTTTCTAATGTATCAATGGGCCACTTTAGTATGGCCCAGTTGTTGTAAGAGTTGGGGGTGGGGGAAACCATTGGCCGTCCAAATATTTGCACTTCAAATCTTATACAGTAATTCCATACTAGGTCTGGCTGATGGGAGTTGAATTCTCGTAGGCCATAGATTCCTAACCACTGCCTAAGATTACACTGTGCCATTCCATTACAGTGGTGCCTTGCTAGACGATGTTAATCCGTTCCGCGAAAATCGCTGTCTTGCGAAAACATCGTCTAGCGAAGCGCGTTTCCCCATTGGAATGCATTGAAATCTCTTCAATGCGTTCCAACGGAAAAGTCGTTGTCTTGCGAAGATCGTCCATAGGGAAACCTCGTCTAGCGAGCGCGGGTCCCCGTTGGAATGCACTGACAGCTATTGACCGCTAGTCAATGCATTCCAATGGGGAAAACTTGTCGTCTAGCGAAAATCGCCCATAGGGAAACATCGTTTTGCGAAGCGCAGTAGCGATCGCAAAAAGCCATCGTCTAGCGATTTCCTCGTCCTGCGAGGCAATCGTCTAGCGAGGCACCACTGTATGTTGTATGCCAAAATTAAGTCTCTTCAAGCATTCATTTCTGAGCTAAAAAGGGGGCTTCTGGGGTGATGTTGCACATATAAGTAATGTTCATGAGCCAACATATGTTCAACTGAGCTTGAAGAGGCAACTTCATTTGAGTTTCCAAACACATCCATACCAACATGGAAAACATTTGAAAGAAGAATGACTGTGCCAGGTTCAGAGCTAGCATTCCATTCCCACCTTCCATTGTGGGATAATGTTGAGGGAATTGGAGGACTATGGGTTGACCTGATCCAAAGTTATAGAATGCTTATTTTCCTTAGTACCACCATAGGTGTACCAGTGGCTTTGTGCAAAGAGTGACAGAGTTTTCTGCACCAGCAAGAATGAGGCTTGCAAGAGGAAATTGGCCTTGCTGACCATGGTTTCCCTTTCCACTGGCCTAGAGGGACATCTGTACCATCTTATGGCCCAGGGCATGTTCTGGGGATCTTAAGATTTCAGCCTGAGGGAATATCATACTTACCTATTGACATATAAAAGAAATATTTTACTTCCACGTAAGTGGAATATTTAGTATGATTTCTTTGTCTGAAAAATATGTCCATCAGGCTAGAAATACTAATTTGTTGAGAATTAGAAATTTGAAATTTCATCATGTTCTCAGAATTAAAACTAAGGGAAGGAAATGTCAAAATTGCCAGGTTATAAAATGCAGAAAATGGGGTATTCTGTAACACTTTTTATATAAAGTATTTGAATTCTTTAAAATAGTAACTACCCATTTTTAAGATTTTGCAATAGAACAAAAATTAATTTTTGGTCTTAAGTAATGTTAAATCTCTAATTAAGACAAAATGGTGAAACAGGGCGTGTCACAGAGGCTTCCTTGGAATGCCACTTTTAGAATAAAACTGTAATCAGGTTGATGAAGTGGCCAATTTTTCCCTTTCAAAAATTTTTCATTGCACATGAAAAATGCAGAAGTGATTTCCTGGAAGATACTCTCAGGATTGCTCCTGTAGAAGTTGCCAAGGTAAATGTTAGTTCTAAAGATAATGCCCAACAGAATCTGCAGAGCAGCACTAAAACTTGCTGTAATTAGTGTGCTGGTGTGGATTAGGACTAGAATAGTCATTTTCATTCAGCATTCCCCTGACTTCCTTCCAACACAAGGACGTACTTGAAAACTTTCTTCCATTTTAAATTAGCCACCTCTTGCTGTGTCATCAGAATGTGACAGATAGTGACTGACCATCTTAACCCTGATGGTAATGGAAAACAAACCAGCTTTAAACCCTGCTTTCTAAAATCATTTGTTTATACAGTTTTTTTTTGTTTGTTTTTTCTGCCCAGGGGGATTCATGCATTGGCTGAAATCCAGTAGTGTGCCATAGGTAGAGTAGGTTCATTGAATCGGGGAACTTACCAAATCCCCATTGTTTTCATGGGCCTATTCTAGTTGTGACTTAATACTGGATTTCAGCCATTACATACTATTCATACTGTGTACAATTCTGGTGACTACTTCTGAAACCGGATCATACAGACCCGGAAAAGATTTTGCTGAGAAGGAAAGGGTGGCCAAATTACAAAACAAGACTTCTGTTTTACTGTTCTTTAGCAGGGCACTGGTTCTACAAAGCTGTTTATGTTGGTTTGGAAAGCAGAAATAAAATACCATGTGCTTTGAAAAAAATGGCCATTAAGCCAAGCCAATCAAAGCTGGCAACAATAGATCAAAATGACCTTGAAATCCCTTTACCACATTTTCAGCAAGGAGGCTGTTCAAACTTCTTGTTTGTGAGGGAAGAGTTGTAAAGTGAAAAGAATGATTAGCTCTCTAGTAGTAATTGTGCTGTGTGGTGTAGTGGATGGAGTGACAGACTAGGACTCAGGGGATCTAGATTCCCATCCCTGCTTGACTGTAGAAATTCATTGGGGGGGGGGGATTGCAGTGGTAAACAACTCTTTAGATATCTGACATACCATTAAAAACTCATTAGGGTCACCGTAAATCAAATAGGATTTGAAAGCACATAACAACAGCTACAGTACTCACCTAGGATAATATGGTATTTCTTGTAGCTCATCATCATCATCATCCCCTATATTAATATATCAGTTATCAATATATTGCCTTCTGGTATCCCAGGTTTTTCCTTCTTTTATTACTTAGGGACACTTCCATTCTTATCAGGAAGATTGTTGTTTAAAACTTACCTCTGTTTTCTCAGGTGGGTAGTAGCAAGTTATGGTATTCCTTATTTTACACGTCTTATTTGGATGAATAGTATAGTGTGTGAAAGAGTCAAGGAAACAAAAGATGGTGATCATGTTGGGACTGCTGACAGGGAAGAGTTGCCAAAGTACCATTCAGTAAATAATGCAAATGAGGGGTTCGTAATGTATTCGCTCAGAGAGCTGATATAGCTCACCAGGCTGGAGTGCCTGCAACCGAGCCACTGAGCTGGAAGCAGTGAATTTGAATCCCTACTGAGAGAGGGGCCAGCCAAGATCATCCAGTGTGTGGCTGATGGGGTTATGTTCCCTGTGACTTGTGTGGTATTGGGCAAGTTGCATCATCCCAGAAGCCCACCAGAAGAAGGGACAGGTAAACCAGCTCTTGGTACTTTATGCCAAGAAAATATGTAAGAATTGCATAATTTAGAAGTGACTTGCTGGCACATACTTATTACTAATGTAATTGGCCACCAGTACAGACATAGATACCAGTCTGGAGAACAGGATACACAAGAGCTGGGACAAGGGGGAAAGGGTCACTACTGGACACGAACACAGCAGGGACCATCAGGCCCGACCACTCTAGCTGTCATCCAGTTGCCACTAAGGAACCAACCCCACCTAATGCTCTTTTCTGAGTTGTTGGAGAAATAGCAGGTTGTCAAACAATAATCATTTGCCATCAAGTCAATTCTGACTTATGTGTGACCAACATTTCCTCTAATTTTCAACTCTGCTGGGTGAGGCTCTGCCCCTCAAGTGCACAACTTCACCCCCACAGACACCCAGCTCCACCCCCCAGGGTTCTGTAGCAACTGGAACCAAAGGAGCTGGAAATTATCACCGTGGGTGCACAGAGGAGAAGGAACCCTGCGCAGAGTGGGGCAGAGTCGTGCAGGCACGCACCTTAGAGGAAACCCTGTGGGTGACCCTTCTCAAGGTTTCCTGGACAGAGAACACTCAAGTAGTTTACCATTTCCTCTTCTGGGGGCGCCCTGGGCTTTGCAGCTTGCCTGAAGCCACACAGGCTGGCTTTACTTATAGGAGGCACAGTGAGAAATCGAACTCCCGACCTCTGGCTCCTCAGCCAGATACCTAAATCAAAAGAGTGTTAAATGCCACCATGCACTTCCTAAAACTTCAACAGAGAGGGACGGAGATTGCCTCAGACAAGGTGACCTTGCACCAGGGGGACCCTGGCAGTTGTTGAAGCAGGTTCTCTGCCCAGTAGTTACGTCTTCACATTATGCCTAGCCAATACTTTGCCATGATGTCCAGTCTCCTACATTTCTCCAGCTGCTTGTTTCTGTTGCTTGTTGCTTTTTTCCAACCAGTACAGTCCTAATCTTCTCTAGCAAGTCTTCATCCTGCCCTTCTGTGTATCTCAGGATGATAATGAGAGGCTGTCAGTAAGCCAGGTGAAGTACAGGGCACATGTCTCATGAGCCCAGTTGTGCTAGTTGGACTGGACCAAGGAAATTCAGGAGACTATTGTGGTTTTAGAAGTTTTGGGAGACACACAATCCAGTACTGGAGCGCAGTCCACTGAATGGAGTGAGCTCAATTGTACACGTGTTTATAGTTGTTCAGACTGTTCAAATATTTATTTATTTATTTCTTCTTCAGCCTAAATTCTTACCCCCTTTTTTGGATATTCTGGATCTGCCTTCCAACTTGAGTAAATGTTGTTCTTTGCAGTTTACATTGCTGTGGTCCCTGAGAAACACAGATAATGTTGCTGTTCCTCTCCACAAACAGTCTTCCAGTGCTGTGATGGATTAGTTCTGGCACAGAGGGATGGGAACGGCTTATAGGATGTGCCTTCTGTTCTTGGCCTGTTAGCTACACTGGCTTTCAGAATTGCCATCATTGGGGAGCTGCACAGTCCTCAACACCTCTGCCATAGTCTGGCTGCAGTTTGCCCTTTTCCATTAAGATTAGGAAATGCCTTCTGTACAAAGGCTAATCCATTATTGTTGCCCATCCATCAGAACCAGCTGTGTCATTAATTGGAGTAATCCTTATTTCATTTGTTAAGAGTTCTGGCTCAAATTTCTCTGTGAAGGTGGCTTTGACAGTTTTATGTGGCAAAACCTGTCTCCCCTGATGCTGAGGCAGAGAGCCAGACTGACTACAGTAAATAAATGGGGAGTCACCTAGTTCACTGTCCTTTTCCTTCTGTTCTTCCGGTGCTGCTGCAATAATATAAATCTCCCAAAATCTGTGAATTGGGAGGACAAGTTATCCTGCGCTTTCTGTGTGTTGTCATACATTTCCTTGCAGGATTGGGTGAGGTGCAAGCAACTCAAAATATCTGTGTAAAAAGCCAGCCACCAATCAGGTTTAGGACCTAAATGAATGGTCCCAGATCAGAGGGTGCAAATCTCAAGAGCTGAATCCTAGCCCATCTCATGTTGTAAGTGAGAGGTCTTACTTGTTTGAAGTGTTTTGTAATGTTTTGCCATTTAGCTCTGAGATTTTGCTCATGTTTGACAGTGCTTTTCTGTAATAACTGGGTTATCATTTCCTTCTTTGGCTCTGTCTCTCTTCCTTTTTTACACATATCTGAAATGTGACTCACAGAAATGTTATGCCCTCATGCCTGAAGTATCAAGTGTGTGGGTGAGGACACTGGAATTTTCAAAACAAAGCTCCCTTCCCAAAGATGATCAGCTTCGGTTATTAATAGCTACGAAGGAATTAAGAAACTAAGATGGTGTTCCTGGCTGCTTTCAGTCACTGCTTTCAGATATGTTAAAAAGGAAAAGCATTTTCCCCCACTGTGTCTGAAATGCTGAGGTAAAGAAGGCCTTGGAATAAGACCTCCAACGGAGCTAATGGTGAAATCAATAGTGCAGCTGTACTATTGTGCACCAATTGTAATTGATAGTATCAGCTCTAAAGCTCAGTTATGGCTTGTGTTAGCTGTAGTTCAGAATGCAAATAAGTTTTATTTTGAACTTACAAAAGTATAAAACCCATATCTATTTTAAAGCTGTGTTTCTGCCTGTCTGTCATGTGCACACAGCAGCACTGTGTGCTGCTGTGCAGCATTGATTTGTCCCTTCCTGCATACCATCTTACACAAACACCTTTGTGTTTGTTTGTTTGTTTGTTTTTAAATGTTTCTTTTTAGTCTCAGATAAAGTTGTTCATGGGGCCTGATCTGCAGAAGTTAGTTTAGCAGAGGTTGATGCACAAGAGCTTGAATTCCGGTGGCTCTTCAACCTAGAACTCTCCTCAATAATATATCAAATGTATTTATCAACATATTTATTATTCACCTGTCAGCCCAAATGGCCCCCAAAACTAGAAAAAGAAATTTAAGAATTGTTTCATATTTTAAAAAAACTGAAAACAGAAAAAGTGAACAGTCTTCAAAACATCTAGACGGGAGAGTAGAACTTTCCCCTAAACCTGTGCAAAGGTGGGTCCAATCTGACCTCCTTAGGGAGAGAATGCCATAATTAGCACTTTACCCAGAGGAGCCATGGTCCTTTGTCCCCACCCGCCTGTTCTCCATTGTTGTTGAGCTAAATAAGAGTGCTTTTGAAGAGGAACACAAATTGCTAGCACGTTCTGTCTTTTGGATACCGTGAGTTGTTTTTCTAAAAGTTCCTGCAGCTGTATGGTCTGCAAAACCCACACCGTTTCTTCAAGGGGTACCCAACACACAGTAACTTAAATGGAAGGTGATAAGGCAAAGGTGGCTGTGTTTAGGTCTGTCTTTTGTAGGAAACAGTGCAGCTAGTGGACCAACTAGCTACTAGTCATAGCCAAGTTGGCTGGAACTTTTCTGAGTGGAAGCCTCAGCATCTGGAAGAATGGAAGTTCCTCCATTCTTGCTTTACTGCTAGTCAGAAGTTTGAATATAAGAATTGTTAAGCAAGGTTTATTTAGAGCACTCAGCAATTTTTGATATGTAATTCATATTATTGTCTCCCAGCCTTCTTTGTCCTGGGATTAACAGAGATCCTTATTTAATTAGTTTAATGAAGTTTTGCCCCAAGGAAATACCATGATACAACCCATATTGAGTGAAACTTCCATTTTCACATTCTGCAATATTAGGTTAACATAGCTGTAAAAGTCCTGTCAGAATTTTTTAGTGTCATTAACAAAGTTACTGCTCATTTGTGCTCTTTCTTATTGGTACATAGCAGCATGTATGGGACTAGTGAGTAGTTTGGGTACATGTAAAAGAAAGTAGTAGTTTTATTTGGATTCAAGAGAAACACAGCATTTCTCAGTTTGATCCACTGCAATTACAGTTGGATTTTTCTTTTTACATAATTAACAATACAAGTTTCATAGCTTCAGGTGTCATCCAGAAATGTATTCCACTACATACTCAGAGGATGGTTATATGAGATGTGCAGTGCTCTGTAGTGTCTGAAATAAGACAAAGAATTGAATGAAGTGTATAAATATGTTTATGACATTATAAATGTATCAGTGTCCTTACCAGTATCAGTGCACCCGAGAGAAGAGAATGTTTTTGGTCGACGTGTCCTGGCAACTCAATATAAGTCAGTTAAATAAATAAATAAATAAATACCTTCAGGAGGCAGACATTCAAATGCATCAGTTCACTGTCATATAGGAATCTCTAGACAGAGAGCTAAAACTTCGGTTTTGTCATCCAGGCTGGAATTTTAAGATATGATAAAAGAGTAATGCTGCTTTTTTGGTAACAGAAGGGATAGGTTCTGTCCCATGGTGGATTTTACATACATTACAAAGTACTGCCGCTCTCAGATTCTTTCAGAGCACTGTGTCAATAACTTCGGTGTCCTTCCTGCCAATGTCAAAAGCCAAGATGGTAGCTCTTGGCTAGTGGGCATTTGCAGTGTATGCTGATATCAGTTGAGCTTCTTTTTACAATTTTATCTCTGAGGATATAATAATGGTAAAGGGTGATGGCTCCTGCTGAAGCTGCCAGCCCAAGAACAAGAACTGATGGGAGTTGCTTGCTCCATTGAAAAGCTTTGTGTCTGATCAAGAATCTTTGGTTGGTTGGTCGGTGGGTGGGTGGGGACCAAGCAGTGGGATTCTAGTTCTTGTTGTGTATTAGCTTTGCAAATAGTTTTTACTTTCCCAGACTGATCATTGATTTACCTAAAAGTAATCCAAGACTACAATATGAATCATTGTTTCCAATTTTGTTTGAGTGTTTGCATAAATAGGCCATCGTCATCATTCCCTGACATGGTGGCACCACTGATGCTGCTGCTGCTTGCCTTCCTACTGCTTCTGCTGCCAACTCAACTGCCACCACTTCAAAACTGGGGATGGAACAGGCTGAGGGAGATTAAAGGAAGGGATAAGAGAAGTCAAAGGACTTCAAAGATGGGCCAGTGGGCACAAGGACATTGTGGTACCTAGGGAGGAGGTAAAACCTTCACGCAGAGAGGATCCCTCTCAGAAACCATCACAAAGCTTTCCTTGCACACACTGCAGAAGAGGCGGGCCATTTGTTTTTGTGACCCCCTCCTGGGGGGGCATGTTATTGTGTGGGTGGGCTTTTTTTCCTACTTTTTTCCTCTTTCTCCCCTTCTTTAGGGGAGATGCATCACTTCCCCTTCTTCTCTGGAAGTGATGCATCAAAGTTAAAATCACTTTCTTGTGGAAGTGGCAGCAAGTATATCTTTACACTGGCGTTTTATTTTTTGTAAAAAAAAAAATGGTCCTGGTCATCCTTCTCGGAAAGCAGAGGATTCTTTTTCACCCAAAGAGCCCGTTTCTCATACACACTAACTTTAATATCCCGCTCTGAAAGGTGAAGGGAGAAATTATTTGACAAGGGTCACATATAAGGTGACCCATGACTCCCAGAAAACTCTTTGCGACCCCCAAGTTGGGAAACACTGATGTAGAGGAGAGAAGAGGTTTCATTTTTGTTTGTTGTAGGTCACTTCTGCCCATGGACTTGTGGGTGAATCATGGCAAATGGATTATTCTATCCGTTGTCCCAAGCCACTGGAAGATAGTTTGTGTTTCAAAGTCTTCCATTGTTTCTGAAGAGAATAGTAGCCAAAGCCCAAACTTCCCATCTGTTTCTTCTAGATGGGATTTGCTGTGTTTCTTCCCACATATGAGGACATGCTACCTTTTCCCTGGATCATTGCCCTGGCAGATGTTTAAAGAAATTTAGAAGTCTAAAATTAGGCAATCCAACTGCACGTATTGACTTAAAATGTGACAGATCTGTTCTCATTTGCTTGTTTTCTTGAAATCTTTCACTTGTAGATTTAATGTAACTTACATGGAAGGGATCCCACATACTGTATTGAGAAAGATGTTGGAGAGACTGACACCAAGGGGCTGCCTGTTTTTTCACCTGATTTTCCCCATTCACCACCTTGGAGCCTGATAAAGCTGCAGTTTGGCAAGATGAGGAAGGGACTGAGAAGGGGCACCCAAGCGAAAGCTGTGAGGAGGGCTCTCACCAAAGGAGAGGGATGGCTGGCAGTCAAAGTGTGTAGACTAAGGGTGGAGAGCCCAATGATGCCTTTGGGTGCAACAGGGTTCTGTTTGGCCCTGCTTCTAACACAGAGCATATCAGTTCTGTATTAGACTTTAAAGCTCTCCTGTTTGGTTGAAATTGGTAGGTTTGTATTGGTTTATTTGTATGGTGGATTTGATTTAAATCCAATTGATTTAAATTGTGATTTAAATCACTGCAGGGTGAGTAAAAATCAATGATTAAAAAAAAATTAAAATGATTAAATGAAAAAAATATTTTTAATCACCTTGCAGTGATTTAAATAGATTTGATTTAAATCAGATCCACTCTGATGCTATCCAATGTGCTGTTGCTATTTTATTATGCAAGTATCTGTTGATAATTGCAATTGATAATTACAATTTGTAATTCTGTTGTTTTAAAATTGTTATATTTATTGTTTTGATATGTTGAGAGCTGTTTTGGGCACTTTTCATTGAGAAGTGGGATTCAAATTATGGCAACTATATTTGGGGCATATGAAATAGAGATATATGTACGCCTTCCTGCCTGTATAACATTGTCAGTACAGTGGTACATAGTTCAAATGTACACACATCACACTCTCAGGACTATATTACCATATTGCAGTTCTTTCCCCGTTCCCAAGTAGTCTCCATCCTGCAGAAAGTTTCTGCACACAGGAGAGAGAATTGTCTCAATTTTTACATGTGGAAAACCAAAAGGAGTATACAGCAGTGATACAACTTGCAAACATTTCTTCTCATCAGATTTGTATTTTGATCTTCCAAGGAATTCAGGCTGTTGTACATCCTTACAACAACCCAGAAAGTGGCTTGAACTAAGCAACTGACATTTGATTTCTGCATTGAGCAGAGGGTTATACTTCATGGGCTTATAGGCCCTTTCCAACCCCATGATTCTGTGATTCTATGATTTTATTACCGCTGTCATCTGGGTCTCACAGGTCACTGAGCAACTCATTTCCGAGAAGGGATTTAAACTCAGGTCAAAGTGCAGACCAGTTGTTGCAAGATACCCTCACTGTTTGTTTCTGTAACTGTTTAAAGATTTGGCATTACAAAGCTTTCTGGTGAAAGAAACAAGCTTCTAGGTGGTTTATGTGGTATAAGATAAAGCACCAGTTTTGTTGAAATACTGTTGAAAAGTTCCTTTAGAGCATCTTGGGCAGCTGCTAATCTTCAGTGGAAACAGAATAGATTTCATATAAATCACAATTCAAATCATGATTTAAATTTGAAAAATTGGATTTTTTTGACTATTTAAATTAAAAATTGATTTTTTTGTTTAAATTACAATTTAAATCATGATATAAATCTATTTGATCTTTAAAAAATCATTGATTCTTATCTACCCTGAGTGGAAACAAGTCTTGATGTGAATGTAATAATAAACTGGTCATCTGAATCCTCCCACTTTTGAGAAGTTATCAAAATTATTTGTGGTTGTAAAACAATTGGAGCTGTTCCCTTAGACTGAAATCCTTTTAATTAGAGCCAATTTCCCCCATGTAATCATACAGTAAATTTGAAAATGCTTCTAAGAGAAACCTTACTCTAATTATGTTTTTTGCTTTTCAGATTTTTCTGTAATTATAAAGAATTGAATGACACTGTAATCACACTGGTAACTAGAACATCTGAAGATAAATGGCACAAAATTTACCCCAGCACTTCTAGAGAAGATGGCTCATTAGGATTTCAAGGAAGGGTGTAGATCTCAAGATGGCAGCCCAGCGAATTCGTGCAGCAAATGCCAGTGGCCTCCCACGGTGCAAGTCCGAGGGAACTCTGATTGATCTGAGTGAAGAGTTTTCAGAAACCAGCTTCAATTCTGTCAAAGGTGAGCGTTTGTTTTGTATGTTGGAGCACCACCAGAATTCAACCAAAGTGAGAGGGGTCACAAAAGAAAGAGATCCCTTGTCTATACCATAATACAGAAATCACACTAAACAAAGATTGGCATTACTTAAAATTGAGATTGTGACTTTGGCTTCCTTTAGAATTGCTTGTCTGCTGCCTCCCCACAAGCGGTTAAAGAAGAGAGCACATGCTTTGTATACAACGGTTCAGTCCTTGACATTTTTATGGAAGGCTGGAAAAATTTGTGCCTGAATTCTGAGAGAGCCATTAGCAATCGGTGTAGATGTTACCAAGTTAGATGGGCTGTCAGACTTGGCCTAAAGCAGCTTCCAAAGATGTTTCAGAGGTTGGAACCTACACCTTTTCTTTTAAGTATTATCTTGGAGAGAAATCAGAATAGTACAGCTCCCACCCCCCCGTATTACATAGAATCATAGACCTAGAAGGGAATCCATCCCACTGCCGGTGCAGGAAATCCACAGCTGAAGCATCCCTGATAGGTGGCCATCCAACCTCTGCTTAAATATTGCTAGTGAAGGAGAGTCTGCTACCCTCCAAGGTATTCAGATTCATTATCTAATTATACTGTAGTGTTGGGTAAGAACTTCAGACTGTAATTATGGAAAGCATCCTCTTTTTTGGATGGCTGTTAGGAGACAGGAGATTGTCTATGTTGGTAAATGAATGGACAGCAAATCACTGTAGCCCTGTAATCAAAGCATGTAAGCAGGTTGCTACTGCATATTGAAAACAGCACACCGAGATGTTTTATATGCCATTAGCATTTTCTCGAAAAGAAGTAGGAACAGCCTTTAAGGTAATAATGAGATTTGTTTTTTCATACCATCATGATAAATAGGGCTTTTAGAATACAATCAGACAGTTAGGCATATTCTAGTATTTTTGATTCATATTATTTGTTTTAAAGAACATAATAAATTCATTGGCACACATTGCAGCTTAAATCATCATTCCTTATTAGCAGGTCTTGCTTCAGGAAGCATTCTGACATGTTTTCCCTGGCTTGTGCTCAGATGGTACACTCCAAGAAGGGCTAAGCATCTGCTAGGTTTGCATGTTTGTTGTTGTTCTGTGCTGTCAGGTTCCTTCTGGCTAATGGCAACCCTAATAGGATTATTGGACTTCTCACTCCTTTAGATGTTCAAGGAGTGGTTTACCATTGCCTTGTCCCATTGAGTATCCACGGCCAGTAAGGATTCAAACCCAGGTGTCCTATGTTCTAATCTATCATTTTAATTACTACACCAGGCTAGCTTTTGCATTGTGTGTTTTTAAAGCTGCCAAATAGAGGAGGGTGGAACTGTTCCTGTAATTCATTTGATAGGGAAGTAGCTGAGCAGCAGCTTGCTGGAGACAATGTAGGGAAATCTGTATCACAGCAAATCTGTGGGCTGTTGTGACTCAAGTGCTCTGTGTTGTTCCAGTATGTGCGACAGGAGTCTGCTTTGGAATTCAGTCAGTGGATACAAGGTTGAGAGAGATGGTTACTGAAAATAAACTTGACGGAGGAATGGAAAAGTTTGCCTTTGGCAAAACAGAACTTAAGGAAGGGATGTGCTTGGCTGCCTGGGAGCGGTAGTAGGCAAGCATGTCCTATGATGATGCTCCAGTTATGTTTTGCCTCTATCCCCAAGGGCTGGGAGTAGGGAAGAGAAGTATTCTGGCGCCAAGTGAGAAGGACTCCTCTTTTGGTTCTTTGTGCATACTTCTCATTTCTGCCTGAAGGAGCTTTTCAGCACCCCAGTTTTCAAATTAAAACAAAAAACTAGCCCTCTTGTAACCAAGCCTAGGCAAATTTATCAAACATCTAGTCTAATGGTGATAAAAACTATAGCTACAGAACATTTTTCTTGCTCACACAGATACATACAGACACATGCATTCCCCACCCACACCCCATATATATCAGTTCCTCTCTGGCTGCCCCTGCCTTCTTTGTCTTTTATGGTCTGTAGCAATCAGGTTTTTAAAAAGCTCCCCTTTAAGCTTTTCTTAAAAACACCAATTGGCATGGCTGGGAGGACAAGATCAACCTTTCCAATCCCAGGTGTAACCTCCCATCAGTCCCCACCAGGCAGTGCCCAAGTGGAGCTTTTTTAAAAAAAGAAAAACTTTATTTTCTGCCAGTGGAAGTATGTACACATAGCACTACAGTAAGACTCATAGTTTCCAGTAGTTGAATAACTAATGGGCACTTTGTACCACTGTTCATTAATACATTATACAATCCCTTCTTGGAGAAAATGTCAGAGGCAGCCAGCTTTGGCCACCACTAACACTGAAGGTGCTGAATTTCCCATTGTGGCAGAGGCAAAAATTAATCCCTTCCCCATTTCTACTTAAGACAAACTTGGTTAAAACAGGCAGTCATGGAAAAATCTCCCTAAGAGATTTTATTAGAAATTAGTTTTAGATATTAGTTTTTAGTTTTTATTAGAAGCCAAGTACATAAGCTTTGTGCGCTTTGTTTACAAGACTAATTACATTTTTAGAAGGCTCTGAAGAGTCCTGTTAGCTAGAAAAGAAGGTGTGTGTACATTGCATCTCTCATTTTGAATTAAAAATAGATGATTTTTTAAAAAAACGTTTTTGCTGTGGCAGCACATTCAGTGTGTAAATGGTTGCCAAAAATGAACAGGATACATATTACTTGTGGACTGTGTTGCCAATCTGTAATTTTATGTCATGCAAGTATCCTCTTGGAATGTCTTGGCTTTTTGAAACAGATAAATTTGCTGTCTTTACAGGTAGCTTTTCTCCTAGCCAGATCTTGAATGGAATGGGGGGTGGGGTGGGGGGACATTGGAGCAGCTCTTTTGAATATAATTCTCAAGATGTAGTCTAAATTGTGGGAAACAAGCTGACAGGAAAAGCAAATTGTATATTTGAAACGTAGTATTAGAGGGGATCTATATGATACGGGGTTCTCCAAAAAAGAGAGAAAATTGGTTCTAGATTAATGCAAGCCTGAACTCTTATTGCAAACTATCATGGCTAAACAGAGATTGGTGTGCTTTTGACATATTAGATTTATTGGAAAAGACAATCCTGCTAGGATAAATTAGAAGGTAGTAGGCCAAGAGAAAACCTAAAGTGAGGTGGATTGACTCATTAAAGATAGCCGTGGCTTTTAGTATGCACGATTTGAGAAAGACTGTCAATAATAAAACTTTGTATAGGTCAATAATCAAAGGTTCGCCATATCTCAGAAACAACTTGATGGCACAACAACAGAGTATTGATAGCAGAAATTCTTGCCTTTAAAGAGGAGGGTTGTACTAGTTTGCTTTATTGTGCCTTTGGGGCCTAAGACTTAACATGCTGTCTCCTTTAATATGCTCAGATGGTGATTATCTAGTAACCTGATTTACGTGCATTAAGACCTCTAAGCTGCTTAGTATTAGATTAGTATATTCATTTCTTCTCATCCATTTACATCGGCTGTGCTTTGGCTTTCCTGCTCCGTGCAATCTTCCTTAATTTTTTGTCCATAAGTGTGATTGTTCCTTTCTTGAAGTTTCCCAGAAGCATTTGGATTCTTATCATGCAGCAGTGCTTAGAAAATTCTTCTCTACCTCGCAAACAACTTTCTTTGCATGCCCTTTGCAAGATTTAAATCCACTTAATATCCAACAATATGTACTCCCACATTTTATAAATCCCTTGAATCTGTTGTTCACTGTGAGTCATTGGAATCATGCAATCTATCCACTGCAACGAGAAATGTGTATGTCTGTGTGTGTTTGTATGTATGTACATAAAAGTATGTGTGATACAGGCTTTCTTGTTTTATTGTACATATTATCTTTCACTTCTTGGATAAAATATTCCCTAAAATTCCATTTAAGATGCTCAAATCTTTCTTCTTGATAAGGTAGTTACCTACAAACTAAAATTTAATACAGGGGAATGTGAAAAAATATGAGCGGGAACACCACCACCCCATCTCTTTTGCAGGTCCAGTATTGTACAGCTGATTATTTAGATTTGACTCTTACTAATCTGGAGCCAGATTGCCAAATTAATGAGCCAGACGTTGCCACTGTTTGGCTGGTAGCTGAACGAGGTCATAACCAAAGCCATCACCAATAATCCCATATTTCCTATTCTCTCCTTGTTACTTCTCTAGATGGTACCTTTTTGTGGTTTTATAGATGAATATGTGAACAAGCTCATTACTCTGCAGCTAATTTAGTCCATCATATATCTGTTTTCCCTTCATCTCTGTCCCCTTAAAATAAAATCTGTTGCTTACTCCCGAATGAGTGAGTAGAAGATGAGATTGCAACTTGAGTTGTGCGTAATGATGTTCTGAGTAGAAGTAATCTCTTAGAGCTGGAACAGGCAAATTGGAGACTCCAGATGATTTGAACTACAACTCACCTAAACCCTAGCTTAAGCATTGTCAGTAGTCAGAGTCTGCCATTAAAATCCAGTCAGTGAGAAAAAGCTGGGGATTTGAGTATCTATCAAAGTGTGTGATTGATGTCTTACATACAATGATTCTTGATATAAGACAACCATGCTTCAGTGGTCAGAGAACTAATGTGGTGTTGCAATATAGTTGTTCTATTCAGCAATTTTTCATTTTCATTCTGGCTTTTGTTTTTCAGTGCCTTCTCCCAGTGCCTTGATGGTAGACAATCCTGCATCGTTTGGAAATGCAAAGGAAGTTGTAGCAATAAAAGACTATTGTCCAAACAACTTCACTACCTTGAAGTTCTCCAAGGGTGACCACCTTTATGTCTTAGATACCTCAGGAGGTGAGTGGTGGTATGCCCACAATACCACAGAGATGGGCTACATCCCATCCTCCTACGTCCAGCCTGTAAACTACCGGAACTCTTCATTAACAGACAGTGGAATGATAGACAATCTTCTCGAATGCTCTGATGAAGGAGCCAAAGAGCTTGACCTTCTTGGAGACTGGACAGATGTGAAGTGGAGTTTAGCCAAAAATAATCCTTTCCTGAATAAAACACAGACCAACCCTTTTCTGAATGGGAACGTACAGATAATGCCTGACAGAGATTGTTCTCTCTGTACTACAGTGGATTTGTTGCTCTTCGACACAGGGATACCTACATTTACAGGGTCAAGTTCTGCTACAAATAGTAGTGTAGGTAACCAACTTGATGAAGTTCCATCAATGAATGGGTTTGAGTTTGAACAGCCGAGCCGACGGGACAATCCTTTTTTCAGAAGCAAGCGCTCCTACAGTTTATCAGAGCTCTCTGTCCTTCAGGCAAAGTCAGAAAATCCAGCATCATCTGGCTTCTTCTCTGGCTTGAAGTCTCCTACCCCAGAGCAGTTCCAGAGCAGGGAAGATTTCAGAACTGCATGGTTGAACCATCGAAAACTAGCTAGATCTTGCCATGATCTAGATCTGCTGGGCCAGAACCCTGGTTGGGGTCAGACACAACCTGTGGAGACTAACATAGTTTGCAAGCTGGATAGTTCTGGGGGAGCAGTTCAGCTGCCAGATACAAATATTAATATTCGTGTTCCAGAAGGACATGTAGCTGTAGGTGAAACACAGCAGATCTCTATGAAAGCACTGTTGGATCCACCTCTGGAGCTCAACAGCGACAGATGCAGCACCATAAGCCCAGTGCTGGAGATTAAGCTGAGCAACATGGAAGTGAGAACTTCCATCATACTGGAGATGAAGATTTCAGCTGAAGTTAAGAATGACATTGTGAGTAAGAGTTTAGTAGGAATACAGTGCCTGCGGAGTGATATAAAGGAAGGCCCATATGCACTAGTGCCACTTAGACACTGCTATGGAGACACAATCCAGGTTGAATTGGAGAACCTGGAGCCTTGCATGTATATCGCAGCTGTAGCCCAAGGTCAGAACATTCTCTATCCTTACACCGTCTGGGATCACATCGGTAAAAAAATCACAGTTGGTGTGTATGGTCCAAAGCACATACATCCTTCATTTAAAACAGTGGTGGCCATCTTTGGACATGACTGTGCCCCAAAGACCCTGCTAGTCAATGAAGTCACACGCCAAGTACACTGCACAGCACCCGCAGCACTGCAGTTGTGGGGAAAGCACCAATTTGCCTTACTGAGGCCGCAAGACCTAAAGATTTGTATGTTTTCAAACATGACCAATTATGAGGTGAGAGCCAGTGAGCAGGCAAAAATAGTGAGAGGCTTCCAAATGAAGCTGGGCAAGGTCAGCCGCCTCATTTTCCCCATCATATCACACGACCCCAATGAGCTGTCAGACTTCACACTGAGGATACAGGTCAAGGATGACAAGGATGCCATACTGACTCAGTTCTGTGTCCAAACACCACAGCCGCCTCCCAAAAGTGCCATCAAGACCACTGGACAGCGAAGATTCCTAAAGAAAAATGAGGTCGGGAAGATCATCTTGTCCCCTCTTGTAACCGCCAGCAAATATCCAGTCTTCCAGGATCGGCCTGTGGGGAATTTAAAGTATGGCAAGCTGCTGAAAACGGTAGTGCGGCAAAACAAGAACCATTATCTCCTGGAGTACAAGAAGGGTGATGTCATTGCTTTGCTAAGTGAGGAGAAGATCAAGTTGAAAGGTCAGCTTTGGACAAAGGAGTGGTACATTGGTTACTATCAGGGTAAAATTGGTCTTGTCCACACCAAAAATGTTTTAGTTGTTGGGAAAATCAAACCAAACTATTTCTCGGGACCTGAGCTGACTACTAGTCTGTTGCTGGAGCAGATTCTGAGACCTTGCAAATTTCTCACCTATATCTATGCTTCAGTAAGGACTTTGCTGATGGAAAACATTAGCAGCTGGCGTGCATTTGCAGATGCTCTGGGATATGGCAACTTGCCCCTTGCTTTTTTCTGCCGAGCAGAGCTGGACAGTGAGCCAGAATGTGTGGCTTCTGTGTTGGAGAAACTGAAGGAAGACTGTAATAATTCAGATAATAAGGATAGGAAATCCTTCCAGAAAGAACTGATGTCAGTAAGTATTCTCATCATTTGAGGCATTCATTTTTAATTCTAGAATTGTTTTCTTCTCTTTTAGATTTTTGTCCCATTCAGCTGTCAAAAAGGAGCTAGGATTGAATGCTACTGCTTGCTTTAAGAACAGTTCAGCTCGAAACCTACCTTTCGCCGGTACCAAATGCTTATAATAGCCAGATGTTCTGAAATTAGGGTGTTTAAGCTACAGAATGACTTCAGCATTCTCCATGTAGAGAAATCTTGTCATTGGACAGATTCAAAATATGACATCCTTGGTGCATAGAGATATATTCATTATGGTGCTCCCCCTAAAAACAGTGAGAAAGAAATGTGAGCAACTCTGTAGCTTCATACTGACAAACCAGTTCTAGCAATTTTCTCTAGCTCCTGGGGTGGATCTTTTGTAAAGCTGATGGCTCTTATTAGCCTGTTGAAGAACAAGTTGTGACAAAGGACTTTGCATTACAACAGGGATAGCTCAACATATTGTGGCTGGGAAATTCCATTCCTCCCTGCTCCTGTGAGGATGCAGCCAAGCTTAGAGAGATCAGGAGGGGAACGATGAGGTGGTGACAGATGATGCTGTCATCATTGCTGTTCAGAAAGACCAGGCCTTCAACCAGAGATGACTTGTGACTGGGGCAAGGGGGGACCTCCCTGAAGTTTTGGGATGAGGTGCCCCTCATCCTTGTCCACAAACTCCAACCTCATAAGCTCTGGCTCCATAATAAGTCTTTTAAGCAACAAATCAAATCTTGGAATTAATTGGCTCTGAGTGCAAGGGGGGGAGTAATTTAGGAGTAAACATCATTAGTCATGTTCTTTCCAGTGGATGAACTGCAAATAGAAATGTGTAAGTGCCTTGAGTACTTAATGACACTACGTAAGGTTAATTTTGTACAAGCAGGGAAAGAGAGAAATGAAGTCACAAGATCACATTTCCCTGCAGTGTTTATAGGTGCACTCCAGGTGATGAAATTGAAATAAAACTGCTAGAAATGCTATGATTTTGCCATGGTTAAATCTCAGTTCCCCTACTCATAGAAACATTTTTAGGAATCAATGAAATCACAGGTAAAGTTTTTGTTTTGATCATCCTTTTCAGATATATTGGAAGATTCAAGAGAGGAAAAAGTCAGCAGGGAGAATGAGGGCATTAAAAACACCAGATAGAGAAAAATGAGCCATTTCCCTGCCATCTGTAATGTGCCTCTCACGTGTCCCCAGATTATTTCACTAGCCTGAGGCCCATGACATGTTCTCCTTTTACGCTGCCACCAGTTGATCTCCGTCCACAATGTTTAATTAGAAAGATTAAGGTCCATGCTGAGTGTACAGTTGAACAAAACAGGTTTATTGGTTACAGTTCACATAAACGGGTTCTTCAAAGACTTTAAAGTATTCAGTAATTTTGTAATAACTTGTTTCACTCTTAACTCTCTATAAGTTCCACACTCTCAACTGCCTCCCTTAACTCCTGACTCTCTAACTCTCCTGACTAACCTTTCACTTCAGACTCCCATCTCTTGACTGTAACTGACTGACTGACTAAACTCTTCTTCTCTGCCTAACCCCTCCCTTCTAGTTTATGTGGCTCCAGCTCCCAACAACTCCCATTGGTACATGCAAATATCCTCATACATGAGCCAAAGCAGGGTGATTGGCACACCATCATTCCAGGATCAAAGTTGCTGCCCCCGCCCCCATGAACACATATCACGTGCTTTTTAAAAAAGCACTTGCAATCTCTTCCCAGAAGTGTGCACTGCTACAAGAGAAATATGATCAGCAGTGTGATGCGGCTGCCAAGAAAGCCAATGCGATTCTTGGTTGTATCAATAGGAGTATAGTGTCTAGATCAAGGGAAGTGATGGTACCACTCTATTCTGCTTTGGTCAGACCTCACCTGGAGTATTGTGTTCAGTTCTGGGCACCTCAATTCAAAAAGAATGTTGACAACCTGGGATGTGTCCAGAGGAGAGCGACTAAAATGGTAAAAGGTCTGGAAGCCATGTCCTACGAGGAGTGGCTTAGGGAGTTGGGAATGTTTAGCCTTACAAAAAGAAGGTTGAGAGGGGACATGATAGCCATGTTTAAATATTTAAAAGGATGTCATGTTGAAGAGGGGACAGGTTTGTTTTCCAGGGCTCCAGAGACTAGGACACGGAGCAATGGTTTCAACCTACAGGAAAAGAGATTCCATCTGAACATTAGGAAGAACTTCCTGATGGTCTGAGCTGTCCGGCAGTGGAATAGGCTGCCTCGAAGGGTGGTGGAGTCTCCTTCTTAGGAGGTTTTTAAGCAGAGGCTGGATGGCCATCTGTTGGGAGTACTTTGATGGATGTTCCCGCATTGGGGGGGGGGGGGGGGGTTTGGACTGGATGGCCTCAGTGGTCTCTTCCAACTCTATGACTCTATGACTCTAAATAAACGGAGCTTCCAGAAACATTGAGAGGGCAGTTTGCATAGTCACCTCTTTTCACAAATGTGGGGTCAAAGGGAGGGAGTCCTTGCAACTTGACCATGTTTAAAGGGATGGTCTCCAGGGTTTCCTTTTTTGGAGAGCAAGTGTCCCAAGGATCTCCTTCAGACTCGGCATTTGTGACAAAGAGCTGTCGCCAGCTCTTTCAGTTTCTTTTGTGCAGTGCAAACATCTAGGGAGAGAGGTTGGAATGGGGAATATGTTTGATGGGGGGATGGTAACTTAACATGATGGGGTAGAACATTGCTTGCTAGCTTCCATTTTGTGTTTTAAAACAAACCATCATAACTATTCTAATATACATTATACTAGCATTGGAGTTTTCCCACTGTAAACATTCAGCTCTTTTCTGCCAAGATTTAAATATTAGGAGAGAGAAGTTAAGAGAGCTGGCAATGGTGGATTTACAGTTAGTGAATAGGGAGTAAATGGGCTAAATGTTGCTGGAATAAGTTCAGTGCCTTATTTTAATTCAGTGTTAAATAGCCCAGTGCATTCCCATCAATACAATTTTCTTGTTACTGCTTAATAATGTACAGTGGAATTCTTCTGTCAGTGCACTGACAGTGGGTGAGGGATAAGAACAAACTGTTTCCTGAAACAGGAGTGAGGTAATTGTGATGCCTAGAGGAGTTCCTCACTCTGCCAGACGGACAGACAAAAAATTGAAGTAAACAAAGAATTCCATGCAGGCTCACCACTCTGAGTGCAAAGGAACATAGCCATTCATTCACACACGCCTGGCCAGTTAGTTACTCATTTCTGTTTTGTTTTTAACAGGAAATTTTATTTTTAAAACTTGGAAAAATCCTTTTTTTAAAAAGAAACCCTGACAGATGATGACCAAAGTTAAAACTGTCATGTTGCCTAAACTCCACAAAGCCACATGATTGAAGCTCCTGTTGATGACTTAATAGACCCGTTTCGAGATCAGGAATTATGGCATGCATTGTCGTACATTTTTCTTGCTTCCTGCCTTGAGCTTTCAGGCCAGCGTCCAGATAGGGAGAATGGAGTGCCTTGGCATCAGTGAAGATGTTCAGGTCATGTTCCTATATTGCTCTAGGCTGATTGATTATACAGGTTTACTATTATAACCAGAAGTTGTTACAACTTAATACTAAAATGTAAAATTAGTGCAAAAAATTACAGAACTATAGAACAAGAAATACAATATAGTAATAGCAGTTACAACTCTAATGGAAATTGCCAAGTATCACAGCTAAGCCTGACACTGTTGTTTGACTGAATGCCAGAAGTATTGCCTTATAAGGCATGGCCTTACAAAGCAGGCTGAGCCTTCCTGCATTGCCAGAGGAAATCGCTTTTGAGCTGACCCATACCTTGTTTGTTGTTGACATCAGTAGCAACTGGTGGATGAGCTGAATAGTGAGAGACAGTGGCATAGTGTAGATTGCCAGCACCCAGGGCGAGGCAAGTATTACATCCCCTAACCCGTGGACTATTAGCACTCCCTGAGTCTCTTCCACCAGTCCAGCATTGAACCCCTTACCTCCCAGCACATCTATTATATTTTAAGAAAATACTGATGTACATAATTAAAGTAAAATGTAGCAACAGTCGGATGGATTGCAGTTGCTTAGCTGTTTCCCCAGCTGCTAGCTACCACCTTGAGCCTCACCTTGTGTACCTCATCTGCAGCAGCTCATGGGATTGCATGGTGCAGAGGTGGAGGACAGCACTGCCTGGGCGAGCTGAAATTTTGCACCCCTAAAAATGTTTGCACCCAGGGCACCGCATTGTGGAATCCAGCCAGCCAGCTTCTGATGTAAGCAGCAAACAGACCTGGTCAACTCTCAGAAGGATTCCTCTAAGAAGACAGTAAGTCCCAGCTGTTTCGTAAGACAGTACAGGATCAGGACAAGGTGGCCTGTCTTTGCTGGTACCAGACACTCTTATCTTTCCCGTCTAGTCTTCAGCCTGAAAGAGAAAGGCAAGGGTGTGGATGTGTGGAGAATAAGTTGTAAGCAAGCAAGTCTGTAAAAGCATCCATCTTTCTGTCACATCTCTGGACTTTGTGGAGCTTGAGCTGACAAGAGATAGCCTTAACTCTGCAAGCTTTAAAAGCTCTGAATAATTCTTAGCATTACCTTTAGCACTTCTAGAGGGTTCGTGTATATTGTCTTGTTTTGTGTCCTTACGACAGTTGTGTAATCAAGTAGGCCAGTATTCAATGACCATCTTCACATAGAGGGGTTGAACAGAAAGGAGAGAGATGTTTCTTTATCTTCCTCCCATGGGTTTGTGGCAGAGGTGAGGCTTGAGCCAGAGCCATGTCCACTACTTCTGGCTCTCTTATAGGAGAGCTGAAATATGTGTAGGGATTTCTGCTTGTTGAAATTCAGAAGGATTGTTGAATAATGTTTCTGGTCGTCAACAAACAGCTTCACTTCCTGTTTAGCTCTTTGCCCCTCTCGGTGACTTTCAGAATATATGCAAAATATATAAATGTGCACAACTTACCCAAGATTCTTCAGTGCTGCATTTCCACCTGTTTTTCCTGTTTTTTCTTGTATGGTTTTTTTAAAAGCAGAGTGATGCCTCGCAAGACGAAAATAATTCGTTCCGCGAGTCGTTTCGTATTGCGAAAATTTCATCTTGCGAAGCGCGGTTTCCCATAGGAATGCATTGAAATGTAAGTTTTAAAAAATGCAAAAAAAATTCATCTTGCGAAGCACGGCCATAGAAAAAATTGTCTTGCGAGTCACCAAAAAAATCGCAAAACGCTTTCGTCTTGCGAGTTTTTCGTTGCGCGAGGCATTCGTCTTGCGAGGCATCACTGTATGCACAACTGCCTATAGGCTAATTTACATTTAAGCAGATGTTTGGCAACGGAAATTTACCATTTTCTAGGATGTTGCTCAAATACAAAGAGTAAATGTATTGAAATTATATTTTTCATATGCTCCATTGAAATATTATTGGAATGTCAAGTATTCTTTGGAACATTGCCTGCTGGTTTGGCATAAAAGAAGACTCTTCACGTAATAAATACAGGAAAGGGGCCTCCCTGCTGATGCAGAGTTATAGGGTGTTGTCAAGAACAGCACAGCAGGCCGGCCGGCCAGTGAACTGACAACCAGCCTGAAGATAACAGAAAAATATGAAGTGCATTGAAGGGATCCATCTGTATTTGGACTCCCCCCCTTCCCCAAATGCAAACAGTATAGCTAGGGGAGCCTGGTAAGGAGTTAGTGACTATTATCAAATTTGATAATCTCATCAAAATGGTAGTAATCAGTTCAGGAGCATTGTGGGCTGTAATACAGTATAATAAGTTACGGTGCTACGTTCAGTCAAATCACTTTCAGCAGGATTTTTGAGATGAGTGAGATGTTCAAGGTGTGGTTTACCATTGCCACTCCCCAGTGAGCTTCCATGAGTGAGTGGGGATTTGAAACCAGCCTCCAAGAAGCTGTTATAAATTACTAAAAGCCAGGCGGCAAGGCTTCTTCACTCAACCTGATCTGATGCAGAAGCCAGCAGTGAGCCACCTCCCCTCCCACTCCCCAGGCTTAAGATATGGTCTTTGCATTTAAATGCATGGACTGGCCAGGGTCTTCTGCCACTAGCAGTAGGAAGACGCAGTCCACATTGTATCAGTATGATTTCTGCAACTCCAGGAAGCTGGTGTGTGTTTGAATCTGTTTAGAGTGAATTATTCGATAAAAAGGAAGGGCTTAAGCCAAGCTGCAACTACAACTGCTACTATTTCTTCTTTCTTTCTTTCCTCCTCCTTCTCTTCCTTCTCCTTTTTGAAAATTTCTTTCAGAGGAGCAACTTATCCTTTGTAAACAGGTGATTTCTTAACAGGGATCATGCTAAAGGCTGCATGTCCAGATTGCTTTAACAAACACAACTCATGGACTTCCAGCAGCAGTAATTGTCCCCCAGCAATAAATCATTAATTGGGTGAGAATCCTGCTATTAAACATTTTACCTGCTGATTTCTGCACATTGGGCAGTTAAAGGTGTAAAAAATTTCTGTTGACTTAAGCCCTATTCAGGAGTTAGAGAATCCAGTATAGAGAATCCAACATGGTTAGAAGGGGAAGCTTAGCTCTGTCTGTTTTGACTTTGCTTATGTGACAATTGCTGAGTCTAAAGAGGAGAGGCTGCTGCTTGTGTGGATGCTATCCAGTAAGCAGGGGAGCTCTCTCCTCTTCAGACTCATGTTGGTGATCACACAAACAAACCACTAACAAGGGGCTGGGCATTCCCTTCCAAGTATGCTGAGAAACCCAGATCCTAATGCCTGAGCGCAGCTTTAGTTGACAAGTACTATCAATATTGTCTGTTTTTATTGCTGCTTGAGCTGCTGGTGTGGGAGAGGACAGCTAAGAGATCTCTTGTATGAAGAGAAAATATATCCATCTGTCATCTGCATCATACTCTATACATATGCTTTAGAACACACATTGACTTGAAGCAACACATTGACTTGAAGCTTGCAGCAACCCAACTTGAGGCTGTTATTATTAAAAATTTGAGAGAGATAGAATGCCAAACTCTACTATGTTCACTCTATTATTTTCTTTTGTGGAAGAACATAACTATATGCCTAAGATACTCTTGACTGGAAAGAGAATTTAATTTGACATTTATCTTAGTTTTGTGTGCTGCATGGGCTCATCAGTGAAGAATAGATTCAGAGTTCCTTTTTCGCTTTCAAGAACTAGAAATTCTTTTTTTATGGCAATTAATGTAGTCTTGTTGATTTGTACAAGCAGGAGAATGTGAATAAAATAATGGTGGTTTTTCTGCACTTCATCTCCGGCTTCCAACTTTTACCTGACTTTTTTTTTTTTAAGTACTGATTCTCTAAGGAAAGTGATCACCCACCCACCCCACCCCGTAACTGACTTGGGTTGTTTTGCCTTTTCCCAGGCCTTACTGAAAATGGACTGCCAGGGTTTGGTCGTGAGGCTAATTCAAGATTTTGTGCTTCTGACTACGGCTGTAGAAGTGGCCCAGCGCTGGAGGGAACTTGCTGAAAAATTGGCCAAGGTCTCCAAACAACAGATGGATGCCTACGAAGCTCCCCATCGGGACAAGAATGGCATTGTAGATGGTGAGGTAAGGAAACATTGGTGTAATATATTCTGGACTTGCTGGACGACTGGCTCAGCACAATAGATAGGAAAAGCAGCTTGGTGTTCTGTTCCTCTGCCTTTTTTATCTTGAATGATACCAAAGCCTAGTATGAGGTGTGCAGGAATTTTGTTGTGTGGTCACAGTGGCCAAAAGAGTTACTGTGCAGAAAGAAATCCATTCATCTGTAAAGTTTATTCTTCCTCTTGCAGAAGTGTCATTTATCACAGAAAGTATTGTGACATGCCAGATGTGATCATAATGGAGGACCATATACTAACCATACACAAAATGAAACTATTTAACATGCTCCTCTTTAGTTCATATGCTTTGGAAAACCTGGAGCAAATAGTGCTCATTTGTCATTTGCCATCCAGGTAACTGTTGCCACTAATTCTAAAAGAAAAGTGATGTTGTTGAAAGATCCATGTTACTTAGAAAGAAGTACTCTGGGCAAGTAAGGTACTATCTGAATGTTTGAATTAAAACTTAGTTTACCATATTTAAGATCTAGTTTGACTGCAGTGTTTCCTGGACTCCAGATTATGTGTTTCCTATCCCAGATATTTTCCATATCCTTTTGCTTTGTGCTTTAGGTTTTACACAAAATGGTACACTGAAAACAAATATACTTGCACTCGTTATGGTGTTTTCTTATCAGTTCAGTATGTTGTTTGTTCTAATACTGTGACTCCAATGGCTTTACCAGTATTCACAGAGGTAACAGACCAATATGATGGCATGGAGGGGATAGACAAGTTATGTATCTCCATAACAAAGATGCCTCTGCATAGAAAAGGGCAGGCAGAGAGAATGCTTGATTGGGGGAGCTCAAGCTGTCTCAAAGGGCATGTATCCAAGACTGTGGATGGAGGTGCCCCTGCTCCAGTCACAAAACACCTGGGTGCTAGATTAGAAGTCTCTCCTCTCCAACTTCTGTGGATTTCCTGACCCCTGTAAAATGTTTATTAGTGACTCTCTGCTGTTCAGTTTTGAAATGATACGGCCTGGGATTAGCCTCAGTGTGAACTAGTCCTTAGGGGAAATACAGATTTCTAATACCAGAGGCATCCCTCTTGAGCTGGAGCAGCCACTGCAAGGAGAGCATCTACCCTCCATTTTTGTGAGCATAATGTCTAACTGTAACACTGAGGGCTGTGCCCCCCTGTTTGAAACTCACAGGCCACTTGATAAGTGGAAAACAGGAAGTCACCAGACACTCTCTGTACAAACAAGGTAGCTTTAGATGTTGTACTAGGTAGAAAAAAAGGCAGTCAAAGTCAAACTGGGTAATGAATCTATAAATGGCTGAGTCTCAGTATGAATTGTCCTCCTGTAAGAAAAAAACAAAACCAGATACTAGCTCTTAAGTTTTCCAAAAGTGTAATGCCAAGACAAACATGCTTGTTCAACTGGCAGCATTTAATCTGCACATACACACACAACCGCCAGGAAAACAGTTAAAGGATTTAATTGTTCCCGTGAGTCAACCGTATGATTCATGGTGCTGGGAATGAAATATGTTTTGGGATCTTTTTAACTAAAAGAAAGATCTACCCCTTGCCCTCAAACTCTGATATCAAAAAGGACAGGGATGGGCAGGGTGGGCCACCAAGTGCTGTTGGATTGCACCCCACAGCATTCTTAACCACCTGGCTTTCCTGTCTAAGGCTTATGGGAGTTGCAGTCCGACTTCACCTAGAGGGCTGCATTTTGCCCACTCTTGGTATCCCAACACACTTGAAAAGGCGATAAAGTCGTGGTTGCTTTTTTGTTTGTTTGTTTGTTTGTTTTGGGGTTTTTTGTTTTGTTTTGTTTTTTATCTGTGGAGATAGTTTGGGTGCTGCCTCCTGGTTGCATTCTAGGAGAAATCAGGCAGGAGAAATGGTTGGTACCCTGTTTCCCTGAAAATAAGACCTACCCTGAAAATAAGCCCTAGTATGATTTTTCAGGATGCTCGCAATATAAGCCCTACCCCCAAAATAAGCCCCAGTTAAGTGAAACCTCACCCTCCACCATTGTGCAGCAACCAGAAGAAGATGACATGACTGTAAAATAAAACATCCCCTGAAAATAAGCCCTAATGCATTTTTGGAGCAAAAATTAATATAAGACCCTGTCTTATTTTCGGGGAAACACGGTATGTATTACAGTGTTCTCTATTGTTCTGCAGATGGGTGCGATGCACACAAGATGCTATCTGAATTCAAATGGTAGACACTCCGTATATGATCTTCCTGTCTTTCACAGGCAATGTGGAAACCAGCATATGACTTTATGTTAACGTGGAGCAATCAGATGGGAGACAGTTACCGTGATGTTACCCAAGAACTTCACCTTGGTCTTGATAAGATGAAGAATCCTATCACAAAACGCTGGAAGCATCTTACAGGAACCCTGATTTTAGTAAACACATTGGACATACTACGGGCAGCTGCATTTAGTCCACAAGAAGAACATGACGATTATGCCATCTGATGGGAAGGGATGACTCCAGCAGAAATAGTTGCAGTCTGTTTTTATGATTTTAGCTGATGCTGTCAGAGAGAGAGAGATAACAGTTCTGAAAAGCCAGAGTCCTGGGCAGTGATTCCTGGTCTCAGAGTGCAAACATTTCATGCTTGTTACTCCTCTTTGCAGAAGGTACCCAAGACAATACTCTTTTGTATGCTCTGTGGTTAACAGCTTTTCTTAATATGTAACATTCAGAATTGAACTTTTTAAAGGCATTTGCAAATACTGAACTTGAAAGTTTAGATCACTTTGTGGAAGACTTATTTTGTTGTAACATAAAAAACATTTTGTCCCTTTTTAAATTAATCACTTTGAATTGTTGATATGTGTATTAAAATGCAGCACAGTTCTAAGGTGTGACTCTGTTCGTAGAATGGCATGCCAGCCCCACTGCCTCCTAAGATTCTATCAGGGCTCCCCATCATTTGCTTTCATGTACACAGTTTTGTAAAGAAGAAGATGCACACTTTCCTCAACTTAGTTTACTTTTGTAATCCAAAACTTAGCACAATATGTAGTGTGTGTGTGGAGACTGTGTGCTTGCCTTCTGCCTGCTTTAGATCCATGGTAAGAAAATGGATGCCATATGTAGTCAAGGCTAACATTTCACTTCACTTAATGTTTCATCCTATCTTAATATCTTCTAGCCATCTTTACTCCCTTCAAAAGTCTACACTATATGAATGTGTTTAAAAATATGAAGGTGGTTGTTTCCTTGATGGTTCTCACTTATGCCATCATTAAGCTGATGTATTAGACCTGGTTTTCACTGAGGTAGCAAGTCTGCATTTGAGCTCGTAAGTCACTCATGGGCTGAAATCCAGTAGTAAGTTGCAGCTAGAGGAGGCCCACTGAATCCATGGGGATCTGGTCAGTTTACACCTATGTAAGTTGCATTGATTCAGTGTGCCTACTCTAGTTACAACTAACTGCTATATTTCAGTGATGGAGTATCATATGATGAATGCTCATCCTTCCATTTGAGAATGCATACTCTGCACTTAGAAAACTAGCTCATCAGGAAGAAAGCCAGACTAGAATACACCTCACTGATATCTAGAGGGATTTTAGTTTGGGATGGGGGAACTACGGAGAAGCATTCCATCATGTGAGACCATACATAGAGTGTGAATGTTTTGCATCCCAGAACATTGGGTTACATTTTCAGTGAGGGCTAGGTCTACCTCTCAGATCTGGAGCCTAGTTTGCTAAATTCGAACTCTATGGTTTGTCAGTATTTTATTGTAATCTTGCTCTGAGGGTATACAATTTTTTTAGGTCATTGAGTTTCACCATATATGTTGTGTGACAAGTAATGCTGTCGCGGGAATCAGAAACTAAAGTGGCATCACCTTTGCAGCTGCATGTTGCAGATAAAGCCATTAAAAATAACTCTAGTTGTATTACTTTTGAATGAAAGTTTTATCAAACCTTTTCAGTCTACCTCTTAAGTCAAAAATATTTCATGTGGGTAAAGTTTCCTTCTAGAGGAAAGGGGAGGTGTTGGCTTTTTGCACAATACAATTTTTCATATTAAAACACATTTATTAAATCTTGCGAATAAGATGCTTTTCAAATATTGTATACTAATGATTTTCCTTTTCACTCAAAGTTTACAGATAAGCTGAAAACGTTCTCACAATGTGGCCACTAAAACTAACCTTTAAAACCTGTTGTCTCATATTAAAAAACAAACAAAAACTAGCATGTTCCAAGAACAAGCTGACCTTTCCAGAATGTGTGTTATGCAACACAACTCCTGTTCCAGAGTTTCATGAAAGCAGAATCTAGTTTATTGGAAAAGCTTTCCTTTTGTTTGTCTACAAAGTTTATTAAAGGGGGAAATGGCTGTTATTTATTTGCTTTTCAAAGCATCTCCCTTTAAACAATCTGTCACCCCACTTTGTCAGCTCTGTCCAGTTAAAGGCACCTTAAAATTTGAATTTTGTTGCAAGAGATTAGACCAGATTCCTATGCAAGTTTTCTCAGCACAAGCTTGAAGTTAATTAGGTTAGCAAAATAATTATCAATTATTTTTCTCTCTCCCACAAAGCTGAAATCTTGCATAAGATATTTGAAAGCCGGGAAGAGACGCTCTTGTATTTTGTATCCCAGATAAGAAACTCAAGCAGGCTCAGAAGGGTTCCTTCTTCACTATAATGTGAAAATAGAAAATAGGTCGTGGAATGGTCGGTCTCTCTGTGTACATGGAAGGGCATGCCCATGTGTATAGATATTCTCACTGTTGTGGGCAAACACTGAGCTGATGATACGGCAACATCGGGAGCTCTGTACAAGGGAGCCTTCTTCTACACCAGAATGTTTGCCATCAGTCCTCCACCTGTGAGCTTGTTTACAGAGATTATCAGCTGTCTAGAGTTAGTCCCAGAACTACTTGTCAGTGCTCTGTATTGTAAGGACCCAAAGTGGAGCCAAAGCAGTGAGATTTTAATTTATGAGCAACATGTTAGAGTTGGATATTGGAGAATTTTTAATCTCCTGACACCAGATTAGATATTCCATAATCGATTTCAGGAGAGCGGATTGGTTGGCCTGGTGCTTTGCCATTGTTGTCAAACTACCTCAAGTGTCACATGCCTTTTCTTTTATTTTTGATTTAAAACACACAGGCGTCCTTGGATGATTCCTACATTATCACTGTAGAGAATGGTTGAACCACAATAACAGATTTCCCATATTTAGTCAATTGCAGAATGATCTTCCTCCCTTTCCCACTTCTGACTAAAATATCAACTCCCAGCACACAGTTGGAGTGGTTTGTATGTTCAGCCAAATACCTTTCACTCAAAGTAGGACCTTACAAGGTAAGCTTGCTTTGGATTTTACATTAATACACTGTACAAGTAGTTTGTTGTAAATTTTTTTAATAAAAAGACTTGTCAAAACTATACAATTAAAGCAGGTATTTGATCACAGTGTTGTTTCAGCCTGACTTCTTTTGTGAAAGCTTAACTCAGGGCATCATAATACTCCTGTTTTTGCACCAGGTTTACCACACTTGAAATGGATTTAAAAATACCGAACTATACAATGTACAGCTAAGTACACATATTTTTGGGCAGAAGGCAGGTTTTTAAAAAATACTTTTTAAAACCTCATTTTGGCATGCATGCACGCCTGTGTCACAGTAAATAGTGTCTGTATTGGAATGTGGGGTTTGCCAAAATGGGTGCCAAGTATACGGGCACTCGCTAACATTTTTTTCTATCCGTTTCTAATTTATTACTGTAGTGTGATGCCAGTTCAACACTTATTAAAAAATAAATATTAAAAAATACAAGAAGACTGCTGTCACCCCTGCAGCTGTGCTAAAACCCACGATTCATGCTCCCCCAACCACTTCCAGGAAATGTCCCCTCACCTGAGTGCAGACGGCATCCTCCTCAGCTCTGCAGAGTTCCCAGTTGGAGAAAGTGAGGTGGCTGGTCTTCAGAGCGAGGAGGAGCTGCCGCCCATATCCCACATCCCTCCCAAGAAGTCTTCACCGAGTGGAAGGCTGGGAGATATCCTCCACCCCATCTTCTTACAACAAAGAGGCAAGATGGGGCGGGAGGTGCAGTTTCCATGAGAATTCAAACACAGACACAAAAAAACATGTGACATATCAATTTCTAGGGGGGGGAAAACTGAAACAGCTCCTGATGTAATTCAACAATGTAATCATGACCTCAGATTTTTTTTTCTTTTTGTTTCTGGAACTTTGAAACAAAGACCCACTTATTAATTAATTATGTATTTTTATTTATTTGTTAAATTTATATACCACCCCATTAGTGCATTGCACTATTATGGGTGATATACAACAATCATAAATAAAGCAAATACTGTGAAGCTACAAATACACAACCAGGAAGTTCAAAATTATTATCTGATAAAACACGTGGCGCCACTTGAGTAGTTCTGTTGAATCATTGTATGAGATCTATCTATCTATCTATCTACCTACCTATCTATCTATCTATCTATCTATCTATCTATCTATCTATCTATCTATCTATCTATCTATCTATCTATCTATCTATCTATCTATCTATCTTTTGGTCCAAGTGTGCCAACTTATTTCAGGCTTTCTGCCTCCATGGCTTTATTTGAAATATGACATAAAGCAAGAAAGCAAATTCTTCTTTAGATTGTGTGTCACTGTTACACTGATATTTTATTACACTAGTAGCTGAGTTGCACTCAGGGAGTAAGTAGTTCATTGCTATACCTTTGTTCTCATTCCTTTAATCCACAAGCTCCAGTGCTATTCAGTCATTATATAATCCACTGTCCTCAATATGGATAAAGAGGAGCACCCAGTCCTGCTCTCTTTCATCGCTTACTTCACATGAACTGTGTCAAGTCTGAAGGGGAGTGGTGGGTTTTTTGTTAACTGTGGCTCTACAGGTAAGCAAGAGCTCATATTTTTTGTGCTTCTTGTTCACATATTCAAGATATGTCCCTCCTCATGTTAAGAAGTGACAAGGTGAGGAGAGTCCAGTTGTTCTTCTCTGTGTTACACTCTCTCTCTCTCTCTCTCTCTCTCACACACACACACACACACACACACACATGTGATTTCTCTCACCCAAAGGCAATGGAGTCCCCAGCAGCAAAGGTGCCATACTCCTGACCCCAAACACTGCAATAGAACCCCCTCTCTAACAGGTATTGCAGATACACAAAAAAGATCCAATGAGGAGATGCAAATACTTGCTGTGCACCTCTCAGGGACCTAATGCATCCAGAGGCTAGAAAATATTATGAAACAGAAACATGTATGTTTATGGATTTTGCCAGCAAAAAGAGTAGCTGAAATACATTCACTCCGTGCTCATGCTGTTTAGCAGGCGCTTCCTTTATGTGGCCAGCAAGACAGCAGACCTGGGCTCTGGCTTTCCCCATCTTGTTGATGATTTATTTCAGCCTTTTAGCAGCACAGAGTTTACTTTCTGTCATCTTAAAAAAATGGTATCTGTTCGGACTGAATCATCCTAGGCTTTTCAGCTAAACTTCAGGGAGCCATTTAATTGCATCCTTCTCTGTCCAGAGCAATAAGCAAATGAAAAATGGTTCAGTTAAGTTCATCTTGTGAGTATATACCATCACTATCCCCTGTTCTTAGAGCTATCAAGTAAAATGTTCTTATTCCACGACAACTATTTATTTATTATTTCAGTATTACCTGTTTTCCACTTTAAAAAATAATGCTCAAGGTGGCTGCCAACATAGTTCTAATGAAACTGTACTGCAAAGGAAAAAAGTGGACAAACCACTCCTTGTCAGATATTGGATCTTGTTTCTTTTCTTGAGAAAAGTTGATAGTGGCTGATAGTGGCAGGGGAAGGGAGGACGAGTCTTCCTACACAGATGCTGAGTGCACAGCCGAGTGGGAAGAGAGCGGTGCTCCAGGAGTGATTGGAAGGATGAGCGAGGCCGCCGTTGCCGCCGCCGGACCCATGAGTGGACGGTCTGGCCCCAGGGGGTGGACCCTTCTTAAGTCCAGTTGCGCAGGGATATTAGTATTCGTATACGAATACCCCCATCTCAAGTTTCAATCCTAAATTTACCTAATTGAAATGGAACAAGCTACACTGAAACCGCAAGGAATGACATCTGAGTAACCGTGAAGGGCTTGCACCACACATCTCTGCCATCACTAGCAATTGTCTCAGTTCTTATGAATGATTAGTTCATTTGTATCAGTATGAGCTCAATTTTGTATGTTATGGTTTTGAGTGGCTAGTCATTGCTAATAAATGAGGAATCTGTACAATAATGCCATCATAAAATTAATAGTCCAACATTTCAGTAAAATGTACTGTGGGAAGCTTTGCCTTCCGGCAAATCCAATCTTATTCTCTCAGAGGCACAATACTGTTGTGGAATCTTCTAAGCAAAAGGGAACAAGACACACTGTCTCCAAACTAAAAATCAGGAAAAGGCCACATGGTTGTGAAAACAATACAAAACAATACAAACAGGAACAGGTGATACCTTTAATTGACCACTAAGAATATAAAACAAAAATAAAAAAACAGCGAGCTTTCAGTGATAAATCATATTCAAGGCTGTGCATCATGTTCTTGTGGGTAGCTCCAAAATTATATGCTGTTATTAATGTGTTGGTGAGAAATAAGGACTGTACATTATAAGGTATTAGCAACAATAACCTAGCAAACAAGCTGATATAGAAGCCTGATGAGAATACCTCCTAGAATACCTCTTGAGCAGAGGGACCCAGGTGGCTTCACCGTCTATGGTAGTGATGGTAGTTTTTGCCTTCATTCCTCACATGCCTGATGGTTTTAGGGAAGCCTTCCAATTTCAATAATTCAGCATTGCGCCTTCAAGACAATAGCAATGTGAACAGAAGAATTTAAAGCATGAGTAAGGTTCCTTAGGGGGAAAAAACACAAGATCCTGCACCTGTGCTTTCTGAACCAAGAATCCACCGTTGAGGAAGTTAGAATATGCCACAAGTGGGTTTTTTCTTTCTTTCTTTGCTGTGCCTTCTTTTCTAAGCTTGTGGCAGGTCACAGTGGGCAAAAGGATAGGGTGAGGGTGAGGGAGAGGTGGTGAGACCGTGTAGTATCAGGTACAGTTCTGCATCTCCAAAGGCTCAGGGTTAGTCAGAGGGTGAATGATCCTACAGCAGAGGAACCAGAATTGAACCAAAGGCCCCAGAGTGGAGGGGGAAAGGACTTCGAAGAGGTCTTTGAAACAGGTGAAGGAAGCCCATCCAAGCAGGAGACTAAAGCACACGTTCTTTGTTTGGAACTACAAGTCCAGGCATGAGAAGCAGCAAAGGAGGAAGGGCAGAGACACACACACCCATAATTCTTTTTTTTTTTTTTTTAGAAGTAGTATTAGAATAATATTAAAACTATGATTTGCGATTAAGGTGTTTGGGGGAGCAGGGTCCAAATCAAATGACAGCAATGCCCCTGTGTGATCATGCCTCCATGTGTGCTTCACTTGCCGAAGCAGGAGCTGCTGCCGCCAATGTGTCATCTGTTTTTACTCTCAGTGGGAGTGACCACTACCATTCAAATGCAGGCCAAACTAGTATAACCATCCTTTGAGGGCACAAGTAGCACTGAATCAGGGTGAGAAATCTTATCTTGCCCAATTAATAGAAAATATGGACGGTTTGTAATCATGTACATTGGTCATTGTTGACTCACAAAAGTGTTATGATCCATCTTTGTTATTATTATTCACCCACATTTTTCACTTGCAACGTGATTCAAATTGTGCTCAGTGCAGCCAGACCAGCCTTCTGAAATAGTGGCGATTACGCCCATGTACCTTTCCTGGATCTATCTATGTGGAATGAGGAGTGGAAATAATAGCAGAAGGCATGCAATAAGGGGGCAACCCTGTTGTCTCCATATATCTGCCTTTGCAAGGATGAAGAGAGGTCCATTTTTGGAGGAGGAGATCCATCCTCCAGTTACCATCCCCGAAACACACACACATTCTGCCCTCATCAACAGTTCTGCATCATCTCCCTTCCTGATATTGGTACAGATTTGGGAGCATAGTTTGGGAGGACCAAGCATAGCTTTGGATTTGTAGGATCCAAATCCTCCTGGTCCCAAATAATGCCCCCAATATAGGGAAAAACTAAACCAGTCCTGGAGCTGTTGTAAATAATTTCCCTCCAAATTAGCTTTTAAAGGGGGAAATGGAAAAAGAAGTTTTTTAAAAAAATCCAAACCAAAAACTCTATTCCTTTCCTTCTTTCTAGGCTGCCAGCACGAGCCCAGTAAGGCTCTAGATGCCTTGTAATCTGCAGTGTTGGAGTTCTTGGAGATCAAAGTTAAAATTGCCTCACAGGGAAGGTGGGATCTGGGAGAAACGAGGAATGTGTCTATTGTTCCTCTTTATTAGTCAACCATTGACTTAAAACATTTCAGCACATACATCTTTTTGTACACGGTTTATGCTGATATATGTATTATAAGAAGTCATCATGCAGGACACTGATTGCACTGCACAATGACCTTTAAGGGAGGCTGATGGGGGACGAATGACCCTGTTGGGACTCCTTGATCTCTCAGCAGCTTTTGATGGTATCCTCCAGGACAGGCTATCAGGACTGGGGATTGGAGGGCTGGCGCTTAGTTGGTTCAGATCTTTTCTCAGTGGACAGGTCCAGAGAGCACAGCTTGGGGAGAAACTGTTGGCCCCATGGACCCTCAGTTGTGGTGTGCCCCAGGGGTCATCGATTCCCCCCGTGCTCTTTAACATCTATGTTAGGTTGTTGGGAGAGGTCATCTGGAGATTTGGAGTGTGCTGCCACACAGCATGCTGATGACACACAACTTTGTCTCTCCCTTACACCTTCTGCAGTGGATGCTGTCTGGGTCCTGGAGTGTTGTTTGGCCACAATTCTGGAGTGGGCAAAGGCTTATAGACTGAACCTGAACCTGGACAAGATGGAGATCCTTATTCTGAGGGCCCCTCTGGACAGGTTAGGGGGTTGTCTCCCTAAGTTGGCTGGCTTTTTATTTATTTATTTATTTATTTATTTATTTATTTATTTCATTTATACCCCGCCTATCTGGTCAATTATGACCACTCTAGGCGGCTTCCAACACACGCTAAAAACAATAAACAAAAACATACTCATAACATAACATAATTTTCCCAAAGATGGCAAGAAAGAGTGTATTATAGTGAAAAAAAAAAATAATAATAATAGGAATTAACTGGAAAGGGGGAAGGCCTGCCTGAACATCCATGTTTTCAGTTGTTTCTTGAAAATACCCAGCGAGGGAGCTGCGCGTATCTCCGGAGGTAAGCTGTTCCAGAGGCGAGGAGCCACCGCCGAGAAGGCCCGGCTTCTTGTTTTTTCCTTCCGGGCCTCCCTCGGCGTCAGGCTCCTCAACCTCACCTCCTGACTCGCGCGAGTGACACGGGTAGAGCTGGGTGGGAGTAAGCGTTCCGACAAGTATCGAGGCCCTAAACCATTTAGGGCTTTAAACGTAAGCATCAAAACTTTGAAGTCAACGCGGAACCGAATGGGCAGCCAATGCAACGCGGCCAGAGTAGGGGAGATATGATGGTGTCTTCTCACTCCACTTAGGAGTGAGATAGGGATATGTTTGGGATATGTTCTTTTTATTGTCAACCAGTCAACCACCCAGAGTAGTGTTTGTCACTAAGTCAGGTGGTATTCAATCAATCAATCAATCAATCAATATTATTAATCAATCAATCAATCAATATTATTAATCAATCAATCAATCAATATTATTGCAAACTCTCCCCCCTAATTTATGCTGTTTTCTCTGCTAGCTTCTTAATGAAAACATACTTGCATACTACATTCCCTAATATATACTTTTTAAAAATCAGAGAACTGTGTCACAACATCCAAGGAAATGTAAAAACCAAATGATAATTGGGTACTAGTTCATGCACTGGTTTGAGAAATGCAGTTTATTTTGGTTTATATTAATATGTGAATCAAAGAAATATTCCCACCAAATGTTACTCCTCCAGGCCATCAGGAAACATATTCCTTTGTAGAATTCACCAGCCACTGATTCAGACAGGGATCAGGATGGATCTTGATTAAGTGCTTTAAGAAAGAAATAAACTGTGTTCAGTTGTTCAAACATTGCAAGCATGAAGGTGAACTGTCATGGTTCCTCTAGTCCAGCAGAAACAAACAGTGTACTTGGTTCAACACATGGCCCCCCAAGTCACCTAATTGTGCTGCAGGCTTCTCTTTCCAAGAAAGAAAGTAAGAAAGTAAATAATAACTTTTTCAAAATGGGAAAGGGATATCTAGCAATGTCCAGTTTCATTTCTTGAGTTTTTCAGAGTTTTTGGTGATCTGTGTGGTCCACAGAGCTCCCAGGAGCAGAAAAGTGGCCCCCTAACCCACCAAAGTAGCCCATCCCTGCTGCAGCCCAGTCTTTTACTTTGATGATTTCTCCATGTTGATCAGGAAGGTCTCTTGTGGGGTTATGGGAGTTATAGTCCAAAAGGTAACGTTTCCAAGATTTGTAGTTGAAGGCAGGTACACTTGCACTGCAGACCTTTCTTGTCACTGATCACCATGAAAGTGACAAGCGCAAGTGAGAATACATCACTGTCCACTTTCACCTATTAATTTAGTAACTGACTAGGGCTATGCTGATGCAGGAAATGAGACATAAAGTGCACCAATTTAACTGATGGAATTCCCTCCCTCCCTCCATTCTTTATTGTGCGATAGCCAATCGGCCCTTATACATACACAAAAATTAAATCCACTCTTAGAAACTAAAGGTTGACAGGTGGGGATCTATAAGGTGAGCTCACATTTTAACATCCCAAAAGGGAATAATATGTGTCTCATTAAAAAGCCCTCCTCCCTCATATCTTCATTTCCCAATTGAAGGCTGCTGTGCAGCAAGGATGAGTATTTTAGGAGTGTTTTGCCAGGGGAAAAATGGCCTAGTTCTTTCCTAGATTATGACATGCACATGGACTTAAAAAAAGAGACAAACACCTACACAGCAGGCACGGAGAGGAATAACCCAGGTCCTCAAGTCACTTGAGGTTTTGACCCAGGAGTGGACAGTCTAAGGCTAGTGAGGTCTTCCAGTTAAGATAGCTTATAAGGTTAGGAAACACTTGTCCAAGCAAAGGCAGAAGAAGCATTCAGATAAAAGGGGGCAATGGGGAAACCCTCTCTGGCCCTGTTCCCCCTGCCCTGAGCCTCCCTGGTTTTGTGGAGAAGGCCTGCAGTGAGAGGGTAACTGTGGCATTCAGAGGAACATGGTTAGTATCCTCTTTGCATGAACAAATGACCTGTGCAGTAAGAGTTCCCAGTTTTGTGAAGGATTGTAACCACTTTCAGTTAACACTGATTGTAACACACCTTCACCTCCCCTGCCAGTATGGGGAGGCTGTGGCAGAGGGATGGAGACATTCATTCTGCCATCTTCAAACTGCTGGGCTGCTATAACCACCAGTCAAAGGTGGGCGACTGGAGTGTGACTGGAGCTGATAGGGTTTGTTGTCAGTCGAACACTAGATTGGAGGAGAGTGTTGTCTCTCTTTCAACAGAGCTAACCTTATGCATGAATAGTGCTACAATTAACAAGAATTCACATGGAAGCTTAGTTGTCACTCGGGCTTACTGGTTGCATGCCAAATCCAATGGTTAGTCCCAACTAGAGTAGACCCATTGAATCAAAGGAGATTTTAAAATTGTTATGTGCCATCAATTTGATTCTGTACTTTGGTGAGCTTTTCAGCGTTTCTAATCTGATCTTAGATATGTAGAGCTGGAAGGGACCCTAGAGATCATCAAGTCCAGCCTCTTTCAGTGGGGAATTGAAATCCAAACCTCTGGCTCCGCAGCCAGAGACATAAACCACTGAGCTATCCAGGTACAGAATACTCCGAAGTGACTCTTCTACTCACTGAGCTTTAGTAAATCGATATGTCTGTAAATCCCATTGATTCAGTGGGGCAAACAACTGGATTTAGCTCTTGGTGGATAGAGCAAAATGAGTTTCTGTAAAGGAACCAAATATTTGTCCTGAATTACTGAGGCTGAAAGAATGTAGCAAACCAGGGCAAACAAGGAAATTGAAGCAATTCCTTCTACATACCAACAGTCTGGAACTTATCAACGTTGTCTGCAAGCAGGATAAGAAGTATGAGTGGGATTTTGAACAGAGATAAGCAAGCTTAAGGAGCTCCCATTCCCCTATGTCTATCTGCATTCTCTTGTCCTCATTAATTAACATCTTGATTTCAGCTGGAGTTTGTTGGAGTCAATATGGTGTATGAGCAGTTAGTATTCAAGACTTTGATCTAAAATGCTACAATTTAATCATCTACCAGCGGTGTAGCTTTAGGAGTGCCAAGTTTCAGTAGGCTCCATCCATCACTTAAGATGGCAATAACATAAATGCTGTCAAAACGAAGCAGTTGCACAGGTTTCATCCTTCAATGAAAGCTCAGTGTCGAGAAGTAGGATTGGCTTCCAGTCTTTAAAGATTTTGCTGTTAAGTTGTTGAAGTGCCCAGGCAGGCAGCTTGCGTCAGAAAATAAACAACTCTCATGTTCACTTGTTTGTGTGTTTCAATTATTTATATACTGCCCAATTAATGCAAAGCATTACTCTGGGCGGTTGATAATAAAATATCAAACCCAATATAGCCCCCCCCCCACAAATCCCAAATGGAATCAATCCAACAATCATCCCACAACAGAGAGAGAGAAAAAGAAAAAACACAATTGGTGTGCAGTAACGTGCTCACAATTATTGCGGGCGGAGAATCTCTCTTAAGTGCTTCCTCAAATAAGCAGGTCCTTAACTGCTTCTTGAAGGCTGGGAGGAAGAGGGCCTGACAAGCCTCCAACAGGAAGCTGTTCTAAAGATATGGGGCCACTATTTGGAAGGCTTGGCTTCTTGTGGAGACCTCCTCCTCCCTCATAGTGGCCACAATATGGATGAGGCAGGCTGATGTTTTTCGGGGGAGGCACTCCAACAGATAGGGGGTCCCAAACTGTTAAGAGCTTTGCTGTTTTTGGATGGTACAATTTGGCAGGCAATTGGCTCAAAGAGTAGTGTGCTCTGAAGAGAGAGAACAATCTTCTCCAGATTAGTGTTTGACAGGGGTTCTGGACTCCAGCCCCCATTAGCCCCAGTCACCACAGTGATGATGGTAGCCCAACAGTTTGGAGGCCACCAAGCTGGAGATGGAAGAGATAATTTCTCCAAGTGAAATTTTTCCTTCTATCCCCCTTCAGGAAGCATGTAGCTCTATGGCAAGAGCACACAGCCTGCATACAAGAGACCTCCTGTTCAGTCTCTGGGATCTCTAATCTAAAAGAGGAAAAAAATCAGGTGGCAGTTGCTGAAGGACATGTCAACCTGAGACTCACAGCCAGGCAAAAGGGACAACAGGGAACAAGATGGATCAGTGGTATAAGACAGGCTATGTCATTGCAATTCCTGTTTTATCCTCCTCATAACTATTCAATATTCAGTCGGAAACTGTTCCATGTCTCGTTACTGTACCGCAACAGTAGCCTCTTCTTTAGAGTATAGATTATGCACCAAGACCTGCCTGCAGCTCAATCCACCACTGATTTGGCTGTGGACAGGTTCTTGGCAGGCAATTTGACAGCCACAAGGTTCACTTTGGTTCATTTCTAGTGATTGCACACACTTGAAACAAATCAAAATAAAGTGATCCTTAGTTGTTGTTTAGTCGTTAAGTCTTGTCCAACTCTTCGTGACCCCATGGACCAAAGCATGCCAGGCCCTCCTGTCTTCCACTGCCTCCCGGAGTTGGGTCAAATTCATGTTGGTAGCTTCAGTGACACTGTCCATCCATCTCGTCCTCTGTCGTCCCCTTCTCCTCTTGCCTTCACACTTTCCCAACATCAGGGTCTTTTCCAGGGAGTCTTCTCTTCTCATGAGATGGCCAAAGTATTGAAGCCTCAGCTTCAGGATCTGTCCTTCCAGTGAGCACTCAGGGTTGATTTCGTTCAGAATGGATATGTTTGATCTCCTTGCAGTCCAGGGGACTCTCAAGAGTCTCCTCCAGCACCACAATTCAAAAGCATCACTTCTTCGGCTGTCAGCCTTCTTTATGGTCCAGCTCTCACTTCCATACATCGCTACTGGAAAAACCATAGCTTTGACTATGCGGACCTTTGTCGGCGAGGTGATGTCTCTGCTTTTTAAGATGCTGTCTAGGTTTGTCATCGCTTTCCTCCCCAGAAGCAGGCGTCTTTTAATTTCGTGGCTGCTGTCACCATCTGCAGTGATCATGGAGCCCAAGAAAGTAAAATCTGTCACTGCCTCCATATCTTCCCCTTCTATTTGCCAGGAGGTGATGGGACCAGTGGCCATGATCTTAGTTTTTTTGATGTTGAGCTTCAGACCATTTTTTGCGCTCTACTCTTTCACCCTCATTAAGAGGTTCTTTAATTCCTCCTCACTTTCTGCCATCAGAGTGGTATCGTCTGCATATCGGAGGTTGTTGATATTTCTTCCGGCAATCTTAATTCCGGCTTGGGATTCCTCCAGTCCAGCCTTTCACATAATGTATTCTGCATATAAGTTAAATAAGCAGGGGGACAATATACAGCCTTGTCGTACTCCTTTCCCAATTTTCAACCAATCACTTGATCCATATCCAGTTCTAACTGTTGCTTCTTGTCTCACATATAGATTTCTCAGGAGATAGATAAGGTGGTCAGGCACTCCCATTTCTTTAAGAACTTGCCATAGTTTGCTGTGGTCCACACAGTCAAAGGCTTTTGTGTAGTCAATGAAGCAGAAGTAGATGTTTTTCTGGAACTCTCTGGCTTTCTCCATAATCCAGCACATGTTAGCAATTTGGTCTCTAGTTCCAAAAGTGATCCTACTTGCACCAAAAAAGTAGATACATGACAGAGTCCTAAAAGGTGCTGGTAGGAACGCTCTGGGGGTGGTTTGATTTGCTCCACCAATTATGTTGTATGGAAAAAGGAGGAAACTAACCCATCCCCACAGCAGACCAAAGAACAGGCTCTGTGTCCATCTGCTCACACCCTGAGATGAACTTGGTTAATTTAGTGCACTGCTTCCCCATGAGTGCTCCTGAAGATTTCACAACATTGTGAGACCATAGTTTACTGCAAGTTCCTAGGTGCTAAAAATGCTGGAAATATCAAGTAGTTGATGCCTTTATATGGAGAAACAAAATACAGTGTTATCTTTGTACGTATTCACTAGAAAAATTGCCACACCATTAGGCCGAAATGCAGCATTGCGAGCAAGCACTTCCAAAGATGCATTGAGAGTATCAAGTGAGAGGTGCCCATGACAAGATCATTCCTTTCCTCCTTTTCCACAGGTGGAAGGATACAGGAGTGCAATTCACTGTTAGCCTGTGCTCTTGGAGCTTCCTGAGACCATCATCTGAGAAGCAATAAGGTCACTCCTCTTCCTCTTTCCACATGAAAGGAAGAGGAAAGGGGAATGATCTGATGTAAGCTGGTGCTTCCAGAAACCATGTGAGAGGGGACCAAGATGTCAGTAGGAATTATTTCTGATTGGACATAGCAGAAACCTCTCTACCTTCACAAGGGATTCCAAGGAGTGATCGATGGGGGACCCCCAATAGACCAGATTCTGAACACTGGCAGGCAAAAATAGGTCAGGAAGCCAGAAATAGTTCTTGCCCCTGGACTAGACCATACTGACAGCAATACGTATTGGCTAGGTAATACTTCTTTCACTGTCATAAAAAGTGAGACAAAATACTTCTTTCACTGTCATAAAAAGTGAGACAAAAAGACCATCACCACTGCAACTGCCAATATTTTGTCACAAAAAAAGAGTTTTATACATGTATCTCTTCAGCAGCAATCACATCCCTATAGACACATGCCAGCTGTATTGGAAAATGGTAGGTATAGAATTAATGCCAGAGAGCTGACATGTCTACCCAAGTTAAATGTACACTTGTATCAAAATTCTCTGTATGCCTATATTTTAATTGGGCCTATGACAGATCCACAGACCCACTTAATATACAAGGTGTGTCCCAGCACTTGGTTGTGCTGATGTGTAACCATTATTGTGAACAAGAAGCTACCGTTAGGACAAAATATGGAGAGACAGAATGGTTTTCTGTAGGCAAAGGTGTCAGATAAGAGAGCATTTTATCCCCTTATCTGTTCAATCTGTACACAGAAAATATCATACAGAAAGCCAGACTAGATTCAGATGGAGGATTGAAATTAGTGAGAGAAATATCAGTAATTTAAGATATGCAGATGACACCATCTTATGGCAGAAAGCAGTAATGACTTGAAATGTCATTTAGTGAAAGTGAAAGAAGAAAGTGCCAAAGCAGGGCTATTGAAGAAGGCAAAAATCTCGACTACAGAAGAATTATGCAACTTTAGCATTGACAATGAAGAAACAGAAATGGTGAAAGATTTTGTATACCTTGGTTCAATCATTGATCCAAATGGAGACTCCAGCTAAGAAATCTGAAGAAGACTGATACTCAGAAGGGCTGCAGAGTAACATAATCCACACTCTTGTATTTTGAATCGCCATGTACAGGTGTGAAAGGTGGACTGCAAAGAAAGCTGACAGGGAGAAAAATGGTTTGTTTGAAATATGATGCTGTGGGAGAGCTTTGCGGATACCCTGGACTGCCAGAAAGATGAACAAGTGGGTCCTAGAGCAAATCAAGCTTGAAGTATCTTTGGAGGCAGAAACGATGAAACTGAGGTTGTCCTACATCATGAGGAGGTGAGATTCTCTGGAAAATAAAATAATGCTGGGAAAAGTGGAAGGTAGCAGGAAAAGGGGAAAACCAAATATGAGATGGACTGAGTTCCTAAAAGAAGGGAGTTAGTTGGTTGGTTGGTTATTTTATGTATATGCCACCTTTCTCCCTATGGAGGATCCAACTGTTTACTTCTTGTTCATTCCCTGAAGAACGGAAAGCCATGGGGGAAAGGGAGGACACTGCATCAAAAAGGATACGCAGAAACTTGTATAAGAAGCCCATGGTGCAAACAAAGCAAGTGGATTGGTCTTCTTCTACTTAACCCAGGGTCAATAAAGTTGCTTTTTCTTGCACCTATTGTTGTCTTCTTCATTGCACATCCTAATTCCATACAATTGCAAAATGCAGCAGCACTTATTTTCCTCCAATAGCTGGCACTAGATAAATACACAGAAATATTAAAATCACAGAAATATTAAATACACAGAAAAATTAAAATATTAAAATACACAGATTGATTAAAATATTAAAATACACAGATTGATTAAAATCTAGGGGTCCCAATCTATCTGCATGGAAGTACAACTGTTTAGGGTCAGCTAAGTGGCAACACTACCAAGCATCTCTTTGAAAGAAAAGACAAAAGGGGAGCTCTGTCTCCTTCTTCCCTTCCCAAATAACTGATTGGTGCTATCACTGTCTGTCAGAACTGAACTATGTGTGTGTCCCATATGGCATCTGAAAAGGGTCTGAAAGCTGCTTGGCATGCAGCAGTATTGCAGGTAGAGCAGGACGCACATGAAAGGACAGATTTAGCACTGACCTGTCCCACCACCTACTGCTATGAGTAGAGGGATTAGATTGTTGGACCAGGTCTTAAGGCTTGTCTACACTGCAGTTTTGTCCCCAGATATACCAGATTGTTCGGGTATTTTTCTGGTTGCAGAAATGAACAGATAATTTCAGTACTGGCCTTCACACATTGGGAAGCGAGTTTGTTGCCAGATGTACTGGGTTGCACTGAGCTGTCCCAGAATCACCAGTCTATACACAACCAGAATATGCCTTGAGATCTTATTCCCAACATAGACGGCTGTCCCCTTTTGTCTCTCTTCTTCACCCTGTCTCTGCCTATATCATTTTCTTTTCCTTTCCCTCCTTCTTCCCGTGCCCACCATTCTCAAAGCTTCATGATTTTACCATAATACTTTCTCATTTTAATTCTTTTTAAAAAATTGTTTTCAGTTTTGAGCAATGGTGCAACAGTGCTAATATTTAAAAAAAGAAAAAGAGAACTGAAATCCCAAGAAAAGCAAACAAGGGTGGCAATAAGGCATGGAGGGGGGGGGGGAACTGACTAGCAGAAACACACCTATAAGGAAATGCCATCAAATGACACAAACCCACAAAATGCAGTACACATGAAGGCCATACTGGGCTCCACATGTGGTGGAGCAGATCATGCAGTGGAGTACACATATCATAACAAAAACACACTACTAGTAGTGATGTGAAAAACCTGGAAAGGAAGATTTTTTTTTAAAGTCTCACTTTGATTCTGTTGAGACTAATTTCAGCCGTGTGTTGTGCAGGTACAGTACTTGACAGCATGGGTGCAAGGAAAGCTCAACAAATGCTCAGTTGTTGACTGGCCCCAAGATTCAAGTTCAAGCTCCTGTTCACCATGGATCTCACAGGGTAACATTGGACTAATCATCCTCTCACTGCCTGGCCTACCGCATTCAGCTGTTGTGAGGAAAAAGGGAGGAGGAATAAATATGTGGATGCTGCCTAGGGACAACATCCAGGGAAAATGGGATACAAACACAAACCATCCTTTCTTCTCCCCAAGCCATGATGAAAAGTGAGAATGGATTTTTTTTAGACCAACTTGATCCTGGGTATCACAGGTGTCCATAGCAAGACAGAATCCTGCTGGATGTTTTGCTGAGCACAAATAGATGCATAAAGAAATTAAAGTAACTACTGTGCTATTAAACAGCTGTATTTCACTCCCATTGCTTGTGCACTTACATCAGCATATGTGTCTCTTCTGTCATTAGAGAAATTCATCCTCCAGCTCTTTAATTGTTGTTAATTCCTGATTACAGAAAGGAACAGATGGCAGGTAATTAATAAGCCATCCATTCTCCTAAGGAGGGACAGGTCCAGGCATGGGTAGTTTGATGGCTCCTGTTTGTGGGAGATAATTTCAAAGCAATTCCTTTTGGTTGTGAATACGAGTGGTTAAACTGTGGTTCCAGAACAAGGGGATTTGCCTTTCATTAATAACATCAATGGTCTGTTTTCTATATCTATGATGTTTTTCCAGTCTTCAAATAATATAAGTCATAAAACTTCCTACTTCCCAACAAAGTAGGGAGGTGCAAAATTCATATGATGCAGATGTGTTCTGAAATATGTAAAAATGTCTGTATCATTGCTGTGTTGCTTTGGGAACTACTGTATGTATTCAGCACAATATAATTAAGCTGGACATACTTAAAGCCTGCTGATTTCAGTGGAAGAATGTAACAGATCCTAATTCTTTCTTTTGAAATCAGTAAGTGAGGCAAGAGTTGTATTACCATGTTCTTGTTATCATCTATTGCTTCACCTACCATTATGGCTGCTTACAAAACCTCCTATAAATGAACTGAATATCAAACAGGGGTCTAACAACTGTAAAAAGCCATTCTCCTTAATATAATTAACATTCATATTATTTCTGCCATTGTTATTCTATGCCAGAGATTCTTACACCCCTTACAGCATAAGCTTCAACAGAATAGTTCTGAATATCAAACAGGTTATCACCCCACTGTTAAATACCACATTGACTTTCTTACCAACCAGCCAGCTGCAATCTCTGTATTTTGATGTTATGTATAAATATTTGCCATTTTATATCTCTCTCTTATGTCTGAGGAAGTGAATTTTATCCATGAAAGCTCATATTAAAATATAACTGTTAGTCTTGAAGGTGCCATAAGATTTTTGTCTTTTTTATTTGTTTTTTAATTTTCATTTTGTTTTTGCATAGAAAGCAAGACACATGTCCTTCATTCCCCTCTGTTTCAGAAAAATGCTAGAAATGTTCTTCTGTCTTGAGAAATCCTCAGGGTAGATGAAAAGTAGCAGGCGCACACATACCCTTCTTTGATGTAAAATGAAGAGTTATCACTGAGGTGCTCAAGATGACCTTTTCTTGTAATTTTCAAATCCTGTTCTACTCTGCAATTTGCAACATGCTGTTTCCAAATTTCCTACTCATTGCTTTCCCTGGAGCACTGTTCTAGGGATGGATCTGGCATGCATTTCAATCCCTTGGCAAATGTACATTGCTCCTTGCTAGTGTAACACTCTCTGGTTCTATCTATCTATCTATCTATCTATCTATCTATCTATCTATCTATCTATCTATCTATCTATCTATCTATCTATCTATCTATCTATCTATCTATCTATCTATCTATCTATCTATCTATCTATCATCTATCTATCTATCTATCTATCTATCTATCTATCTATCTATCTATCTATCTATCTATCTATCCTTATATAACAAAACAACAATGGTGATACAGTATATAACAACACTGGAGGCTACAATTGGTACACCCCAAGTTCTTTTCACTAGCACCAGAGCAAGAGTTGCTTGAAGAAATAAAGAAGAATTCAAATGTCTTGTTGAAACCAAATGGGAACAAAGTCCAAATTATATTTATTGACTGAGGTAGGGCATCCACAACATAAAGGAATCAGCACCAAATAGACCGTTTCTAAAACTCTAAAATAAAATGCAAATACATAAGATCACTATGTGGATTCCAGGGCCCCCCTCTTGCATAAACATTCTGCTACCTAACCCAAGGTGGTAACGGTTTTAGCCTTCTCATAGGATGGAGCTCCTGCCTCTCCAGCTCTTTCTAACTCAAATCCTGACTCACAGCCCCTTCATAGGATTTCCCCACTCATTGGGCTGAATCAAACAGTCCATTGGACTTACACTAGCACATGAGAACTGTAGAGACTCCTGTTCTAGTGTGCTAACAAGAAGCAGTGTATAGTGTCTGCATGAGGATAAAATGTGCTACTGAGAGACAGACTAACATCTTCAGCAGTCTGGTTTAGGTTGGAGAAGGCACTTGGTGACCTAGAAATGAGGAAAGTGATCTTTTAATACCTCATCAGTCAGCACTGAACAACACAGATGTCAGCTGTGGTCAAGGGGTGTGTGAAACAAAATGCAAGCTACAGTTTTTAAAGCAAAGAGTACTTGTAAATAAAAATGCTAGAGGAGATTTGCTCCCAATTTGTACAATGTGGATCTGTGGAACCACTTGAATTCAGTTTGCAATGGATACCTGCAGTGTACTTATTCTTCATGCTCCTGCTTCTGAAATTTTAAGGATTTTAAATGGCTCCTGAAGCTGCAAGGGCCCCTTTGCAGATCAAATCTGTGAATTTTACCTAAGGTACAAATATGTTTCTTTTAAATGAAATCTGAAAAAAGAAACCCCAATAGTCTTTCTTTCTTTTAGTCAGTGCATTTTATTTCTGATACTATGGCTTAAGAATAATGTGCTATTTGATTACTCTTGCAGAACTAGGTGCTGCGTGTACAAATGCTGCAGGATTTGTTGCCATAAATACCTTTCTGATCATTTGGGTTCCCCCCGTCCCCTTCATATCTTACTGAAGACCTGATATCAGAAGTCTTTGTTGCCTTGGCAATAGCCACTGCTGTTCCAATGCCAGCACAATGTTGGATGTTTATCCTTGTCTGATCTGTTACTAGGAAACACAGTGTTGACTAGGAGGTTTGGGAGGGATGAGTGAAATGAGGAATCAGTTGTAGGCATTTCTTTTAAGAAAGCTAGAATACTCCTAGCAGACATCTGCTCCTGGCAAAGTGTGAGGGCTTTTCCCATTTTAACTGCAATCAAAAGTGATGTAACTCCAGTCTAAATGTAGTTTGATAGTATCAGTGACAGAACCTATTTGCTGCAAGAAGGAAGAAGCAGTATAATGCCTTTCCTATTGTCATTGCACATTTATGCACAGATGGGGATGCCAACGAGCCAGAAAGGTGGGATGATTGAGAATAGATCCTGCATGCCCTGTGATCTGGAAAGATCGAGAACAGATCCTGCCCCTCCTCTGTATGACAGCCTTTCAGGGATTTTATTAGCCCCTAAAAGATTTGGGACCTTGGTATCTGTTGGAATACTTCTCCCAAAGAGCTACTACCTGGATCACTGTTTCCTCCCAGGCCTCCCAGGCTTCTTAGAGTGGTCACACTGAGAGAAGCCAGAAAAACATCAACTAGAAACCAGGCCTCCGCAGTGGTGGCCCCGTCCCTTTGGGATGTACACCAGACCATATCCCTCTCTATCTTTGGGAAATGGGTGAAAGCAGAACTTTAAAAAGAGGCCTTTCAAAACAGCTTACCCCTGTGTTAGGAATGTATTATTTCTTTCAGAGCTTAATTTTCTGTTGCTATTTGATTTTGTGGATCTTGGTAAAGTTTTCATAATCTGCTGTTCTCCACGTGATTCTTTATATTATTTTGTCATTTTATGTTGATGTTGGGGGATGAAGGTATTTGTTGAGGGTCTAATTCTCATATGTTCACTGACCAGAGTAGAGAATTCTCACTAAGTCAGACTGTATAAAAATTAATTATATAAATAAGTGGCTTCAAGGAATTAAAGAAAATTATAGTTTATTTTTTAAAGTTAAATATTTATTTCATAGAAGCAGTCTACTATCAGTGAGTACAACAAAAATTGCAGGGTGGTAGTGGTGGAATAGAAAATGATCTCAGAATAATTATATTGGTAGTATCACTTGTCCTATTTTTCTATCGAAAATACTTGCTCACATCAGATGTCATCAAAAGTCAAGCACAATGATTTCTCAACAGAGCAACAGAATAGTAGATCTGCTTGCAAAATTGCAATGGGAGAAAATTTGGCCACCACCTTTTTAAAGTGCTGCTGACAGAAAAGAACATATCAGTACATACATGTGTGGCATTTATGTAGGATGAAACTCAACATATTTGTATGACGCATGCCCCCTCTGTGCTGCAAGGCTTGTGGAAAACTGGTCAAGATATTTTATAGTATTAGTATTTGGGGATACATTTTGTATATTGCCCTGTTACTGTGAGATGAAGATGATACAAAAGTATTTTAAGAATCAACAGATAAAACAAATAATGGGAAACTTGAAGTGAGTACAAAAATGTGGACATGTGATGTAGGTTAACAAGGGGCTCATACAGTTAAGAACTTCAGATGTTCTCTTCAAAATAAAAATAAGGGTGGTAGGGAAATCCTTTCCTAGTCACTGCTAGCAAATATGATGGAGGAATTACATTGTTAACATACTTGTTAGTAATTATTTTAGGGGACAAGAGATCTGTGGTTTGGGGAGATTCCATCAAATTTCACAAAAATGCTTTATTCTCTGTTATTTCTGTTGGGTTGCCAAATATCTCAGGGAGTTCTGCTGTACTGACTTCAGAGCGGCTTTTATTGTGGTTAAAGGAATTGTGTTCCTCTGGGAAACACTCAAGGTCAAATAAACCTTTCCCAATTTTCCTTTCTATACATTATTTTCTATTTTTCAAACAAACATGATTGTTTTTCCATATGATGTGCTTATGGTCTGTAATTCCTTCTGACAAAGTGTGTCCTTGGTATACACCTGTATAAGCTGCATGTAGACTCTGTCCTGGTCTTTCTAGGTCTTGACAAGCATCATTAGTATTATAGAATAGGTGCACAATCTCCTCATTATCTTCTTTTGCCCGTTTCTTACATCTGGCTGTTTTCTTCTGTATTCCAGAGTGTATTCCACCTTGTTCCAGAGTGGCCTTCTTTGGAACTCCTGGCTCTGAATAAAAACCCTGGCTTGGGTCTTGGTCCAGTGCAAGGTCATGGAGAAAGAAGATGCTCATATTTGAGCTTGCCTGACAGCACTGGCTTTCATCAACAGCACTACTGTGTTTCTCCTCAGTGGCAACAGGTGTTTCACCGGGAGAACGTAGCTGACTTTTCTAACATGGCCCACTTCCTAAGCCATGAACCTAGGAGTTTGTTAACCTTGGTAACAACCAAGCTCGTGGAAAATTTCATATGAGACTCAAACTCATACTGAAACACTATGCATAAGCAAGTTGCTGTTTATTACCTACAGCCAGGTACTATGATAGCCTGTCTGCTTTGAGACAGACATTGTTGGTGGTTTTCTGCTGGGGTTTTCCTTCCCTTAGCCCCCCAGGGGGAAGGGCTTTCTCTACCCACAGTCAGTGGTGGGCAGTCAGTAGTTGATGGTGATGCTTCCTTGCCATGTCATAGTGCTGTCATCAGACCTATTCAGGTTTTAATGGGCCCAGTCTTACCATGGATTGCTTTCCTGTACCCTGCTAGCATTGCTGCCTTGGTTCAGAACAGCTCAAGTTCTGTCTGTCACTGCTGTTAGCCTACATAGTTGTAGGCCGTACCACTAAGCATGCATTGCAGACCCACCCAGTAACTGAGCCTTGCCCTGGCTTGTTGTTGTTGTTGTTGTTGTTGTCGTCGTCGTTATTAAGGAATATGTGCTCCTGTCTGTTCCTTCTTCCAATATGGACAAATTCTTCATGAAGAGATACATGTAAGCAGTCCAATTTCTTCATAAAGAGATACATGTAACCTGTCTAATTTTTTCTTTGTTTCTTGAGGTGCGCATCTATCAGTTTTCACCTGCAGATTTTTTTTTCCAAATGTCCATTTTCTATCCAGTTGCACGCTTTAAAAATGACCCTATGGTCATGTAGAACTTAAGAATTTACCAACCTGGAACATACTGCAAACCATATATACCTCACCATGGAGTTCAGAAAAGTTAGGACTACACGTTCCAGAATCTTTCAGCTGGTATGACCTTTCTTCTGGGTCTGCATCGTCCAGTGTAAGGAATATCTATGCATGCATTTTGCTATATGGTGGGTACATGTGGCACACATGGGCAGTTGCAGGATCCAGCCTGCCTGCAGAGAAATACAGAGTCATTTCAACATCCTGTACCATGCACAGAGTGTTCATACCTTTTATTGCAGTGAAGTATTTTCTTTAATGTCAAAATGTTTCCCATGCATAAAAATGTTTGAAGCAGCCTTTCTTGTTTTATATATGGTAGGTTTACAAAACCTGTGGATGTATACCAAGAAATGTTCCTATAAAACTACAGCACCACCATCTGGAAATATTAAGTACTGTAGAATTGTTCTTCAGTGACAAATGAATCTGTTGGAGACACTATTACATTCATGATGGATTTTTATACAGCTATAATTGTCATATATCAAGGAATCTGCATTTTGTCCAAGGTCAGAGGTAGTTTTCAGTAACACGATTTCATATTTTCAGAAATTAAGCCATGTTTCACATGTTCTTCGAGGCAGTCTCCAAGTGCATCATGAAACGATCACAGTGCCCGATACAGCCTAATTCCAAAGGGCTTAGTTTCTGCCCATATTCCATCATAAGGCTGTGTAACTAATAAGTGCAGACTCCAGGACGTCAATATCAGTCACTTTTCCTCACCCATTTTCAACTGCTGGAGGATTTTACTTTTTTTTTTCCCCCACTGTGGATGAATGCCGCCCCGTCTGGGCAATGACATGCAGCCAGCCAATCCTTTACTTTCAGAAGCAATGCACTGCAAACTTGTTGATGAGCAAAATGATGCAACAGACCTTTTAGGACCATAAATGTCAACAGTTTCTAACATTTTAATTTGTTTTACATTTTTACCTATATTTCACATACATCTATAATTTTAAATTGTGCAGCGCTCTGATATGAATAAAGAAAGAATGACCAACTTCAATGAGCTATTCTACAAATATGGTTAGCCTACCCTATGACTGTATCCTATGCATTTCTTTCCTTTTTAAATTCTTTTTCTTTCTTCCCCCTCTTTTGTATTTGCAGTCAAACATGTAACAAATACTGTAAATAAAAGGTAGTAGTCAGTTACTTTTTTTCCTAGTACCACTACCATGACCATTACTACCACCACTACCACTGTATTTCTCTTTGCTTTGTGACATCTGAGTTATTCTAATTTGTGATCTCTGACTCATCCTAATAAAGATATTGCTCTAATATGGATTTTAGATATTCCTCCTTATCGGTAACATGACTGCTTTTACATATTGCCACAGAGAAACTATAATGAATTGTCCACGAAAGCCACTACATATGTAATGTGAACACATGCCCATGTGTATGTGAGGCAAGAATTCCTTCTTCTTGATGGTACCCACTTCAGTACAGATGTGTGGTTGCTATCAGAGCTTGAAAAGTATTCTTTGGACTACATCCCCAAGTCAACATGACAGCTTCATGATTTTGGGAAGTGTACTTTAAAAAGTTACTTTTCCAAGTTTATTTATTTTATTTATTTATTTATTGGATTTTTACCCCGCCCCCCTAGACAAAGTCTACTCGGGGCGGCTTACAAATATTATAAAAACATCATTGTACAATAAATATAAAAAATCATTAAAACATCATAATTTTAAACAATTAAATTAAATCGATACCAAGATGGGAATAATTGAAAAGACAAAAAATAGAAATCAGTTATTGACTGAAGGGAAGGCCTGCCTAAAGAGCCAGGTTTTTAAATGGCTTTTAAAAACACCCAGCGAGGGTGCCAGACGGATCTCTGTTGGGAGACTATTCCATAGCCGAAGGGCCACTGCCGAGAAGGCCCGGTTTCTTGTTCTTTCTTTCCGGGCCTCTCTCGGCGTTAGGCCCCTCAGCCGTCCCTCCGGGCTATGCCGAGTGATTCGGGTAGATCTAGGTGGGAGAAGACGATCTGCCAAGTATCGAGGTCCCAAACTGTTTAGGGCTTTATACGTCATCATTAACACGTTGAAGTCAATGCTGAAACGAATGGGCAGCCAATGCAAGGCAGCCAGAGTGGGAGAGATATGCTGATATTTTCTCACCCCACTAAGAAGTCTGGCCGCCGCATTCTGCACCATTTGAAGTTTACGCATCAATCTCAAAGGTAGCCCCACGTAGAGCGCATTACAGTGGTCTAATCTCGAGATTACGAGCGCATGGACAAGAGTAGTGAGGGCCCCACCATCAAGATAGGGTCACAGCTGGGCAATCCGCCATAGATGGAAATAAGCGGAGCGGGCCACGGACGCCACCTGGGTTTCCATGGTAAGCGCCGGGTCCAGATGTATCCCCAAGCTGCGAACCTCACTCTTTGCTGTGAGAGTCGTCCCCCCAAAAGAAAGGGAGCCACCCAAACCGCTAACAGAGGGATCACCCACCCTCAGGACCTCCGTCTTGTCCGGGTTCAGCCTCAACCCATTCATCTGCATCCATTGCAGTACAGCCTCCAGGCAGCGCTGAAGGGACAGAACAGCATCCACTGAAGTAGGTGAAAAGGAGATGTAGAGCTGCGTGTCATCAGCGTACTGATGACACGATGCCCCACACCCCCTGATGATCCCGCCCAGCGGCCTCATATAGATATTAAACAGCATTGGGGAGATGATCGATCCCTGCGGAACCCCACAATTGAGACTCCATGGGGCCAAAACACTCTCCCCAAGCTGTACTCTCTGGGGACGGTCCTCCAAGAAGGATCGGAGCCAGGCAAGCATCAGGCCACCGATTCCCAACTCGGAGAGCCTCCCCAGGAGGATACCGTGGTCGACGGTATCAAAGGCGGCTGAGATATCGAGGAGGACCAGCAAGGACATGTTGCCCCTGTCGGCCTCCCTCAACAGGTCATCCAACAGCGCGACCAGTGCCGTTTCCGTACCGTGGCGCGGCCTGAAGCCCGACTGAAATGGGTCCAGGGCATTGGTTTCGTCCAAAAGCGTCTGAAGCTGGTCTGCCACCACCCTCTCCACCACTTTGCTAAGGAAAGAAACATTGGCGACGGGCCTATAATTTCCAATGTCATCCGCCGCCAAATTTGGTTTCTTCCTAATTTTCTTCTGCTTGCAATGCATTAATTACCCGATGATGTACAGTACATATTGAGTGCATGTGATATTGTATATACAAAGAATGAGGAGAAACACCAACACCCCACATCCTATATACACCCACCATCTAGACTGTATCTTCACTATACAATTCTAGCACTTGGGCTCACCCTTAACTGCCATAGTTACATCTTACAAAATTTTGGGTTTTGCAGTTTGGTGAAGAGCTTGGAATTCTCTGCTGTAGTTCAAGGGAGTACACAGGAGCTCTCTAGCAGAGAATCCTAAGCAACTTACAAAACTACAAAGCGCTAGATGGAACAGCAGCAGTTAAAATGGCATCATGTTGTTATAAGTGTGTAGTGTAGATGCATTTATAGCAGTGGCTGTCCAATTTGAGAATTGTATTTTGAGCTTCTGTTTTAATTGGTAATTGTTCTGATTATTTAATGTCCCCCCAACATCATGCTCTCAGCCCTTAATAACCTCCTCCTCTTCTTTTTATTCTCTTCCCTTAGTTGATACCAGTTTTAGCCTTGTGTCATGTGGTCAGTGGGAAAAGTATAGGTACCATTAGTGTGTAGAAAATTAAACAAATGTTCTATGTGGATGAACTCTTGGTCTAACACTCTAACTACTACATCAAACTATGTTTTCTTGTTGCAACAACGGGTGACTTAAATCCAGCTTGTGGTTCTCTGGGTTTCTGGTGGTTGTTGTTGTTGTTTCAGTTCAAGCTAAATCTTCCCTCTTCTCCATCCAATTTCTTTTCCTTTTCCTTTCCAGTATATTATGCTTTACATGTTTCATTGACGGAGCTGAAATAGTTAAGATTTTGTAGCATTGCTAGTATATTTTGTATTACTGGCACTGTTTTGCATCTAAAAAGCTGGAGTTGATTTAATGGAGATGAAGGTCATAAAGGCATTTCTGCACTGTACAATTAACTATGTCGGTTGGGCAGTTGACAGTGGTCAGAATCCTGTTGCTTTCTTATACTGGTGTATATGTAAAGGCTTAAAGTGCAACACAAATTACTGCTTGCTAGTAAGTTGCCACTGTATGCCATGTCATGTGCCAACTCATGTAACTGGCATGCAACAAGGGATGCCAGCAGCAACTTGTTAACCAATAGCAATTTGCTGCTGTAGTTTAAGACATGAGCTGCTGGATAGCTCAGTGGTTTAGGTATCTGGCTGCAGAGCCAAAGGTTAAGAGATCGATTTCCTGCTGTGTTTCCTTGAAAGAGGCCGGAATCAATTATCCATAGGGTCCCTTCCAGCCCCACAGTTCTAAGATGATGATGATAGTGGTGATGATGATTGCATGTGCACCAGCATAACTAACCAATAGGATTCTGGCCAGTAAAAATTAAAAAGTGAAAGAGACACAGACAGAGTCAACAGACTTCTTTTTCATTCATGTCAGAAGCAATCCAATGGTGATATAATTAGAGAGTGTATTAAATATTCATTCCCTGTTTCCATACTGTTTGCAAAAAAAGAACTTGAACAAGTTTGATGGGATATCACTGACTGTATATTTTTAGAAAGTGGAGAAGATATGGGGCTTGGTGTTCTGGTCCTTCCCTTTCTCTGCCGGCTCCCCAGGCTGATGAGGAAGATTTGAAGAAAAGCTACTACTGCCTTTTGTTGAGCATGGTTACAGCACTCTGCAGGATTAGGAATCCTGATTGGACAGGTCTTCCAATTGCACAGAGCACAGCATGGAACTTTTTTTTTTAAAGGAAGTCTTAAAGAAGACAGACAACCACATTACTGCTATTGCTATAGTGTTTATGAAAGCAATTTATGAAAATAAATTCATGCAGTGTGGGTTAATAAAAACTTCTATTTACCATACCTTGGCATTTAAATTGCCATTCACACAGAAATGTTTAACTCAGGAAGATGCATTTCAACAGTCCACATCTCACACAGCCCCCTTCCTCCTCATCCTCCCCCTTCACTGCCAATCACCACCCTCTTACCAACTCCTTACACTGGCTTCAAATCTCTTCTTTTTTTAAATGGTTAAGAAGTTAAATATCACTGAACTGACAAGACATTGAAAGTATCTGAATTCTGACTGAAGCAGTAGGGTTCACTCCCATACTATGCTCCACTCTGGGCACTGTCACTTATGTCATCTGGATGTGCCCAGAAACTACTCCAAGAGTATATGATCATGCAAGCCAAAAGCAAGACAACGTGATGCAACTGAAAACACTACAAAACCCTATAAGTCCTGCCAGGAGAACAAAATATCCTGCATACTTATCCCAAAAGAGCGGTACTATACCATACTCCTCACTTGTGATTAGCGTTAACATTGCATACGGTAGTTGATGGAATAAATATCAAAAGGAACAGTGAGGAGTATGGCACAAACAGCGAGGCAAATAATTCCCTAGCCTCTCCCTGTGTTGTTGTTAAATGCACAACAGGGAAATATTCTCTAGTTCCCTCTGGACGGCCAGTTATGATGCTGCATGATGACAATATAAAAATGCAAAAGGCTTGACAAAACAATGTTAAAAGAATAGCACAAAACTCAGCAGATTCTTTTAAAAGTACCTTTTGAGAGTAACTAGAAAACATTGTTCATCTCATAAAAAAAGCAACGATTCTCTTTATTTCTTCTGAAATGTAATTTAATCACGTTGACATTCTACCCCCACAAGTAAATTTAACTTTTAATTCCTGAGCTCCTGCACTGTAATTGTATTCAGGCAAACACAGTTACCAACTTTCTACCTTGCTTGTCAACATGAGGAGGTCAAGGGATGGAGAGACAGGACAAGAGCATCCACCCCCACCTTTTTTCCATGCTTTGTATTTTCACACACTAAATAGGGCAATATATCTGGAAAGATTCTCAGTCATCCAGGTGAGGTTATGTGGAAGTTGAGTCATGGCAACTGGACTTCTTTCTTGTTAGGTTGAAACGTTTTGCTACTCATCCAAGTAGCTTCTTCAGTCTGAGGAGAGTTGGTGGGAGATCTCTGATATATCCTCCACGTTGGTTTCACTTTCCTTTGGTCAGAATAGGCTCCTTAGATGGACAAAGGACTGGGGGTGAGGGATAATCACACAGTGATAACTGAATGATTACACTCCTTTCAATGTGATTCAAAAATACGTGTTTCCAGACCCACCCCCCAAATTCTAGGTAGCAGGTATGAACAAACTGTCCCCTACCTCTCAATCTGAAGAAATAAGAACCATTAAATATGTTATTTGAGATTTATTTATTTATAGAAGAGTTACAATGATCAGCTACAACATTTAATTGTTTTGCCTGCAGTTACACACTAATGGAACAGGACCAGCTACATGATCCTTTAATTTGAAGAAGGGAAGTCTCATTTTGAGGGCTGAGACAACCATCCTGAAAGTTGGCACAGTAATTTGCTCAGGACTGCAGTAAGGAATTTAACAACACAGATTTGGTGTTGCCAGAGACCAACTGGGGGGGGGGGGGGGAGGATTAGGATGGGACAGAAGTGCCCCTCTGTCCACAGGAAAGGAGTTCTGTCAGCAGGTCAATGTACTCATCCCATCCACCCAGCATACTTGCAGAAAGTTCTTGGGTCTCCACTAGTGGAAACAGGTCAAAAGAGGACATGGGGGGGGGGGGGGAAGCAAGATAACTTTGGGTCTGCCAGCTCAGAAATCCCTTCATGTCCACAGCATAAAGTGAAAGTGGACCCCAAGGCTGGCCTAGCTTCCCCCCCTTCCTGCATTGGTTTTGAGAAAGAAAAAACCAAGGGGGTGGACAGAGCTACCCTTTCATCTCTTAACCTATGCTTAGCAAGCTAAGATGAATTGTTTGGTGAATTGTCTGCCAGATGATATAAGATCCCCTACTTAGGATTGCTTTATAGTATGATTGTTATTATTACATCAATATTCAGCTAACCACCATAGAGGGCTTTGGAAAAGTGTTCTTTACAGGCGCCCATACTATGACCAATACCCAGCACTGGTATTGGTCATAGTACTCCCCACATGGCAGGAAAAGAACCAAAGGGGCTACAACAAGAATGACTCTTCCCAAAAGACAAAGAAAAAATTAGAAGGCTATTCTTCTCCCGTTAATGTTTGTAACTGACAATACACCAACATCTTGTGCAAGAATTTTCCTTAACAAACTTTTCACAATTTCCTGGTAGGCAATTATTAAATGGAAATCATCAAACAAACATATCACTGCAATGGGAAAGAGGAGAGCCATCTCTGAATACAATTCTTTTTTTAAAAAAAAACACTTGACCTTGGAGACAGGTTGCACATTACTGGCATCAGAAACTCACATTCCTACAGACACACCCAACTGAACTGTGCAAATATGTTACAAACCCCATGACAGTAAACCATGAAGGCTCCTGTGCCTTAAATCACTTTTAATCCTGTATAGCCTTGTCCTTCCTTTGCCAAGATCCCTAGACGAAAAGGTGAAGAGGGCTCTAAGAGGTTCAGGAATCTGCACAGTCACAGTTGTTTGCAGACGAAGCAGAGCCTGTCTAGATGCCCTCCCTTCAATCGTTAAGAGAGAGACCTATGAGCTATGGAATTCTGCCTGGAAGTTCACACATCCTTTGCTTTCTATTGACTAAATTGGTTACACCGGTATGTAGGTATGGAAGTGACTTGTGCAAGTCTTTATTTTCTGTTTGTTTGTTTTAGTAAAGTACACCCGCAAACTGCTCCCAGATATGCAAAGACAGTTGCAGGATGCCTCATGATCTACAAAACCAAGGCCCTTTGGCTCACACTCCTCTTCCTTCTGTACACTATCCCTTCTTTTACTGAGACTTTGATTTGCTTTTCTTGCTCACTCTTCCACCTTTGCCACAACATTTCCTGCAGCAGAACAGACAACACTTTAGTGAGATGATGAGAGCAAGAAGTACTACAGCTAGGAGGAAGGCAATGACATCAATAGAGTGGTATTGGATCCAGTTCAGGTCATGGGCTGCTGGCCGCAAATGGGCAGCTCCCTTGTGCTTCATAACAAACTCTACCCAATGCACCGCAAGATCAAGAGGATGGATGGGCCTGTCCAGGTGAAGTTCCGAGAGATGCTGGATGTTCTCTTTATATCTGAAAGCATTTTAAGAAACAGTGTTACTTAGAAACTTTATATATGCTGAGAAATAAAACACACCCTAGAAACCCCAGACTCTGTGAGTGGAAGGCAGAACCCAAGGAGGTGCTCAGTGGAGACTCTCTATTTTGCCTATCATCTTACATTGTTTCAGTCTGAATGACCAATACATGCCAACGAAAATGGTAAAAATGAACTACAAAAAAGGAGGAAAGTAGGCAAGAAGAAAAAGTTCCATTGGTCTTTAACCAATTTGCACATGAGAGGTATTTAGTTTTAAATATAGAACTTACTTAGGTACAACCAGAAACCCAGTTTGCTACTGGCACACCTTTCATTACTCACTTTTTATCATAAATGACAGCCTGGAGGGCATTGGATATGTCATTCGCAGTCATTTCAATTATATTCAGGATCACTCCAGCACCTCGAGATTCCACCCGTTTTGCATTATCCATTTGATCTCCAAACAGTGGCATCAACACCATTGGTACTGCATTGCAGATCCCCTCATATATCCCATGAGAGCCTGCATGGGTTATAAAAGCTCTGGCTTTTGGATGAGCTGTGGAATGAGAAAGAGATGGTGATGAAAAAACACAAACAGGTCTATTTTATTTGCTACTTACTATGCAACTAGAATAGCCTATATGAAAAAAAATAATTGCATTGTTACAGATAGGGATGGAATTTTTGGACTACAAATCTCATAATTCTCCATTCTACTTGACAGGCAGACACCTAAATGTAGCTTGCTCAGGAAAATGTCCTAAACTGGAAAGCTTTTAGGCCTAGCTCACCTCAGTTTCCTGTTCCTGCCCTAATGCTAGATGGGAGATTTATTTTTAAGCAGGAAGCTAGGCAGAGCTAGGCCTCCTGGTTTAGACCTTTCTCCCAGGTGTGACATATTTAGAAGTCTATAAAGTGTCTGTCTGTCAGAATTCCCTAAATGGAGAAATAAAAATAGTAAAAATAGCCAAAATAGTAAAAGCTGGTTTGGATTGGTTACTTCAGACATATGCCTAGCTTGCCCGGTTGTAGTAGCTCAGTGGGCTACCTGTCAGGCAAGGTATAGCAGTAAGCTCTGCACAACAGCACCATTCCTCTGATGTTTTCTGTTTCCTATCTCAGTTTACCATCAGCCCTGGAAGCCATCACAAAATGCAATACTTGAGCTATGGCTTCCTCTATTTCTTGTGCATGTTAGACTGTGATGATCAGATGGAAGAAACTGGCAGAAAGGTAGCTCTCTTGCCCGTAATTAAGCAAAATAATAGTCTGGTAATCAGGTAATGGATATAAACTGACAGAAGAAATTCAAGTCAATCAAGTATGAACCATTTTAAAACAATGTTTAAATGTAAGATTTCAATCCAAATTTCAGGCAAAAACAAAAGTAAAATGAAAAAGAAGACAAAAACTTTGTGGCACATCAAGGACTAATTGCTATATTCTAATGTGAGCTTTCATGGACAGGTCCACTGCCTCAGACCAAATCTGTGTTTTGAACCTGAATTTTTAAAATTCCACTGAATGCAATCAAGTGAAATTAACATCATGAGAAAGTGCAAAAATGAGGCTATGTGCACAAGATGTTTCCTAACCACACTTTTGCTCCAAAATGCAGCTAAGGGGGAAATGGGCCAGTGATCGTGGAATAGTGACAGTAAACAAAACAGCTTGGAAATGGAAATATTGACAGGACAAATGGCCAATTTCTTTTGTTACTGCTTTGATCAGATGTGCAGCCCCATGTAGTTGCATTTCAGTAAAATCATTGAAATCAACCACAAGTGTCTCTGATGCCATGTTTCATTTGCTGCTAAATTCTACTGAACCCAATGTAACTTCAGTCAAACATAACTGATTTCTTCCTTATTGCTTTATTTGGAACAACTAAGTAGATACAGATTCAGAGTACCCAGTTTGCTGCTTGTGGGCATCAAGGTGCCCGCACAGCTCTGTTCTCCTTATTGCCAGATTAGAAATAACAATGGCAGATTTGTTAGTCCATTGATGTCTGCTCAGTTCCTCCTACTATTCTAGTTGGCCCCCTAACTGGAAAAAAAGGAGAGGATTAAAGATAGAGAACAGTTTTAATTGTCTTTCTTCTCACCACTAGTAGTGTCTGATAGAACCTTTCTCTGCATTCTTTCTGCTAGTAGCATCTCATTAGGTCTATTCTTTATGATTTAATCAGAGATACGCACCCAGTTTTCCTTCTAATAACAAATCACAAAATAAAACACACAACGCAAGATATGCAGGGCTCCCTGGTATGTAGGACTGGGGTTGCAGCCTCATTTAGAAGGTGCTTCTAAGTGAGGTTTTGATCATACAACTCTTCCGCCTCAAACACAGAATTATGTGGGAGGAGGGTGAATTCATCATATTGTCCTCTGATTCATATTTGTGGGAGGGGGTGGGGGGGTTACCACTACTTCTTCTATCTTCTTTCTTATCAGAACAAAACCCATTAAGGAGGATAGAATAGCTACACAATACCTTCTGAGTTGAAGCTCTAAGAATCCACCATCTGGAAGCAGCATTTTTTGACTTATGTCCAACCTCCTTTCAACAATTTCCTTTCTTAGTAATTCTTGATATGTAATTTTCCTTCTCTAATCTTCTCTTGTAAACTAATCTCCTTGTGATGTTCGTACATAGATTCATCTGAGAACATGTCCATTCAACTTTATGCTAACTTTTTATAATGTACAGACTGGTTGGATATCTCAGTGAGTTAGGAGAGGTTGGTAGTTCTACTCCCCACTGTGCCTCTTGGGAGAAGAGCCAGCCTGTGTAGCCACAGGCAAGCTCAGAAGCAGGGAAACTTGTTCTGAGTACCTAGGAAACCTGGCAAAGGTGGCCATAAGTCAGAATCGACCTGACAGCACACAATTATGATAACAGATTTATTTTCACCTGAATTTTTTCAACACAGTGTATACTTGTTCCTTAGGAAGGAATCAACACTTTAATTTCCGACCAAGACATACCAAGCAGGTCATTCTGTGGAAGCCACTTAACAAGCTTCGTGTTCTTGGCAAGATTAGGCGGGACTTCTCCTGTATATCTCCACAGCACCTGCATAGATGAAAGCATTTATAAAACCTTCAAATGACAAGCACAAAAATATAAAATAAGCACTGTTCCTTCTTTCTTTCCTAGGAGGGAATTGCCTCTTTCATAGTAAAATTTGGTGAAAAGACAAGATACCACTCTAAGAAATAAACAAAGAACAAAATTGCCTAAATTGTCTAAAACCAAGTATGATTCTTGTGATACAACAGTATTTTACCATTATGCAAATTTAATTTGAATTAAGAGACTTCATGACATGCATTTAACTAAGAAGTTTTTTAAATAGTTGCGATCCTAGCCCTGAAATGGATAACATTTTGTTCTTTTTAAAAATATATCCTTGGAAAAGTACAATTGTCAATTTACTGGTGGAAAACTTTGGTTCAGGAACTTATTCAAAGGTAACTCAGTATCCATCTTCAGACAATCAGAGCAAGTCTTCTGTTTACCTATAGAATCCTTTTGCTCCTCTCTTTGAATTGTGAACAAGCAAACAAGAAAGTCTGCAATTAAATCACTTGCTGAAATTCTGTTGATTAGTATAGTAGGTCGCAATAGAATAAGGCCACTGATATTGATTCACATGGGCCTCCTCTATGACTTATTATGCTAAAGCAAGTCACAGAGGAGGCCCATTTGAATCAATGGAATTTATAGAGGAGTTAACCCACCAAATCCCAACTAATTCAATGGGCCTAGTGTAGTGTAATTTATTGCACTAAGCTGTAGGATTTCAGCCATTGTTTCCCATTTCATGCAGACATTAGTAACTATGTATATTGGCTTCAAACGAGCCAGAATATTTAACCAACTTCAAATGGTACTTTAAAACCTAGCTCATTCTTAAACTGAAATGTCTCATTTCCTGGTTTAGATGGAATAGAAAATGGTGTTTAATCAGATACTTTTTGATTATCCATGCCACTAAAGGAAACCTAAAGGTGTTGTGTGTTCAGAATTTGAACAAACTACTAGCCCAATAAATCTATGAATAAGACAAGACTGGAATTATAATCAGTGAATATTATAGATAAATTATTATAAATGTTTGGTCAGAACTCAGCAAAAAAACTTGTCAGGTATTAATAGGAAATAAAGATATTGTTATTTACCTTGCAATAAACACTATGATGTACATCATACATTATTACCTTTCACCAAATTCTTGGTATGAAAACTAGTAGCTTCTCTATTGCCAAATCTTTGCAATACTATGCTTGCTGAAAATTATTCTTATTCCAACCTCTAGCACTAGATTCTCTGCTCAAAAAACACAGACTACAGCTAATTCTGATAAATTTAGTACAAGTGAATCTAGAAGGGAAACTGCCTGTATTGACTGTCCATAAAAGAGAATATAATAAATAGTATTAGAAATAATAGAAATACATCATTATAACTATTTTAGACCCTAAGGTGCTGAATCTGCACATGGGTCGTGTAAAGTCATCCCAGTGGTGGCAATTTTTGGGAATCAGTTTTCAGGCACCCTCTCCAGTGGCCCCCAACAACTTCCTGACAACAGAAGTAATTCCATGGAACCTACAAGGGAGAAATCGGAAATGTTTTATTTCTCAAAATATTGCTGCAGCCATCAGCCTTATGTATGGAACAAGATTCCAGCCAATAATTGCAACCTGCTGGCTCTGCTACAGTTTCAAATGAAAAAGCTGTGGTTACCTGACTCAGGCAGAGGGCTGTGGATGCCAATCCAATGCTATCTGTCAACAAATTTTGTAGTAAGATAGGGCTTTTGGTAACAGGAACTTCAGAGTTATTTTAAAACAGAGTGAGACATACTGTATGTGTAGTGAATGGTAATGTTCTGTGTTCTCAACAAATAAACAAGAGATTTACTTGGTTTTCTTTCTTACCGTCTGAGGTATTGTTCCCAATCCTTCAGCAATCTCCATGGCCTTTTTCATTGGAATTTCAGAGACCATTGAACCCAAGGAAAACACTACAATGCCATGTTCACCAGAGTTGTTCACTATGGCTTCAAATTCCTACAAAGGAATAAATCTCCAATCAAAATTTGGTGTCAGTGGTAGCATATCATTTGGGTAGAGCATCTCTCATCTTAACAGGTAGCTAGAAAAAAAATAACATTCACTGCGATTTCTCCTGATACTGTCTGGTAAAATTGTACATACTTTTATACAACTTGACAACTGATTTGGAACATGAATCGCAACCCAGTAATTACAGTATTATTCTGTTTTAGGGAACTAAATTATGTTTTATTTCAATGTGAAGAACTGTCCACTGTGACACTGAAAAAGGTATTATGGAAGAAATATACCAATTCAGCATTGAAAGACACTGGGAACCTTTAAAAAACAACAACACCCTACTACCAACACTTGTATTTGTGACATTTTAATGACTCACTGTGCATAACAATGCTTTGTTATGTGCCATCGAGTTGGAACCAACTTATAGCAACCCTAACAGGGCTTTCAAAGGAAGGGCCTCATCATACCTGCCAAAAGATCCCCAGTTATACTGAATCATTCCATACGTCTGTTGTACTGATACATTTATTTTCGTGGTCATGGAGTGTTCAAAATTTTTTAAACTGTATTGATTTCTATTTGAACCATTATAACAGACTACACTGCTCTCAATCTGTATTGATTCATTTTCTCGACTGTTTCTTGGGGCAATCAGCACCCCCTTATCCTTTTTTTGAAAAATAACGAAAGCGATACATTGACAATACAGTAGAGAGATCCAAGCCTTCTCTCCTCTTCCCCTTTTCCCTTCCCTCCTTTACCGGACCCCTTTGCAAAAGAAATAAATTGACACCACAACTTTACAAGACTTTTGTACAGCGTTGGGAGGAGGAAACAGCTTTGAAAGACTTGCAAAGTATTGTGAAGAGCAGGGTTAAAAAAAGAGAGAGAAGAAACACAACACTCCTTTCTTTACAATTAAAAGCAGGAAATGTGTCTATTCAAGCCCTCTTTCACACGCAAGGGAGGCGTGGAAGACTGTAGCCTTTGAGTTGTCTCCTTCTGAGCAATGTATTCATGTCGTTTTTGCTAGCAGCAGCGGCTGTTACTGCTGATATGTTGATATACCTTAAAAGATTTAATTTTAAAAAAAGGGATACAAGTACAATGGCCATGAAGTGGCCACAGCACCTAGAAACCCAACCCCTTTGCAAAGGAAATAATAAAAAAAGGAACAAGTACTTTAGATCAAATGAAGGGTCCATTCAATCTCACAGACTGCCTTGGACATTGGTAAGATTCCTAAAGGCAGATTTGCCATTGCCTGACAGATTATTAGGGATCTGGGTATTAGGATTAGTTATGAAGGCACGTCCCTGAAGCCTCCTATCTAGCTTATAATATGGGTTTGTTTGTAAAAGGCCAGCAATATGTCTGATCCTCTCCAAACATGAAGTATCTCCCCAACCTAGTAGGTACTCTGAGTCTGTTAAATGAAGGTAAGTGTAACAAAAACAACCTGTGGCACTTCAAAGATTAACAAATTTACTTCATTGTGAGCTTTTCTGGATTATAACCATCAGACACTATTTCCTTGGTATCTCCACTTACTTTTACTGGCATTTTTTAATTTTTTTTGCTTGTGCTGAAACAGACTAACATGTCCAACTTTTGGAAAACTATATGAAAATAGCAGATTATTTTTCCATTTCCCCAATTATCTTTGATTCTGGGTACATGAATCTACAATCTAGAAGTGACATAGAGCTGCCTAAGTCTGTGCTTGGCCTTAAAAAACAACAACAGTTTATTTTAAATTTGCTTTCCAGTTATCACATAATGGCCAAAATCTAGTATTACATTGAATAGATGCTTTGAAGCAATGAAATTTACAGAGGAATTGACTCACCAAATCCCCACAGATTCAATGAGTCTACTCTAGTTGCAACTTACTACTTGATTTCAGCCAACATCTCTTAGTTCTAATGCAATGTAAACTGTTCAAACCACCTTCCTCTTACCATTCTTCAGGGTTTTGTTTTTTTTACAAAAGCTTTAACAATATGCATGACTGGCAAAAGATCCAACCTTTGCAAGCCGACTCTTTTTTCCACAGTTTATTCCACCTATGAAGACCATATTGGGCATGACAGGCCTTGGATATTCAAATACAAAGTCATAGCGCAGAAGCCAAACAGATGCTTGACTATAAAGCTCTGGAACGGTCATGTCTCGGTGCAGGAATTCCTTGCTCAGGAGTTCATATGATGAATAAAGAAGATAGCATATTATTAATTCAAATGAGCCAACCAAAAAATTCTTCACTCTCTGATTAAATGTCATGTGATCCGTATGGGCTGTGAAAAACTTTGGGACATAAGAATGTGGGTTTGGACACTGAGTAGCCACAGAATCTAAACCACATGGTATTCCACGTAAGTAGTAAATAGAAGGAAGTGATAAATACTCAGCCAAGATCTGTCCACAGGGAGAGACTGGATCCATAAATACAACATCAAATCTGTTTTCTTTGATATAAGTAATCATCTCCTGGTTATTCAAAAGTTGCTTGCAGTTACAGAAGAAAAGTGTTGTGATATTTCTTATTCTTGCAAATGTCTCAGTCATTTTGGATAGGAAAGACTGTTGTGCAAAAATCTTGTGGCCAAGCTTCTGGAGTTCTGCTTTCAAATATTCCGTTGTGTAGGGTACAGCAAATGTTTTCATTGTGTAGTGATCAGATGGTTTCATCCACAAGTTTGCATCAGGGGCAATAACAACTATTTGGTGTCCTCTCTGCTGAAGGTGTTCCAGAACTGGATGAATACTGAACCAGTGGCTGCCATCCATGGGTATTACCAATACTTTTCCCCCATCAGAAGGGATCCAGAGAGAGAAAATAAGTAGAAGCCATGCAGGTAGATGAAATATGCCTTGACCCGTAAAAATCTCCTTGCCGGTTGCACGGACCTTAATTCCAATGATGAATCCCTTTAAAAATCTCATGGTACACAGTATATGAAATGTAAGAAATGAGTGAGCCTTCAGCCTTTTTCTTTCTGTTAATATTTGTCTTCCTCAGCACTCTGATTGAGAGGTTTTGAGCCTTGACCAAAGGTTAGCTTTGCAGTCCAATTCTGACTAGATGGTAAACAATCAAGATATTTGTTTGACTTGCAGCAAATCCAATTTAAGCCTGGAGATTACCTTCAAAGGAAGGTACCTAAAAATGCCAGATGCAGGGGAGGGATATCAGGAGACAGGTATCTAGTTGTCTTGTGTGTTCCCAGAGGTATCTGGTGAGATACAGGAAGCTGGACTAGATGGGCCCTTGGCCTGATCCAGCAGGGCTCTTCTTATGTTCTTAACAATATAGTAATAATGGAGACAGACTGGACAGACTCACTTTCTTCTAATTCACAAAAACAATTAATTAATCTGAAAGCCAGAAATATTAAATTTTAACCATTAAGCACATATCACTTTCCAGAGTGTTGTCATTAAGACTGGAGGAGGGGAGAAGAGAGTTAATGGACCAGAATACCCACTTAACATTGGTCAGAGCTCCTGACCAAGTCTTGCCCTGTAAAGAAGTTGACCATAGACAATGTGTTGCAGTATTCCAAAGACTGGCTGGAATCCAAGCCTCATATTGTCATCTGCCACAGCTGTATTTGTTAATAGAAAGCTTTATATCCTCCATCTCCTAAGGTTCTTAGGCTCCCTTTGGTCCTGGGGAACACAGGACAGGGGAGAGAGTCTGAAAATTACCACAGCCACCAGGACTAGAAGTGGCAATTTTTAGACATTTAAAATGCCACCCCACTCCCACCTGCTGGCCCCAAAGGCTTCTCCAGGACCAGAGATGTCCTAAGGAAAACAAGGAAAAGGAAACTTCTGATTACCAAAATATGGCTGCGGGTGATGATGTCATAAGGCTTATATGTGCTGTAACTGTTACTGGATTTCAGCCACAAATAACATTTTAAAAATTAGGCATTGTGTCAAACACTTTGTCTAGGGGGCCATAATGAGTCACTCTTCCTTTCACACTTGGAAGGTTCTTTCCTTCATAATTGCATCATCTCCGAGTATTTCTGTATAGCCTGATCCCTTACACCACATTTTCATTCAGGTGATTAAAACAACAACAACATATTTCTTCACAAAAACATTCTTAGCTCAGAGTACCACAGCTTCTAAAGCACCCTTGTCCCCTTTTCACCTGCATGCTAAGCAGCAGAAATCTCTCCTTTCTCCATGCTCTGTGTGGGACATCTACCCCCTCACCAAGATCCCTAATTCCTCATGTTCATGCATCCTCCAGCCCTCTCTTTGAAGCTCCTTCTCTATCCATTGTTCATAAACACTTTTCATAAAAACGTATCTGCCCACATTCATTCATACTTCCCTTTTGGAAGGTTCTGTGATACTCCCTCAGTGAATATGGTGGGTTGGCAATATATCCAAGACTAGAAGTGATTCAAAATTTATCCACTCCCTGTATTTTATTTTGTGAATAATAATAATTATACTCCTGGTAGCAATTGGTGCTAATACTCTTTAATCATTAAATATATCCTTTAAACTAACTACCCCATGTAAATCAGCAGATTCTGGAACTATGACAATGGTTTTATTTTCAAAACACACAGTAGCTGAGATCCAGTACTAAATTGCAATTAGAATAGGCCCATTGAATCAATGGAACTTATGGACGAGTTGTCTCATCAAATTCCCATTGATTCAATAGGCCTGTTCTACTTACAACTGACTACTGGATTCCAGGCATTGGGGGATACACTTGAGTAGATGCTCTGTTTATTTACAACAGACATAAGGATTAAATACATCCACTCTTGGGTGGTTTATACTCCACTGGCAACACTGCAAACTCTTAACCAGTGAACTGCTCACTAAAAGCTGGGTTGTTCCTCCTCCTTCTGGGGTTTAATGCTGAAGCAAGGCTGAAAGGACCTATTACCATCACCTACTGACACCTAGGAGAGTGGCTATTATTTTACAGCTGGTCCACTAAATTGCAGGCCTGCAAAAACAAAAATCACCAGAGGCCAGATACAGCCGGATTCTGCAGACTTTGATCCTGAAATATATTTCCCAGATTACCAGCCACAACAACCTTATGATCAGTCATTCTTGGAATGGGCTATCTGCTTTTACTTCCACTACCTAATGCATAAATACAAAAATAGGCAATACTTTTACAGACCACTAAAAATCATCATTCAATGCACAAGCTTTTGTGGATTAAAACATAACTTCATCAGGTTTGTACCAGAGTGAAGAACTTAAAAGTCCAAAAGTTTTGGCAAGATGGGTTTTGCCAGGAAAGTTACTCTTAGATATAAAGTCCAAAAGTTCTTGGCAAGATGGAATTCACCAGGCACGTCTCTCTTAGATGTAAGTCAGGAAGCAGTATGGTTGGTGTTTTATGGTTACAGCTGAAGCAGCTGTGGATTGAGTGTAACAACCCAGTTCTGCTTGGCTGGGGATGGGGCGGGGGCAGGGAGGCAACACAGAAAACCCGAGTTCTCCATCTGAGAATCGCGGTGATAATTTAGTAAACTCACTAGGTTTAGCAACTGGGCCAAACAGAAACATGTCCTTTACAAAGAAAGGCCAAATGGAGAGGTGTGTGCGCATGCATGGCCTGTGCTTCTCTGTTTGGAGAAATAGGCTGTTATACTCAATCTACAGCTACTTCAGCTGCAACCATAAAACAGCAGCCATACTACTACAATGCCAGGTAGCGTCGCTAGAGGGGACGAAAAGATAATGAAGCAGCACAGAGAAAAGACATGGAAGTCATGGATTTTCCAGCATAGATTTCCTCCATAGACTTTAACTGGCTTAGCTGGGTGAGAATATTGTTTAAGTGTTTTTGTGTGTATGTTCTTAATATACTTAGAGGCTAAGTAATGCATTTTAATTTATATTTTTTTTTACTTTTAAGATCTATGACCATTTTCCATGCTTTTTAAGTACTGCTAAGGAGTAAGTTACAATGCTTTTTCTTTTCACTGATTTGTTTTAGAGATGTATTCTCTGCCTTTATAAGCTGTAAACACTTGTATTTCTGGAATGTAACTTTAAAAATTCTCATTGTTCTTTTTTACTCTTACACATTTGCTCCTATGTTTTATATTCAAATATGACTTAAATTCTGCCTATATCTTAACTTTTAACATGTGTACCTTTTTACAAGTTGCAGGAACTGATTTTTTAAAGTATTTGTGCCTACAGTTTTCTTCGTAGCTGAAAGGTTTTTCGATTTTACAACAACTTTGAAGTATCTTGTGCATATGGAACATAGAAGCAATGTAGGTAAATAAAACTTACAAAATTAGACTAGGTGATGTTTCCTGGAATTATTGCAACAGTGAAAAGACTTTTACTTTGATACTCAGATGGATTTTAATATGATTATCTGTGATCTTTGGTTTCATTCTGGAATTAACCCTTTACTGCAGTGGTTCCGAACCTTGGGTAACCCATTGCCCTTGGACTGAAATTCCCAATAGCCTGCCCAAGGTTTCTGGAGTTGTAGTCCAAGAACACCTGGGGTACTCAAGGTTGGGAACCTCTGCTTTACTGGGATAAATGCCAGTTGTGATGAACACAGGCTTCTGATTTTTCCCCCCTCAAGGTCTATGAAATTCTGTAGGACTTTAGGGGGGTGGGGGTGTTCAGGCATTAGCTGAACTAACCTGACAGCATAACCTTGGGAGCTATAACAATGCCCATGGAGTGGCAACATGCAGTCGAAGGACCCTACTTTCCCCACCATTGATACAGTGTCTACACCAAATGGAAATCTTTGTTGAGACTCCTCTGACACATAAAGAAGATGATTAGAGGGAGCAGAGCTAAGCACTTGCCTCTAAGTGAGTTGAGGAAGTAGGATCCATTAATACCCAAACAGTGCATCTCTCTTTGTCTTTCTCTGGCAACCAGGTGGGAAGCAGAAAATCTCCTCAGAGGTAAGTTGCAACCTATTGGGCAAGAAGGGCTATGTCTAAAAATCTCAAAGCAGTGCCCATTAGAGAAGCACTGGGTCTCCAGAATGGCCCTCAGGCCCTCCTCCAACCACACTTGAATGTAATAATGCAAGAGACAGAAGACCTTGTAAAATAACGAATATGTACTTTTACAATAGAGAGTTACACACCTTGGAGAGCGGCTTCTTCCGTGCACAGTTAATGCCTCCAACAAAGACTATATTGGGCATCACTGGGCGGGGATACTCTAAGACAAAGTCATACCTCAGCAGCCAAACTGATGCATTATTGAACAGTTCAAGAGCTGTAATCTTCCTCTGCAGAAAATCTGAAGCAAGATGTTCAAAGTTTGTGAAAAATATGTGGCAAAGTACAAAATGAAAAGGCACAGCTAAGAAATTCTTCACACGCTCGGTAAATGCCATTTGATCTGAGTAACCAGTAAACCCCAACGGTATGTAAGACAGTGGGCTTGGGCACTGAGCAGCTTGGAAGTCTAGACCACAGGGAAGTCCACGCAAGAAGTACACCGCAGGCAAGGCAAGATGTTCAGCCAGGATAGGACCACAAGGCAGGACAGGGTCTGAAAACATGGCATCAAAGTTGCTCTCTCGGAGAAATGTGACAAGCTTGGAGTCATGCAAAAGATTCTTACAAGCAGAAGCAATTAAGTCTGTAAATTTTGTTATATTTGTATACATTTCAAAAACCTTCTCCAGGAATGGAGAACTATCAAAAACATTTTCACCTATGGAATGATACATTTTGTCCAGCTCCTCTTGTGTATAAGGCACTGAAAATGTTCTTACAGTAAAGTGTTCAGAGGTCCGCATGAGAAAGTTGTTTTCTGGCATTACAACCACAATGTTATGTCCCCTTTCTGCGAGCTTCTCTATTACCACCTGCATGCTAAGCCAGTGACTTCCATCCTGCGGCACAACCAATAGCTTCTCACTTTCAGCAACATGGCACAAAGAGAACAAAAAGATGAGCCCAACAGCTGCCTGACAACCTGAATTCAGTCGTGCTGTCATTATATTCTGGACACCTGAACGCTTTATGTGCTCTAGGTCTAAGGTATCAAAGTACGTATCACATACTATAATAATATGACTTATTTAAAAACCCAACTGGTTTTACATACAATGTTAATATTTAACTGATGCTTTCCCTTGAACCTGGAAAGTTTAGGGCGAGGGTTATAACGTACTAGTTGAATTGAATATTAACAAAAATTCCTTTCGCAACAAAGATTATACAAGATGACTCAGCAAAATTGCACAGATTGATTCTACATCACATGAAGATTTCATAAGCGTGGTTATTGAAGACACTACGGAGTACATGCCTGTCTTTTTAACTTACTTTAAAAGAGGGAGGATATGTGTTACCTTGTGTGACAATGGAACAACATAAAATCTCTTATCTTTCTCAAGACATTGACACCAGAAGAAGCGGATCTTAACCTCCAAGTACATTGAGGTGAGTGTGACCTCAACTCTTTTACACTTATGCACATGGCATGCGAAATAAAAAGAGGTGCAACAAATAAAAGGATCGTAGCAGTGGAACAAAGGTGAATATCTGATTAGTAAAGTTGTGCAACATAAATTGTTCATTATATAACTAGCACCAACATGAGAACTCTATACAGAGTAACTTTAATGTTTAATCCCGTCTTATCTGAATAGGAATCAAGTTTTTCTGCAAAAAAACCATCCTTGGTGACATCAATGGACTCTTGAACCAAATGAAATGCCACAGATTTCAGGGTTCAGTGTGTGTTGTGAATGCAAGAACACTAAGGGAATAAGTGCATAAAGACAATACATTTAAGAAGAGCATTGAATTTGGAAACGAAGGGCATAATACTATACAGTAAAGAAGGAGCAGGGTTACACTAGAAAAACGTATTTGAATCAGATTTAGTATGTTTTAAATCAATTTTTAAAAGGTGAGTACATGACACACATGTAAGCACAGACTGTTTTGACCGAGACTCATGTTATTTTGATTGGAAGTGAGGTATTTTACTCTTCCACCAGAGGGTTTTTTCTAGTCAAAATGTCTCTGGTTAGTTTCAGTCCTGACTGGTGCTTCCCAGCACAGGTCTTCCTCCTTTGCAAGCATAGTCATGTCTCTGGTCAGTTTTCAGCTCCAGTCTGTTTCTCCCTCCTCATACATGCCTGCCTCTGTGTCTCTCTCCTTCCTATGCTTAGTCTCATCTCCGGTCAGGTTTCAGCCCTGTCAGCCCTATCTCCTTTCTCCCTCCTTGGAAAGCCTAGAAGTGCTGATCTAGTCAGCAATGCCTCTGGTCAGTTTCAATCCTGGCTCCATTGCTACCTCTCCTTCTCCTCCACCTCTCTCTCTCTCTCTGTGTGTGTGTGTGGCGCGTGCACGCACATATGTCTGCCTGCCTCTCTCCCAATATGTGTGGGCCTGCAAGGAAACTTCTGTGTGAATTTTTTTTCTATCATTCGATTCTAGCACTATTCCAGATTGCAAGAAATAAAAATATTTAAAAATTAGTAAAAATAACACCACAGCAGCAGCAGCTAGTGACTGTGAGAGGCAACCAGTGCAAGGGCAGGTGGGTGCATGGCAAAGCCTCAAATGCAATGATTGTGGGTGGAGAGGAATTCAGATCTGGGGTAACTAACCCCTTACCCCTTTTTATGGCCCCTTTTTGTGGCTCTTCTGCCAGCTGATCTCAGCTATCACAGCCGCTGTGATTTTTTTCTGGCTTTTTCCATCTTTCAGCCTCAGTTCACCAAACTGTTAAGTGTTGCCAATTGTCAGTCTCTACTAGTATAGACTCACTGAATGAAAGACACTAACATAAACTCTGACTTACAAAACTCCCATTAATTCAGTGGGTCTACTTAAGTTTAGAATTACAGAATTACAGAAGGCTTTCAAGGCTGTTGAGTGCAACAGTGGGGAATATAAGACCAAATTCTGTTCTAAGAAGGTGCCAATCCACCCACCCCTCTGAGCTTTTCCAGATCACTGCACCTCTTCCCTGTGATACAATTATTTCATTTTGCTTCCCAGCTTTTTAATGGAAATTTCCCCATTCTAACAGGCTGAAATGCTTTCCCTAAGGGGCCATTCCTGGTTAGTAAGTTTTTAAGCTAACCTGTGCTGGTGGTTAGGGCCCCCCACCATTTTGAGCAAACCTAAGGCTTTTGAAACATTCACACACTGGATTGTGTTCCCCCCCCCACCAAATTCTTTGAAAGTGAATCAGCCCTTAGAGTAAAAGAAGTTCTCCATCTTTGCTCAACCTCAGTAAAGACCATGTTAGGGATTATTGGTCTAGGACAGTGGTTCTCAACCTTGGGCAACCCAGGTGTTACTTGGACTGCAACTCACAGAAGCCTTCTCCACTAGCTGTGCTGGACAGGGTTTCTGGGAGTTGCAGTCTGAGAACATCTGGGTTACCCAAGGTTAGGAACTACTGGTCTAGGATATTCAAATAGAAAACCATACCTCATCAGCCAGATAGATGAATTGCTTAACAGAATGTTACATCATAGAAGAACTCAGAAGATAAATTGTCAAACTGAGAAAACCTACTTGCAAAAATAAAAAACCCAATGACTAAACTAAGGTGTTTTGACACACATTGGACATATTGCATGTGGTCCGTAAAAGAGAAAAAAATCTGCTAGGAACCAATGAAGGAGGGCTTGGGGGCTGAATAGCTGTAATGTCCAAACCATAGACAATGAATCAGAAAAAAAATTAACAGCAGGAATATTCTGTTAATATTCAGAAAGTACAGTATTGATGCATAGGGTGCTCCAGTGGCTATAAAGACAGCATCAAAGTGAGTCTTATTGATATACTCTTTCAAGACTTCATTGTACAATAAGTAACGACACGTAGAGTACATCACTTTAATGTGCTTTCTCAAATGTTCATGTGTTAAAAGAACTCTGATCAAAAAAACTCCATTCATAAAAACTAGAATGCCCAAATGCCACAGAAACTACCTCCAGTTCCTCCTGCGTGAGAGGTACTAGATAAGTCTTGGTGTTATATGGTAGATTTTTCAAAGTAAGCTTGTTGCTAACACACAAAGTACATTTTCATGACCTCTCAAACTGCGTTCCTTGGCACCTTATTCAAACTGAGCCAGTGGCTTCCACCCATAGGCAATGCTAACAGCTTCCCAGCCTCTTCAGGATCAAAGAAGATCAGAAGAAGACATTCCAAAGGAACCAGGGACTGCAATAGCCATTTTTCTGTTCTGAGGTGAAGAAAGGAACTCATTCTGATAGTTTACGGCTCAAGGTATTTATGCACTGAAGCAAATGTTTAATTGATCTAGATTTGTCCATTATAGTACATAGCAAACCATATAAAGTTTGGACCTCTGCCCGTCACAGCTAGTAGTGAAAATCAGTTGGGGTCAATTAATGGGACTTTCAAGCGAAGACAGAGAAAAATCCTTTTAAAATCAGAGTAAAATTCCACATTGGTTAAAAAACAATGCTGTCATGTGGCACAGAGTGTCTCCTAACCTCTTGTGGAGGTTTAGTGTCTGCCAGTACAAAGGGCTGTGGGTGTTCTGAGGGCAGTGGGCCTGTTGAGATGGTTTGAATTTGTCCACAACTATAGGCTGTTCTTCAAAGCTGCAGGCAGGATGAGCCACTTAAAGTGGCTGTCTTATCTGTTGCTGAAGTGACTGAGAAATCACTGTCTTTCAATGGAGTTTGGTGTTCAGTGCCATGATCATGGTGGACACTATCAGTCAAGTAACTTTTGTACTGCTACAGCCATGACACATTGCTTGCAGATGAGTGATGTGGTTGACGATGATTTTTTGCAAGCCTGTCCCTTGGGAGAAAGGCCCAAGCAACATAGGAGTCCAGGACTGGTCTAATGTACTGGATGACACAGGTAGGTCTGAATTGGAACTTTTAGGTTTCACACAAAGACCAAGACCTTTCAGAAGGCACACAGTGAGCAGTAGATAACTGCTGAAGCCTATATTGGGTGGGTGCTACAGCAAACCAGTTGTCAACGTATAGATACATGACTATACTCCTGAGCCAAAGGTAGGCAACTACAGGGGCCCATATATTTTAGGAAGATCCTTGAGACTATGTCTATGCCAAGGGTAAGACCTTGAAGTGGTAGATGTTGCATTCTAGGACAAAGCAAAGGAAGTGGTGATGTGCAGACCTGATTATCACATGAAAATAGGTGTCTTTGAGCTTGACTACTGCAAACTAGTCTCCTCTCTTGAGCAACTGGGATAATGGACACAAGCTTCACTTCTTTAGGGCAATGTAGAAAAGGTAGTTGTGCAATCTATCTATAGAAAGAGACATCTGGGTTCTATAATAACTGTACTGGATCACTAAAAGTTTACAAAAATGGTGAGTTTTTGAGTTCTCCAGAATTCTTCATCACACAGAGATGGTATAAAAAACACAATTAAGGCAAACCGTCCCAAAACTGGGCCCGATGTGATGCCCATTGCTCTTGGAACTGACAAAGAGCTGAATAGGATACTTTGCAGATTTTACACAAGATGACAGTACTTAGAACAAACAAATGTGGCATAGATCTTAGAATGCAGGGAGGGGGAGATGATGTCCAGCCTCCTCACTTATTTATTAACTGGGTTTAAGGTATCCAGTGTGGTGGTGTGGATAGAGTGATGGACCAGGAGTCAGAAAGCCTGGCTTCAAATCACTGCTTAGCCATGGAACATCACTGGGGATGTAAAACTAATAAAACCATTCAGTAAATATCTGACTTACCTTGAAAGCCCTGTTTACGGTTACTTTAAGTCAGTTCCAGTTTGAAGGCATATAACATAACAAGTAACTGAGGTAAGTGCTTTTGTTAGGATTTAAAAGCAAATAACTATACAACTGTCCGTCTGTTGCTAATGACAGTTTTTTAAAAAAAGCATAATTATCTCCCTGTTATGAAAATGCCAGAAAAGTTTAATACAATCTCCACAATACATTGTGGAAGCCTTGTTCACGAGGACACAAATACCCATCATGGTGACTTCACTGAACTAGAAAAGCTTTGCATCATCATTTTACCCATAAGTAGAATGAATACTAGTCCACCTTAAGGAATTTGAGGGTGAGCTAATGTCTTCCATTTCTACATCCTCTACAGAATTCAGGCATGCTATGGTGGGTTTTTTAAGTGAAAAGTTTTACAAACCTGAGACAATGGTTTCTTCAAATTTATCCCTCCAATATTAATCATATTCGGCATCAGAGGTTTGGGATAAGTAAACACAAAGTCTTCTCTCACCAGCCAAACAGATCCACCACTTAATAGCTCTACTACAGTCATATCTTTTTGCAAGAACTCTGAAGCAAGGCTTCCATAAGGAGAATAGACAAAATGACAAAGGAAATATTCTGTCAAGTGAAACAGCATATTTTTCACACGCTGGACAAATGTCATATGATCCGAGTGTTTTGTTAAACCTCTAGGCACATAAGAAGGAGGACTTGGGCACTGTGCAGCATCAGAGTCATAACCACACGGAATTTTTAGCAAGAAAAACACAGAAGGTATGCCAAGATACTCAGCAACTATCTGGCCACAAGGCCAAAAAGGATCTGTAAGAAGAGCATTAAAGTCACTCTGCTTAAGATAAGTCATCAGTTCTTGGTTATACAGTAAATGTCTACAACTAGAGTAGAAAAAATCAGCTGTCTTTTTCATTTTCGTCTTCATGTTAGAAAACATAACTAGGAAGGGAACATCTTCAAATGGTACTTTTGAGAAGCCCCGCATATTTTCATCCATTTCCTCTGTGGTGAAGGGCACTGGATAGGTTTTCAAAGAAAAAGCATCATCTGATTGTTTTATGAGCAGATTTACTTCAGGTGCAACAACAACTATCTCATGCCCGTTCTTGTTGAGCTGCTTCAGAACTGGCTGCATGCTGAGCCAATGGCTTCCATCCATGGGTATCACCAGGAGTTTCCCACCAGAAACAAGGTTCAGGGAAGGCAAGAGAAGCAACAGCACTGCAACATACCCATTCGGGCGAAACAAAGGAGCCATCTCTTTCTCTCTGTGCAGAGGTTGGGTGTATCCTTGCAGTGATAGGCTTCAAATAATCAGTGCACTTATATAATTGATATAAGGTCAGCCCTCTTATGACTTCTTGAAGTTAATGTTTAACTAAGGGAAACATTACCTTTGGACAGGAGGTGCAGCCCAGTGGCACAGTATATGCTTCATATTCAGAAGGTACCTTATTGAATTTGTTGCACCTCTACTTAAAGAATTCTAGGCAGAAGGGATGGGGGAGACTGTTCTGCCTGGAGCCTGACTCATTTCTTTAACTATGTGCTTACCTTTCTCCCAGTCCTGCCCCAGAGAATTAATCTGCACTTAAAAATGGAAACATTTCCCAGAGTAGAAACTCTGAAACAGGAGGATACTGTACATCATATCTGAAAGCATAACTCCATAAGAACTAAACAATTAAAAGTCCATATTTAGAGATCCAATATATATAAAAATCCAAATTTGAAGTTCAGCTCCCACACTCATTAGCAGGCAATCTCCAGGAATGGGGGCATTCACCAGGGGCCACACCCTACTGCTGCCAATTTTATTTTCATACCACAGAAGGCAAAAAAACAAAACAAAAAAACAACCTTACACTTTCAAAACAAGGTGCATATGGAGTGCACACATTTTTGAGCTGAATTATGCTACCATCTAGGCAGCCCATCTAGGAGAAGGAAAACTCCAACTTCAAACCCCCACTGAGGCGCCACCATCGTCGTCCATGCCGTGAGGGAGCAGGATGGGTAGGTGGGGCTCGTCAGCCCTGGAAGGCAGCCCATCTAGGAGAAGGAAAACTCCGATTTCAAACCTCCACTGCCTTGTGGCTATATCCACTGATGGAAAAGGCTTCAGGAGTCTACCTCAAGGCAAAATCCGGAGCCGGAGTCCCGGAGGCAGTTCGTATCATTCTGGCAACTCCTGCGACGTCGCTGGAACCAGTTGTATTGGCTCTTGCCTTTCCATTGGACTATTTCAGCAACATGGAGAGGGGGGATTTGCTGCTTGGGTAACAGCCTATCCTCCATATTATTTTACCCAGGCTTCGTGCCCTGGAGAGGACACTCCAGCTTCGCACACAGCGTCGAAACACTAGACGCTGTTCCAAGTCCTCCATACAGAGCACGTTACCATAGTCTCTCGAGACTGAAGGATGCCTATGTATGTATGTATGCTACCAGGAGACTCTGGGGAGCATGTTTTATCTGAAAACATGATGCATGATTCTGGTAATTTATTGTTAAAGTAAACACGAATGGTATTGCCCCTACTGTCACACTGCCAATATTCAACAATACAGCAGCATGATGGCATTTGCAGGATACAAGAATTAGACAAGGTAGAGAAAACAAATATAAAACAAGATGTCCCTTTATCTCTTCTGTAATATTTTACCGGGGTGGGGGGGGGATCTTGCCTACCATGGAATCAAAATGGAAGAGGTGGCAATGAAACCCTTCAGGAGAGCTTTTGGAAGAAGATTTAAATATGAACTGATCAAAGCTCAGCATATATTTTGTCTATCAACACACGTAACACTGAACTTTTGACATCAGGTTTGTTTATTCTTTTGTTCTTTTGTCATCTTAATCTGAACAACATACCAGACTAAAATTTATGCCTACCTTTTCAAGTTGTCATAATATTTAGGTCTCTAGAGAATATAAGAGATCAATATAGAGTTGAAAGGAATCTCGGTAATCAGTCTAAGTACGTGTCCAGACTGTCCATTTTGATTAGGGCTGGATCAGGCTACAAAGGGTTGGTTGAGGTCAGAGGGAGAAGTGATGTGCCATTTGGCACCCTCCTTCCATCTGAACGGCATATCTGTCTTCGGCTCATTGCCCTGTCAATTAAACTGTTCCCCTGATCCTCTGCAGAGGGTCAGGGGATGTGAAATCTTCAGTGCAATCTATTTTAACTCAAGTATTTGTCCATGAAAACAGAACAAAGAGCTATTTTGTATCTCAATGAATCGTCCCCAAAAGATTGTATGCCCAGTCCCTTTGCCATATATATATTTGCCATATATATTGTTGTAAACTGCCCAAAATAGTGCATCACACTAATGGGACTATATATATATAGTCCCATTAGTGTGATGCACTATTTTGGGCAGTTTACAACAATAAATGAAGCACATGGTGGTAAACTATAAATAACAACAACAAATTAAAAACATTTAGTGAGATAAAAAGTGGCACCAAAGACAAATTCTCTATATGACAGCAGGACAACAGGTATAAAATCAAGCAGGATCAGTGTGGAATGCCTCCCGAAGAAGTAGCAAGGCCTTTTTTTTTCTGTGCCAAACAGTGCTATCAAGGGCCCATATATCATGACTATATGCTAGTGTGGACAGGCTCTTAGAAAAAACAAAGAGCCTCATGGCACCATAAAGACTAACAGATTTTATTTGGCATTAGCCTTTGAGGACTGCAGCCCAATCATTCAGAAGTTGCAGTGGCCTGCAGCCCACACAAGTTCATGCCACATAACACTCATTAGCTTTCAAGATGCCATTCTTTGTTGCTATTACTACAACAGGCAAGCACAATTACCCTTCAGTCTTAAGAGTGTCTTAAGAGACAATTAAAGGGAAGTCTAGCTGTGCAAGAGCAAAAATCAAAGATCTAATCATCCAGCTTTCTACTTTTTGGCTAATAATTTGTGTATTACCTCCCACTGCCACACATATGGATCTTTCTTCACTGTGCTTCCTTGAGAGGGGCTAGACTTGATGATCCAGAGGGTCCCTTCCAGCTCTGCAGTTCTATTACTATAGATGTCACGAGGAAACTCATCCAGTGGCACATCATTCCTGCAGAAATTTCTTAGCAGGAATAATGTATAGCAACATTTTCCTAATGGGTGTATGACAATAAGCTGGGAATGCCTGCAGTCATTCTCTCTTGTGGGAGAGAGATCCCATGTGCAAATTTCTCATCTTTCACACTCTTTGCCTGCTTAGATATAAATTTCCATTGCCATTAGGCAGAGAAGAGCAGCAGCTGAAGTATATTCCTGTGTGCTTTCAAGAGATCAGTATTTTAAACATGTGCAGATCTCCCAAGTTCTGCCTGTGGTTGCTTGCAATGCACACACAAACACAGACACCACGCTAAAGCAAGTAGAAGATGCCAATATATATTTAGCATATTGCAGAGTTTGTTCTGGTTTGTTGTAGCCTACCAGGCACTCCACAGAGCCTGTATGGGTGAATTTGTTGCAAATTGTTGTCTTCGGGTTTTTTTGCAACCTTGCATGCTGCCTCTAAGTAAGTGTGGCTGGGAGTGACCTTTCTTTGCTGTGGTAATTATCACTATATCCAGCCATAACCAATATTTCTCTCTTGCCTCTGAATTCAAAGAGAGCCCCACCTTTCTGCTCTGAGTCTTTCCCCCTCTCCTGTCTGTTGGAAGCAGTCTGTCAGTGTGTTGAGGCCTGTTGCTTGAAGCAGTCATGTTTTGTCAGTTTGCTATTTGATCAGTTCAGCTGTAAATAATGAAACCTTTTATTCTTTCTACTTCAAATGTCTCGGAGTGAATTATTGAGACTGTAAATGCCAGTTAATGAGAAAAAGGGGTGGACTAGTCTGGGAATCTGACACTAATTCTGCTCTGTGAATCCCTGCTTTTCTGCTGTACAGTTAGAGGAATTTAACCAAAATCCGAAACTCTGCAACAGAATTTTCATACATCAGTCTCATAACAGTTGAGGAAGTAAGTCTGTTTCTAAGCCATGCCATAAAAACCACAAGTGGTTCCTCAAAGGAATGAATGAAATAATCAAAGCCTTTGAGAGGGGAGAGGAAAGTATGTGGAGGCTACATATTTGAGACCAAGACTGAAGAGTTCTGGAGTCAAATCTCCACTTGATCACAAGATACCCATAGATACGCATGCTGACCATGGGGGGGGGGAGGGTCTGGGGGAGCCATCCTACATACTTCAATCTCTCAACAATCACAACCAAAAACTTGTCTGCATGGTCTCAAAGGAGTGGATTGGATCAAGCTAAATAGTATTCCTAGGCGGTCCAGTATGTCATTAGACGTTATTCTTGCATCCAAATGGCATACAGACCTCGAACAGCCAACAGAATTGTTCAGGGCAGAGGCAGATATGGTGGGGGGACAGCAGTGACAGCATTATATAAGAGACAAGGGCAAGAGACTATTGGTTGCCCCTAATCTGACCCCAAATTTAAATAATTTGGCTAGCTTTGGCGTCAGGCCCCCTGGGTTGAAAGTGCTGCTGCCTAAATGGGAAAACAACAGCCACCCAGGACTCGATCCTAGATGAGCAGGCTGATCTGGCTTGCATAACAGAGACTTGGTGGATGAGGCTGGGGGTGTCAATCTCACTCAGCTTTGTCCACTAGGGTTTTCTGTGCAGCAACAGCAGGCAAGACCTGGCAGTGGTGAGGTGGAGTCACAGTGGTCTATTATGATTCCATCCCTCGCACCAGGTGTCACATCCCCCATTTTTCCAGGTTTGAATGTATGTATATGAAAGTGGGAGCCCAAGATAGAATAGGGGTTCTGTTGATGTACCACCCACCCCACTGCTCAAGAGTCTCCCTTCCTGAGATAGCTGGTCTGGTCTCACAGGTGGTGTTGAATGTTGTGCTGGGGGATGTTGTGGGACTTCAACCTCCATGCCAAGGCAACTCTGTCAGGAGTGTCTCAGGACTTTGTGTCCTCCATGATGATCATGGGTCTGCCCCCAACTGGTAAGTGCCCCCCCCCCCCGCGCCAACTAAGCGGCAGGGCATGCTTTAGACCCATTTTCTCTAGTGGGACAAATGTTGGTGATTTGCGTGTAGAGGAACTCTCTGCAGATCCATTGTCATGGACAGATCATTATCTAGTGGGGTTTAGAATCATTGGAGCTCAAAGCCTCTGCAGAGATGGGGGATCAATTAAGATGGTCCATCTCAAAAGGAAGATGATTTCCTGACAGCTTTTGAGGAGTTTCCTGTTGCCTTGGTAGGTGATTCTGTTGAAGCCCTAGTTGATCTCTGGAATGGGGAAATGGCCAGGGCCACTGACGCAATTCCTCCTAAGCATCCCCCTCCCACAATGTAGAGTCAAACTGTCCACCTGGTTCAGCAGGAAGCTAGTGGTAATGAAACAGGATAGAGACTAGATCAGCGATGGCGAACCTATGGCACGCGTGCCACAGCTGGCATGCAGAGCGCTCTCTGCGGGCACGTGAGCCATAAGTTGCCAGATCGCTACTCCCCTCCCCCCCCCCGCAAGCAAACCTAAGGAGACAGCTGCAGCCGCGGTGCTGGCGCTTCGACAGGCGGCGGGCCAGGATCTGGAGCAGCTGGCGCTGGATCCAGAGTGGGGTCTCGAGGAACCTCCGTGCCCAGGATTCCCCCTTCCGCCGCCACTTCCGGTTCCACCACCACCACTTCCAGTTCCACCACTGTCCGCCGGCCGCCGGTTTGTGTCCCCCCCCCCCCCCCCAGTTTGGGCACTCGGGCCCAAAAATGTTCGCCGTCACTGGACTAGATCAATGATGGCAGAAAGCTTGAAGTGAATCTGACCAAACACCGGCTAGGGCCCATTGGAAGTCCTATTCCATGGCAGTGAGGTGGCAAAGAAGTCATTCTTCTCTGCCACCATTGCATCTACACAGAGTTGTTTGGTAGAGCTCCTTCGAGTGGTCAAGGGCCTATATTACATGCTGGCTCATAAGAAGAGAATGTAGACCACACTAGTTTCCTGTGAAGAATTTGCATGACACCACATGTCTTTTATAAAAGCTGCCAGAGAGGGACTGGCCAAGTGGGTAGGAGAAGTGGTGAATGTCCCCTTGCAGCAGGGTAGAGTCCCAGCATACCTGAAGGAGGCAATAAGAGACAATTGCTGAAAAAGTCCTCCTTGGACCTCACAGTACTGGATAATTCCTGGCCAATCTCTAATGTTCTATTTTTGGACAAGACGCTGGAGCAGGTCATGGCTTCTCCGCTCCAGGGGTTCCTGGATGAGAAGAATTATCTAGATCTATTTCAATCTGACTTCAGGCTTGGTTATGGGATGGAGACAGCTGTGGTCACCTTGGTGAATGACCTATGCTGGGAACTGGACATGGTGTGTGTTGCTTCTGCCGGACCTCTCAGCAGTTTTTGATACCATCAAGCATGGTGTCCTTCTGGGCTCTCTCTCTAAGATAGGACTTGGAAGCACTGTTTTACAGTGGCTCCAACCCTTCCTGAAGGAGAAAACTCAGATGGTGATTTTGGGGGACTCCTGTTTGACATCCTGGCTTTTGGTCTGTGGTGTCCCTCAGGGTTCTGTTTTGTCCCCTATGCTATTAAACGTCTACATGAAACTACTGGGAGAGGTTGCATGGAGTTTGGGGTTCCCTGGCAACAGTGTGCCGATGACACCCAACTCTTATCTTTACTTTCCATCTAAATTCAAGGAAACTGTTTTGGCTTTAGATCAGTGTCTGGTGTCAGTAATGGACTGGATGAGGCCAACTAAAATGAAACTTAATCTAGACAAGACAGAGTTCCTCCTGGAAAGTCAAAAGCCAGTTCAGGTAATAGGGATCCAGCCTGTGGTGGATGGAGTTACACTCCCTCTAAAAACACAGGTGTGCAATTGGGTATGCTTCTGGATTTGTCTCTGAGCCTGGATGCCCAGATTTGCACAATTAAAACTAGTGTGTCAGCTGCACACGTTCCTGGAGAGGTCTGATCTGGCCGCAGTGAAACATGCTCTAGTTACATCCTGGCTGGATTACTATAATACGCTGTACATGGGGCTACCTTTGGAAAATGTTTGAGAAACTTCAGAAGGTTCAAAACGCTGCAGCCAGATAACCGGCGCTGGTTACAAGGATAACATAACACAGAGAGAGAGAGAGACACCCGTTACAGCTGCTCCACTGGCTGGAGATCCATTTCTAGGCACAATTCAAAGTGCTGGCTCTAACCTATAAAGCCCTGAACCAGGGATGTTGGCAAGTCTTCGGACCAAAGTCCCAAGCCTCAAGTTGAGGCTTGGGACTTGGGACGCTGACCCAAAGATTCGGACTGTGCACGAGCCACCCAGCTGATAGGCCGGTGCACGGATAGAGACAGTAGACCACCCTACCTGTCACCACCACCATCATCCTCAGAGGCAACAGGCCCGGATTCCCTTCCCCAGAGCTGGCTCCTGCCTTTGCACATGTGCTAGCCTATCAGCTGGGCAGCATGTGTGTGGGCAGAAGCAGCAGCCAGCTGCTGGAAGGGAAGCCGGGCATACTGCCTCTGAGGATGATGGCAGTGACGGTGGTGGCAATGGCAGATAGGGAGGCCCATCAAAATGTGACTCGGAAAAATGGTTCTGAGTCGTGAGTTGAGTAGGAGTCCTTTTTAAAAAAGACCTGATCCAAGTCTGAGTTGAGTGGCCAGTGCGACTTCATTTAGACTCAACAGTGACTCACAACTCGTGAGTCCCATCCCTGCCCAAAACATTTGGGGTCCAAGTTATCTCAAGGATCATGTCTGCCTTCATGAGCCTTCCCTGGTGTTAAGATCATCAGGAGAAGCCTTTCTCTTGGTCCCACCACCCTCACAGGTGCATTTGGTAGGAACATGGAAGAGGGCCTTCTCCGTCACGGCTACCAGTCTCTGGAATTCCCTCCCATGGGAGGCCAGACTGGCCCCCTCTTTGCTATCCTTCTGGAAGCAGGCAAAGACCTTTCTCTTTAAGCAGGCTTTCCCTTTACGACTGTCTGTCTCGGAGGGTTTTTTTTAATGGTTTCTTATGCCTTGTTGCTTTTAATGAGTTTCTAGTATTGGTTTTAATTTATCATTTTAATCTAACATTTCTTTAATTCTTTTAAAATATTTGTATACTTTAAAATATTAAGACTCTCTTTTTAGTCACATAAGCCACTTTGGGTCTTTTTTAAGGACCCAAGGTGGGGTAAAATAAATAAATAAATGACCCTATTTTGTCCACAGAAACCTGCTGTCAATTTGCTAATATTATGAAATATTTCCATGGAGGGATTGAGGAAATGAAAATGTTTAAGTGTATTAAGGCAGCGCATATGCACTGCTTCACTTTTTTAAAAAAAAGCCAATGTGGAAAGAGACAGGAAGGGGCAAGGACGAGGATTTTTCTTTGCTTTTATCTTGTATTTTTACATTTCTTCATTTATATTTTTCAGATTAGGTAGGACTTGGTTTTTCTGTATGTTTATTTTATGGTGGTTACCCAGAGTAGTGGCAAGGCCACTAGATGGTGCAGTATGAAAATATAATGAATGTTTCTAATATCCCATTATTGGGCAAGATGCTGGAGCAGGTTGTGTCTTCTCAGCTCCAGAGGTTCCTGGATGAGAAGGATTATCTAGATCCATTTCAGTCTGTCTTCAGGCCTGGTTATGAGATGGAGATTACTTTGGTTGCCTTGGTGGACAACCTATGCTAGGAGCTGGACAAGGGGGAGTGTGTTCCTGTTGGTTCTGCTGGACCTCTCAGAGCCTTTCAATACCATCGACCATGGTAGCCTTCTGGGCCATCTTTCTGGGATGGGACTTGGAAGCACTATTTTAGGCTTCGGTCCTTTCTGGTGGGGAGAACCCAGAGGGTGATTCTGGGGGACTCCTATTTGACACCCTGGCCATTGGCCTGTGGTGTCCCTCAGGGTTCTGTCCTGTCCCCTATGCTATTCAACACCTGCATGAAACTGCTGGGGGAGGTCATCCGGAGTTTTAGTGTTCGGTGTCACCAGTACGTGGATGACACTCAACTTCATCTCTCCTTTCCATCCAAATCTGAGAAGCTGTCTCAGTTCTAAATCAGTGTCTGGGGTCAGTAATGGACTGGATGAGGGTGGAGAAACTGAAATTTATTCCAGACAAGACAGAGGTACACCTGGTCAGTCAAAAAGCAGATCAAGGAACAGGGTTGCAGGCAGCCTGTGCTGGATGGGGTTAACACAGGCCAGCAGCTTGAGGGTGTTCCTGGATTCATCCCTGAGCCTGGATGCCCAGGTTTTCGCCGTGGCCAGGAGTGCCTTTGCACAGTAAAACCTTGTGTGCCAGCTGTGCCCATTTCTTGAGAGCTCTGATTTGGCCATGGTGACACATGCCCTAGTTACATCTCAGCTGGATTACTGTAATGGTGGGGCTGCATTTGGAAAGTGTTCGGAAACTCCAGAGGATCCAAAATACTGCAACCAGATTGCTCACTGGGGCTGGTTACAGGGAACATATAACTTCCTTGTTCCAGCAGCTCCACTGGCTGCCGATCAGTTTCTGGGCACAACTTGAAGTTCTGGTTTTAACCTACAAAGCCGTAACTGACTTGGGTCCAAGCTATCTATTCTAAAAGACTGAATCTCCCTCTATGAGAGGGTTTTTAAATGGACTGTTGTGCTCTGTTAAAACTGTTGCTCTAAATGTGTTTTAGTATTGATTTTACTTACCATTTTTAATATAATACTTGTTTATTTCTTTCTTAAACTTTTAAATATTTGTATACTTACTGGTTTAGCTTTTAAATACTGTCTTTTTAATTATGTATGCTGCTCTGGGTTCTTTTTATGGAGAAAGGCGGCATAAAAATATTTTAAATAATCAGTCAATCAATCAATCAAGGTCAAGTTGAGAATCTGCCCAATTTGGCTTTTTTTTTTTAAAGTGACACAGCACAAATGTGCTGCCCTAATGCACTTAAATGTTTTTTTCATTTCTTGGCTCTTCCATGGAACTGAGGAATTGCTTAATTTGCCAGTATCCTGAAGTGGTTTTCTTCTTAAGCCACAATATTCACAAATAGACAGGATCCGCTTGTTTTGGATCACTTTGAGCAACCACATGAACTGGAAGCAATCCAAACCTGAGTAATCCTTCCTGCATCAAAAATAGAGAAACCCTGGACAGGGGCCAGAAAGGTAGGACCACTCTAGGGGTGAGCTGGTTTGCTCCAGCAAAGATGTTGTCTGATTGCTGTCTTTGGAAGCACACCAGCCGGTCCCAAAGAGCCGGCTAAATGCCCATTTAGTCAGACTCCAAGAACACTTTTCGGATTTTATAAAATTAATCTGTGTGCTCTTTTCATTAACCAGCAGCTCCAACACTCTTCTGCACCCAAATGTCTGTGTTCAGTCTGAACATCTGCAGACGTCTTGAGGGTTGTACTTGCTTGTAATGTGCACAACCCTGTGCATGCACTTCAAGACAAAGAGAGGGATTTGACGAAATCACTCTGTACAGCTGACCAGCATGATTACTTCAGCATCAGTCTTATAAACTGCAACTCAGGAAGTAAGCCTGCCTCTGGCTGATATCACTTGAGATGGTTACTCAGATGACTGAACGCAAGAAGTAAAATCCTTGACATAGAAAAAAAATGGCATGTGAAGGAGTGGCTTAGTGGCACGTTAGAGCAGGACTGGGGAACCTTGGATTCATATCTGCACTTGGCCATGACTTTCTCCATTTGACACTGGGCTGTTCACCAACACTCAGCCTCCTCATCTATTCCACTCAGCACTTATAAGCCTAGAAAAGAGGATAATCCTTGATGATTTCAGTAGGGTTTAAATGCCAATGACTGCATTAGCAAGGAGTTAACTTTTGTATGATTCGGAGACCTTTAATATTATTCATTTTATCATGACACTAAATTACAAATATCTTTCAACTCATAATTGTATTTTCATCACTAAAATACTCAAAATAAAATGTCAGGAAAGTTTAATACACTGTGTCCATAATCAGCAGAGAGGGAGTGAGCCCTGTGGATTTCACCATGATGTAAATGCACCCAATAGCACTGCACTGTGACCATCAATAGGAAAGCCTTGAAATCATTGTTCTGCCTGCAGTACAAATATTCTGCACTAAATTCAGAATCCTATCGTGATGACTTTTCGAAAAAGTGAAAGGACTAACAAACCTGAGACAATGGTTTCTTCCAAGCACAATTTATCCCTCCAATATTAATCATATTCGGCATCAGGGGTTTGGGATAAGCAGTAACCAAGTCTTCTTTCATCAGCCAGATAGTCCCGTTACTTAATAGCTCTACTACAGTCATATCCCTTTGCAAGAACTCTGAAGCAAGGCTTCCATAAGGAGAATAGACCAAACTACAAAGGAAAGACTCTGACAAGTGAAACAGCATATTTTTCACACGTTCGGCAAATGTCATATGGTCTGAATATCCTGTAAAACCTCTAGGAACATAGGAAGGAGGCTTTGGACACTGGGCAGCCTTTATATCCAAACTACACGGAAGTCCATTCAAAAAAAACACAGAAGGTATGCCAAGATGCTCAGCAACTATCTGACCACAAGGCCAAAACGGATCTGTAAAAAGAGCATCGAAGTCACTCTGCCTGAGATAACCCATCAGTTCTTGGTTATATAATAATTCTTTACAGCCAGAATAGAAAAGTGTAGATGTATTTTTCAGTCTCTCAATTCTTCTAAAAATCATATTTAGGAGAGGAATGTCTTCAAAAATTTCTTTTCCAAAGTCTCGGATAGTTTCGTCCAGTTGCGCCTGGGTGAAGGGCACTGGATAGGTTTTCACAGAAAAAGCATCAGCTGATCTTTTTACGTGCACATTTACTTCAGGTGCAACAACAATTATCTCATGCCTGTTCTTGTTGAGCTGCTTCAGAACTGGCTGCATGCTGAGCCAATGGCTTCCATCCATGGGTATCACCAGGAGTTTCCCACCAGAAACAAAGTTCAGAGAAGGCAAGAGAAGCAACAGCACTGCAACATACCCATTCGGGCGAAACAAAGGAGCCATCTCTCGCATACTCTTTTCTCTCCTTCTCTGTCTCTGAAGAGATTGAGTGTATCCTAATATGAGTATGTTCCAAACTGTTATCTTCTTGTGTCATTGATCATTAAAATTTGTCCTCTTATGACTTCTTGAAGTGAATGTTTAACTGAGAGTAACCTTTGGACAGTCCAGTAGCACGGTACATGCTTCATATGCAGAAGGCCCCTTGTTGAATCTGTGGCCCCTCCCTTCTGCCTGAGGGCCTGTCACATGACCTGAGCCATTTGTTTGCCTTTCCTCCCTTTCTCCCAGTTCTGTCCGAGAATCATCCTGCATTTAAAATGTAAAACACTGCCAGACCAAAAACTGTGAAACAAGATACTTCCTGTCATCATAAGAAGCAAGAAAAACACACACATTAATATGCATTTAGAATATACTTAGGGTATATAATTGAGGATAGTCCAAATGTCCTAGAATGCGTGGAAAACATGCAGCCCAGATAATGGATATTGCCCTCCTAGGCTTTTTTGGCACATATTGACACCTTTTGCATAGCTGAAATGGTGGCACTGCTGATAGTGCCTTGGACACCATACAAGTGGCATTTGGCGCCACTACAAACTTCTGCTTTTAACTCCTTCTCTTCCCTGCCAAAATAAAAAGAGATGCTGTGTCCGAACACATCCTCGACAGCTGTCTTTTACTCTTTGGTCCTACTTATTTCTTCTCTCAGAACCACCATGGTCTTCTACATGAAATAAAGGAAACCTACCAAATTATAGGATTGAGTGTGTTCTTGGTTTTATTGCTATGTATCTGGTTTCCACCAGCTTCCCTACCCAGAGTCACAGACTGATTAAACAGGACACAGAATATGTTATTTACAAGGCTGGAACACAATAATAAAGCATGCTAAGCCTTCAGTGGTTTTTAGAAATGGACACAAATTTAAAAACAAATTACAAAATTCATTAAAAATTGCTAATGTGTTGATTCATTTACCCATTTTTGCTCTGTTTTGGGGCCGTTTTCAGCCAGCCCCCAAGCCATCTACAGTCTGCTCCTGTCAATCAGGCAACCCTCTAGGCCAGGGGTCGTCAACTCCTGGTCCGCGGCCTGGTGCCCGTCTGTGGGCTTGCTGGAACTGGACTGCGGATACGGATCTCTGGGGGCCCCCACGCACACGCAGTGGGCATGTCACACCCGCGGTGGGTGTGTCATGCTTACGGTGGGCATGTTGCGCTTGCGGTGGTCGTGGCACGCTCACGCGCAACATGCCCCCCCGTGAGAGCGACACGCCCACCGCGCTCGCTTGGGGGTGCCCCCTGCGCATGGAGCTCGCTCCCCCTAGCCGGTCCACGGCCCCAAAAAGGTTGGGGACCGCTGCTCTAGGCAACCCTGGAAGGGATTTAGAGAATCCTGGATTGGCAGGTCAAGTAGCCAAACGCATGGCTCAAAGGGCTCTGGAGAAGTTGCTTTTAAGAGGCTTTATAAACATTTTCCTTTTAGCCATTTTTCACTTCTGCTTAGAGTTTTCCTTTGAGTGGTTGCTGGTGTCTGTGTGTCAGGCAGCAGTTCACAGTTGTAGTGTGCAAAGCAAAACTTTATTTCATTACTTCAAATAGTGGGACTTTGGGGAGGGCTTTATTTAGGCAAGTACATTTTATTTCCAGTTATTTTTGGAGGTGTGCATTATGGTTGGGTGGGTGATCTGTGTGTGTGTGTGTTTATTCTGTAAGTTATTTTACCCTTCCTCCCATTAATTCCATTCCAAATTTCAAGTTTCTGTTACTTAGTGAATTTGAAGCAGTGTGTGTTTGTGTGTGGTGGGGACTGGGTTGGTATTGTGTGATTATTGGGATATTTTTCCTACTACTCCCCCCGCATCCTGTTTCTCTTCTTTTAAAAAAATACTTCTTTTTCCTCCTCAAAATTTACCTTATAGCTTGGCTCCAGTTCCACCCCCACCCCCGGGGTTTTCCCCCCTACTGTCCTGTTTCTCCACTCTGAAGACCCTCACTTCTTTTAAAAATATTATTTTATCTCCACTCCCCTTTATTTGTACATCCAAGTGTGCCTGTGGTTTAGGAGTAGGAGTTGTTAGAGCACCTAAAAATGAGGGGCAGTCAGGCCTCTAAGGGGAAGAAGGCCTTTAATTAGATCAGCCACTGCTGTCCCTTCCCATTCATTGGGGGATGTGGGTCCTCCCATGGAATCTGGTGGTCTTCTTCCTCTGGTGGGCTTGGAGGTGGAGGTGTAAGCACAGCTTCCTCAGGTGGCTGAAGAAGAGTGTCCGTTCTTCCTTCAGGAATCAGAGGAGTTAGTGGTGGAAGAGGATCTGGAATCCTCCCAGTTCTCTGAACTGGAAGTGAAGGGTGTGTTTCCCACCACCCCTGTCCCCAGACTCCCTGTATGCCACATTCCTTGAGCTTGGTGGTGAGCTGGGTGGTTGCCATCACAGGGGAGGACAGACAGGCAGCAGAAAAGGACTCTTCAGAGGCCGTGGTGAGGGACTACCTGGAGAGCCCCCAGCTCCCCAGATCAGAACCCCTTTAGTACTGGGCAGGAAAAACAGGCATATGGTCAGAACTGTCCACTGTGGCAACAAACCTCCTTTCCATCCCCCTCCCCCCCCCATGTCCAGAGTGAGCACATCTTCTCCCACCTCAGAGACATACTCCAACTCTGCCACTCTTGTCTGGATCCCTTAACCATGGGAAAGCTGTCATTCATCAAGGTGAAACGTCCGTTGCTGGGCTCCCCTTCACTGAACCCAACAAGATAGGGTTTTGCTTCCTCAACCCACCAAATACAGATCCACCTCTGTCAGTCCCTTCAACCTCTCTGCTGCTTCTGTCACTCCAGGAAATCAGTGTGCCTGCCTCTCTCACACCAGTGCCACTCAGAGGAACAATCCTACCTCTATGCCAGCCACCTCTGTAATTCAGGGGAACAAATCTACCTCTCAGCAAGCCCTCTAACCCGGGGTAGAAGAAACCCAGCTCTCAGCCACCTCTGTAACCCAGGGGAAGAAGAAATATACCCCTTAGCAACCCCTCTAACCTAGAGGAAGAAACCTATGTCTCTGTAACCTCTGTCACTTTCCTGGGGGGGGGGACCAATTTGTGGGTGTATAATTCAAACATCTGAAACCCAAACCTCCAACTTGGAGGGATAGTAGAGGAGAGTCAGGGGAACCTTCTCTGTGATTTTGGTGTCTCTGGGTGCAGGGCAGGGTGTGTTTATAGCATTTAAAAGAACAGATGAATCAGTTAATTGGTTTGTTGGAAAAAAATTAATACATTCGTGATTCATGCACCCAATGAATTAAGAATCATGATGAATTGCCATTTTGCCAATTCGTGCCCATCTCTAGTGTTTTTATTACACTGTTTAACCTTTCCTTGAAACTCTAGAGCAATATATTTCCTCTACGTTATGCTACGCTACACACTCTCCCTAAATTAAACATTCTGCCCCTAACTCCACATTCTTTCTCTTCCACTCTCCTTGAACACCACCCTCCCCCTCCCTCTAACTGACTGTAACTGCCTCTCCCCATCCTCAACTCCTCACCACCCAGCATTGTGAAAACTGATAGGATGGTCCAAGCAGAGTAGGGTAATCCAAAGAAATTGCAGTTCCTCCTGAAAGTTCAGGTTTGAGATCTCAGTACAGATCTCAATAATGAGTACTGAAATTCTTTTAATTTTGAGATGTTACCAACATTGCTTACCCATCATATCATACATGTCTACGCCATCTCCATTTATAACTGCTGCAAGCTAATATGTTTTCATTGTTCATAATTATAATTTATAATTGTAAAGTGACCTTTTAGACAAGATATCATACAGCACTTACATAATTCTGGCACCAAGTACAGAACAAGGTTGTGATTTGGAAGTGGGAGGGAGATGCAAGCTCAGAAATAAAGACAGATGAAGGATTAAGCACAAAAAGAGCAGGTCATGCAGCTCTAATAGAGAACAATATAATATAATATTATATTATACTATATTATATTATATTATATTAAGGCACTAGTCATTAATTTGGCCTTTCTAATGCAAAATAGTCACCAGGTGCTGTAGGTGAACGGGTCAGCTGTTACAGAAGAGCCCTATATGATCAATATAAATTCCACAAAAGTCATTCAATCCCTGTAGAAACCTGACTAATAAGTTTCAGAAGATAATAGGGCATACTTTAAACGTAACGGGTTTACATGTTGTTGTTGTTTAGTCGTTAAGTCGTGTCCGACTCTTCGTGACCCCATGGACCAGAGCACGCCAGGCCCTCCTGTCTTCCACTGCCTCCTGGAGTTGGGTCAAATTCATGTTGGTAGCTTCGATGACACTGTCCAACCATCTTGTCCTCTGTCGTCCCCTTCTCCTCTTGCCTTCACACTTTCCCAACATCAGGGTCTTTTCCAGGGAGTCTTCTCTTCTCATGAGATGGCCAAAGTATTGGAGCCTCAGCTTCAGGATCTGTCCTTCCAGTGAGCACTCAGGGTTGATTTCCTTCAGAATGGATAGGTTTGTTCTCTTTGCAGTCCAGGGGACTCTCAAGAGTCTCCTCCAGCACCACAATTCAAAAGCATCAATTCTTTGGCGGTCAGCCTTCTTTATGGTCCAGCTCTCAGTTCCATACATCGCTACTGGAAAAACTATAACTTTGACTATGCGGACCTTTGTCGGCAAGGTGATGTCTCTGCTTTTTAAGATGCTGTCTCGGTTTGTCATCGCTTTCCTCCCAAAAAGCAGTCATCTTTTAATTTCGTGGCTGCTGTCACCATCTGCAGTGATCATGGAGCCCAAGAAAGTAAAATCTGTCACTGCCTCCATATCTTCCCCTTCTATTTGCCAGGAGGTGATGTGGCCATGATCTTAGTTTTTTTGATGTTGAGCTTCAGACCATTTTTGGCGCTCTCCTCTTTCACCCTCATTAAGAGGTTCTTTAATTCCTCCTCACTTTCTGCCATCAGAGTGGTATCATTCTATCATTTTTGAGATTGTATCCCAGCACAGCTTTTCCCACTCTTTTGTTGACTATGAGGGCTACTCCATTTCTTCTACGGGATTCTTGCCCACAATAGTAGATATGATAATCGTCTGAATTGAATTCGCCCATTCCCGTCCATTTTAGTTCACTGATGCCCAGGATGTCAATGTTTATTCTTGCCATCTCCTGTTTGACCACATCCAGCTTACCAAGGTTCATAGATCTTACATTCCAGGTTCCTATGCAGTATTTTTCTTTGCAGTATCGGACTTTCCTTTAACTTCCAGGCGCATCCGCAGCTGAGCGTCCTTTCGATTTTGGCCCATCCACTTCATTAGCTCTGGAGCTACCTGTACTTGTCCTCCGCTCCTCCTCAGTAGCATGTTGGACGCCTTCTGACCTGAGGGGCTCATTTTCCAGTGTCATATCTTTTAGCCTTTTGTTTCTGTCCATGGAGTTTTAGTCAGAACTCTCCACTATGACTTGTCTGTCTTGGGTGATCCTGCACGGCATAGCCCATAGCTTATCTGAATTACTCAAGCCCCTTCGCCACGACAAGGCAGCAATCCATGAAGGGGAAAATGAGTCCTAACCAGTGCCAAATAGAGGAGGATTAGCATCTCACAGGATTTGGAGACTATACTTCTGTTAATGCAGCCTACAATAGCATTTGCCTTTTCTGTAGCCGCATCGCACTGTTGGTTCATATTCAACATGTGATCTATGCCGATACTTCTCACTTGTAGTATTACTGAGCCACATATCCCCCATTTTGTAACTGTGCATTTTGTTTTATTTTCCTGTGTGAAGAACTTTGCACTTACCCCTGTTAAATTTAATTCTGTTGTTTTCAGCCTATCAAGATCTTTTTGAATTTTGTTCCTATCTTCCAAGGTATCAGCTATTCTACCCAATTTTGTGTCATCTGCATATTTAATAAGTATTATCTGTGCTCCCTCATCCAAGTCATTAATAAAAATGTTCAAGAGCACTAGGACCTAGCCTTGTAGTACCCCATTTGTTACTTCTCCCCAGTTTGAGAAGGAGCCGTTTATAAGCACTCTCTGAGTACGATTCTGTAACCAACTGTGTATCCACCTGACAATTGTTCTATCTAGCCCACACCTAGTTAGTTTGCTAATCAGAACATCACAAGACAATTAAAGTCAAAGCTTTGCTGAAATCAAGATATATTTCGTCTATAGCATTCCCACCATCTACCAGGGAGATTACCTGATCAAAAAAATCAGATAAGACTAGACTGGCAAGATTTGTTCTTGACTGGTCTGTAGTTCCCTGGTTCCCCCTTTTTGCCCTTTTTGAAGATAGGGACAATGTTAGCTTTCCTCCAGTCATCTGACATTTCAGCAATACTCAATGATTTCAAGAAAATAATAGACGGTGATTCTGAGATCTCTTCAGCTAGTTCCTTCAATATCCTTGGACGCATTTCATCTGGCCCCAGGGATTTGAACTCATTCAGAGTAATAAGGGGTTTTTTTAACTACCGTATTTTTCCGTGTATATGACCCCCCCCCCCCAATGTATACAACAACCCCCTAATTTTGTCTGGAGGTCACAGATTGTCTTTTGGGAAAAGACTGAGCCCAAAGCAGGAATTGAGTGTCATTGCAGGGAATGCTGCAAACAGATTCAGTTGTTAACAAGTTAGATCTAGGTTTTCCCATAGTTGCAACATTTATCATGAAAGGATGAGACATTACTTATATATCATGCATGATTTTTGTGAAAGGCAGTGTAGCCTAGTGGATGGAACATCAGATATCTGAGTTCACAGCTTGGCAATGGAAAATCACTAGTGGCTGACAATGGTAAACTGCTCCTTCTGCCTCTCACATATCTCAAAGAGTAAGGTTGCCATAAGTTGGACCCAGCTTGATGGCATACAAACAATACCTGTTATATACATGAAAGGCCTGTTTCCCCCCCCAAAAAAGTGGCCAAAACAGTGCTTACATGTTTCCTTATTTTGCTAGCTCTAGAGACAAGAAGAGAAGGGAAGGGAAAGAGACACTGGAGAAAAGAATCTGGGCTAGCTGATGGTCTAAATGGGCACCAGGTGGCATGCTTAAAATCTTAGTAGAATCTGCCAGTTGGGTTATAAAGCACCAAATGAAAATCTCCATTATGACAGTGAGGCTCTACCTAAGCCTTCAAGAATAAGTAGAAAAACATACACCTCTTCAAGCTAGATATGCACTAATATTTCACAGCCTTTTCTGTTTCTTAATAGCTGGTACCCTAATGGTGTTGGTGCTTGGTCTGCATAACTTGCCACAGCTAATTGCAGTCAATTGACAAGGTGCCTGCGTACATCTCAGCTGTGCAACTGAGTGCATGACCAGGAACCAAAATGATGAACACCTGCAAATTGGAAAACAAGTACTACACGACCCATGTCAGCAGGTTTTGGGAAAGGAACCATTTCAGCGAAGCCTTTCCTGAACCACAAACGAGTACCTTACGATTTTAAATCTTTCTAGTTAGACTTCTCCACCTTTCTTCCTGAAAATGAAACAGGACTCAATTTCGGATAATATTTCTTCAATGTTGCAAAACCTTTATGTTCTGATTTGAAATAGAAAATGTTGATGTCTTTCAGCAGTAACTTACTGACCTACAAACGAAAACCTTCTTTTGATTTCTTTTCTTAGAATAAAAAGGAACAAAGCGTTCTGTGATCTCTCCTTGAAATACTTGCAGACTCTGAATAAAGCTATTAAACTATTTCAGAATAGGTGAACTAGATGAGATAGATGGGATGGTATGTTGGCCAAAAAGGGGGAAAAAACTTGCAGTCCTTCAGAACATTTAATCGAAGTTTTTACCATTCTATGTGAAGGGACCCACCATTACACCTACTGTAGTGTACAAATTTGTTGTTTTCAGTTTGACTATGGAGAAGATTTTACATGAGGTGAATACTCGTTTTATTAAGATTATGTTACTGAATGGGGTAACATCCATCCATCCATCCATCCATCCACCCCCCCTTGGCTCTCTCCCTCCCTCCTTCAAGAGCCCCGAGAAAAGATGGTTGTCTATTTTCCCCTTGAATGCCTCCAGCCAACCCTGGATTAGCCATTAAGCAAGATAAGCATGTGTTAGGGAATCAACAAGAGAACGGGGTCACCACAGAGTTTTTTTCAGTGCTGGATTTACCATGGACCATAGTGCAAATGGTACACCCTCCTTAACAAATGACATCCATTCCTCCCTTACCCTCAGCAATCTTCCTCCCTCCCTTGGGAATACTAAGAAAAACACCTCCCTACCTAAAGCAACTGAGTATGAACTAGAGATGGGGGTATTTGTATACGAATACGAATATCCCCATACAGGTGGCATTAACAAGGGTCCAGCCTCATGGGGCTGGACGGTCCACTCACCAAGCCACTGCGGATGTGGACCACACGATTCTACCAATGGATCTGCTCACCACTCCTGGCGGGAGGCGGAAGGACAAGCCTCGCTGCAAGGTTGAAGAGTGGCGAGCGGATTGCACACTGCGGATCCATTGGTAGAATCGGGCAGTCCGTGTCCGCAGCAGCTCGGTGAGTGCACCATCCGGCCCCATGGGGCTGGACCCTCGTTAACGCCACCTGTGCGGGGATATTCGTATTCGTATACGAATACCCCCATCTCTAGTATGAACCAGTAAAAACAAAAAAGTTTAAAGACTTACCTAGCAAGAAAACTCACATTTTGAGTGAAATGATCAATCATTATCATCATCATTGTTTTGTCTTTATTTTTTATTTACTTCTGTATTTTGGTAGGTTGGCTGGGGATAAGGATAAAAAGAGCTGCTGGCCTTTTAGACCCATGGCTACTGCACTATATGTGCAAACCAGAAATAACAACCACTGTTAAAAACACCCCAAAGGGGTTTTAAGCTCTTGTTTGAGCTTTTTAGTTTCAGTTACTGAAAGCTGATAATTTGACTGTACGTATTATTTTGCACATATGGTTCTTTTTTGCTACATGCTATACAATTAAATTACCATATTTTCATGTATATAATGTGTGCATCAAGTGGTTTTTTAAAGCCATGGGACCCACCATGCATTGTATTCGTAGGGGGCACCATATTCTTTTCAGTGCTTAGGGCCTCTAAAGGTCACAATCTGTCCCTGCACACATCTGCTTTCATTGCATTTCTTATAAAATCCAACACATCAGGAGCTAGACAATTCCAATTACACCATAAGATTGATATAAAACATTCCTACTCATTCCAGGCAAATGGATATAAAAATACTAGACTACTTTGCAAGGCTGATGTAGCCCATGCTATCTCAGCCGCAGCCCTACATTCTGTAATGTGGGTATAATAACAGACTTCAGATGCATGCATTGACAATGTGCTTTTTAAAATGAGTATAAACTCAAATGGAATCAGTGTTCTGAAAATGATCATAAATTGCTGTCTGTGCTCATACCTTTTATTTTTGAATAGACGTACTACACTAATAATCAATTTTTGGAGGCTGGAGTAATTGCTTTTCCCTTGTTTGTTTGTTTGTTTAATGGCGCAGAAGACCCAAACGGCTGAAGACCCATACAGTATTTGGCTTCACAATGAACTAGGGAGTTACTCCTCCAGATAATAGTTATATCAGTCATTGCTATTACTTCATACATTGGCTAAAAATGTTAAAAAAGAGAAGGGTAGTTGCTTCCAAAATAGATGAGTAGAATAATGTTGCATGTTTTGCCTAGTATCAAGCTTTTACAAGGGCTAGGGACTTTAAATGACTTTAAATGAAAGCTGAGAATATGGGATTATGCCTCAACCTGGAAAGGCAACTGATTTCCTTCTTGCTCTGGCTCTGTGAAAGCCTGTAAGAACACCTGCCACTGCTTCTGTCTCAGCGTGCCTCCCTTGGAACCTTTTGCAAGAGGCACCATCTTGCCTTGTGCAGTTTGCCAAAGGGACCTTTTCTCTCTCTGTGTGTTTCCTTCCTTCCTTCCTTCCTGTTTATAAAACTATGAAGAACAGCATAGAGAAAAGCTTGCTTGCTACTTTGTAATAGCAATTAAAATCCAGCAGTGTGAAATCATTTTTTAAAAGAAAAAGAAAACAATACCCATGGTTCATATAGCAGCCCTCAATGACAACCACCACTACCACCAGAGGTATTACATCACTGTTGTGCTAAAATTTCATCATGCTTCAAAAAATATAGAAGAACAGCTCCTGGCAGATTTATTTAATGAAGATGTGCCACAACTATTGGACCTACAGCCAAAAGTGGTATATCTTATGCCATGATGACACATCTTAAGACCTGGCTACTTTCAAGTGTATGACTTTGCTAATAGTATGGGTGCTCCAACTCATTTTACTGCCTGAGGCAAGAAAGAAAGTAGCTTCTCACCCCCATTTTATGTAGAAAAGCTGATTGTGCCGACACTGGAAATAGGCCAAAGGACTCCACACTGCCTAAACACAGCACATTACCTACAGCATGCGGGGCAGGGCAGGCAGTATACAGTTCTCTCAACACTTTGCTGTTCCCCACCAGCATCTGCTGCAAAGATGATCCCTTTCCCTCTGATCGACAGCTAGGCCATTAGTACACTGGTGTACTGAGATTAAACTCACTGATATGTAGCACATACCTGTGACAAGGTTTTACTTTCCTCACAGTTTACCCCTCCAATGAAGACCATATTTGGCATCACAGGTCTGGGATACTCAAACACAAAGTCATATCGTAAAAGCCAAACAGAACCATTTCTGTAAAGTCTTGGTATGTGTACTTCTCTCTGGAGAAGATCTGAAGCAAGCTCCCGGTATCTGGCGTGGAAGATTTTTAAAATGGGCCATTCCAACATGCTGATGAGGAAATTTAACAACCACTGAGTAAATGTCATATGATCTGTAAGACTGCTATAGCACCTTGGGACATAAGAAACTGGATTTGGGCACTTGCTGATTGCATACTCTAAATTCCAAGGGAATCCACGAAAGAAGTACACAGAAGGGATAGAAAGATATTCAGCAAGGATGACTCCACAAGGCAAAGCTGGGTCTGTGAAAAGTGCATCAAATTGATTCTCTTTCAGGTACCCCAGGATTTCTTTGTTCTTCAGAAGGCTTTGACAATTGCTTAAAAACATTTCAAGCAGATGCATCATGCTCCTATATGCTCCTATTATCATGGCTGGAAAGGAGACTTCATCAAAGGGTTGATTAACAAACTGGCGAAGACGGAGGGCATAATCGTCTGGTGTATAGGGCACTGTAAACACTGTTGTAGTGTAATACTTTGATTCTTTCAAAAGCAAGTTCACTTCCGGGATGACCACCACAATCTCATGGCCTCTTTCACTGAGCTTGTCCACTACAGTACGCATGCTGAGCCAGTGACTTCCATCCTGAGGTATCACTAGCAGCCTCCTCCCCTCTGCAAGGCAGATGGTGGCAAAGGAAAAGAAAAAGCATCCAGCAAACCCTGACAGGCGAGTGAATAAAGAATCTATCTCCAACAGAAGCAACTTTTGGCAATATAAAGATTTACAACCTCTGTTTATAAGTAGATTATATAGGCTTCTTGGTTCTGTGTCCACCTCAGCCTTTGATCATTATTACCCTGAAACAAAAGGTTGCTGATTAACCAATTCTGACTCAGACTGCACTGTCATAGTGACATAAGTGAACTGCTTTGACTGGGTCAGTTAAGGCAAGAGTAAGTAACTGTGCTCCTCCACGTGTTTACAGGCTGCAGCATTCATGATCCCTAACCGTTGGCTGTGCTGGCCAGGGTGGACGAGAGTGGGAGGACTAAAACATATGGGGGCATGCTGATCACTTAAGGAAAGCTCATACTGATTTTTATTCAGAAACGGGTGTCGAGAACACTAAACTAATATGAAATGTGGTATGGCATAGGTGTTGTCCAGCACTGAAAAGTTCTGAATCAGTATCCTATCTACTGTTCATATACATGAAGTTCAAACCATGTCATGATGATCTGACAAGATGTTGGTTGGGTGCTTGGTCATGCACAACTATGGACTTTTCCACATTGATCCTTATCAGATCACTGTGGAAATGCCCACAGCCAGACCTCTGCACACATGTAAATATTGATCAAGTTACTGGTCCTGCTGTACATAATTTTGTGTAAAATTTCAAATGGTTGAAATAATAATTACTTCTAAATATATTTAGAAGTAATTATTACAGGTTATTTAAATCTCACAAAGGGCAAAACACACCAATTATTTACCTATCCAAACTATTAAAATTATTTCTAAAATGAATTTGCACCCCACTGTCAGCTCATCCCAAATCAACAATTTATCTTCAGTTGTAATTAATTTCCATAATAGGGGTGCAGAAAATGCCACACAAAAAGGAAACTGGGAATGTTTTGCCCTTTGATCCTTTTCATCAATGTACTGTTACTCCAGACTTTTCAATTTTGTGTCATCCACAAATTTGACAAGCAGTTGCTGCACTCCCTCATACAAGTCACTAATAAAAATGTTGAAGCGCACCAGACCCAGGACTGAGCCTTGGGGTACCCCACTTGTTACCTCCGCCCAGTTGGAGAAGGAGCCATTAATCATCACTCTCTGAGTATGATTCTGTAGCTAACTGTGTATCCAACTAGGACAGTTGTTCTATCCAACCCACACCTAGTTAGCTTGCTGATCAGGATTTCATGGGGCACTTTGTCAAAAGCTTTGCTAAAGTCAAGATACACTATGTCTACAGCATTCCCTTTATCAAGGAGGTTACCTGATCAAAAAATGAGATCAGATTAGTCCAGCAGGGTATGTTCTTGACAAACCCATGTTAGCTTCTAGTTATTGCTGCACTGTTTTCTAGGTGCTTGCATAGTGACCGTTTTATAATTTTTTCCAGAATTTTCCCTGGGATTGACGTCAGGCTGACCGGCCTGTAGTTCCCAGGTTCCTCTTTTTTGCCCATTTTGAAGATAGGGACAACATTAGTCCTCCTCCAATCATCTCACCCGTTTCCCATAATTTCAAGAAAATAATGGACAGCGGTTCTGAGAGTTCTTCAGCAAATTCCTTCCATACTCTTGGATGCAGTTCATCCGCCCCTGGAGATTTGAACTCATTCAAGGTGGTAAGGTATTCCTTGACTATTTGTTTATCAATCTCCAGCTGCAATCCTGTCCCCTCCACTTGCACTTCACGTTTGTCTGGAGGTTCATAGTCTGTCCTATGGGAAAAGTAAAGGTAAAGGTTCCCCTTGACATTTAGTCCAGTTGTGTCCGACTCTAGGGAGCGGTGCTCATCCCCGTTTCCAAGCCACAGAGCCAGCGTTTTGTCCGAAGACAGTTTCCGTGGTCACGTGGCCAGCGCGACTAGACACGGAACGCCGTTACCTTCCCACCGTGGTGGTACCTATTTATCTACTCGCATTTTTACATGATTTCGAACTGCTAGGATGGCAGGAGCTGGGACAAGCGACGGGAACTCACTCCGTCGCGTGGATTCGATCTTACGACTGCTGGTCTTCTGACCCTGCAGCACAGAGGCTTCTGCGGTTTAACCCGCAGCGCCACCACGTCCCAGATGTCCTATGGGAAAAGACTGAGCTAAAACAGGAACTGAGCACTTCTGCCGTTTCTTCTATAATTTTTCCATCTCCATTGAGGAACTGAGCCACTGTTTCTTTTCTTTGTCTTTTGCTATGCACATACCTGAAGAATGCTTTTTAGTTGCATTTAGTTTCGCAAGCTAATCTCAGCTCATTCTCAGCTTTTGCTCTCCTAATGCCATCCCTGCATTTCCTTGCTACTTGTCTGTATTCTTCCTTGGTGCCCTGGCCTTCTTTCCACTTCCTATACATGTCTTTTTTGTTTGTTTTCAGGTCCACCCTGAGCTTTTTGTGAAGCCACGCTGGCCTTTTTAGCTGCTTCCCACCTTTTTGTTGGAATTGTTTGCAGCTGTGCTTTTAGAATTTCTTTTTTTAGAAACTCCCACCCTTCTTGAACTCCTTTTCTTGTTAGGATCTCCTGCCATGGGATCTTACCCATCCTTGTTCTGAATTCATTTAAATTGGCTTTTTCAAAATCCAGCATATGTGTGTGGCTACACTCTGCTTTGGTTTCCTTTGAAACCAAGAATTCTAGTAGAACATCGTCACTCTCACCCAGAGTTCCCCTTACTGCCTCTTCCTCCACCAAGTCGTCTCTTGGTGAATTTGCCTCCCAACATATATCCAGATAATTGAAATTTCCCATCACTACTACATCATGTCTCTTTGAAATCCATTGCAATTTGTTTTTCAAAAGCTTCATCAGCTTCCTCTCCTTGGTTGGGCGGCTGGTAGTAGACTCCAATGACCATGTTCGTCTTTGTTTTTGGCCCAACTAGATTTATCCAGATGCTCTCAATGGGACATCCAATCTCTTCCTCCTTTATTTCTGTGCAAGAATGCATATCTTTTACATACACTGCAACTCCACCTCCCTTTCTATTCGCTCTGTTCTTTTTGAACAATTTATATCCTTCAATTGCTGTATTCCAGTCATAGGAGTCATCCCACCAAGTTTCAGTTATTCCTATCAAGTTACCGTATTTTTCCGTTTATAAGATGCCCCGAAGTACAAGACAACTCCCACTTTTCTAACCCCAAATTAGAAAATTTGATCGCTGCTTTCGCCGCCACTTCCTAAGCCCCGTGGGGCTTAGCAAAAGGAGGGGGAAAGCAGCGATCAAAGGGCTGCAGGATCACTTTGCTCGCTGCTTTCCCTCTCCTTTTGTTAAGCCCCGTGGGGCTTAGGAAGTGGCGGGGGAAAGCAGCGAGCAAAGTGATCCTGCAGCCCTTTGATCACTGCTTTCCCCCTCCTCTTGCTAAGCTCCGTGGGGCTTAGCAAGTGGAGGGGGAAAGCAGCGATCAAAGCGCAGCAGGATCGCTTTGATCCATTCCCCCCTCCACTTGTTTTTGTTCTCTCCTCAGCTTACCTCTGTATATAAGACGACCCTCAATTTTCAGTCTAAAGATTTTAGACAAAAGTATTATCTTATACTATACATGGAAAAATACGGTATATTTGCTCTCCTGAACTAAAATTTCTAGTTCTTCTTTTTTGTTTCCCATACTCCTTGTATGTGTATATAGACACCAGAGATTGAGTGATTTGTGGCCTGTTTGTCTTTGTACATTTTTATGAATATTACTATTAATGTTATTAATGACCCCCATTTGAACAGTTTGGTCTGTTCCTCTTATTCTGAGTAAGGCTTCATCTGTCTTTAACTCTGTGCTTGTGTCTCCCTTCCCCCTTCCAATTCAGTTTAAAGCCGTCCTGATGAAGTTCTTTATGCTGTGGCCAAACACATTCTTCCCAGTCCTTGTTAGGTGCAAGCCATCTCTTGCTAGCAGTCCTTCTTCCAGGAAGCTTAGCCCATGGTTCCAAAAACAAAATCCATCACGTCGACACCACCTTCGTAGCCAGCCATGCACTTGGAGTATTTCCCTTTCCCTTCCTGTTCCTCTTCCTAGTACTGATAGGATGGATGAAAAAACTACCAGAGCCCCAAAGTCCTTGAGTTTCCTTCCCAGAGCTTCAAAGTCTGATGTGATTTCTTCAAAGCTCCTCTTGGCTGTGTCATTTGTTCCCACATGAACAAGAAGGAAGGGATGTGTATCTGTGGGTTTTATGAGTGATGGCAATCCTCCCTAATGATAGGACATTTTGCAGGTCATTAACCCCTATAGTCACTACACATCAGAAGTTACTTGATGGAACATAACATATTTTGATGGTGTTTTTTTTTAAATTACCAAGCAATTGCATAGTGAAAAGATGGGTGGAATAACTGAGATACTAACTGGAGACTATGACAGGATATAGGTAGCAAAGTTCGGCTAACAATGAGTAAGACCATCCCCAGACACAAAGCAAAAAGCAGTAATTTCACAGCTGAAACAAGTGAATTTCTGAATATTTGTTCTGTATTTTTAATATTTTTTTAAAATTATCACACGTAATTCCTTTACAATTTTTAATATTCTTTTTCTGCCTGCATATTTACAACCAGACACAGAACCCCATTGCAAGCATGAGTCCCATAAGCCTGCTTAGCCAGGAAGGAGTTAAAAAGTAAGCTAAGAGTCAGCTAATTGGGTCCTGATTGAGAGGGTCAAAAGTTCAGATTGCCCCAGAGGTGGAGCTGATTTCTCCTTTGATAATTTATTTGAGGAGACTGTTTGGTCTCAGAAATCCTGAGAGAATGTTTACTGAAAGTGCTAGAACAAAACACAACTGCTATCTGTTTTTCTAAGGTAAGTTGAAATACTTTGAATATGCCATGCAAAATTATATGCTAATTCCCTAAAGATACATTGCAAAATTTCCCCCCTTTTGGAGGATTGTCACTCCATTACCTTCTTTAAAGCAAACCTTTTTTTACTCTTTAATGAAAAGAGTTTTTACTATGTTTCTGTGACCTTTAGTTGCTCTGCAGCTCTTCAAATATCTCCCTCCCCCAACAAATATATACAGTGTCTAATTTAGCAAAGCTCTTGCTGGCAAGCTTGCACCATGCATGCCTGTTTTTCCATTTGAAAGGCCTGTTTTTGAAAATCAAAATTTCAGCCCTGCAGCATGGATTCTTTCCAAATAAGATGATGGAGCCAACAATTTTCTCTCTCTCAAAAAAAAGCAGGACTGGTCTTTTCAATTTATGTAATCTATTTTAAATCTGGGGTTGTTTGGGGTAGCCTATTTCTGAACTAGAGGGAAAACAGTTTTACTTTTTTAAAAACATACTTCGAAAGCCCTATGTCCAAACTTCCCCAAATTTGGCACGGAGCTGTCAGCTACAACTGTGCCAAATGTAATGGGGATCCAAATACCAGTTTCAAAGTTATTAATTTTTCTTTTGGGCAGTCCTCCTTTTTAAAATTGCCTTGTAGAATGTTGATTTGCTCTACTGCGTACTATCATAGCTGAAGTCTTATGCAGGTATAATTACATTCCTCTACAAACTAAAGCCAAAACCTTCTTTGTCTTTGCTCTTCCTCTCTGGCCTTTTTCCTCTGCTTGAATTCTAGTTTTTTGTTTTCTATCATTCCCCATCTTGAATACAATTGTTTAATGTTTATGATGTTTTATGATATTTTATGATATTTGTAAGCCGCCCCGAGTAGACACTGTCTAGGGGGGCGGGGTAGAAATCTAATAAATAAATAAATAAATAAATAATAAATATTAGGAACTTCTGCCACACCCAAAGGAATTGTGTCCCACAGGGCAGTGTCCCTGGGACCATTGCTTTCTAAGATTTACACCGATCGGCCAACATTCCCATACTCCAGGAGTTTCATCGGTGTTGATTATCTTGCCTTGACAGTTGAGAGGGAAACCTTTGAGACTGTCAAGCACCAGCTAACCTCTGCATTAGAAGATCTTTCCTTATATTATAAAAACAACCAGTTGAAACCAAACCCTTTAAAAACACAGGTCTGTGCCTTCTACTTAAAGAACAGAGAAGTAGAGAGGGAAGCTTCAAGTTAGCTGGGAAGGCAAGATTTTGAAACATTGTCGTACCCCAAAATATTTGGACATCACTCTGGATCAAACCCTGACCTACAAAAAACATTGTATAAACACCAAACAGAAAGTTGTCACCAGAAATTAAATACTTAGGAAACTGGCTGGATCAGACGGGGATGCACACCCACAAACAATAAGAACAACAGTTTTGTACCTGCGCTATTCCACAGCAGAATATACTAGCACCCTCGTAGTACAAATCAGTATATACCAAACAAGTGAATATAGATCTTAATAAATCATGCAGGATTATTACTGGCTGCCTGAAGACTACCCTAACTGAAAAAGTCTGTTCTTTGGCTGACAGAGGTGCTAGCAAATAACAAATGCATTAAGGTAATTCAGCACCAAACCCATCCACTTCGTGGACACCAAACCCCTAGATGACAGCTAAAAATGAGGAAAAGTTTTCTGTACACATCTCAAGCTCTAAATATTACAACAGAAGAGACTAGGCTAAGCCTATGTGGGAAAGACACTTTGCCAAATAGATGAATGTTGGAGAGTGTCTCCCACCAGGACAAGACTCTAGCTAGATCATCTAGAAGTCACTTAATAGACTTCTTTGTAGGAGGATCAAAGAATAATCAAGAAAAATGGGGCCACTTGGACAAATTATCTGTGACTGTGGAGAAATTCAATCAATGCAGCACGTATGTGCATGCAATTGTGCCCATCACATGTACAAAAGAAGATCTAGCAAATGGCCATGATAATGCTACTGAAGTAGCTCATTTCTGGTCAAAAATAGTCTAATTATCTCAACATTTTAATTTGTTTTAGTTTAACCCATATTTCCTATATGTCCATAATTTTAAATTGTGCAACACTCTGATATGAATAAAGAAAGACAGACTGCTAGAAATTGTAGGTGACCACCAGGTTCCTCCTCTTGTCAGGCATGGCCTAGCAGGCAGATGTGTGAGCCTCCCAACAACAAATGGTTAACAATTAATAGAACACTTTTGCTGTAGGACCAGCCAGTAGATAACACTAGAAAAGGTTCATCTTGGGCAAAATGTTTTCTGAAAATATTAGAACAGTTTGTGTTTGGGCTACCTGGGGTCAATCAGGGTGCAGAGCATACTAGAAACCCTAGGTGCACATGGAGGGACACAAAGCCTTGGCAAACTATACAGAGCCGAGAAGTTATTTTCTAACCGGAGCCTCCTCTATAAAAATGGGGCCTCTTCTATAGAAATCTGCACCACTTACTCTGCCATTTTGAGTTATCAAACGAAAGTTTGTTTTCCCGCTCCTTCAGTTTTGGACTCAGACACTAAATACCTCTTGCTAACATTTAGCTCGTTGTCAGAACAGTAACTCTGATGTCATGTTTGTCCATAACTAGTGATGGGCACGAACTGGAAAACCAATGATTTGTGATGGTTTGTGGCTTACCCATGAACCACGAACCATGAACTATCACACACACACACCAAAAACCAACCAGTTCACAATTCACTTTTTGGGTTCCTGCTGGGTTACAGAATGTCCATTCATGTAAATGTGACATGTAAAGGAATTTACTGAGAGCACAGCAGATTTCAGAGTACCAACTGAAAGCTGGAAAGAACAGAGGCATGCACAGGATCAGACTAAACACTTATTGTTCTATGTGGTCTGCCATCCATGGATTTTACCCACTATATTTCACAAAGAGAATCACATTGTGTTCGGACTAGAGATGGGGACAAAGTGGTCTTGGTTCATGGGCCATCAACCTTGACAAACCACAAATTTACCCCATGGGGCTATCTAAAAAAGAAAGGTGACCCCCACCCCCACAGCCTGCCCCCACCCCCTTCCCACTGCCGCTTACCTTGACCAGCTGCCTCCTCCTGCTCCGCCTCTGCTTCTGCCGAAACAGAAGCTGGACAGCCAGAACCACGTTCTCTGTTCCGGCAGCCTAGCTTTTGCAAGGAGCAGTGGGGAGAGCTTCCCTTTGGGCGAGCCTGACTGAGGAGATTCCCCCTGCTGCCTTTGCACAGACAGCGGGGTGGAGGATTGCTTCGGTCAGGCTTCCCCTGTCTTTCTATGCCCGGGCAGGCACAGAAACATAAGGGAAGTTGGACCCAAGGGATCCCCTACCCCCGCTGTCTTTGCAAAGACACCAGGAGGGGAATTGCTTCAGTCTGGCTTCCCCCATCTTTCTATGTCGAGGCAGGCATAGAAAGACAAGGGAAGCCTGACCAAAGCAATCCCACCCCCCACTGTCTTTCAAAAGACAGTGGAGGGGGCATCGCTTGGTTCAGGCTTCCTCTTTCTATGCCCCTGCAGCACAGACTGGGGAAGCCTGACCGAAACGATGCCCCCCACCCACTGTTTGCAAAGACAGTGGGGGGAATTCCTTTGGTCAGGGTTTCCCTGTCTATGCTGCAGGGGCATAGAAAGACAGGGGAAGCCAGAGCAAAGCGATTCCGCCCCTGCACCCCCCCAACGTCTTTGTAAACAGGGATGGGTGGGATTCCCTTCGGGCAAGCTTTAGCAAGCCACCCGAAGGGAAAACCCCTCTCTGCCTATGCGCCCGAGGAACAGCTGATCCGTGGGGGCATAAGTGGAGAGGGATAGATGAAGGGAGGAATATAAAAGGGTTCTATTCGTTGCTTCACATTTGTTGGGGTCTCTGGACCTCAAGAATACGAAGCAACGAATATCTGATTAATCAGTGATATTAGTTAAATATCGCGATTCATTTTTATATTCGTCCCCATGTCTAATTCAGACCCTTCTGTTACGATAAACATCTAACATAATTCATAACCAAATATTATGCAAATTATCCTGTGTGTGTTCATTTGAATCCCCACTGAATTCAACAGGACTTGAGGCCTTCTCTGGGCTCCTAGACCATCTCCATCCTCCCCAATCCTTGGCTAATAATTAACCCCCAAAATGATAAATCAAGCTGCAGGAAGCCTCTGTGTGGTGCAGTTTGTCCTTTAAATACAATGCCTTCTGAGACTTTTCAGGTGTCCCAGAAAAAGCCTTTAGAAAGGAAAGTATGACCACACAGCGTTACATTCACAAATCTATTTAAATCAGATTTGATAGTAATAATCAGTGGACATACCGGTGTCAGAGATTTCGCTTCCTCACAATTTATGCCTCCTATGAATACCATGTTGGGCATGATAGGCCTGGGATAATCAAAGACAAAGTCATAACGCAAAAGCCAGATCGAACCGTTCCGATAAAGAGTTGGTAGGTGAACATCTCTCTGTAGAAACTCTGAAGCAATATCTTGATACTTATTATATAGTGTCTTGAAAAGCGTTGTCTCGAAAGAATTAGCAAACAGATTAATCACACGTTGGATGAAAGTCATTCGGTCCGTGTGCGCAGTATAACATCTTGGGATATAGGAAACAGGATTCGGAGACTTACAGATTGCATGCTCTAAACTGCATGGGAATCCTCGAAAGAAATACACAGAAGGGATGAAGAGGTATTCAGCTAGGATGACTCCACAGGGCAAAGCTGGATCTGTGAAAAGGGCATCAAAATGAGCCTCTTCCAGGTACTTAATGATTTCTCTGTTCTTCAGCAGGCTCTCACAATTGTCAAAATACAGGTTTATAATATACATATTGTTCCAATACTCCTCAAAAATTGTAAAAGGAAAAGGAACCTTCTTGAAACGGTTTCTAGAGAACTTCTGAAATCCAATGTCAAGATCTGCCTGTGTGTACGACACAGGATAGGTTTTCCGCTTGTAATACTTTTCTCCTTTTAAAAGCAGATTCACTTCTGGTGCCACCACCACGATCTCGTGGCCTTTTTCACTGAGCTTCTGCACAACAGCTCGCATGCTGAGCCAGTGACTTCCATCCTGAGGTATAACTAGTAATTTCTCACCTTCAGTGAAGGTGAAAAGGGCAAAGGCAGAAAAAAGCCACAAAGCTAAGCTGTTAGGCTGAGGAAAAGAAGAACCCATCTCTCTGTTCAGAGAAATCTTGGCAATGAAAGGAATCTCTTCTGTATCTTGTGCTTCTTTTTCCTTTTGCAGTGTAGGGATAGGAAGGACAACTTGCTCTATTTTAAAGGCTTTTTTTCACCTGAACTCCGTTTAATTATTAGTCTCTTGAAATTTCAGAGGGCAGAATGTGAATGTTTGTTTTGCAAGACAGTGCCAGGTGACAGAAAACTGAGAAAGAACTATTGCAACTATGTGGCGCAACAACTAACTGGTGGATTAATGAAATAAGTTCATGAAAGAGAAGAAGCTACCCTGGAGCAGAAATGAGTAAAGGCAGCTTTTGGGAACAGAGCGACAGAGAGAATGCATACAGAGTAAGCTTTTGATGAAAGAGTAGTTCTCATTCAGATACCACACTAAGAAAGTTTAACAGTGGTTTAGCACAGTGGTTTCCAATCTGGGGTATGTTTTCCCCCAGGGGTATGAACCGGGACATTTAAGGGTGCACAAAAAATTGAATAATGGCAGGAAAACAGTGCAAAATAGTGAGAAGGTACAGTTTTCAAACAGGTAAAAAGAGAAAATACAGTGATGAATACACAAGGTATGGATTTTCATATATAGGAGGACTGTGCATAGTATTATCCAATGGTAGCATTAAGCTTTCTTCTTGTGGCATTTACAAACAAAACATGCTGTACAAACAAGGAATGCACTTTTTTTCACTGAGGATCCAAGGATCTCCCTCGTGCGTTACAGTTCTTCTTGATTAAACTGTTAAGCTGGTTAATTTTATAAAGCCAAAACCCACAAACTCGAGGATTTTCAAAGCACTGTGTAGAGAGATAATGAGTTTTCATTTTATCCTGCTCCTTCATACGGACATAAGGTGGCGCTCTCTCATGGTAAAGTCCTTACCTGATTGTTCAAACTTAGGCATGAAGTCCAGGTTTTTTTTGGAGAACCATTTCCATCTTGCTTCCAAGTTACACAACTGTGATTGGCTTCAGGCTCTTGCATACTTATCAGATATTTTTCTACAAAGAAACAATCTAAATTTGGCACTTCAGAATAGTTTGATAACAAACTTAAAAATTAGATGTTTTGAGGTCATGTATTGAAAAAGGCCAATCTGACGCATTTGAAACTTTACACTTTTTCCTATCTGAGAACAAGCTACAGCTCTCCCAGGAAATGAGTAAGAAAATAACTGAACACTTGAAAGTGCTAAAATCATCTTTCTGAGAAGTACTTCTCAAAACCTGGAGAAGAACCAGATTGCAAATCCACTTGAAGAAGAATACTTCCAAGCTACCAGATTTTTAATCAAGGAAAAAGAGAAGTTGATCAAACTTTTGACTGATACTACTTTAAAAGCTGAATTCAAATAAAAGTTCCTTATAAACTTTTGGCCAGGCATCAGTAGAGAATATGAACAGCTTTCTGACAATATGATTATGTTTCTGATGCCATTTACAAATATGGAGCTGGTGGAGGGCTTCCTCTTTCTTATAACTTTATAAAAATTAAATACTGTAGTAAGCTGTAATTCCAGTTTTAGACTGTATTTTACATCAGTTCAACCTGATTTCAAAAAACTATGTACCTCAAAACAAGTTCAAGGATCACACTGAACATTTGTTGTGTATAAAATATCTGTTGTGTGTTTTATAAATATTATTTCAAAACAATAGTTTTTCAATTAATAGTAAATTAAGTAACAAATGCAATGCATTAATTAATGTAATGTAGTTTTTAATATAATTTGTGATGTATTTACTTGAATTAATGTGTCTTTTGAGTTTTTTAATGTAAATATATATGCACTGTCTGTTCACTTTTTTATTCCATTGCTTTTAAATCTCATTATTGGCCCATTTACAGTTATACCATATAAATTTCAACTAACAGCAACCATATTAATTACAAACATTTTGCTAATATAAAGGATACAGTTTATGGAAATGGGTTGCCAAGGGGTGATAAAATGTTGATCCTATGATGATCCTTGCCCCATTTCATCTCCTGGATTTTTAAAAAAGTATTTACATATTTGCATAATCTAAAATTTGGGGATTGAGTGTCATTGGAATGCTGATAACACCCAGCCATGCCTCTCTTTCTCAATTAGTAGCAATATGGCTGTTGCAGTTCTGAACTCTTGCCTGAATGAATTAACAAACTCTGCTGAGATACGGGAGTTCAAGAAACAACCTAACCAGGCACTGGGAATATAGCCTGTTTTGGATGAGGCTGCACCTGTTGTGAAATATTAGGTCAGAGTCTGAAGGCCCAGATGGCTGCTGTAGGTAGGAATGCCTTCGTTCACCTTTGGCTTGCGTGCCCGCTCTGTTCCATTTTTGGAAGATAGATCTTCTGCCCTTCCCTTGCTCACTTGCAGATCAGATGAATGCAATGTCATCTACAATGGGCTTGAAGAAGGTTCATAAAAAGCTGGTTGTGCAAAATATAGCAAAACCAGTTTGCTCTCCGATGCACATTTCATTGCATTTACTATTAAATCCAACACATCAGGAGCTAGACAATTCCAATTACACCATAGGATTGATATAAAACATTCCTACTCATTCCAGGCAAATGGATATAAAAATACTAGACTACTTTGCAAGGCTGATGTAGCCCATGCTATCTCAGCCGCAGCCCTACATTCTGTAATGTGGGTATAATAACAGACTTCAGATGTATGCATTGACAATGTGCTTTTTAAAATGAGTATAAACTCAAATGGAATCAGTGTTCTGAAAATGATCATAAATTGCTGTCTGTGCTCATACCTTTTATTTTTGAATAGACGTACTACACTAATAATCAATTTTTGGAGGCTGGAGTAATTGCTTTTCCCTTGTTTGTTTGTTTGTTTAATGGCGCAGAAGACCCAAACGGCTGAAGACCCATATTTGGCTTCACAATGAACCAGGGAGTTACTCCTCCAGATAATGGTTATATCAGTCATTGCTATTACTTCATACATTGGCTAAAAATGTTAAAAAAGAGAAGAGTAGTTGCTTCCAAAATAGATGAGTAGAATAATGTTGCATGTTTTGCCTAGTATCAAGCTTTTACAAGGGCTAGGGACTTTAAATGACTTTTAAATGAAAGCTGAGAATATGGGATTATGCCTCAACCTGGAAAGGCAACTGATTTCCTTCTTGCTCTGGCTCTGTGAAAGCCTGTAAGAACACCTGCCACTGCTTCTGTCTCAGCGTGCCTCCCTTGGAACCTTTTGCAAGAGGCACCATCTTGCCTTGTGCAGTTTGCCAAAGGGACCTTTTCTCTCTCTGTGTGTTTCCTTCCTTCCTGTTTATAAAACTATGAAGAACAGCATAGAGAAAAGTTTGCTTGCTACTTTGTAATAGCAATTAAAATCCAGCAGTGTGAAATCATTTTTTAAAAGAAAAAGAAAAGAAATACCCATGGTTCATACAGCAGCCCTCAATGACAACCACCACCACCACCAGAGGAGGTATTACATCACTGTTGTGCTAAAATTTCATCATGCTTCAAAAAATATAGAAGAACAGCTCCTGGCAGATTTATTTAATGAAGATGTGCCACAACTATTGGACCTACAGCCAAAAGTGGTATATCTTATGCCACGATGACACATCTTAAGGCCTGGCTACTTTCAAGTGTATGACTTTGCTAATAGTATGGGTGCTCCAACTCATTTTACTGCCTGAGGCAAGAAAGAAAGTAGCTTCTCACCCCCCATTTTATGTAGAAAAGCTGATACTGCCAACACTGGAAATAGGCCAAAGGACTCCACATTGCCTAAACACAGCACATTATCTACAGCATGCAGGGCAGGGCAGGCAGTACAGTGGTGCCTCGACTTACAAACGTCCTGACTTACGACCATTTCGAGCTATGACCAGCTCCGGCCGCAAAATTTTGCTTCGACTTGTGGCCGGAGCTTTGAGTTACAACCAAAAAAAGGCAGGGGAAAAAAGGCGGGGAATTCAAATTGCTAACCGTTGGTAGGCAAAGAGGCTGCTTCTTTGTAGCTCTTTCGCCCCAACGGTTAAAGTGAGTGCGATCTGAGGAGGCTTCGGACTGCCTGCTAAGGTAAGGTGCTGCTTTCTGCTTTTAAAAAAACTGTTCTGGGTGGGTTTTGCAGCGTGGTTTTGGGCTGGGTAGTGGGATTATGTTTCTAGGCTGTGATGGGTCTTGCAGGTTTGTTTGTTTTTTGGTGGTTTTTTCCCCATTTCCGATGGGTCTTGGGGGGTTTGTTTGCTTTTTGGAGTTTTTTTCCCCCATTTCCGATGGGTCTTGTGGGGTTTGTTTCCTTTTTGGGTTTTTTCCCCCATTTCCGATGGGTCTTGCAGGGTTTGGTTGCTTTTTGAGTTTTGTTTTTCCCCCATTTCTGATGGGTCTTGGGGGGTTTGTTTGCTTTTTGGGTTTTTTTTTCCCATTTCCGATGGGTCTTGCGGGGTTTGGTTGCTTTTTTTTGCATTTCCAATGGGTCTTGCATGCTTTGCTTGCTTTCTGCTTTGCTTTTTTTGCATTTTCGATGGGTCTTGCATGCTTTGCTTGCTTTCTGTTTTGCTTTTTATGCATTTCCGATGGGTCTTGCATGGTTTGCTTGCTTCTTCCCCCCCCCCCCCCCTTCGGCCGGAACAGATTAATCGCGTTTCCGATGGGTATTGCAGTGGTTTTTTTTCGGGTTTTTTTGGGTGATTTTTTTCCTTCGGCCGGAACAGATTAATTGCATTTCAATGCATTCCTATGGGAAATGGTGCTTCGACTTACAACCATTTCGAGTTATGACCGGAGTTCCGGAACCAATTAAGTTCGTAAGTCGAGGCACCACTGTATACAGTTCTCTCTCTTAACACTTTGCTGTTCCCCACCAGCATCTGCTGCAAAGATGATCCCTTTCCCTCTGATCGACAGCTAGGCCATTAGTACACTAGTGTACTGAGATTAAACTCACTGATATGTAGCACATACCTGTGACAAGGTTTTACTTTCCTCACAGTTTACCCCTCCAATGAAGACCATATTTGGCATCACAGGTCTGGGATATTCAAACACAAAGTCATATCGTAAAAGCCAAACAGAACCATTTCTGTAAAGTCTTGGTATGTGTACTTCTCTCTGGAGAAGATCTGAAGCAAGCTCCCGGTATCTGGCGTGGAAGATTTTTAAAATGGGCCATTCCAACATGCTGATGAGGAAATTTAACAACCACTGAGTAAATGTCATATGATCTGTAAGACTGCTATAGCACCTTGGGACATAAGAAACTGGATTTGGGCACTTGCTGATTGCATACTCTAAATTCCAAGGGAATCCACGAAAGAAGTACACAGAAGGGATAGAAAGATATTCAGCAAGGATGACTCCACAAGGCAAAGCTGGGTCTGTGAAAAGTGCATCAAATTGATTCTCTTTCAGGTACCCCAGGATTTCTTTGTTCTTCAGAAGGCTTTGACAATTGCTTAAAAACATTTCAAGCAGATGCATCATGCTCCTATATGCTCCTATTATCATGGCTGGAAAGGAGATTTCATCAAAGGGTTGATTAACAAACTGGCGAAGACGGAGGGCATAATCATCTGGTGTATAGGGCACTGCAAACACTTTTGTAGTGTAATACTTTGATTCTTTCAAAAGCAAATTAGCTTTAATCATTATTACCCTGAAACAAAAGGTTGCTGATTAACCAATTCTGACTCAGACTGCACTGTCATAGTGACATAAGTGAACTGCTTTGACTGGGTCAGTTAAGGCAAGAGTAAGTAACTGTGCTCCTCCACGTGTTTACAGGCTGCAGCATTCATGATCCCTAACCGTTGGCTGTGCTGGCCAGGGTGGACGAGAGTGGGAGGACTAAAACATATGGGGGCATGCTGATCACTTAAGGAAAGCTCATACTGATTTTTATTCAGAAATGGGTGTCGAGAACACTAAACTAATATGAAATGTGGTATGGCATAGGTGTTGTCCAGCACTGAAAAGTTCTGAATCAGTATCCTATCTACTGTTCATATACATGAAATTCAAACCATGCCATGGTGATCTGACAAGATGTTGGTTGGGTGCTTGGTCATGCACAACTGACTATGGACATTTCCACATTGATCCTTATCAGATCACTGTGGAAATGCCCATAGCCAGACCTCTGCACACATGTAAACATTGATCAAGTTATTGGTCCTGCTGTACATAATTTTGTGTAAAATTTCAAATGGTTGAAATAATAATTACTTCTAAATATATTTAGAAGTAATTATTACAGGTTATTTAAATCTCACAAAGGGCAAAACACACCATTTACCTATCCAAACTATTACAATTATTTCTAAAATGAATTTGCACCCCACTGTCAGCTCATCCCAACTTAACAATTTATCTTCAGTTGTAATTAATTTCCATAATAGGGGTGCAGAAAATGCCACACAAAAAGGAAACTGGGAATGTTTTGTCCTTTGATCCTTTTCATCAATGTACTGTTACTCCAGACTTTTCAATTTTGTGTCATCCACAAATTTGACAAGCAGTTGCTGCACTCCCTCATCCAAGTCATTAATAAAAATGTTGAAGAGCACCAGACGCAGGACTGAGCCTTGGGGTACCCCACTTGTTACCTCCGCCCAGTTGGAGAAGGAGCCATTAATCATCACTCTCTGAGTATGATTCTGTAGCTAACTGTGTATCCAACTAGGACAGTTGTTCTATCCAACCCACACCTAGTTAGCTTGCTGATCAGGATTTCATGGGGCACTTTGTCAAAAGCTTTGCTAAAGTCAAGATACACTATGTCTACAGCATGGGTCTGAAACTCGCGGCCCGTGGGCCAATTGCGGCCCGCGGGATGATAGTTTGTGGCCCCCGCCTTAATATGAAAGTTTAATGTTAGTGCGGCCCACGAGTTTGATATGTATGGCACTTTACAGTGTTGTGTGCGGAGCTGAATGAACCTACCAATCACGGTGGGGTATATGGCTCTCGGGGGCGGGACATCGGCCGGGTTTGATGCAAGCAGAGATACATTTCTCAATGAGTGAAAGTTACAGCAGCGTTGCCATGGAGTGTTTTCTTCCATGCCTGGCTGGCTGCCTCGTTTCTATTGGGCACACGCGGACATTCGTCCCAGCGCGCTGCATGACAAAATAAATCGAAGTTATGTGTACGCGGCAGGATAAAAGAAAAGTAAGGAACTCAATGCAGCCTAATGTAGTCTGCAGTCACATAGCGACACCTGTCCATCGGCAATAACAGTTCCCAGTAACCCGGGCCAATTATAGGGTCACACCGTTATTTGTGGGTCATTGTTTTTTATTTTCATCGCGCTATTTGCATTGCCTCACACAATGAACATTACATATATTTCTATATGAAGTAAAAGTCAAAACAAATGACATCAACAATAGCACGGTGTCATTTCCGCTTCTTTTTCCTGTAACAACAGCACGGCGGATAACAGTCCGTGAACAGTCGCCTTTTTTGCGCTCGCTATCCCGGTACTTTCTACCATCTACATGCCATGGTGTTCATGTTATCATGAAAGATATGAACATTGAGCGTAAAAACAAAGGAGACTGCTACCGGGCTTTTATCCGCCAACCGCCGTGCTGCGGTTACAAGAAAAAGTGGAAATTACGTTCTCCATGCGTTGAGACGTTCGCCGTGCGTCGGCTAAACGCTTGATTGAAACTTCAATGCGACAGTGACACCAAGTGGAGTTATATATATTACACAGCCCCAAACATGTTTTTTTCAAAGCCTGCAGTGAAGAGAAAGGTTGGTGATGAGCACAGACAATTTCAGGAAAAGTGGGAAATGCAATATTTCTTTGTTGAGCACAGGGGCACCCCGACGTGTCTTATTTGCACAGAGAAAGTTGCAGTGCACAAGGAATACAATTTGAAACGTCATTACACAACTAGACACGCTGAGGAGTATGCAAAATACCAGGGAGATGAGAGAGCCAACCGGGTTGCCAATCTTAAAACATGTCTACTGAGGCAACAAGATTTCTTCAAGAAAGCAACCAAAGAGAATAATGCAGCAGTCGAAGCTAGCTACGTGGTTAGTGAGATGATTGCTAAAGCAGAAAGCCATTCACAGAGGGTGAATTTGTCAAAAAGTGCATATTACAGGCTGCAAGTATACTCTGTCTGGAAAAGAAAGGTCAGTTTAGCAACATCAGCCTTTCTGCCAACACCGTGGCAGAGCGCATTTCTGACCTGTCAAGTGACATTTATGACCAACTGTGTGAGAAAGCCAAATGTTTCGGTGTATACTCAGTTGCTCTTGATGAGACCACAGACATCACCGACACTGCCCAGCTTGCAATGTATGTCCGTGGTGTTGATGACAATTTTGAAGTGATGGAAGAGTTGCTCACAGTAATTCCAATGCATGGCCAGACCACCGCTCAGGAGATATTTCACCAGCTGTGTGATGCCATTGAGAATGCCGGTTTGCCATGGAAGAGGTTTGTTGGAATAACAACCGATGGAGTGCCATCAATGACAGGGAGGAAAAATGGACTGGTGGCACTTGTTCAAAAAAAAAAAAATGGAAGAGGAGGGTGTGGAGGAAGCCATTGCTCTGCACTGCATTATCCATCAGCAGGACCTTTGCAGCAAATGCCTGAAGTTTGACAATGTGATGTCTGTCGTTGTGAAATGCATCAACCAAATAAGTTCCAGGGGCTTAAAGCAACGAAGGTTCCATGCTTTTTTAGAGGAAATGGAGTCAGAATATGGGGATGTGCTCTACTTCACCGAGGTACGTTGGCTCAGCAGGGGAAACGCATTGAAGAGATTTTTTGAGTTGAGAGCAGAAGTGAAAGCCTTCATGGAGAAGGATGGAGTGGCTGTTCCTGTGCTAAGTGATCCCAAATGGCTCATGGACTTAGCTTTTCTTGTTGATATCACACATGAGCTTAATGTACTGAACAGGAAGTTACAAGGCCAGGGGCAACTTGTCAGTGCTGCCTATGACAACGTGAGAGCGTTCTCCACAAAACTTGTGTTATGGAAAGCCCAGCTCTCTCAGACAAACCTTTGCCATTTCCCAGCATGCAAGGCACTCGTGGATGCAGGCACACCATTCAGTGGTGAGAAGTATGTTGATGTCATTTTGAAGCTATAGGAGGAATTTGATCACAGATTTGCAGACTTCAAGACGCACAGAGCCACATTTCAAATTTTTGCGGACCCCTTCTCCTTTGATGTGCAAGATGCCCCTCCTGTGCTTCAAATGGAGCTCATTGACCTGCAGTGCGACTCTGAACTCAAAGCGAAGTTCAGGGAGGTGAGTGGAAAAGCAGACAAGCTTGGGCAATTTTTGAGAGAATTGACCCCCAGCTTCCCTGAGCTTTCCCAAATGTTCAAGCGGAACCATGTGCCTTTTTGGGAGCACATACTTGTGCGAAAAGCTCTTCTCCACCTTGAACTTCAATAAGTCCAAGTACAGGTCCAGACTTACTGATGATCATCTTCAAGCCATACTGAGGATCTCAACTGCTTCCTCCCTCAAGCCAAATGTGGCTCGGCTATGCAAGAGGAATCGCTGCCAGGTCTCTAGCAGCAAGGAGTAGGCAAGAGAAGCCATGTTCAGAAGAACAGTTCATGTTCTTCAATGTTCCATTCATGTTCAGGACAATTCATGTTTAGAAGAAGATTAAAGGTTAAAGAACTGTTAATACAGACATTTGAATCTGAATACAGCAGTTATAGAAGACTGAAGAAACCACATATACGAGGGGGTGCTGATTATTGAGCCTTTCCCAGAAAAAATTGAGCTAGGAAGCTATAAATTGCAGGGTGTATTGGCCAATTTGTCTGTATTCAATAGTGCAAAAATCAACTACCTATGATTTTAACTTATCTTTCATTTTCAACTCCAAAGTGAACATGGCAGCACCTCCAGAAAAGTTCAATGTGGAAGAGCATAGGACCATAATCAAGTTCCTGTTTCTCCAAGGGAAAGGTGCAAAGCAGATCCATGATGAAATGTCACAAACTATGGGTGACAGTGGCCCTTCATATGCAACAGTTATATGTTGGGTTGTCAATTTTAAAACTGGCCATTTCGGTGTTAATAGTGAGAAACCCAGTGGAAGGCCTGTTTCTGTCTCTGTGCCTGCAAATGTGAAAGCCATCCATGACATGATCATGGAGGACCGCCGAATATCAGCCAAAAGTATTGCTATATATCTGAGAATATCACGTGAGAGAGTTGGTGCCATTATCCACAACGACATGGAAATGAGAAAGCTGGCAGCAAAGTGGATCCCCAAACTTTTGACAACCGAACAAAAGAGGAAACGTGTGGAGTCATCGGTGGCTGTTTTGGAACATTTTGCAAGAAATGAGTCAGATTTCCTGGGCAAACTGGTAACTGGTGATGAGACATGGATCTACTGTTATGATCCTGAGACAAAGGAACAGTCTAAGGAATGGAGGCACAGTGGTTCCCCCAGGCCAAAGAAGTTCCAAGTGCAAAGGTTGGTGCAGAAGCAAATGGCAACAGTTTTTTGGGATAAGAAGGGAGTTCTGCTGGTGGACTACCTCCAACAGGGTTCAACCATCAATGCAAAATATTACTGTGCTTTATTGACGAAGTTGAGGCAAAACATCAAGGAAAAACGTCGAGGAAAGCTCTCCAGAGGTGTCATCCTGTTGCATGACAACGCCTCGTCACACACTGCAGGTGAAACAATGGCAAAACTGACGTCCTTAGGCTTTCAAGTGATGTCCCATCCACCCTATTCTCCCGACCTGGCTCCTTCTGACTATTATCTGTTCCCCATACTCAAAAAACACCTAAAGGGACAACGATTTGGGAGTGTTCTGGAGGCAACTAATGCTGCAAATGAGTGGTTACACCAGCAGTCGGAAGAATTTTATTTGCAGGGACTTAAGAAGCTGCAGGACAGATGTTGCAAGTGCATTGACTTCCTGGGGGAATATGTAGAATAGTGTGGCAGTTACAGCTTCCTAGCTCAATTTTTTCTGGGAAAGGCTCAATACTTATCAGCACCCCCTCGTAGTCGCTCACTAGAGAAAATATTATTATTATTATTATTATTATTATTATTATTATTATTATTATTATTATTATTATTATTATTATTATTATTATTATTACTTTATTTTATTTATTACTGATTGATTGATTTATTTTCTTATTAATTCTTAATTTGTTTATTTATTTTTTCATCTTACTTTGTGCTAAAAAATAAAAATAAAGAGATTTGAGAAGATTGGAATAACTTCACCCAGACTCTGCCTCCAGCGGCCCCCAGGTAAATTGAGTTTGAGACCCCTGGTCTACAGCATTCCCTTTATCAAGGAGGTTACCTGATCAAAAAATGAGATCAGATTAGTCCAGCAGGGTATGTTCTTGACAAACCCATGTTAGCTTCTAGTTATTGCTGCACTGTTTTCTAGGTGCTTGCATAGTGACCGTTTTATAATTTTTTCCAGAATTTTCCCTGGGATTGATGTCAGGCTGACCGGCCTGTAGTTTCCAAGTTCCTCTTTTTTGCCCATTTTGAAGATAGGGACAACATTAGCCCTCCTCCAATCATCTCACCCGTTTCCCATAATTTCAAGAAAATAATGGACAGCGGTTCTGAGAGTTCTTCAGCGAATTCCTTCCATACTCTTGGATGCAGTTCATCCGCCCCTGGAGATTTGAACTCATTCAAGGTGGTAAGGTATTCCTTGACTATTTGTTTATCAATCTCCAGCTGCAATCCTGTCCCCCTCCACTTGCACTTCACGTTTGTCTGGAGGTTCATAGTCTGTCCTATGGGAAAAGTAAAGGTAAAGGTTCCCCTTGACATTTAGTCCAGTCGTGTCCAACTCTAGGGGGCGGTGCTCATCCCCGTTTCCAAGCCATAGAGCCAGCGTTTTGTCCGAAGACAGTTTCCGTGGTCACGTGGCCAGCACGACTAGACACGGAACGCTGTTACCTTCCCACCGAGGTGGTACCTATTTATCTACTCGCATTTTTACATGATTTCGAACTGCTAGGTTGGCAGGAGCTGGGACAAGCGACGAGAGCTCACTCCGTCGCGTGGATTCGATCTTACGACTGCTGGTCTTCTGACCCTGCAGCACAGAGGCTTCTGTGGTTTAACCCGCAGCGCCACCACGTCCCAGATGTCCTATGGGAAAAGACTGAGCTAAAACAGGAACTGAGCACTTCTGCCGTTTCTTCTATAAGTTTTCCATCTCCATTGAGGAACTGAGCCACTGTTTCTTTTCTTTGTCTTTTGCTATGCACATACCTGAAGAATGCTTTTTAGTTGCATTTAGTTTCGCAAGCTAATCTCAGCTCATTCTCAGCTTTTGCTCTCCTAATGCCATCCCTGCATTTCCTTGCTACTTGTCTGTATTCTTCCTTGGTGCCCTGGCCTTCTTTCCACGCTGGCCTTTTTAGCTGCTTCCCACCTTTTTGTTGGAATTGTTTGCAGCTGTGCTTTTAGAATTTCTTTTTTTAGAAACTCCCACCCTTCTTGAACTCCTTTTCTTGTTAGGATCTCCTGCCATGGGATCTTACCCATCCTTGTTCTGAATTCATTTAAATTGGCTTTTTCAAAATCCAGCATATGTGTGTGGCTACACTCTGCTTTGGTTTCCTTTGAAACCAAGAATTCTAGTAGAACATCGTCACTCTCACCCAGAGTTCCCCTTACTGCCTCTTCCTCCACCAAGTCGTCTCTTGGTGAATTTGCCTCCCAACATATATCCAGATAATTGAAATTTCCCATCACTACTACATCATGTCTCTTTGAAATCCATTGCAATTTGTTTTTCAAAAGCTTCATCAGCTTCCTCTCCTTGGTTGGGCGGCTGGTAGTAGACTCCAATGACCATGTTCGTCTTTGTTTTTGGCCCAACTAGATTTATCCAGATGCTCTCAATGGGACATCCAATCTCTTCCTCCTTTATTTCTGTGCAAGAATGCATATCTTTTACATACACTGCAACTCCACCTCCCTTTCTATTCGCTCTGTTCTTTTTGAACAATTTATATCCTTCAATTGCTGTATTCCAGTCGTAGGAGTCATCCCACCAAGTTTCAGTTATTCCTATCAAGTTACCGTATTTTTCCGTTTATAAGATGCCCCGAAGTACAAGACAACCCCCACTTTTCTAACCCCAAATTAGAAAAAAAAAATGATCGCTGCTTTCGCCGCCACTTCCTAAGCCCCATGGGGCTTAGCAAAAGGAGGGGGAAAGCAGTGATCAAAGGGCTGCAGGATCACTTTGATCGCTGCTTTCCCCTGTTATGGAAATATCCACATAGAGTAAAATCACTCTCACAAATTCTGAGGTAGATGCAAAAAAAAGCTTTATTGCACACGGCTATAGCAGCGGGAAGTCCGTCCAGGCAGCTCAAGAACCACCTGGGACTTCGAATATTGCATACGATAACATAATCTTATATACTTTTTGATCCCTAGCTGTCCTACCAGCCAATTAGCCAATAGGCGCACAATCTGGGCTAAGCCAACCCCGTTGTCCCACCCAAGTACCCTTTTTCCCTGCTTCCCCTTTTTGTTTTTGTTTTCTTTTCTTATAGCTTTGATTAATGTAACTGAGCATGATTAATAATACTGAGCATATAGTAGTAATCAGCAAATATATTTTAGGCCATATGGTTTTGGAGATACTCTGGGTCATCCTGACCTAGACATCTTCCTCCTCCTTCCTCATTTGCACAATGCTTTCCAAAATTATAGCTCAACAGATGTCTCACTTCCTATAGACCATTTGGCATATGCTTGTTTAGTGTCAGCATAATTATTTACTAGCAGCAGCAAAGCATCTCTAGCTTATTGATTCTATTGATCTTTTAGGTGGAATTTGTTCATCAATTATTTTTCCATAACACCCCCTCCTTTTGTTAAGCCCCGTGGGGCTTAGGAAGTGGCGGGGGAAAGGAGCGAGCAAAGTGATCCTGCAGCCCTTTGATCACTGATTTCGCCCTCCTTTTGCTAAGCTCCGTGGGGCTTAGCAAGTGGAGGGGGAAAGCAGTGATCAAAGCGCAGCAGGATAGCTTTGATCCATTCCCCCTCCACTTGTTTTTGTTCTCTCCTCAGCTTACCTCTGTGTATAAGACGACCCTCAATTTTTAGTCTAAAGATTTTAGACAAAAGTATTGTCTTATACATGGAAAAATGCGGTATATTTGCCCTCCTGAACTAAAATTTCCAGTTCTTCTTGTTTGTTTCCCATACTCCTCGTATGTGTATATAGACACCAGAGATTGTGTGATTTGTGGCCTGTTTGTCTTTATACCTTTTTAATCAATATTACTATTAATGTTATTAATGACCCCCATTTGAACAGTTTGGTCTGTTCCTCTTATTCTGAGTAAGGCTTCATCTGTCTTTAACTCTGTGCTTGCGTCTCCCTCCCCCTTCCAATTCAGTTTAAAGCCATCCTGATGAAGTTCTTTATGCTGTGGCCAAACACATTCTTCCCAGTCCTTGTTAGGTGCAAGCCATCTCTTGCTAGCAGTCCTTCTTCCAGGAAGCTTAGCCCACGGTCCCAAAAACAAAATCCATCACGTCGACACCACCTTCGTAGCCAGTCATGCATTTGGAGTATTTTCCTTTCCCTTTCTGTTCCTCTTCCTAGTACTGATAGGATGGTCATTAACCCCTATAGTCGGAGGTCAATAACCCCTATAGTCACTACACATCAGAAGTTACTTGATGGAACATAACATCTTTTGATGGGTTTTTTTTTTTAATTACCAAGCAATTGCATAGTGAAAAGATGGGTGGAATAACTGAGATACTAACTGGAGACTATGATAGGATATAGGTAGCAAAGCTCGGCTAACAATGAGTAAGACCATCCCCAGACACAAAGCAAAAAGCAGTAATTTCACAGCTAAAATAAGTGAATTTCTGAATATTTGTTCTGTATTTTTAATATTTTTTTAAAATTATCACACGTAATTCCTTTACAATTTTTAATATTCTTTTTCTGCCTGCATATTTACAACCAGACACAGAACCCCATTGCAAGCATGAATCACATAAGCCTGCTTAGCCAGGAAGGAGTTAAAAAGTATGTTAAGGGTCAGCTAATTGGGTCCTGATTGAGAGGGTCAAAAGTTCAGATTGCCCCAGAGGTGGAGCTGATTTCTCCTTTGATAATTTATGTGAGGAGACTGTTTGCTCCCAGAAATCCTGAGAGAATGTTTACTGAAAGTGCTAGAACAAAATACAACTATCTGTTTTTCTAAGGTAAGTTGAAATACTTTGAATATGCCATACAAAATTATATGCTAATTCCCTAAAGATACATTGCAAAATTTCCCCCCTTTTGAAGGATTGTCACTCCATTACCTTCTTTAAAGCAAACCTTTTTTTACTCTTTAATGAAAAGAGTTTTTACTATGTTTCTGTGACCTTTAGTTGCTCTGCAGCTCTTCAAATATCTCCCTCCCCCAACAAATATATACAATGTCTAATTTAGCAAAGCTCTTGCTGGCAAGCTTGTACCATGCATGCCTGTTTTTCCATTTCAAAGGCCTGTTTTTGAAAAATCAAAATTTCAGCCCTGCAGCATGGATTCTTTCCAAATAAGATGATGGAGCCAACAATTTTCTCTCTCGAAAAAAAAGCAGGGCTGGTCTTTTCAATTAATGTAATCTATTTTAAATCTGGGGTTGTTTGGGGTAGCCTATTTCTGAACTAGAGGGAAAACAGTTTTACTTTTTAAAAAACATACTTCAAAAGCCCTATGTCCAAACTTCCCCAAATTTGGCACGGAGCTGTCAGCTACAACTGTGCCAAATGTAATGGGGATCCAAATACCAGTTTCAAAGTTATTAATTTTTCTTTTGGGCAGTCCTCCTTTTTAAAATTGCCTTGTAGAATGTTGATTTGCTCTACTGCATAATATCATAGCTGAAGTCTTATGCAGGTATAATTACATTCCTCTACAAACTAAAGCCAAAACCTTCTTTGTCTTCGCTCTTCCTCTCTGGCCTTTTCCCTCTGTATTAGGAACTTCTGCCACACCCAAAGGAATTGTGTCCCACAGGGCAGTGTCCCTGGGACCATTGCTTTCTAAGATTTACACCGATCGGCCAACATTCCCATACTCCAGGAGTTTCATCGGTGTTGATTATCTTGCCTTGACAGTTGAGAGGGAAACCTTTGAGACTGTCAAGCACCAGCTAACCTCTGCATTAGAAGATCTTTCCTTATATTATAAAAACAACCAGTTGAAACCAAACCCTTTAAAAACACAGGTCTGTGCCTTCTGCTTAAAGAACAGAGAAGTAGAGAGGGAAGCTTCAAGTTAGCTGGGAAGGCAAGATTTTGAAACATTGTCGTACCCCAAAATATTTGGACATCACTCTGGATCAAACCCTGACCTACAAAAAACATTGTATAAACACCAAACAGAAAGTTGTCACCAGAAATTAAATACTTAGGAAACTGGCTGGATCAGACGGGGATGCACACCCACAAACAATAAGAACAACAGTTTTGTACCTGCGCTTTTCCACAGCAGAATATACTAGCACCCTCGTAGTACAAACCAGTATATACCAAACAAGTGAATATAGATCTTAATAAATCATGCAGGATTATTACTGGCTGCCTGAAGACTACCCTAACTGAAAAAGTCTGTTCTTTGGCTGACAGAGGTGCTAGCAAATAACAAATGCATTAAGGTAATTCAGCACCAAACCCATCCACTTCATGGACACCAAACCCCTAGATGACAGCTAAAAATGAGGAAAAGTTTTCTGTACACATCTCAAGCTCTAAATATTACAACAGAAGAGACTAGGCTAAGTCTATGTGGGAAAGACACTTTGCCAAATAGATGAATGTTGGAGAGTGTCTCCCACCAGGACAAGACTCTAGCTAGATCATCTAGAAGTCACTTAATAGACTTCTTTGTAGGAGGATCAAAGAATAATCAAGAAAAATGGGTCCACTTGGACACATTTTCTGTGACTGTGGAGAAATTCAATCAGTGCAGCACGTATGTGCATGCAATTGTGCCCATCACATGTACAAAAGAAGATCTAGCAAATGGCCATGATAATGCTACTGAAGTAGCTCATTTCTGGTCAAAAATAGTCTAATTATCTCAACATTTTAATTTGTTTTAGTTTAACCCATATTTCCTATATGTCCATAATTTTAAATTGTGCAACACTCTGATATGAATAAAGAAAGACAGACTGCTAGAAATTGTAGGTGACCACCAGGTTCCTCTCCTTGTCAGGCATGGCCTAGCAGGCAGATGTGTGAGCCTCCCAACAACAAAAGGTTAACAATTAACACTTTTGCTGTAGGACCAGCCAGTAGATAACACTAGAAAAGGTTCATCTTAGGCAAAATGTTTTCTGAAAATATTAGAACAGTTCATGTTTGGGTTACCTGGGGTCAATCAGGGTGCAGAGCATACTAGAAACCCTAGGTGCACATGGAGGGACACAAAGCCTTGGCAAACTATACAGAGCCGAGAAGTTATTTTCTAACCGGAGCCTCCTCTATAAAAATGGGGCCTCTTCTATAGAAATCTGCACCACTTACTCTGCCGTTTTGAGTTATCAAATGAAAGTTTGTTTTCCCGCTCCTTCAGTTTTGGACTCAGACACTAAACACCTCTTGCTAACATTTAGCTCGTTGTCAGAACAGTAACTCTGATGTCATGTTTGTCCATAACTAGTGATGGGCACGAACTGGAAAACCAATGATTTGTGATGGTTTGTGGCTTACCCATGAACCACGAACCATGAACTATCACACACACACACACCAAAAACCAACCAGTTCACGATTCACTTTTTGGGTTCCTGCCGGGTTACAGAATGTCCATTCATGTAATGAATGACCTCAAGAATATGAAGCAACGGATATCTGATGAATCAGTGATATTAGTTGAATATCGCAATTCATTTTTATATTCGTCCCCATGTCTAATTCAGACCCTTGTGTTATGATAAACATCTAACATAATTCATAACCAAATATTATGCAAATTATCCTCTGCGTGTTCATTTGAATCCCCACTGAATTCAACAGGACTTGAGGCCTTCCCTGGGCTCCCAGACAATCTCCATCCTCCCCAATCCTTGGCTAATAATTAACCCCCAAAATGATAAATCAAGCTGCAGGAAGCCTCTGTGTGGTTCAATTTGTCCTTTAAATACAATGCCTTCTGAGACTTTTCAGGTGTCCCAGAAAAAGCCTTTAGAAAGGAAAGTATGACTACACAGCGTTACATTCACAAATCTATTTTACTTATATCAGATTTGATTGTAATAATCAGTGGACATACCGGTGTCAGAGATTTCGCTTCCTCACAATTTATGCCTCCTATGAATACCATGTTGGGCATGATAGGCCTGGGATAATCAAAGACAAAGTCATAACGCAAAAGCCAGATCGAACCGTTCCGATAAAGAGTTGGTAGGTGAACATCTCTCTGTAGAAACTCTGAAGCAATATCTTGATACTTATTATATAGTGTCTTGAAAAGCGTTGTCTCGAAAGAATTAGCAAACAGATTAATCACACGTTGGATGAAAGTCATTCGGTCCGTGTGCGCAGTATAACATCTTGGGATATAGGAAACAGGATTCGGAGACTTACAGATTGCATGCTCTAAACTGCATGGGAATCCTCGAAAGAAATACACAGAAGGGATGAAGAGGTATTCAGCTAGGATGACTCCACAGGGCAAAGCTGGATCTGTGAAAAGGGCATCAAAATGAGCCTCTTCCAGGTACTTAATGATTCCTCTGTTCTTCAGCAGGCTCTCACAATTGTCAAAATACAGGTTTATAATATACATATTGTTCCAATACTCCTCAAAAATTGTAAAAGGAAAAGGAACCTTCTTGAAACGGTTTCTAGAGAACTTCTGAAATCCAATGTCAAGATCTGCCTGTGTGTACGACACAGGATAGGTTTTCCGCTTGTAATACTTTTCTCCTTTTAAAAGCAGATTCACTTCTGGTGCCACCACCACGATCTCGTGGCCTTTTTCACTGAGCTTCTGCACAACAGCTCGCATGCTGAGCCAGTGACTTCCATCCTGAGGTATAACTAGTAATTTCTCACCTTCAGTGAAGGTGAAAAGGGCAAAGGCAGAAAAAAGCCACAAAGCTAAGCTGTTAGGCTGAGGAAAAGAAGAACCCATCTCTCTGTTCAGAGAAATCTTGGCAATGAAAGGAATCTCTTCTGTATCTTGTGCTTCTTTTTCCTTTTGCAGTGTAGGGATAGGAAGGACAACTTGCTCTATTTTAAAGTCTTTTTTTTTCACCTGAACACCGTTTAATTATTAGTCTCTTGAAATTTCAGAGAGCAGAATGTGAATGTTTGTTTTGCAAGATAGTGCCAGGTGACAGAAAACTGAGAAAGAACTATTGCAACTATGTGGCGCAACAATTAACTGGTGGATTAATGAAATAAGTTCATGAAAGAGAAGAAGCTACCCTGGAGCAGAAATGAGTAAAGGCAGCTTTTGGGAACAGAGCGACAGAGAGAATGCATACAGAGTAAGCTTTTGATGAAAGAGTAGTTCTCATTCAGATACCACACTAAGAAAGTTTAACAGTGGTTTAGCACAGTGGTTTCCAATCTGGGGTATGTTTTCCCCCAGGGGTATGAACCGGGACATTTAAGGGTGCACAAAAAATTCTCCCAAGGAAATGAGCAAGAAAATAACTGAACACTTAAAAGTGCTAAAATCATATTTTTGAGAAGTACTTCTCAAAACCTGGAGAAGAACCAGATTGCAAATCCACTTGAAGAATACTTCCAAGCTACCAGATTTATAATCAAGGAAAAAGAGAAGTTGATCGAACTTTTGACTGATACTACTTTAAAAGCTGAATTCAAAGAAAAGTTCCTTATAAACCTTTGGCCAGGCATCAATAGAGAATATGAAGAGTTTTCTAACAAGGTGATTATGTTTCTGATGCCATTTACAATTATGGAGCTGGTGGAGGGCTTCCTCTTCTTATAACTTTATAAAAATTAAATACTGTAGTAAGCTGTATTTCCAGTTTTAGACTGTATTTTACATCAGTTCAACCTGATTTCAAAAAACTATGTACCTCAAAACAAGTTCAAGGATCACACTGAACATTTGTTGTGTATAAAATATCTGTTGTGTGTTTTATAAATATTATTTCAAAACAATAGTTTTTCAATTAATAGTAAATTAAGCAACAAATGCAATGTATTAATTAATGTAATGTAGTTTTTCCTGTAATTTGTGATGTATTTACTTGAATTCATGTGTCTTTTGAGTTTTTAATATAAATATATATGCACTGTCTGTTCACTTTTTTATTCCATTGCTTTTAAATCTCATTATTGGCCCATTTACAGTTATACCATATAAATTTCAACTAACAGCAACCATATTAATTACATTTTGCTAATATAAAGGATACAGTTTATGGAAATGGGTTGCCAAGGGGTGATAAAATGTTGATCCTATGATGATCCTTGCCCCATTTCATCTCTTGGATTTTTAAAAAAGTATTTACATGATATTTGCATAATCTAAAATTTGGGGATTGAGTGTCATTGGAATGCTGATAACACCCAGCCATGCCTCTCTTTCTCAATTAGTAGCAATATGGCTGTTGCAGTTCTGAACTCTTGCCTGAATGAATTAACAAACTCTGCTGAGATACGGGAGTTCAAGAAACAACCCAACCAGGCACTGGGAATATAGCCTGTTTTGGATGAGGCTGCACCTGTTGTGAAATATTAGGTCAGAGTTTGAAGGCCCAGATGGCTGCTGTGGGTAGGAATGCCTTTGTTCACCTTTGGCTTGCGTGCCCGCTCTGTTCCATTTTTGGAAGATAGATCTTCTGCCCTTCCCTTGTTCACTTGCAGATCAGATGAATGCAATGTCATCTACAATGGGCTTGAAGAAGGTTCATAAAAAGCTGGTTGTGCAAAATATAGCAAAACCAGTTTGCTCTCCGATGCACGTTTCTCAAATAACGTTTTTTTTCTATGTTCACATCCACTGCAACATTTAAAAAAAAACTATTTAAAACCCAGATATCGTAACTGCAGAAAAATCTGGCTGTGGCTGTAAAGAGTTTCTCAGGTTACATAGAGGTTACCTCTTACCACTCTGTCACACAGCCCTTCTTCTAACTGGTTTCGGTTATACCCAGGCGGGTCAGCGCACTAATGGATCAAGAAAAGTGAGCCCACTTTTTCCCCAGCACACTCCGAGTCACTTATGTCTGGATGTTTCACTGAGGGCGGGGGGAAATACACCAGCAGGTTGTTGCTTCTGGTTGCAAACCAACCCTGCATATAACGTAAAAGATCCTAAATTATTCAAAAACCTCTGAGTGCCTAAGACGCCAGACTTAATACCTTCAACCCTTTTAGCTGTCTGAATAAACCACAGCTTGCGTAAACATTTATAAGTTTATTAAAAAGAAAAAATGGCAAAGCATAACAACTTGACAAAAGTTTAAATATTTCAGTAACAGCAGTGATACGCAAAAAGCATAATCGCATAGAACAAAAACAGTTTTAGAGTTGAAGGCATTGTAGAACTTTCCCACAGAATATAAGAAAGTTTGCCTAAGGCTATCCATATTTACAAGCATACAGTCTCCAACATAGTTGATTATATAAAACATTTTTGAAAGCCTAATCCATCCTTGCAAGATTATGATGTTCTAACTAGTTACCTTCCACTTTATATCCCATCATCCCCTCATGAGCTGACTTGAGTGTTCCACCAATCACACTGAGTCTTTTAATTGGTCTAGCTGTACCATCCAGATCTTCTTGACTGGCATCTTAGCGCTTACACTCACTAATAGCCAGAGGTGCAAGCAATCATGAAAATAATTCCTTTCCCTAGAACCGGTCAAGGGCATAGATAACAGTCTTCATGCTATCTTGAGACAGCTCTACCCAGTTCTCAAAACATGTTTGCTTAGTCTAGTCAGCTCAAGCATTTTACAAAATTTAGAGAGGTGATGTTAACCCCATTTCTGCTGATTCTTTCACAGTGACATGTTAAATTTTCTACTTGCAAAATAAAAGGGAATACTAACACTGGATTACACTACAGGTCTGGTGTAAACAACTCCTCAATTCTACTTTGCCTTCAACTATTTACTGTCAATTACATTAATCTTGCCTTCAACAAAGATTAGCAAACAAATAAGATTTTCCAGTCCTATGTGGAGATACAAAGGATTGAACCTGGAACCTTCTGAATGCAAAGCATGGTTCTCCTTCGTGTCCTCTGTGAATACACACTAATGGGTTAATCTGCACCTGAGCAGAGCAGCCTCTGGAAACTTCCACAGCTTTAAGCACTTAGTGCTGGGACCTCCCCTACACCTGGCTATATAACTCCGCCCCCAGCCCAGTGCTTCAGTTCTTTTTTTGACCGCCGCTGTAGCAGCAGCTTCGTTTGGAACTTCGCAAGTAGAAATGATTCTGTTCCTTTCTTTGACCTCCCTTTGTTCTTTCTTCTGTAACAAGTTGATTCTTTTGCCTGGGGATAAAGTATTAGCCGGCATTAGCTGTTCCTTGTAAAACTTTACAAAGCCTTTACAAAGCCGGCTTTGCAGCCCTCAGGGCTTTTCTCTTAAAGACATAAGGTCTCTTTTACCTTCTTTATAAAATTACCCCCAGGCTTAAGAGCAACAGTTTTCTGTCTGTTTGCAATTTCCTCTTCCTAGCAGGTTTGAAGAGGATGGCTTCTGAGCTTTGCCCCGCCTGTCAATGATTCTCCTGACTGAGGTACAGCCTCTCCGGAGTTTGGCATAGAACAGCCCTCTTGTTTCAAGGGGCTCGTTCTTACAGCTGTTTCGCAGTGAGCTGGGCTTCTGCGCGGCCTAGGATTGCCCTTGGAAGAAGAAAGGGCCTCCGTAGCTCCTGCTCCCCGCTTGTCAGTGGGGTACAGCCTCTTCGGAGGTTGGCGCAGGAACAGCCCTCTTGTTTCAAGGGGCTCGTTCATACAGCTGTTAACCTGCAGTGAGTTGGGCATCTGGAGCCCTGCCCTTGAAGAGGAAAGGGCCTCCTGCAACGCCGGTCGCCTCCCCCACCTGTCAGTGATTCTCCTGACATAGGGCAAAGCCTCTGCGTGTGATTGGCGCACGACAGCCCTCCTTCGTGGGCGCGTTCATGCCGCTGCCGATTCCGGATAGAGCTGCACGCCGAGGCTGTAGATGTTCCGGCGACATGCGGTAAGCCTTGGGGGATGGTATGGGCCCCTTCAGCTCCCGCAGCTAGCCCTACGTGTCAGTGATATGCCTGACTGGGTTAACACCCTTGGGTGGTTTGGCATGAAACAGCCCTCATTTATCAAGGGGCTTGTTCACGCAGCTGCTATTTCCAAAATCAGTTAGGTGCCAAGGCAAGAGCTTTCTGGCAACATTAACAGCCCTAGCTTTGCCTCTGAAAAGGGGGGGGGCTGCAACTCCCACCGCTAGCCCTGCTAGTCGGTGATATCCCTGGCTGGGGTAGCACCTATTTGGTGGCTGATAATTTGGCACAAAACAGCCCTCTTTATCAATGGGCTGGTTTACGCAGTAGCCTGCGGCCCTGCCTCAGCTGCCAGTGCCAGTATAGGCTCATAGGTAAAGGACTCACAGGAGTCCACCCTAGAACCCTGCCGCTGGTGGGTAAATTTTCCTCAGGTAGGTCCTCTCACACTGACAAGTTGTGTAGGACCAGTCCCTTTATCCAGTATAGGAGCTATGAGCTCTCTGCCACCGCCACCATCCCGCTCCGCCTGGCATCGTTCTGAGCCACGGGCTATGGAGTGCTGTACGCCTCCACATACGCTTCACTGGTGTAGTGCTCCCTCGAACTCGGCTCCGGCAGCACAGTGTTCGCAGGTTCAACCGAACCTGCTGTTAACCCTTTCGGCTTCTCCGTTCTGGCAACTGTGTTGAGCCTGAGCTTGGTCAGGCTCGTGCTAGGGAAGTTCTTCTCCCTTATTCGTCAGAAGGGCTTACCTTATTCAAGATTGGGAGTCACAGGAGGAAGTTTTCCCAACCAATCTTCCTACACCCCTCTCAGTTGTCACAAAGGGTCACCCTCCTTTCCTATTAACAGATGAGGAGTTCTTTGGCCGCCATGTAGCCACTTACTCCTCTGCCATGGGGGCTTATCTTCACCACTTATGGAGTTTGGTGCTGCCCATTCTGCAGGTAGCTCCTGTGCACCTTTACAGTTCACGCCTCTCACGTCATTAGGAGGCACTGTTGCTGGTGCCTCACGAGCGCACTGCTGCTCGTTACGCCTTTAAGCCAGCATCTAAACAACTGACGGGTCGGGACCTGCCGTTTGTTATTCTTGATAACCTGCTCAAGCTTTAGCCGGCGGCACAGTTATTTGCGGCGTAACAACCGCAAGAGCCTGACGATGGTCCTATCAGCCTAGGGCATCACGGGAATGTCTATGGCCTCAACCCCAAAGTTACCAGCCGCCGCCCCTAGACATGTGGGCAGGCAGTGCCCTGACCGGCAGGATTGCAGGCAGGACCGCAAGACTGAGCAGTCTCTTTACTTCTCTGTCATTGACCAGTTAGTCCGTTTGACTCCTTGTCTTCCCAGCTATGCCACTGAATTCGATGTGCCCCTGTCACAGGCCGTGTTATGGCCGCCTCCACCCCTAACCCCACCCAAAAAACAAAAAAAACAAAAAAAAAAAAAACCAAGGATGGAGGCCTCTGGCCCGTCCTTGGGGTTGGAAGCCTGAATTCTTTTATTACTCTGCATAGTTTCCATATGGCTTCCTTGGACTCTGTTATTCACTGGTTACGTCCAGGGGGTTGGTTTTTCGTAAGATGCTCCCTTTCATGCGGGCATCTGGTTAGACCGTCATCGCTTTCTCAGGGTTTCACTTGAGGGAATCACTGTTTACCCATGGTTGGATACCTGGCTCCCGGTCGCGGGGTCCAATTCACAGGCTGGTAAGCATACGTCCTTGGCACTGTCCCTTTCGTCAGCGTTAGGACTATAGGTCAACATAGTGAAGTTGACGTTACCACCTACACACTGTGTAAACTGTGTTAATGTGACTTTGGATGCTCTCTTGAAGCAGGCTTTTTCCTCTGCCATCAAGTCTGTGACAATGCATAATTTGTTATGCTCCCTTTTTATTCAGGCGCTTGGTTCCCTACCCTACAGGTCCAGCAACTCCTGGAGCTGATGACATCTACTGCAGATGTGGGACAGCTTGCTCGAACGAGGATGCGGTCCCTTTAAGCCTGGTTTCTCTCACTCTTTCAGATATCTTGCGACCGTCCATCCATGTTGCTCCAGGTGACTCCGGAACGCGCTGCTCAACTGGATGGGTGGAACCCCCCTGCCCCCACACCCTACGGACAGGGGGACCCTCTGGTCTCTTGACCCAGTTGGTTCGGTCACTGTTGGATACCAGCCCGCCACACTGCGGGGGGCTTGTCCACGCCACCACGTGGCCCTTCGCCGCTGGTTCATGGTAGTAGCCAGTCTGCATATCATTGTGCTGGAGCTCCTGGCACTCACCAATGCCTTTTAGGCCTCTGAGTCCCTGCTCCGGGGTCGGGTGGTCCAGGTCGCATTAGGCAATGCCACTGCAGTTTATTATATAAACAAGCAGGGCAGCACTCACTCGTTACGCCTTCTTTTTCACACCATCTACCTTTCGAGATGGTGTTATGCTTGCCACATTTATCGAGTGGCTGTATATTTGGCAGGCGAGAACACTTCCATGGCACTCCATCTCGGCAGACCAGTCCTGCTCTCACGAGCGGGCTCTCGACGATACCATCTTTCGTTGCCTCTGTCGTTGGTGGGGGACTCCAGGCATGGATGCTTTCGCATCTTGAATGGACAAGAAGTGTGCCATGTTCGGCTCCCGAGCCGGTGTCGGCCGCGCCTCCCTAGGGGATGCCTTCCTGACCTATTGGTCATGGGGCCTCCTTTACAGATTCAACCTTTTCCCCTTCTTCAAAGGCCTGTTGTTCAAGTCCACCATGAGTGTGCGACCGTCATGCTTGGTCGCCTCGCTAGCCATGGTTCTCGATCCTGCTCCCGGGACCTGCAGAATACATCACACTGCACCTGGTCCCTCACCTACTGCCTCGGGACAGGGGTCGGAGGTTTCATCCGGACCTCGGGTTCCCCTACCTGTCGGCTTGGAGTCTTCCCCGACAGTAATGGACGTGCTCCATCATGCTTGCACACCTTTTACCACCTTGACCTACTCCTTTCATGGGTAGGCGTTCTGTCCCTTTGCATCACGACAACATTGGCCTACTAGGCCAATGTCTCTGGACGCACTCCTTCGGTTTCTCCTTCACTTGTTTGCCTGGGACTGGCCCGTTCTACCTGCACGCTATTTCTCCGTGGCCCGGAGAATATGCGCCCTGCCTATAGACCACTGACACCTCAGTGGTCTTTCCAGTTAATTCTTTGGCAACCCTCCAGGCTGCCTTGCTCCTGGCACTATCCTTAGCTTGCAGGGCCGGCTACACTAAGAGCCGGTCCTCCTTTTCTGCAAAGCATCCTTACGGCCAGGCCTTACCTTCTTGCCTAAGGTATTTTCTGCCTTCCATTTCAACCAGCCAGCTGTCCTTCCTGGTCTCTTTCCCACACCATCTTCATTGCTTGAAACAGCTCTGCACGCTCTAGACGTGAAGCGTGCTCTGTCTCACAACGTCTGTCACCTTTGCTGGCTCTCCTTTGGAGTACTGGCTTCCTCTCAGACCACGTCTAGCTGGATGGTCCAGTCCATCCGCCTTCCTTATGATTTGGCAGAGACTCTTCTTCCAAAATCAGTGAGAGCTCACTCTACTGGAGCTGTGGCGTCCTCAATGGCCTTTCTCTATCACGTGGATGTTGCAGATGTCTGCCGTGCTGCCACGTGTGCCACTCCGTCTCCCTTGATCTCGCCCTACCGCCTGGTAGTCTGGCCGAATGCTCAGGCTGCAGTAGGGCGAGCTGTCCTGGCTCTGCACTTTCGTGACGTCCCTCCTCCTGGTTGGTCAGCTTGCCAGTCACCCATTAGTGTGTATTCACAGAGGACACGAAGGAGAAAAGAGGTTACCTACCTGTAACTCTGGTTCTTCGAGTAGTCCTCTGTGAATTCACACGTCCCGCCCTCCTCCCCGCTGTCCGTCACGTGTGCCATGGCATGTTGGGCAGCGGCGGTCGGTTCTTTAAGAACTGAAGCACTGGGCTGGGGGCGGAGTTATATAGCCAGGTGTAGGGGAGGTCCCAGCACTAAGTGCTTAAAGCTGTGGAAGTTTCTGGAGACTGCTCTGCTCAGGCGCAGATTAACCCATTAGTGTGAATTCACAGAGGACTACTCGAAGAACCAGAGTTACAGGTAGGTAACCTCTTGTTTTACCACTGAGCTCTAGCCCCTCCCCAAATCTACCACCTTAACTTCAGATGGGGTGCAATCCTTAACCTCCTCCTTGAATCATGTGAGAACATTACTTTGGGTTCAAATTGTTGAGCACATTATAGGCATTAATATCCAAGATGATATCTTGAGATCTGAGAAGTTATCCCTTGATTATAATGTCTCAAGTCTGCTTTTGCTGCAGAAAACTCTTTTCTAATTATTTTAAATATTTAATTAGGTGTGAAATGCTGCATAATCAACTACTTGTGCCCAGGAAACAGTCTCTTTGTTTTGGAGCCATGTATAATTGTATACAATATTTGCCATGTAGTCCGACTCTTAGGTCTGAGGAAGTGAACTTGTCCAGAAAAGCTCACATTAAAATGTAGCACTTAATTTTTAAGATACCACATTTTTGTCTTTATTTTTTTTCTTGTTTTTGCCTGATATGCTAGCACAGAATAACACAGCTACCTCTTCTAAAACTACTTATTCTATTGATTGTTGTGTGTTTTTATATTTGAAAACCACCCCAATGGTCACATATTAATAAATACAGAACAAAGTACATTTTAAATTTTTGTAATACCTCAGGCAACATGTTACCATGCTGGCTTTTCTTGCAATTGCTGCTGATAGGTGATGCATTGCATAGTCTGTATTTCTCGTGAAGAGATCTTGTGCTGCTTGCCACTTTGCCACTACTAATCCTCAGAAAAATGTGTCATCCTTTTAAAGTCATAGCTGTGTCTACAATACACCAGGTACAGAACTATCGGCTGAAGAGTCGGAAACCTCTGCAGCAGGGGTTCCTTGTTTCCAAAGAACTGGACTACGGTGCAACCAGGAGATGGAAGAGTGCATGGGGCAGGCAAGAGGAGAAGGGCGGCGGCTCCCTCTTCCCTGCTCTCTGCAAGGGAGAGGCAATACGCTGGGAGTGATCTGACTTCCCAACATGGGGAAGAGGAAGGAAGGAAGGGAAGGGAAAAGAAGAGGAGGGCCAGCGGGAGGAGTCCCCTGCCCCAGAGGTCTCTTCCCGAGGGCAGCCCCCATTCTTCTTTACCATCATCATCATCCAACTCTCAGCTGTTGTTACTCTGCTGGTGGGTGAAAACGTCCACACGCAACCGCTCCTGCGCCCCTCGCCGTTCGGAGCAAGCCCGTCCGGCCTCTCTTCCGCTGGCAGGGGAGACGCGCCCGCTTCCTCTGAAGGGGAGAAAGGGCAGCCGCCTCCGGCAACAGGGACCAGGCCCTGCCCGGTGGCCACGCTCCCGCTTCCGGCCCAGACCTCGCCGCCCACTGGAAACACCGCCAACCGGCGCTTCCGGTGCAGCGCGGAGAACTTTACGGACGTTTCAGGAACTACAACGCCTACAAGCCGCTGCGAGCCGCGCGCCTCTGGGCCCGCGCAAGCCGGGCTAATGCCGGCGGCTTGACTGCGGTCGAGAAGGGGAGGGCAATTCCCAAGGTTTACCTCCGCGGTCCGGGAGGACACGAAGCGGCCTTCGGGTGGGTCAGGCTTTCGAAGCCCGTCTGACGGCGTGGCTGAGGGACCAGCCAGGAAGCTTGTGGGCCGCCGGCGGCCGCTGAGGGGCGCGCCCGTGGGTGCGGGTGCGGGTGCGGGTGGGGAGGCGTCTTCTGGGCCGGCGCGGGAGAGGCCGAGGCCAGCGGCGGGAGGGGTGCGGAGAAAGGCGACGCGGGGAGGGGGGCAGTTTTCGTACCTGCCCCGGCCGGCTGCCTTCCGCGGTGGCTGCGCGGCTGACCGGGCAGCGCCCGAGGAGTTGGCCGTACTCGTGGTCGGGCCCCTGCCCTCCCGGGCCTGGCGTTTGCTGGGGCGCTTGGGGCGGCGGGACGCGCGGGTGGGGGGCCCGGCTTCGTGTGGGGCAGAGAGGAGCGTTCAGGCATACGAGGCCCGGCCTACAGTCTGAAACGATGCGGTTCACGATAGCCTGAGTAGACGCTGTGCTAAAACAGCTGGCGTTTTGGAGGACTATCCCACCTTTCTCCTTTTCACCACGTTTTTTGGGAGAGGGGGGCCTTGATCCATATACTTAGGCGTGGGTTCGAAACAGGAATGTCCAACTATAAGGATATTTTAACTATAAGGGCAAAGCTTTTGTCCATGTAAAGCATTTCTCATGCCTCCTCTCCTGTTTTGTTCCCATTTGGATTTGATGCAGTGGTGAGAATCACTACACTGTGCTCTGCGAACTACACACCTATGTGTGCTTCCACTGACAAGTTTGCCTTCCTATGAGGAGAACACGCATAATGTTAACATGGACCTACTGACAGGTGCTTTGCCATCGCTGCCCTTTTCTACCAAGCAGCCCCTGAAGCTGCTCTTACCTGCTGAGGTTCTTCTTCATAAAACTGTCTTGTCCTATTCAGTATCCTGGCTGTGGATTTTCCTCCTTTTCCTTTTTAGCATACCCTCTTGAAGCTATTGCTTCTGTGAATACAGATGTTTTTTTCTAGGTATCTAATTGCAGTGTGGTAATCAGCGCAAGATATGTGTCATCCCAGTAAATAAGAAAATTGGTACATTTCTACACTGTACATTTTTACAGATGTGACTAATGTTTTTTAAAACTTTTTTATCCTTTAAAGGACTGTTGGAAATCTACAATGTTTGGGAACTTGTTTGATGAAGATTTTTTCATGTTGCCAAACAGTCAATGTAAACAGCCCAAGTCCAAACTAAAAGATGCTGAACCACCATTTCCTAGAGAAAGCACCCATTTAAGTGGAATAAAAAATCAGGGTGGAACCTGCTACCTTAATTCACTTCTTCAGACTCTGCTGCTCACACCTGAATTTCGAGGTACAGTATTTTAAAGTTAAAATGTTAAAAAATATCTGTTTCTAAATGTTGGATTGTTCACACAAAGTAGTTGAGCTTTACCTTATCAGTTATTAGACCCAGGAAGAAATATAGAAAAACCTGTTTCAAAATGTGTTTTCTGTATTATTGTTTACCTTTTGGAATACAAAAAACAAAAAATAAAACCCAACAACTGTATAGTTTGGAAATATATTCTTATTTAAGTCTGATTGTGTTTGCATGACATAACAAGTTACAAATCCTGGATTTTCATAAACAGTCAGCATGCTAGGGCCTGCTGCTGCTTTGTTCCTACTTGCAGCAGGAGCAGATAAAAAATACAAGAAAGTTCACTTGATGATTTGTTTAATGTGCCATGTAAACACTGGCAGCTACCATCTTCTAGTTTGTTTCTTGAGAAAGCATAGAAATTAAAAGGGTGTTCAGCTAGCCACCCAAAAACTAAAATGTCAAAGGTTGTAATGGCTACAGAAGGAGAAGGTTAAAGAGCCATTTGCTTAAGGTTTTCTTAAAGATAACAGGAATGGCAGCATTTATAAGCGTGATGAAGTGGTAGGAGACACATAATTTGAATTCACAGGAGGGTTTGGAACTAGAGGAGTGCTATTCCGCATGGATAGAGATGTGTAGTAGAGCAGTGTGTATCAGTACACTGCCTGTTCATGAAAAACCAGGATTCCCACAGAACCTGGCTTCTTGTGTTGTGTGAGTACATCTTATATAACAATATAATAATCTTAGAACTGCAGAGTTGGAAGAGACCCTATATGTGCGTTTGTAGCTTAAGATCTTGACTTAGATATGTAGATGGCAAACAGGCACTTCAGATTTTTAGATAGCAACAAATATGCCTTATGAAACCTCAAAATATCTGTCACTCCCAGTATTCTCTCCTGTGTGTAATATTATGATTTGAATTATGGGTAATTCTTGGTGTTATGATGTCACAAATCATAGAAAATATGGTATACAAAACATTGTTGCAAAATGTGTATTTCCTAATTTCAGTATTAAATGTTACTTCTACTAATGTGAGTTATTTATTTTTTCATGTAAATATGTCTGCACTGGTAATAAACTTAGGGGGAAAGTATTATTTGTTCTCTTTTTCTTTACAGAAGCACTGTTTTCCATAGGCCCTGAAGAACTTGGTTCTTTGGATGACAATAGTAAGCCAGAATCAAAGGTGCTGAGCTCTATTTGCAATATTCTCCGCTTAGTCATTTCATAATGAATAAGAATGTTTTATAATGTAAAGCAGGGAACATGCTTTTTCTTCATTTGAGCCACAGAACAAAATGTTTCCATTAGGGATTCCGGTGCAGTGTTCTCAGCATGGCTTAAAACCTCTTCTGGGCATCGAAAGGATCTGCAGTGGTGAAATCAAATGTATCTCTTCAGACTTATTAGTGTTATAATAAGGATCATTAAATGTTAGGGTCATTGCTAGAGATGCAACTGCTCTGTGAAGTAGTTAGTCTCTTAAAATGTGGACTGCTGATGTTATTTATAGGTAATAAACTAATTTGCAATACAGATGACAGAGTGCCTAGACTAATAGGCACTTAGAAGAGAACAAGGGATGAAGCTAGGAGGGCTGAGGAGCTGTTAGTGGGCAGATGAGTAGAAAGATAGGAAGGTTGTACCTAAAAATAGAATCGGGGTAGATACTTGGATAGTTAGAGGTAGAGCATTCCAAAAGAGCTTGGAAGGAAAAGGGTTTGTAAGCTGCCAGTGCATGTTCTAGTTGCTGCCGTTGCAGCTGGTTTCTGCACCACTATGAAACATTCCTGTTAGTGGCTTGTAGCAGCATGTGGACTTCCATACAATGGTGGTACCACGTGGAGAACTGCTGCATGAGACAACTCTTATGGTAGATGTGATTTTAAATGGCATCCAAACAAAGGTCGTATGTAGAAGCATATTCTGAGGTGATGTGATGGGCAGTTATGGGGGGCACACCCCAATATACGTATAGTATGCTCAGCTAAGAAAAAAATGATATTGACAGTACCGTGAGAAAGAAGGGTTCTATTTGTTTTTCTCAAATGAATATCAATCCATTTTAAGATGAGGCGTTCATGATGTCAGTCTAGGAAAAAGCATTTGTCAGGATGTTGCATAGTTTTTTCCGCTGATGTATAAACTCTTTGTTTGGTAGAAGTTTTTGGCATTAAAGCTTTCTAGAGGTTTTCATATAAAATGGTAAAGGATTGCATTGTTCTTTCAGGTTTTCAATTTATTCTCAGTGTTTGAAGGTCACACTCTAAGGTTGTAATCCTTTAGTCTTTGGAAGAAAGAAGAACTTGAATGCAAATTTTATATAAATCAAAGGAACTAATTTGAAGATACAGGGGAAGAAGCATCAACCTTTTGGGGTTGGAGACAATTTCCTTAAATTTTGTTTTGCTTTGATATGCCTTACCACAGCTAGTAAAGACTAGCTGTTTATGGGCTGAATGGGAGATGAAATCTCTATCTGGCTTCTTCCCCTTGAACATGAACAAGTGAAGGGATTCTTTTATTAGTAGCCTCCTAGTTGTGGGTAACAGGAACTATGTGTATGTTGCAAAGAGAGGACCAGGAGTCTTCCCTGACTTCTATTTTTAAGAAGCTCAATGATATTAAAATAAGTTTGGTAAAAAAAATTTTTTAGAGTTATTTCCACAGAGATTACTTGTGTAAATATAGAGTCTTATGTGTCTTTACACTGTGTTTTTCACCACTTACGATAAAAAGAGCTAACTGATTAGTTGCACGTTTGAGTGAGAAAGAAATTAGTTGGCTATAAAATATGGACTGAACTACAGTTCACCAAATAGATGATCCATTTAGTGCAAACTTCAGTCTGCCTTGAAGAGGTGAACTATGCATAGTAATCTCTCAATGAAATTAATGTGACTTTAAAGTGCTTTATTTTTGCTGAGCCATACTGTATGTTTCTGGGAGCAACTTCAATATTAATAAGAAAGCTTTTTATATTTAACGTAGCATCTTCACGTATATGGTCATTTTGTTCAGGTGCGAATAATCCCTTTGCAACTGCAGCGGTTATTTGCCCAGCTCTTGCTCTTAGATCAACATGCAGCATCCACAACAGAGCTCACCGAAAGTTTTGGATGGAACAGTCATGAGGTACAATATAGTATTTATTGCTACTATTGCTCACAAGGCTTTTCTTTCTGTGCATTTTTCAGAAAAAGAAAATTGTGCAACTAGTGTGCTTAATACAATAGAGACATCTATTGTATCAAATATTGTTGTTTGGAACTCTAATTAGACGTACATAATGATTTTTGTTAGAGAGCCGTTTGTGTGGTTTAAAATAAGTGTGAAATCCTACATTTCCTGCAAACATACTGTTAGCAGCTTTCTCAGTAGGTTATACAATTTGTCAAAAAAGGATTGAGGAACCTTTTTCTGTCTTGTGTGATGCTGCTACAGTCAAGGCTAATTTTATAGTTTCACTTCTTACTGTTGGAGCAAACATCTGGTCATAATGTTCAAATTTCCTTTGTGTGAACCCCTGTGCCACCAGTCTGGCCTTGTATCTCAAATCTCCTGTAACAGAGGATTTTCGTTTAAAAACCCACTTACATCCTATTGTTTTTTGATTCTCTGGTAGCTTCACTGGGGTAAAAACCTAATGTTCATACCTTGCTTTCATTTTTTCCTCCATGGCATCTTGCCATTTACATGTTCTGCAAGAGGTAATTTTAAAACCTCTTCATAACTTTGTGGCTCACAATATACATGGCATACTCTAACTTCACCTACAGTGAAGCATTCTGGAGGAGGAATACCCTTGTTAGGTCTGGAAAAGGGGTTAAATTGTTAGAACTGTCCTACACCCTTATCTCTTTCTCTGCTGGTTGTCTAGGCAGCGGGGCAGCAAAACATGAACTTGAGACCAGCTACCATGTTCAGAAAAAAATGCTGATCTGGAAAGTATTATATTCCCTTTCCCATCTGTGAATCTATAACATTGTGAATCAGATTGGTAGCCTAAGAAAATTAACTTCCTAGTTTTTTGCTGTCTGTGCTGTCTAAGATACTTTGGGATATGCACCCAAGCACTACAGTCAAAAACTTTTAAGTGTTTTAGGGAGGGTTTTTTTGTTATACAAAACAAAGTAAGGGATCTGGTCTACTGCTGTTGACCAGATCCTATTTAGAAGTTAATTGGCAGTTTTTATGACTTCTCCCCAGTATCACTTGTCTAAATGAGCATCACTCAACAGGCAATCAGTAATTGTCTGCAGAACTCCTGCATGCCTTTCTGCCACTCCATTTTGACTTGGAGTATAAGGGCTAATTTTTCTATGCCCTTCCTTTTCAGCCACTGCTGAAATTCAGTTGACATGAATTTGCCTCCTCAATCATGCAATCATTATGCATGGGTGTATTTGAAATAGCTGATTGTGTAGTAAAAATTAACCTCCTTTGGTTTCATCACATAAAGATTGTTTTCACATTCACCCACAGCACATATTTTGTTGTTTTTCATAATTTTACAACTGCTTTCAGAAAATACTATCTGATATTCTGCTTTGTCAAGCTTTGACACACTTAATAAGTTATACTGCAACTCTGGTACACATAGCACATTTTCAGATGTCTTACCAAAACATGGAATAAATACAGATCCTTCACCTTTAACTTTTGAAGGTTTACCATCTGCCAAAGTAACACAGTCACGGGCAGCTGGTTTTAGTTTTGTAAACAGCTCTAAATTGTTAGAAATATTTTCACTAGCCCCACTGTCAAGAAGCCAGCAAGTGCATTCCGGATCTGTTGCTTTCACAACAGAAACTTGCATAGCAGTCCTTTGTTGTTGTTCCTGGGATTTCTTCTTATTGCCATCCTTTATTCTCTGCTGCTTGATGGTGCAGTCTCTTTGAAAATGTCTCGTGTATCCATAACGAAAACATTTATTTACCATGAAGGCACGCTCCATCTCTTCTCCTGTCCCATGGATTGCAGATTCCCCCTGCCTCTGCTGATGACCAGCATTCCTTGAGCGATCCAAGAGTGTGTCAGAGCGGCGCTGTTCTTCCTGCAGTAGTATCCCAGTCAAAAAGCTAAGAGTTAATTCAGACTCTGGTATAGACCCAAGACTGGTTACTAGAGTGTCCCGAGATTCATCTAATGAGCTAAGCACAATATAAGATTTATGAGACTCTGTAAAAAACATGCCTCTTTCTTCTAGTTCCAAGAAAATCTTTCTCATCTGCAAATGTTCAGATATCGTATCACCAGCTTTCAAACATGCTTTATACAGCTTGTGAGTGAGAGACACCTTACTCCCCGCAGTTTCTCTCACATAAATGCTTCACAAAGCTGTCCAGCAGTCCCATGCCTTATTCAGCCCTGGCACATGGATCAACTTGCTATCTTCTAGGCACAAAATGATACTTGCCAAGGCCTTTTCGTCAGCTCTTTCCTCTTCCTCATCTGGATCATCTGGAGGGTGATGAACAGCAGACCACAGTCCTTCCCTCTGCAGGAACATTTCCATTTTGAGACTCCATGTCAAGTAATTAGTCTCATTCAGGCGTGTCAAAGGGAAACCTCCTCCACTCATGGTTGTCTGCATAATTGCTGCCGTCTTTCCTTACCCCTCCTGGGCTCCATTGCCTCTTGGATTCCTGGGTTCACAAGGAAAGAAACACGGGAAACATACCATGTCTATGTCCACTTTTAAACTGATGCCTTGTGTTCAAATTCCGCTGGGCCCATAACCTGTCAAGGATAATTGCAGAGTGCGTAAGTCCAGCTCCCAAGTTCTCCAGTTCTAGTGTAACAAAAACTCAGACAACATAGTTTCCGTCACCAAAATCTATTTACAAATAGACAAACTGGCAGCATCCCTGTGTCTGAGTAAATGAGCTCTCAGAGCAGTTGTGTTCAGGATAGTATAGGTTCTCAAAATGAACCAAATTGTATATGCATCAGTCCAAACTTATACTCACAATAGCCAATGACAAATGACATTACATCAGCTTCTTGCATCATTTGCCTACTCAGCATGACTCTTCACTTTTTCCTAATTAATTGCACCTGCTGTGCTTGACCTTTACCATACATCTATTTGGGTTAATAAATTCTAACTGTATGACAATATCAAAACCTTGACAGGTTGCATTAATATGCCAGGGACTGCATGGCAGCAGTGGGCAGGGCCACCCCTCAAAATGGGCAGAGTCACTGCTGGAGGAGTTTCTACTTGCATGCATGCCCTCCACCATTAAGTGTGCGCGCTCTCTCTCTCTGCCTACTTGCAGCTTGCACACAACTCAGAATCCAGTCAGATCTGTTCAGTAGTGATTATTCAGTCCTTTGAGTTGTAGTTATGACAGCATACATATTCAGTTGAATTCTAGCCTGTGTTATAGCTTGTTCTAAAAAGAGCTTACTGTTTGGTCACACTTTTCACGTGTACACTGAACTGTCTTCCATTAGCCCTTGCCTGTCAGGTGAAAAGTGAACAAAGCTCTGCCATGAGGTTCTAAGAGTAGTTTGAAACAGTATCCCCCCAGTGCTGGGCCTTTGCCTTTCCAGTGCAGAGCATGCAGAGCTTCCAGACAGCTTTGGAGCCAACTTTCTTCTGTGCAGCTTTGCCTGAGAGTTGTGAAACATGAGGGTAGAGCAAAATTGGCTTCTGACTGACCGATGGTCTCCGTGAGGTTTTCCCACTTTTTCTTTCCTGACGAGATGGGCAAGGGACCACCCAAGATTCTGAGGGTTAGAGGGTTTTTCATGTGAGGTTTAGAACTTTTGGAAAAACCAAAAGAGATTCTACTTTTGCCTAATTCTGTTTCTTGGGCATCAGAAGAACCAAATGGAATCAGAGATAAGCAATCACAGAAGTGCCACAGAATTCTGTAGTGTAGGTACTGATCTGGCTTCGGGGCTAGTTATAAGTCAGAAGCTGCTTTGGTTGCCTTGGTGGATGGACTTATGCTGAGAACTCAACTGGGGGAGCATGTCCCTTTTGGTTCTGCTAGACCTCTTAGCAGCTTTCATTACTACTGACCATGGCTTCCTTCTGGGTTACATCTCTGAGATGGGACTTGGGGTCACTGTTTTGCAGTGGTCACTGCTGCGAGGGACAGACACAGCAGATAGTGTTGGGAGGCTACTGTCTGATTCCTTGGCTGCTGGATTGGGGGGGTTCCTTAAGGATCAATTTTTATCACAGCGTTCTTTAAGATCTGTACAAAACATCTGGGACATTGGAATTTTAGTGTTGTCACCTGTGTGCTGATGACACAAAACTCTATTTCACCTTTCCAACTAGATCTGGAAATCATTTGTTCTGATCCTAAGCAAGGATCTGTCATCAGTAGTGGACTGCACAGGGGTGAATAAATTGAAACTTAATCCAGACAATATGGAAGTGCGCCTGGTCATTTGTAGGGTGGATCACAGAATAGGGTTCATCCTGTGTTGGATGGGTTTATGCTTCCCCTGAAAACACATTTGTAGCTTGGATATATTCCTGGATTCCACTCTGAGTATTGATGCCTGGGTTTCAGTGGTAGTCAGGAGTATATTTGTACTGTTAAAGCTTTTTCACCAGCTGCACCCTTTTCTGATATTATTTGAACATCTACCGAATTACATCTTGTTTAGATTACTGTAACACGTTCCATGTGGTACTGTTTTTAAAGACAATTCAGGAACTACAACTGGTGCACAATGTTTCAGCCAGCTCCTAACTAGAGATGGGTACAAACCTCAGTTCAGGGGTTCATGCTGGTTTGTACACACAGCACCATAGGTGCCACATGTTCCCTTCCCCTCCTCTCCAGCGCACACTCCTTTCCTCTTCAACCAGTCTCCGGCAGATCGCCCACTCAGACAAGGAAGCAGGACAGGCAAATCCGTGCTCCTGCTGGGGACTGGTCGAATAGCCAAAGAGGAAGAGGAAAGGAGTGTGCTGTGACTGGTGAATGGGTCATTGGCCAGGGAGGCGGGGGAAGGGAACCGAGGTTCATGCCCTACTCCTAACTAAAGCTGTAGACAGGGAGCATGTAACTTGGAATTCCCCATTCATGTAGCATTTGCAAAGCAAGGCTAGTTTAAACATTTAGCAAGATACAAACTTTAAACATCTGTTTTCATCCCTACCTGCTAGTGCTGCATTTAACTTGCATATAAAGATAAGCATGTTTTTGGGTCATGCTTGTGTATGGAATGGACGTTTTGTCTCCTGCTAAACTCAGCACAGAGTTGCAAATGAGTTTTGCTGCTGTTGGATTTCATAGTAGCTAGAACTTTCTACTCTACACCATGAAAAGTAAATTTTTCAAATGTGATTGCTTGTTCCTGCTGGAGTTTGCAGAGTACCAGCTCTCTCACCCTCTTCCCTGACTTCTCCCATTTATAAAGGTTGCAAATGAGGGTTGTCTGCTTCTCTAGATTGCAGAAATGATCTGCAAACATTTAAACTCCACCTCCTTTCTTGCTGCTGATCTGCTCATCATGGTTCCAGAAAGTGAAAGTGAAACTTTCCCAGCTTTGGAAAGTTCCTACTTGCCAGGTGTCAGGCAGGTGGTTCTGTGTATGGCTGTATCTGAAACCACATTTTGAAGATGGCTTCTAAGAGGGCAGTTTTTAATATGCAGTGGCTGGATTCCAAACTTCATCCTGACTTCGTTCCATGGCTATCACCAGTTGCTGGAGACAAATGCAAAGGTTATTGTAAAGTGTGCTACAAAACCTTTGAACTAAGTAATATGGGAATTAGAGCTGTGGAGTCTCATGCAGAAGGACCATTACATCAGAAGAACCTGAAAATTAAATCAAGTCAACAGTCCATTGCAATATGTTTAGGTTCAAAGCCAAGTACAAGTTCAGATAGTAAAACCAGAGAGGGTGAAGAGACAGCCCCTGCGAAAACTGGAAAACATGATCGGAGTGATGAAAATGGCAAAGAATTACCCACCACACAAGCTGGTATGGCTGCCTATGTAATCAAGGACTGTGTTAGGAGAGCAGAGTGCCGGTGGGCTTTGCAACTGGTGATGAAGAAGATGTCATTTAACTCTTGTAACAACATCAGTGAGTTATTCAAGCGAATGTTCTCAACCTTTAGCTCAACAGTTTCATCTTGGAAAAGCAAAAGCAACATATGTTATTGCTTTTGGCTTGACACCTTATTTCTCTGATTTACTGAAACAGCTGAAACAATGCCAAACATTTGTTACATGTTTTGGTGAAGCTTTGAATAAGGTGGTTCAAAAGGGACAGATGGATTTAGTGGTTCGTTTTGGAGATGATTATTGTCACAAAGTTTCCACACGGTATCTAACCAGTGTTTTTCTTCAAACTGCTCCTGCTGAAGACCTTCAGAAGTTTCAAGAAGGCATGTCTTCTTTATCAGTTGCAAAATTATTACAAGTATCTATGGAAGGGCCCAATGTAAATCACCTTTTTTCTGAGAAAACTAAAAGAAGAAATTAAATCCAACCTTGACTGTAAAGGAGAAGGAAAATAATTGATTGACTTTGGAACTTGTACCCTTCACGTTGTAAATGGGTCTTTTAAAACAGGATTGCAAGCAGTGAAATGGGACATGAATTCAGTCTTGTGCAACATGTATGATCTGTTGAAAGATTCCCCAGCTAGGAGGGCCTCATACACTGCTATGACTGGAAGCACACTATTTCCCCTGAAGTTTTGCTCCACTAGGTGGTTGGAGAACGTTAAGTTCCTTGATATAAAGATATGACTGTTTTTGACAACAACGAGAAGTATGTGGAAGAAGCAAAACTCCTCCACAGTAAACCTGCAATTTGTATAAAAGCTGCAATGCCAGATCCACTCATGAAGTGCAAAATGGCTTTCATGAAAATGATTGCTGGAGATGGTGAGCCATTTCTGCAAAAGTTTCAAAACCAAAAACCATTGGCACCTTTTTTGTATGAAGAACTTTGTAAGCTAATCAAGAAGCTAACGAGTCATTGCATAAAATCGGGAAAGCTGCAAAGTGTGTCTTCTGGTGCCCAGTTGTTCACAATTGACAAGAAATTGTCTGAGAACTTGCTTGACAGAAGCAAGGTTGACCTTGGCTTTGCAGCAAAGAAGCTGTTGAAAGAAACGAAACTGAGTGAATATCAGGTGGCCGAGCTTTGCCTAGAGTGTCGAAACATGGTCGTAGCTGTTGTTGAAAAGTTGACTGAGAGAAGTCCTTTGAAGTTCAAGATGATGTGTGGCCCATCAGCATTAGATCCTACTATCATTTTATACAAGCCAAATCTTGGAATCCCCAGAACAGGGGCTGTTCTCAAAGCTCTACATGCAGCAAATCAGATCAATGACACAGTAGTGGAAAAATCAAAGCAACAGGACACTACTTTAACCACAGCTGCCCACAATGAGTTCAAGGCTCACTTTCAAGCATATGTTGCAAAACAAAATGATGACGTTGGACTGGATACGTTTTACAGTGGTATTTTGGTGTCCAACAAGTTTCCCAGATCTGTGGACTGTTGTCAAAATGTGCCTTGTCCCGTCTCATGGTAACACTTCTGTTGAAAGTGGATTTTCGGTTAAGAAGTCAATGTTAATTGAGAACTTGCATGAAGAACCTGTTGTCTGTCAGTGTCAGATTTACGATGCTGTCTTGAACTGTGGAGAACTTGCACCTGTTGTAATTGATATGAATCTGTTGCAGTCAGTCAGGCATGCTCATGCGCGCTACACAGAGCACTTGGAGGCTAAACACCATAAGCAACAAGAAGACGTTCAGAAGAAAGAAGAAAAGAAGAAACCTGAGGGACAAACTAAACATCTTGAAAATACTAAAAAAAAGATGGAGAGAAGAAGCCAAAATGGAAGAGGAAGCAATTGATGAGAAACTAAAAGTTACAAAATAAAAAGACAAAACTGTAGAAGTTGTAGTTTTTTATCTTTTTTCTTTAAAAACAGATTGCTTGTATTCTAATTTCTAACTTGATTATTACTGCAATTTCAAAACTATAAGTTTCGTAATGTGGCTTCAGAGAAACCATTTTAGATAGAACATTTATATAATTTTTAGTGTACCTTTAAAACAATAACAAAAATGTCAGTTGTTAGCATTCAGAGTTTACTTGAATTGAAGTAAGGTAAAGGTAAAGGTTCCCCTTGACAATTGTCCAGTCGTGTCCGACTCTAGGGGGCGGTGCTCATCCCCGTTTCCAAGCCATAGAGTCAGCATTTGTCAGTAGACAGTTTCCGTGGTCACGTGGCCAGCGTGACTAGACACGGAACGCCGTTACCTTCCCACCGTAGTGGTACCTATTTATCTACTCACATTTTTACATGCTTTCGAATTGCTAGGTTGGCAGGAGCTGGAACAAGCGATGGTAGCACACTCTGTCGCGTGGATTCAAACTGCTGATCTTTCGACCTTGCACCCCAGAGGCTTTGCGGTTTAACCCGCAGCGCCACCATGTCTGTTGAATTGAAGTATCTTGGTGTAATTTTTGGTGCAATTGCAAAACAGATGTTTGCTGCAGTTAGTGTTGAAAGAAGCTGATATTAAATCTCTTACTTTGACAAATATTTTTGCAGTTTAGACTTCTGTACTTGTAGAGTGGAACATTTCATTAAGACTTGCATTAATGCAACACGACCTATTCATTTTTTAACGTGGTTATATTTGAATGGTGGTCAGGGAAATTGACAAATGTTGGTCAGGGAAAGGAAAAATAAAATTTCAGTGGCAACCCTGTAATAGAAATATAGTCTCCAAATCCTAAGGTACTAGTTCCTATCTATTTGGCATGGGTTAGGCCTCATCCTGAGTACTGTGTCCACTTCTGGACACTGCACTTCAAAAAGGATGCTGTCAAATTGGAACAACTTCAGAGGAGGGCAACAAGGATTATTAGGGGACTGGAAACCAAGCCCTATGAGGAAAGACTGAAAGAACTGGGCATGTTTAGCCTTGAGAAAAGAAGACTGAGGGGAGATATGGTAGCACTTTTCAAATACTTGAAAGGCTGTTGTCACGATTCCATGTGGCCCCTAATTGTTTCACCAAACTAGGAGCTTACGCTACGTGCCCCTCAGCTGCCACCAGTTGATTTCATCAACAATACCTATTATTAATGATAGATGTCCAGGCCATATGTCATTTTAAAAGAACCAAATAGAAATTGTTTATTGATACAGGTGTTGACAGAACAAGCAATGTTGTTAACTCTTAGACAAACATTCTCCTTTATCCACCCTCAACCACCATTCTCCCGCCCAAACTCCAAAACTCTCTCAACTCTCTAACACTCTAATTCTCCATCTCAAAACCCTATCTAAACCTTATCTAAACTCCTCCTCCTGCTGCTGAGTCTCTTATACCTCATGACTCCACCCCTCCAGCACTCCCATTGGTCTATGCAAATAGCATATGAATATTCATGACCTGGGCGAATGCCACATTCCTCCCCCCTTAATAAGTTTGTCTTAGGAGGGGAAACTTAACGGTTTGCCCTCATAAACGAAAGTTTATGAAAGAATACAAATATCAACCTCTTACATTATTTACATCACTAAGGATATATCACATTACTCTTACATCAACAAAGACATACTAACCTTTTGCATTACTTAGATCAATACAAATTACATTATGTTACCTTTACATTAACAAGGATACTCACCAATATTTTTACCATCACTATACACCTCTCAGTTCATCAACATCCAAGCAACTCTGCATTTTAATGATATTCCATAACTGTTATACAAATAGAACAGTTAATACAATATTACAAACTTTTTATCCACGTGACCTTGTCACGAAGGTCATTTGGCCTTCGTGACAAGGTGTCAGCAACCACATTCTGAGTCCCTTTTACGCTTCGTGACCTTGTCACGAAGGTCATTTGGCCTTCGTGACAAGGTGTCAGCAACCACATTCTGAGTCCCTTTTACGCTGCGGATCTCAAAGTCAAAGTCTTGCAGGATCAGCACCCATCTCATTAATTTGCTGCTGTTGGCTCGAATGGTCCTTAGCCAAAGAAGAGGAGAGTGGTCTGTGCACAGGACAAATCTTCTCCCCCAAATGTACGGCTTCAGCTTTTGCAGCGTCCAAACAATAGCTACACACTCTTTATCGATAGTAGATAAATGTTTCTCACCAGGTTGGAATTTTTTGCTGATGTACATTACGGGATGTAGACTCCTGCTGTTGTCTGCTTGGCACAGCATGGCTCCCAGTCCCACATTCGATGCATCCATGTATATGATGAACTCACGGTCGAAGTCCAGTACAATAAGGACAGGTTTCGAAGTCAGCACTCTCTTCAGTCAATCGAAGGCTACCTGGCACTCTGACGTCCACTGGATGTTCTCAGCTTGCTTCTTTCAAGAAGTTTGTTAGCGGAGCAGTTATCTCGCTAAACTTTGGAACAAAACATCTATAATATCCGGCTAACCCCAGGAACGCTTGGATTTTCTTTTTAGAGGTCGGGGTGGGCCAAGTATTAATAGCTTCTACCTTGGCATCTAGGGGTTTGATCTTCCCCCCTCCAACTAGATGTCCTAGGTATCTTATTTGAGAGTTCCCAATTTGGCATTTAGCCACTTTCACTGTCAAACTGGCATCACGTAATCTTTGCAACACAGCCTCTAGATGGGATTTGTGTTCCTCCCACGTCTGGCTAAAGATACCGATGTCATCCATGTATGCCATAGTGAACTCTCTCAGGCAATACAGGGTTTTATCTACCAGCCTTTGAAACGTGGCCGGTGCATTCTTTAGCCCAAAGCTCATGATTTGAAATTCATATAATCCTAAGGGACTACAGAAGGCCTTTTTTTTCTTGGTCCTTATAGTCCATGGGCACTTGCCAAAACCCTTTGGTCAGGTTGAGATGGGAAATGAAGTGACACTTCCCTATGGTCTTGAGGAGATCATCTAGGCGAGGCATCAGGTATGCATCTGCCTTAGTGACGTGGTTCAATTTTCTGTAGTCCACACAACCGGATCCTTCTGTCTGGCTTGACTACAGGAGCAGCCCAAGGACTTGTAGATGGAACAATGATGTTAGCTTTTAACATCTCATTTAGCTCAGAGCGAACCTTGTTAGTGTAAGGGCCTGTCACTCTATAAGGAGTGATTGCTATGGGTTGGGCATTCCCAGTATCTATTTTGTGCACCACACCCTTGGCCACACCAGGTTTCTGCGAAAACACAGTATTATACTTTTGCAGAAGTGTCCCAATCTCTTCCTTTTCTTTTTCTTTAATTTCTAGTTCCCTTTCTCTCAGTTTGTATTCTTGTTCCAACTTCCATTTTTCAAAATCTTGGGAGCTTTGGATATTTTCTCCTTCTGAGGCAATTATTACAGGTCCCTCAGTTTCTTCATTCCTTTGAATTTGAGGGTTCCCATTTCCCTCAGTACCGTGGAGCTCAGCCTGTGCCTCCATACCTGACTTTTTACTTCTTTGGGGCGGCATAAACAATACAATTTCTTATTAATCTGGACTGGTTCTTTTCCCTTACAAAAGCCAAAAGTACAAGCCTTTTTCTCTCTTTCAGCGGCCTTCCTTGTAACTAGGTTATGTTTTTCTAAGCAGCTGTCTCAGCCACTCTCAAGCTCACAACCCTGGCCACAATATTTCCCTGTCTGGACAATTCTTGTCTCCAGACACAAGAACAACTTTTGCTTAGATTTTATTATTATCACCTCAGATCTATCCTGACCTAGGCTTCCACTTTGTCCGCCACTGCCCTTTACCCTCAGAGCTCCGGATTTTGAGCTAGCCACTAGGTCTTGTAAATCCTGAGGTAAAATGGTTTCTCTTGAGTAGGTATTTTCCTTCTCTTAGGATTCCCCAGATCTGGGTCCAGAAGCCCCGAAACGTAAGTCTTCACCAAGACTCTAATGGGTAACCACTTCTTACCACAGATCCTAACCCCTTCTAGCTAGGAATACCTTTAAATTCAAGCCCATTCAACCTTTCACTGGATTGTTTCGTATCCCAGTGCTGTGCCACCAATTTGTCATGATTCCACGTGGCCCCTGATTGTTTCACCAAACTAGGAGCTCACGCTACATACCCCTCAGCTGCCACCAGTTGATTTCATCAACAATACCTATTATTAATGGTATTTCATCTATTAATGATAGATGTCCAGACTATATGTCATTTTAAAAGAACCAGATAGAAATTGTTTATTGATACAGGTGTTGACAGAACAAGCAGTGTTGTTAACTCTTAAATAAACATTCTCCTTTATCCACCCTCAACCACCATTCTCCCACCCAAACTCCAAAACTCTCTCAACTCTCTAACACTCTAATTCTCCATCTCAAAACCCTATCTAAACCTTATCTAAACTCCTCCTCCTCCTGCTGAGTCTTTTATACCTCGTGACTCCACCCTCCCAGCACTCCCATTGGTCTGTGCAAATAGCATATGAATATTCATGACCTGGACGAACGCCACAGCTGTCATCAAGGTTCCCTCTTAGGTGCGCACGCAACTCTGCCCCCCTCCACGCACTCACAGTGATCTTTTTCAGCCCCTTTGGTTCTTGGTTGCAATGGAACCCTGCACAGGGGGGTTGGTGTCACGTACGTGTGGGGGGGGGGGCAGAGCTCCACCCAGTGGGACTGAAAATTAGAGGGCAGGATCTGTTCTTGATCAGCCCAGAGTGCTGGACACACAACAATGGGCTCAAGTTACAGGAAGCCAGATTTTGGTTAAATATCAGAAAAACAACCTTTTTGTTAGAGCAGTATGGAAATGGAACCAATTACCTTGAGAGGTGGTGAGTGCTCCTGTCACCCATGGGATTAATGTTCTTTATATCCTTGGGAGAGGGACCAGGAGAGGAGAGAGACCCTGACCAGACTACTGACAAGAAGACCATACACCAAAGTTTTAGGTTAAATAGTATTCATGTAACATTTATTGCTTTCATTCATAAGACAACAAAAGACAAGAGGCCTTTTTCATTACAATCACATGCACACATACTCTCTCACACAAAACCCTTCCCTGATAGTTGATCAGTCTTTCGGTAAGAGCAATGGGAGCAATGTTGCAGCGCTGTTCGAAGCCCACAGTCGCTTCCTGGGTCGTCATCCTTGTAGGCGTTTTCCTTGTGGGCTGTGCCTATGGGCTGAACCTGGGTAGGCATAAGCAAGCAGGGGGCAGACCCTGATTTCCTGGGCAGGTACAGTCTGTTGTTGCCATACAGGAATGCTTCTTGTACATGTCCTTTACCTCAGTCCCTGTTCCATTCAGACTGCTTTCCCTTTCTTGTCTGGATAACTGGTTACAGCCAGCCTTCTTCCTTTTTCCTAACTGAACAAACAAGCCCACATTTAGAATGTTGTTTCCACGTCTACAGTTTCTTGCTGATATAGAAACTTTAACTCTTGCAACTTTTTGCAGATTTGTATCAGGCTCACCATGCCATCTTCCCTTGCAAGTCTCTGTCTTCTTTTCAGGCCTGCGGTGCTGGTCTTTCTGGAACCCACACTTTCTGTCACTCCTAACACTCCAACACTGGAGGCATTCAGGAGAAATTTAGACAACCACCTGGCAGATATCCTTTGATTTGTATTCTTGCATTGAGCAGGGAGTTGGTCTCATTGGCCTTATGGGCCCCTTCCAACTTCATTATTCTATGATTCTATGAACTTTCCTGCTACAGTTTCGGTTATGGTTTGCAGTTTGTTTTGGGGCCCAATTCAAAGTTCCAGTTTTAACTTATAAAGCCTTGTACTATTAGAGTCTAGATTATCTGAAAAACTGCATCACCCCATATGAGCCCCCACAAAAGTTATACCAACAGTGCAAGAAGCCTAGTCCCACTTTCACTGGTTTGACCCCCTCCTTGCTATTCTTGCACCAGCAGGCAGAAACATTCCTTTTTAAGTACTGTAGATTTTGGCATTTAAATGTGGATATTTTATGGGATGGTGGGTGGAAGCCAATGTACTTTAAAATTTATATGTATTTTAGGAATGTTTTAATAGGTTTTATACCTGTTTTATTATTCATATTTTAATATTTTATCTATTGTATTTTATACACTTAAAAATGTTTTAAACTGCCTTGAGTACTTTATATAGAAAGAAGTGATATATAATTAGATTTATAAAAAATATGAATAAAATCAAATCTCCAGAAGGTGGACCATAGTTACCTGAGAGGCTTAAGGATGTTCCTAAATGTTTTTGTGCATATATGGGCCTAAGCTCCTTACATGACTGTCCTGCAAAATGTTTTGTCATTTGCTTATAATTTTAGATGCTTTGAAGTTATTTTAAATCAAATGTAGTCCCATGTTTTGTTTCTCTTATTTTTCCTGCAGGAAATGAGACAACATGATGTCCAGGAGTTAAATCGGATTCTATTCAGTGCCTTAGAAACCTCTCTTGTGGGGACCTCTGGCCATAATCTTATAAATGAGCTATACCACGGGACAGTTGTTAATCATATTGTCTGTAAAGAATGCAAGAATGTCAGTGAGAAGCAGGTAAATCTCTATGGAAGTTCCAGAACTTTGTTTCCTCTGGGAACAGACTGTGAAGTAAGCAATGACTAGTTTATATGCAAATAGCTGTCCACAAAAGTTTTTCAAATATCTGCTTAAACATTATCCAGATAGTTACTCTGTTGGATGAGGCTTTCATATTTTTGGAAATTGTTACAAAGAATACTAACTAATTTATGTCTGAAGTTGTATTTAAATTAAAATACAATGGCTGAAATCCTACACATGCATAATTTACACACATGGTAGTTCCAGTTATGCCAAGGCAGAAGTGTTGTTCACAAAGCACATCTACATGTGAACTGTGCAGTTGGTTGTCGCTGGGTCCTAACACCCAATACATTTATGCAAGTGCAATGTTGCATTTTGTCAGGACAAACAGGATTCTGTCTCATTTAGTAGTTGCATGAGAAAGCTTTTATGCTTCTAGTTTGGGAAGATTATATGATGACCGATTTAGCAGGTTGAAAGTTGGAGAAGTTATTCTGGGCTAGCCTAGATTTTCTCATTTTTCGGTTTCACAATTCTGACTATTTTCCTTTATGGCTCAGCTATTGAAATGGGACTTGCTGTGGTTGATAAAATAGACATCACAAATTTGCTGTTTGCAATTTTTTAAAGTTATCAGAATTGACCACCTCATTCTGACATTCAAGCTCTGATATTCATTTGAGACCTGCTCGTTTGGGTGTTGGATTTGTGTCAGTGGGCTCTGAAGACTGATGAAGTCATAAAACACCTGTCTTTGGAAGAGTGAGGAAAACTAAGTATAGCTGTGAACATAATCATATTTATAGCTTTTTCTCTCAATACATAATATTTATATATTTATATTATATATAAGGTAAAGGTTCCCCTAGACATTTAGTCCAGTCGTGTCCGACTGTAGGGGGCGGTGCTCATCCCCGTTTCCAAGCCATAGAGCCAGCGTTTATCCGAAGACAGTTTCCGTGGTCACGTGGCCAGCGCGACTAGACACGGAACGCTGTTACCTTCCCACCGTGGTGGTACCTATTTATCTACTTGCATTTGCATGCTTTCGAACTGCTAGGTTGGCAGGAGCTGGGACAAGCGACGGCAGCTCACGACTGCTGGTCTTCCGACCTTGTAGCCCAGAGGCTTCTGCGGTTTAACCCGCAGCGCCACCATGTCCCACGTATTATATACACATATAATATAGTACACATATAATATACACATATAATATATACACACATATACACATATAATATAGTATATTATATATAATATACTATAATTTGGCACATATTTTGGCATAAAGTATCTCATAATTAATGTTTCTATTAGAGAATTTGGTTAATTCCTTTTACAGTTAGTAGAATATCAGGTACAAATAAAAACTACACAGAGAAAGCATGAAAGAATAGCTTAAATCTCAGTAGTCCATCCCTTTTCACAGTGACTTGCACTTTATATGTTAAAAATCACCCTGGAAGCATTTTAAAATAGAAAAAAGGTTTATTTACGTTTGCAATCCCTAGTTACAGTCAGAATAAAAATAGGAAAAATGGGACTCCACACGTGGAAGAGACATTCTCCATGCTTGGTACCTGCTCAGAGGTCAGGAAAGGAGAGAGAGACTAACAAAGGAAGCAAAACAAACAGGAATATAGAAGGAGCACCAAAGGTGGGAAAAAGAACTTCAGCACTAGGTTAGTGGGAGAAGACAATCATCTTTGATTGTGGAGAGCTTCTCTCACTGATAGCAGTGTTAGTGCATGCAGGATTGTTATTATCTCAATAACTTCGGCTATCATATCCCTACTCAGTCAGCTGATAGGTGAACAAGCCTTTAGTGGCACATGAAATCCCTTTATGTGAGGAAGCAAACAAATGAGAAGTCTTCAATTAAGTTTTAGATTCCATTTCCCCCCTAACAAATAGGGATTATTGTGCTTAATGGTTTTGGAACATTTCAGAGTATTAAACTATGATCAAACCATGGTTTAAGATTTTGGCTTTTTCCAAAACTGTTAACCATAGATGCCATCTGTATCCTTCTTAACGGCAACATTGTTTTTACTGAATCGTATATTCTGTGATGTCTTCAAATGTTATGCTCCTAATACTTTGTAGGAAGATTTCTTGGATCTAACAGTTGCTGTCAAGGGTATATCTGGCTTAGAAGAAGCATTGTGGAACATGTATGTGGAAGAAGAACATTTTGAGAAAGAGAATCTGTATAGATGTGGAGAATGCAATAAATTGGTTGAAGCCACAAAGGTAATGTTTCACATCTGCTACGTTTCCAAATATAGTCTGTAATAGAGCATCTCAGAATAAATCCACTCTTGTTTGTTCTGCATAAAATTCACTTAAGTACAGAATCTGTTTTTTGTGTCATGGAATTATAATATTGCATAGTAAATAATTTAAGTTCATCATTGTTATAATGATTATTATTTTTATATTTCTCAGATTTGTGTCTTGATTTTCTATGAAATGGTAGTCAAGTTGCCAAACAGTGATTTATATATATAACTTCAATTTCTATACCACCCCATTAGTGCTGAATCACTATTCTGGGCAGTTTACAAAGGATTAAAAACAAAACTTTATGACAGAACACTGAAATATAGCACAAAATAGCAATAATGTGGCAAGAGCGTTAAAAAAAAAAGAACCAGTGGCACCAACAAATTATCACAGTGGAGCTGGAGGCAAAACGCTCAAGCAGGGTCATATTGGAAAGCCTACTTGAAAAAAAGTGTTTTCATCTGTCTCCTAAAAGAATACAGGGAGGAGCCAGGCGTAGGTCTTCTGGGAGCTGTTTCTATAGTCTTGGTGCCATCACAGAGAAGGCCCTACCTCTGGTGGATATCCTTTGGACATCTCTCGGGGTGGCTACCTGGAGGAGCCTAGCCTGAGACAGTCTGGTGGGTAAGGCAGGTGACAATGGGAATGATGCTGTGACCGGTAATGTGGTCCCAAACCATGAAGGGCTTTATATGCGAGTGTCAAAGCCTCATGCTTTAGTTGTTCATATGCACGTGCTCGCACACACACACACACCACACACAGGTCTGGAAATAATTGGACACTGACAGGTTTTGTTGTTTCAGCTGTTTACCAAAATAAATTCAAGTTACAGTGAAGTGAAATAATGACTATGGGCTTAAAGTGCTGTCTCTCACCTTTAATTTGAGGGCATTCATATCCAGACTGAAGGAAAGGTTTAGGAATTACAGCTCTTTAATATGTAGCCCCCTCTTTTTTCAGGGAAACAAAAGTAATTGGACAGTTGACTCAGAAGCTGTTTCATGGACTGGTATGGGCTATTCCTTCGTTATTTCATCATCAATTAAGCAGGTAAAAGGTCTGGAGTTGATTCCAGGTGTGGCATTCCCATTTGGATGCTGTGAACTCACAACATGCGTTCAAAGGAACTCTTAATGCAAGTGAAACAGGCCATCCTTAGGCTGCAAAAAAAGAGAAAGAAAGAAAAAGAAAAATCCAACAGAGAGACAGCAGGAACATTAGGAGTGGCCAAATCAACAGTTTGGCACATTATGAGAAAAAAGAACCCACTGGTGAGCTCGGCAACACAAAAAGGCCTGGACGTCCACAGAAAACAACAGTGGTGGATGATCGTAGGATCCTTTCTATGGTGAAGAAAAACCACAACATCCAGCTAAGTGAAGAACACTCTCCAGAAGGTAGGCATATCATTATCCAAGTCTACTATAAAGAGAAGACTTCACAAGAGCAAATACAGAGGATTCACTACAAGGTGCAAACCATTCATAAGCCTCAAGAATAGAAAGGCCAGATTAGACTTTGCCAAAAAATACCTTAAAAAGCCAGCCCAGTTCTGGAGCAGCATTCTTTGGACAGATGAAACTAATACCAACCTCTACCAGAATGATGGGAGGAAAAAAGTATGGAGAAGGCTTGGAACGGTTCATGATCTGAAGCATACTACATCATCTGTAAAACACGGTGGAGGCAGTATAATGTCATGGGCTTGTATGGCTTCCAGTGGCACTGGGTCACTTGTGTTTATTGATGATGTGACAGAAGACAGAAGTAGCCGGATGAAGTGTATAGGGATATATTGTCTGCTCAGGTTCAACCAAATTCAGCAAAGTTAATTGGATGGTGCTTCACTTTACAGATGGACAGTGACCCAAAACATACTGCAGAAGCAACCCAGGAGTTTTTTAAGGCAAAGAAGTGCAGTATTCTGCAATGGCCGAGTCCATCACCTGATCTCAGCCCGAACAGTCATGCATTTCACTTGCTGAAGACAAAACCTAAAGTACAAACAACATCTGAAGACAGCTGCAGCAAAGGCCTGGCAAAGCATCAGGAAACTCAGGGTTTGGTGATGTCCATGAGTTCCAGACTTCAAGAAGTCATTGCCTGCAAAGGATTCTCAACAAAGTATTTAAAATGAACATTTTATTTATGATTGTGTTAATTTGTCCAGTTACGTTTGAGCCCCTGAAATAAGCTCCTAAACTGGAATCAGTTCCTAAACGTTTCATACAATAATTTTGTTTAACCCCTTAAATTAAAGATGAAACTCTGCACTTCAGTTGCATCTCAGTGGTTTCATTTTAAATCCATTATGGTGGAGTACAGAGCCAGAATTATGAAAATTGTGTCAGTGTCCAATTATTTCTGGACCTAATGGTATATAATGGGAGAGAGAGAGTATAAAGCAGAAAAAGCAAATCTATTACTGTGTCCTTAAAATATGAATACTTTCTTGAAACTTTTTGATCATTTTGCAGTCTGCAAAACTACGCAAGTTGCCTCCATTTCTCACGGTCTCCCTCTTAAGATTCAACTTCGATTTTGAGAAGTGTGAAAGATATAAGGAAACAAGCTGCTATACTTTCCCTTTCCGGATAAACCTCAAGCCTTTTTGTGAGCAGGTTGAAGTTTTTCTTTCTTGGTATCTAAATGTTCATACAGTTGTCTGGTATCATCCTGAATCATTAATGCAAGTTTGTTTATTTTGGATTCATTGTTGGTAGTTGTGCAATGTGTCCTCCTGTTTACTTGTACAGCCCTCATTTGCGCCTATGACCTGGACTGATTTAGTTGCTCATATCCAGTTTCTTAGCACAAAGATTGGAATACATTTAATATCCTTGGAGCTATTTGGCTAAATGCTTCATGATGTTGGTTATGGCAACCATTGGCCCATTTCTGGGTTTTAGTCCTTTTCCCAGCTTCACCTAGGCAAGTGACAGTGAACCTTTTTGGGCCTGAGTGCCCAAACTGAAAACAAAACAAAAAACCGCGCGTGGCGGCAGAACCGGAAGTGGCGGTGGAAGGGGGAATCCCGGACATGGAGGTGCCTTGAGACCCCACTCCAGATCCGCTGCCAGCACCAGCTGCTCCGGATCCTGGCCCGCCGCCTGTCGATGCGCCAGCACCGCAGCTGCAGCCGCCTCCGCAGGTTTGGCTGCGGGGGGGGGGGGGGGAGTAGCGATCTGGCAACTTATGGCTCGCATGCCTGCAGAAGGGGCTCTGCGTGCCAGCTGTGGCACGCATGCCATAGGTTCGCCATCGCTGACCTAGGCTGCATCCAGAGGTTAAATATATATCACAGGGAATCAGTGGGGCTTCCAGCCAGGTTGCAGAAGCTTAAACTGTGTTAAATTTTTTGGTATAACTTCAGTCTCATTATAGAGATGATATAATATACCTTCAGTATATTAGTCATACTACTTGATCCTCCTAGATCTGCTTATCTGAGCGAAAAGAGCATTTCTTATCCAGCCAGTGTGCATGCTTCCAAGAAAGGTGGCAGGGATTCTTTATTTGCCAAATAAGAATGAGCTGAAAGTTACTTTTTTTTTTTAATGATAAGCAACAGGATTTTAACTATTAAATGATATGAGCAGAGCTTCCAGAGCTAATATTGGTGTGTGGTAGGTTTCAAGATAATTATTCAATTAGCTGACCTCCAGCTGTTTAAATGTTCAAAAGTTCTGTTGCTGTACATAGTTCAGACTTGTTTGCTTTCTTATTTTCTGGTTTTATTGGTGTCTCTCTTGTCTGTAATACAGTGCATTGCTAAAAAAAAAAAAATCAGCTTCTTGAAGATAGGTTACTGAGCCATACCTCTGATTTGGGAATAGCTCTCTGATTAATGGCACTTAGTTATCATCTAGAGCAGTGGTTCCCAATGTTGAGTAACCCAGGTGTTCTTGGACTGCAACTTCCAGAAATGACAGCTAGCACAGATAGTGGTGAAGGCTTTTGGGAATTGCAGTCCAAAAACACCTTGGTTACCCAAGGTTGGGAACCAGTGGTTTAGAGCAATATATTCTGTTTTATTTCCTCCATTTTGATTCCCCCCCCCCCCCCATCTATTGTAGAAATGATTTTTTACAACATACACATTATTGTTTTGGTTTTTAGGCTCATTTGGATGATGTGGAATATATGTATGAGCTCTTTTCTGTTATAATACACAAAGGTGGCTGTTACGGAGGACATTATCATGCTTACATCAGAGACATTGATGAACTGGGAAACTGGCAGATGCTAGTAAGTATTTGATTTCTGTTCAGTTTTTATGTCTGCTTTACGAGTACAGTTTACAAAAATGGACACATCTAGTCAAGCAAAGCATCTGTTTATCACTTATATCGGTTTTCCTCTGAAGACCTTAAAGCACTGAACAGTTATCCCAATTGTACCTTCAGAGTATAAAAATATTAATCAATTTTGATTTGCTTACTTCCTTCCCCCATAACGGTGTCTTATAGGAGACTATTTAGATGGGCAAAGGTGATTTCTAGCAAAGTTCTTTGAGGGGATACTGGAGTTTTGCAACTGTTTTTTAGCCAACTTTAGTATTACAATGTGATTTCTGAGGTTCATCCTCCCACGTCCATTGTACGATAGAGTTTCATGGTTAAATGGCAGTGAGAGGGGGAAGGTAAAAGTTGAGATTCATGTGGATACATAGTTTTGTCCAGTCACGTGCCAGAGCAATGTCTACTGCTGTTGAGATGGATTCCCAGTCCTTCATGCAGCAACACGCCCTCCCCGAGTCTCTCCTGAAGCATTGGACCTTCTGGAACAGGTTAGGGGGATGCCCTGAGGAGATGGAGGGAGGTCATATGAAGTGAGTAGAGTTTTGCTTGTGTGATATATCTAGACCAAATACCTAGTACGTAGTACCTTTTTCTTTCAGACAGCAGGTGGCCCAATGTATAAAAAATTCCTTTCCTTTCCTTTTCTTCCTGCCCTCCTCCTTCCATCTCCTACCAAGAGACCTGGTGTACAGCAGATCTAGACAATGGTATTTTGCATCTAAACAGTGATGTTATGTTGGCAGTCTGCAAAGTTGTTCAGCCAAAAAGTTCTCCTTCCTATACGATTCCCATTATGTCCTGTATGGTCAGCTGTAACAATCTGTACCTTTTTTTTCTTATTACACGATTGAAGGATTCTGGTTTTCTGTATTTTATCTTGTCTTTATGTGTTTGCTTTAGTTCTTCCTCACTGGTCACTGTCTCAGCCCAATGTTCTTTGCATCCTGTAACAACTTCTCCTCTGACATAACAGAAAGTACAGTTCTATTTTTGTAGTTTCTTAATGTGGTGCCTTTTTTTGTTCTCTTGGAGGAAGAAGATAACTTGAATGATGAAGATAAGGATTTGAAATACACTGAAAACATGAAAGAGTGTGAAAATCCATTAACAATTCTGAAAAGCATATTATTGGAGGTAGAATATATTTAGTGCTACTTCATTATTTTTTTAGAATTTTATAATATTTACCAGCTACAAGTTATGTGCAGAAATGTTATACCTCATTGCATTTCATATTTTTAAATGTGTGAAACAAAGGTCCACTGGACCTTTATGTAGAACTTTCTTGATTACAGAAATAACATGCAATATTAAAAAAAAAATCAGCAGTTGAGTGGCATAAAGAGGTATTTTTGTCAAGTCCATACTTGCTGCTCTTAATGAGGATGAAATGTTTAAAATGATATTTGTATTCTAGCATGAGTGGCTGAAGTACATAATAAAGACTGATCTAAACTTGGGACCAGACTGAATTTGTAGAACAGCATTTGTCCCTATTTTGTACAATCCCTTTTTTTCCTCCTGCAGTTTTGTCAATAATTATCTGATCTTGTAGGAAGATTCTAAGGAAATTGCTGTAGATCGGTTGGCACAAAAGGTTTTGGAGAAAAAAAATGTGTCCTGGAATAAGAAATATCGTAAACAGTATGGACCAATACGGAAGGTATTATGTAAAGATACTTTGAACTATGCAATATGTTTTATAAAATTTCCCATACCTTATCCTATGTTGCATACTATTTGAGACTATAGTACTTTTCTCTTAATGTGAGTAGGCATTTTTATTCCAGGTTAGTGTGGCTGTTATACATTTACCAATGGTAGGGACATTGAGAGTAGAAGATAAATTATGAGAAAAACAACATGAAATTCTAAATTATTTGAAGTTTTAATATGTAAGCAGTTGATAAAGTACTATCAGTTGTGTTCTTCTACATTATTATTTGTGATATTTGGCAGGAAAATGTCTGTCCTTCTAGAAGGCCTAGGTAAAACTATATGGCAAGACTCTTCACTTCTCAAAAATCCTACTAGTATTTTTAGAATGTCAGAACAAATTATGGTATATGAATGGTTTTAAATTGAGAGTAAAGAGACTTCAGTTTAGAAAATACTAAGAGAATATTAAGGAGCGGTTGCAATTTTTTCTACACAAAGATTATCACAGCTTCATTATGGTCTCTGTGAATCACACACATGGTGTTTCTGCGCATGCCCAAATGTCATTGGAATCTTCTAGAGCTTCTGCACGAGATAGGAGAACCATTGGTACTGTTCCTCCTCTGCCAAGTATATCTTGGCGCCTAACAGTCTCCTTTCAAAAAGGGAGCAGACAAAGTCGTGTTCAATGAATTATGATTTCATGGTATATCCAAACCATGAAAGTGTAGTATTTCAGCTTTGGAAGAAGCCAACATACCAAGCTATCCTGGCTTATTTCAAAACTTTTAGCATTCAATTAGTGGTTTGGGTGAGAGGTCAAGATAACATTGTCTGCATATGGGCAGTGTACTGAACACTGAACTGCAGGGGTGAAGATAGTTTGAGGAAGAATGGAGTCACATGTGTGATATAAAGTTTGTTGGAAATGGTGGTGCTCATTGGATGCAGCAAATAATGAAAACCAGGGAAAGCTCATAGTGTGCTTTCTGGGTACCTGGGCCTCCCAAGAGTGCCAGTACCATTCTACAGAGCATATAGTTCCTATGTGCTTGTCCTAGGAGGAAGGGCAAGGCTAAGCAGACTAACAATGAATTTCATGGCTTAAGTCTCTCTGCGTTTTAGAATCTGCTGGAAGCTAAGCAGGGAGTGGGGAGGGCACAAGAGCAGGTAACCCCCTTCAGCAGGAAGGAGCGACAAAATGTGTCTTTCCATGAGAAGTCAGCAGGAACTTTCTTATCATAGCATCAGGAAAAGAGAACCATTTCAGAGATACATTGTTATTTTAAAAGGAAAAGCTAAGCCAAGAGAGTTGCTGATAGTAATACATAAAAGTAAGTTGTGTAATCCTTGAATGTCCAAAATATATGTGAATATGAACCATTCACATTTCTGTATTTTGCTGCAAATTTCTGGTCCATTATAGAAGCTCATACTTATGCTAAATGGTGATTTATTGTTACTGCGAACACAGCCAAATTCAGAAAAAAATATTAATATAAAAGAGAGTACCTTTAATGAATAACAATTACATTACTTAAACTGGATTTTTAAACACATGATATTATGTGTTCCACTTGCATTTTCTTTTTTCCTTTTAGTATTTGCAGAATCATCCTCAAACTTTTCTTATTTCGAATGAAAACAAAGTTAGGCTAAATGACCAAAGCCATAAACTCCATTCTGGATCACCTTCCCAAAGCCACCTTCTGAATGATGACATGAAAATATCACTTGAAAGCATGAAAGCATCAGCAAGCTTAAAGGAGAATTTTTCTGAACCCCATTGGTTTGATTTAAATGACTCCAAAGTTCATGCAATCAGAGAGGGAGAGATTGAGAAGCAGTTTCAGGGTAATGAGAGTGCATATATGTTATTCTATCGCAAATCGCAAATGGCAAGGCCCCCTGAAGGTATGGAAATTGCACAATGTGTTTTTTGGGTTTTGGTATCATTTTTGTTTATTTGCTCGCTGTTTATTGTGCTTTATGCTTGCAAAAATCTTAAAAAGAAATAGTGCTGGAAACCCTTGTTGAAATAACTTAGTTTTATTTATTTATTTCGTTTGGCATAGCAGAATAAAGCATTATTACAGTAAGACTTCACAGAAACAGTATAAAATATGTATAAAATGTAAGACCTTCAAAGAATAAATTCTATGAAATTTTGCAAACATCCAATACAAATAGTGAATAATTAGTGAAATAAATTATGTATGAGCGGTTGCTAGAGGGACTAAGCCTAAGGCTGGATATCTAATTCATTTAACCATTGAATAGCAGTGCCCTCAAGATGTTGTAATTCTTGCAGGGAGCCAGGGAACCTTCTCAGGGGGCATTGCATCGCAATGTGATATAAAGTTTGCAGGACATGCCCACAGTCACAGTTAGAATTATCAGCAAGCCCCCATTTATGTTTCCAATATTGGTACCTGCTGTGGTTAGTTTGAATCCGGTTAAGCGCTGTAGTTCACTGATACCAATAGCAAAACTTGCTGGTGAGTGTTGTGAAACTGCACAAAGCAAGTCTTCTCATCTGAGCAATTGGTTTTTAAGACAATAGTTCTCTAATTTTCCAGCATCTCTTTCAAGGATTGGTGGTTATCACAAACACAGTTTCCTTTGTTTTATAAGTGGTCAAAATCTTGTTGTGTAAGTTATGCCTGTGAAAGGGTGATTATGTCACTAACAGAGGAGATCCACAGTAATTAAAGGCTTCCTGCTTCTGTCCTGCCTCTTCTATCGCCTTCACACAGTGAGCAGGATTACTCACAAATTGGGCAACCCAAAGGCAAAAGAGGAATATCTTTAATTACCAAAAATCACCCGTTGTCAGTGATGTCATCACCCTTCCACAAGAGTAACTTATGCAAAAAGATTTGGGCCAATGCATTGTTACCGAAAGGTAACAGGCTTCTTTATAAACAGCAGCAGGATATTCACAAAATCCTAGATTTCAGTACCTACTACGTAGTTCTTCCAAAATAATTGTTTTTCAATTAATTAGCTTTTTCAACTCATTGGCTTCTGTTGAATACAGCTCGTGGAAATCCAAGATACCGGGTCCCTATCCATCTCTTGAATGAAATGGATGCTGCTAACATCAAATTGCAAAAGAGAAGGTGAGGCAAGTAGTTAAACACTGAAATTGAATGTGTCAGTTATGTAGAGAAATGCAGAACTTGAACAGCCATCTTGTAGATTTGGAAACTATGTATGACATAGACTTTCATGACAGCCAATTATATTTGGAGGACTGGCAAGTAGAAAGAAGATAGAACAAGCTTGTTTTCTGCTTTTCCAGAGAATAGTACCCAAACTAATGGCTTCAATTTGGAAGAAAGGCAATTTTGACTCAGCTTTAGAAGGAAGGTCCTGAGAGTAATAATTGTTCAGTCGTGGAGCAGACTGCTTTGGAAGGCAGCAGACTTTCTTTTCATGGGAAGTTTTTAGTCAGAAAGTTTGGATGGCCAACTATTAGGGGGTGTTTGGGCTGTAGATTTTGTGCTTTGGGAGGGGGCTGGACTTGAGGAGACTTCAGGTCCTTTCCAGCTCTACAGTTCTGTAATTCTATATAGAAGGTTAGCAGCAGAGCTAGTTATACAGTTGGCTGTCCCTCCAAAGAATGCACATTGGCTCCCGTGGTGCCCCTTCCTGCACTGTTTTTAACATCAGTTGCTGGGTTTTAAAGATATTGACAACAATGCTGAATTATGGTTTACTGAGTACTTTTCTCGGGAAGGAACCTTGCCTTTTATATTTGATACCTAGTTTCCCAACAAGTATCTGAGAAGTTCAGTATTGTGCATGTGCTAACTAAGGATTCTGTTTCCAGCTGGCATAGTAGAATGTGAGGTGCTGGATTTTGTCGTCTTTATGCCTCTACACAAAGCACCAGGCAAAAATTTCTTAAGCTTCAAGACTGATTTAATTTTGTATTTAAAGAGAAACAAAATAGTATACACATTTAGAAGTAAAAGCGCTAGAAGAATGCTTATGAAAGCCTGCACAGTACAAATCATGATTATTTTAAAAAGAGTTGACTAACATTTTATTGAAATTAGGTATAAATGGGCATGCTTATTTTTAATGTAAAGTATGACTGATAGCAAGGAAGGTAAGAATGATAGTAAGAAAGTTAATACGTTTAAACACACTGTATATTCAAAGGGATTTTTCTCTTTTGCTTTTTAAAGGGCAGACTATGACTTGGCAGACAATAACATTGATCTGCATCTCCATATATGCTCTCACTATAAATTTTATAATGGGGCTCTGCATCCACTGCTTTCCCAAAAGGAAAGTGTTCTAGATCTTACTTTTGATAAGAGAAAAACGCTGGGGGAGCTTCGACAATCAGTATTGCAGGTATTTGCTACGATATTTTTCCAGATTTGTTAGTTATGAATTTCTTTTATAAAGATAACAACAAAGTTATAAAATGTAATGGTGTTCAGTGCACAAAGTAGATTGGTCACATATGATTTCTTGTTGTCTGCTGTGCTAGGGTTCTAGAATGGATTACTCTTGTGGCTGTGTTCATACAGTATATCATGCTGTTGTTTGGTGTGACAGGAAGAGGGGTCTGCAATCCTGCCTCTGTTTTGGGGTACAATCATGTGTAGAAGTTCAGAAACGTTTGTTCCTGTTTCTGCCTAAATACTGCTTTTCCTGTTGTCTGAATCTGCTGTGGCTTCTTTCAGAAGAGTCAAGTATTATGGTGACAAGCTTGTAATACCATTTTTTTAAAAAGATATGGATAGAGAAAATGTGCCTGCAGTGGCCATATTGGTTTTTAAAGTAAATTTTGTAAAATAAAATGTTTTTGTAAAACCAAATGTTGAACCTAGAATCTACATTTTAAATGTAAATAAAGGATGTGAATAATTTCTGATGAGGATGAAAATAGTCATATATGCACTTTTGAAATATTTCAATATTTTATGACTAGTTACTGGAATTTTGGGAAGGAGACTTGGTTCTCAGCCTTGCAAAGCCCCTGCCAGCTGGACTGCATATAAACCAAACACTTGAGGGTAAGAAATCTTTAAAACAAAGCTTCAAAACTGTGTGTGTGTGTGTGTGTGTGTGTGTGTATACATACGTGCATGCACACATGTGTGCCTTCTAAAATTAAAGCAGAACATGTATGAGAAAAATACATAGAGACACATAGTAGCTGGGGTTTAATGAAGTGACCAAGTTATCCTTTTTTTAATCAGGATTGGATCAAAGAACTTGAAATTTGGGCCCAAGAAATATCCCAGAACAAATTATTTAGCTAAACAAAAGAAAACAGAAAAATGCAGTTATGTTCTAAAGCGAGCTATATCTGATAGTTATAGTTTATTCCGTGTCTGTAATTTGGATTGTGCCATTAGTCTCTTCTGTAGTGTAGAAACTGGAGTTTCTCAGTTTCAGTTTTAGATGGAAAAGCATTTGCTTGCATTGAACCCATTGCACAAGCCCCTGCACTCATTGAGTGTACCTCTCATCCCCATAGCCTCCTCTTTCCTATCCTCACCACCAACCCTGTCGGGTCATTTTCAAAATGGAGTGGAGCCAGCTTTTGAAGGCTGCAGGCAACGTGGACAATAGTAGTTGTCCCACACATAAAAGTGAGAGTGCCTTCTGCTTGAATAGCAGGATCCTTGGGTCCAAGCCAATCAGTTTAGAGTTATTTATATTTCTGTACCACCTTTCTCCCAGTGAAGGGATCCAAAGCAACTCACAAATTATTTTAAAAAATCAATTGAAACCACAGTAAATTATGCAATTTAAATATTAAACATGCACCATATTAGAACAATTAGTTAAAAACTGCTAAAAACACATATAAAACACACATAAAGTAATAATACCCAGCACACAAGATCAAAAACTGTCCAAGTAGTTGTTAAAAGCTTATCTAAAAAAGATAGTCTTCACCTGTCATCAGAGAGACATGAGGGAGGGGTCCAAGCTAGACTCCCAGGGTAGGGCATTCCACAACCTTGGAGCCGCCACAAAGAAGGCGCTCTCTTGTGTCCCCACCAGATGTGCCTGAGAGGGCAGTCGGTCTGACAGAAGGGCGTCCCCTGAAGAGCTTAAGAGCTGGGAAGGAGATAAGGCCTTGACCCAAATCATAGAGGGCTGGATAGCATAGATTAATGAATACCATGGCACATTCAAGGTTAGCTAAAGATTTGCTCTCGCAGGATAATTTTTGTACTGAAATTTGCTGAGGTAACTTAAATTGACATTTCAGTATATTCTTTGGTGCTCAAAAACTATTTTGTTTAATTCTATCAGGTGATGATTCCACCTTGAGTAATGCTGGGCTTTTTGATGGAGCTGATATATTTGTATGGAATGGAAAGGAGGTAAAAAAAAAGTTGCACTGTGGAGGATATAAATGTTTTTTAGGCTTTAAAAAGCTTGTGGTTTATTTTTAGATTATATAAAGTTTATGTTGAAACACTCATTCCAGTTAATTACAAGAATCCAGAATGGCAGTGACCAAAAGCCAAAAAAGTGTCATGTAGGAAGGAATTGTCCAAGGATTCCATAAGTCCTTGAATAGAAACACTATTGTTTATATACTTGTATTTTTATCCACATTGGACAGATAAATTTAGAATGTGTAAATATTAGCTGTAGAAATATTTTTGTCAGAGAAAATTAAGATTGTTATTGTACTAAATAGCTTTTTCCAGAACTTTTGTGGGGGTACCAACATTTGTCTTGCACATTTTCTGATGTGTACTTTCCGTGGAACTTCAATAATTAAATGAAGACGGTAAAATAACATTACTTTACATTGCTACAATGAATTTATTGAAACCATTAATGTTGTGCAATACAAATTTTTACTTTCATGGCTTTGAAATCAATTATATATTCTGGCAGATATACTTGCTGGCTGCTCCATGATTATGACTTGCTCACTTTGCTAATTAATAATTATTTTTCACCATGTCAGTTCCAACTAATGGGAACTCTGTTCAGTTATAAAGTATTCAGAAGTGGTTTATTGGTCCTCCTTCTGGTGGAACTCTGAGACTGTGCAGCTTGCTTCAAGGGTGCACAGGTGACTGTGCATGTGACCCTATCACCCACACATGCTCTACGTAGTCTTGGCTTAACGCTTTCTTGGGAGGCAGAGTAAGGAAATGAACACCCTAGACCCTGGTTTCACAGCCAGGCATTTTGATCCATAGAGTTAAACTGGCCATCACATAAGTTTCTAAGTATTGTTTCAGATGTAAATGTTAATTAGAAAGCTGGATCACAGCATGCCTAGTATAAAAGGAAATCTAAGATTCACCTGTGCAATTTTGCTGTTGGAATGTTACTTTTGTAAAATATTCTCCAACCTCATTAGCTGTTTTCTAATCTTTTTATTTTATTCCCAAAGGTTAATGGAGTAGAAGTTCGGACTGGCGTTGACCACGAACCTGTTCTCATAAATGTTCTTCGTTTAGCTGGACATAATGAAGGAAGAAAGGGGCAACAATTTGTGGAATCCCAGCATGTATTTCCTTGTGGTTTCAGCCTGAGGATGGTTTGTGAACTTTTAACATCATCCAAAGGTATAATCTTAAGAAGTCATTCAGAGTCTGAGAAAGAACCTGAAAACTGGAAGATTGTTCCAGAAGAAGATATGGAAAAGACCCTCAGGACTGTTGGCCTTACCGATGGAAGCTCCATATTAGTTTTAGACAGCCACGATCAAAGGTCAGTGTTGCACATTGGCTTCCCATTACAGTTGCTCTCCTTTTAGATTTGAATGTGGAATTCAAAGTTTGAATGCTGTTTGGCAAACCAAATAAGCTCTTCATTTTTGTTTTTCACATTCTTTTATATTTTAGCTCATGATATCCTTAGTTTAATAGTTCTGTGTCAATCTAGCCTAGTCTAGCCTAGCCTCCTTTACTCCCAGGTTACTTAGGCAGCTCATTTTGCTTGAGAAAACATATGGAGGCATTGGTGGGATTGGTCTAGCCCCTGGCAGTTCCAGGGAGGTAATTGGCTTCTTGAGCCCTGGAATGTGCCAGTGGTGGGATAATGGAACAAAAGAAACCCTCTTGACTTATGTACAAAAGTTTAGCAGGGGCATCAACATGGTTGTCCAAATTTTTAAAAATGCTTAGAATTATGCTACCAGTTTTCATACAGACTGAGTTGGCTGTTGTAATTGCTACAAGTAGTGACCCTACCACAAACTGTTGTAGTGTTACCTCTGAGCCCCTAGTAGGAATACCCCCATGTCATTCCCATGCCACTTCTTTGACTATTAAGAAAAGGATCCCACTGCATTGTAGGAGTTGTGAGATTCCCTGTGGGAAACTGGAAGTGTCCAGAAATCCCTTTCTGGTTTTGAAAAAAGTGTTTCCTATTGTCTACTTAAAAAGATACGGAGTGGGGTGGGAGAACTGTTTTAAATAAGAATTAGCACTCTTGTAGGCTTTCCCTTTTTTTGCCATCACCATCAAAAACCTGGGCAGATGGTCACCTGCTACCCATTCCCTCTCTTATCTCCTTTTTATCTTAAGGGCTGGATTTTGTACCAGTACGTCTTTGCATGTAGAACCATACAAATATAGGGCAGTCCATTGTCTCACAGATGGGATAGAAAGATTTGTATAGGGCTTGAGGAAATTGTTTTCTTCTTGCCACTTTGATCCCAAGGCATGAATGACTTGTATTACTGTGGCAGAGAATACATGGATGCTATCACAAGCTGCCTACCTTTTCAGTTAGAGTATGTGTTGAACTAGGAGTGATGAGCTGTAGCCCTCCAAATATTGTTCAACTCAAGCTCTAGTAATGGACATCCAATGCAGTTTACTGTCAGATATGATGGGAGTTACAGTCCAGTCTCTCAATAGCTGCAGTTATTAAAAGATGAGTGCTGCTGAGCAGCAGTTGGTACTAACAGTACATGTGAAGAAGTGTCAAGATTTGACCATGGTAAATAACTCTGAACAAGGTGGAATAGACATTTCAGAATCTGGTTCCCTGTTCCAACATTTTCTTTATACTCTTTAATGCTGCAGCTCTCTTCTAAGATGGTTATATTACACTGCCTCTTTTCTAGCCATACATTTTATATATATTCTTTTCTGTAAGATCACCTACATTTAATTATTGTTTTCCACATTTATCATTGTGAAGGAGTTTTTGTGCCATTTGCGTAACTTCGTTTCTAATGATGGCACAAATCAAGTGGAATAAAGGAATGCATATATTCAATGTATTTTGCCGGAGATTCTTACATGTGTTACTTTACTGTATTTAGTTAACATTAGTATCTTCATAAATTATGTACTAGGTTTTGACTGGATCCAAATGCAGATTCTTGATTACATGGAGTGCTAGTCAAATTTAAATCATCTGGATAGATTATTTATTTATTAGACTTATATACCGCCCATCTAGAACATGTCTACTCTGGGCGGTTTATACAAAAAACAAAAATACAGATACAATAAATGAAAGCATAAATACATTAAAAGATGGGGCCCAATTTTACTACAAGAGTAAAAACAAAACAAAAAAAAACCCACTAAGTGATGGCTGTTGGGAAGGCTTGCCTGTAGAGCCAGGTCTTTAGTTTGCTCTTGACGGCCCACAGCGAGGGGGGCAGGCGGATCTCTCATGGAAAGTTGTTCCAGAGACGAGGGGCTACTTTGAATATCAGACCACTGTGTCATCCCAGGCGATAGCAGAAACTTACAAAAGCAAATTGCTTTGCAGAATGGGGTAGGGGAGGTTTAATATTCAAGCAGTCACGATTACAACTGCCCTTGGAGCTCACAAAACCTGTGCAGTCCTGGTGTGTGGGTTGAAAGGGTTATGGGAATTTGGTTTTAGTGTGTGTGTTACAACCTTTATTAAAGTGTGCAACTGGCAATGTGAATACAGTGCTTTCCCTAGTAATCTTGAACTGCAGCTGTTTTTCCTGTTTTTCTTCTCTTCAATTTCTAAATTGAACTTTCCTTCCTTCCTTCTTTCCTTCCTTCCTTCCTTAATTTAATTAATTAAGGAAATAATTAATTATAATTAACAGGGATCCAAGTTTGTTTGCCATATATTAGCCAAAATCCTGTGGCATAGTTACAATCCTGTAACTTGTAGTTATGCAAGCATTTGCGAAACTTGTGCCAAATTTGGAGCAGGAAGCAGTTCTGTCGGCCGAGTTGCCAATTAGTTGCACCGTCTGTTGCACAGTCAGACACGCAGTGTGGAGTGCCTGGGCATAACTTGTTCCAAACTTCCATAGTAACTTCATTATGCAAAATGGAGTGGGAGTTCATCCAAATAAAAACAATAGAAAATTAAAGTACAGTAAAGTTACAAATACAAAAATAGAAATAAACTGGTGGTGTTATTAAAATGCAGCTAAAGTTAAAGCACTTCAAAATCTCTTGTTCAAGTATTCATACTGCTTTACCTTTTAAAAGAAGAGAAACCCAACCAATCAACTGAAGTCCTGTGGTATGAAGGTATTAATTGCTGAAGGCCTGCCAAAATAAAAGGTCATTGTCTCATATTATCTTATGAAATATGTCATACTTTATTCTGGCAGTTTTTGAACAATTAATAAAAAAGTGGAGAAAAAAGAGAAATCTAGTAGGATTATGATAAAGACAAAGACGTATTTAAAACAATGTGACTTTTGATGGTTGCAGAACTGGGCCTGTCAGAATGTTTTCTAGATGATAGTGGGGCATAGGATTGTACTGTGGCATATTTGCAAGGACAATTACTGTATAAAAATATGATTGTATTTTGTGGAGCATTTATTTGCTTCAATTACTACATGTAATACATTTCCCTGCATTCTGTTCTACATGTGATGCGCAAATATGGATTCTAAGCATGTGTTGTTTGCAGCATGGTGAATGTGGCGGGCGGCAATTTGACTGCTTTTACGCATGATATCAGCTGGCTACAAGTAAAAAATTTCTGTAGCTTGGATTCTGAAGAGATGCAAGTTAAAATTACTGCAACTATTGAAACAGTAAGTAGATGAATTGAGATTGTGCATGGCAGTAAGAGACTCCTAGGAATAATTTTCTTCCAGCTTACCTCTGCTTCTTTTGTTATCTTTGCCTGCTTAGGTTTTTAGATAAGGAAGCAAACGGTGTCCTAAAGATGTGCATGGGTCAGCTGCGAATCTGAAGCCTGATTCACACGTTGTCTTTCAAACTAGGGTAGAAAACCCATGCAAGTTTAAGGTGGCAAACACAGAGCAGTGTTGCCTATTCTGAATGGCATATGCATATTTAAATAGTTGGGTTTCTCTGCAATAAATGTATTTATTTCTGTGTTTAGTTTTTGTACTCAAACGTAATAGTTTTCAGCAAAGCTTAACAATATGAATGCTTTATACCTGCAGCTGACTGTTTGCACGCTACCAGTGCATGTGTTACTGAGTGTCTTGCATCAGCTTCTCTACATGCATCTCTAGCACACAAGCAAAGAAATGTATTGTGAAAAGTTACGTTTTCTTGGGATGCAAATCAGTTTTTAAAATATAAAAAGAGGCTAAATGTAGTTTAAAACTGCATGCTTGTTGCTTGCCTCCCAAAAACCTGCAAGTTAAAAGGAGTTGCAATGATTACACTTTAGCTTATGGACAAAAATAATAAGATGCAGTATTGTTTGGACTGACCTAGCTGCTTTTTCAATACACATTTTGTGAGTGAATGTGAATGAGTATTCTTTATTTGTATTTGCCATATGACTTTGCAAGTAGTACATAAAAAGTACTGTGATATAAAAGCAACATACTAAAATCAAGATAAATACATAGTAATCAAATATACATACTCTGAAAAAATACACAGGTAAGTCTGCAAAGAATTACAGTTTTGAAACCATATTTAATCTTATTTTAATTGCTGCTGCTAAAAGTTTTATTGACTGTAACCATCACCAGTTTATCTTGGCCTGCAAGAAGAAAAGTTACATAAAAATCCAGTAAGTGGCCTGGATTGTTATTTAACAAAGGATAAACTAACTCTTTGCACACATTTCTGCAAAAAGAGCAAAATAATACATGAGCAAGCATTTCAATACTATCACTGCATGGGCATATACAATTTTTAATGGAATTCTTCTGAAATGACCCTCAGGTAGTTCTAAAGGCATGACATCAAGCCATGCTCATGAAAAGGCCCTACTGTATTTAGGAACTGTTAGCACTTGCAGATACTCTGCCATTGAATTTGAATGACATGTTAAAAAAAGATGTGATTATTTGGTGGCAGGTAAATTATTTTGATGTTTTATATCATACAAGTACTGTTTTAGTAAATTCCTTGCATTGCCATGACCTATGGTATCAACAGGTATTGAGATGACAGTCCAAAAGTACATAGTTTGGACCTAATATTTTTCATCTGTTTGCTTCCATGTGGGTCCTGCCTAATAAAAGAAAGCAGACCAGAAGGAGCTTAATTCAGGTGTAGCCAAACATCTAATGCCCTCAGCCAGGCATATATAGAAACTGAACTCCAACTTCAAAGAAGAATTTGAAGCACAGCCTCGTATGGCAAATATTTGCCTAAGAAATTTAGACTGCACAGTTTCTCTCAGTTTTAAGTTTGTATTGGCCCAGACTTGAATCCCATACAGCAGCTGAGTAATGGTTTGTCTCTATAAACTTTTGGCATTGCTAGTATAAAACTGTGACTATTAGTGTAGAAAAACTGGGACAATGTTCCTCTCCCACTGCAGTCCCATGTGGCACTGTTGAAGCTATTTGGGAAAGCAGTCCCTGATCTTTTGGGAGCAAGAAACTGCAGCGGGAACTTAAAAAGGGAGATTGAGTGATAATGTTTGTGCACATACAATGAAATGGAATATCTCGGTGACTTTGCTGTATCATTTCTTGCACTGCATTAATGGTTTTTCTCTTAGGTGATGGCAGATATCCGACTTAAAGCGGTAGAAGAAATGCAGTTGGATGAGGAGCTAGGTAAAATAATTTTATGTATTTAGTTTAATTTATTTGAATAGATTATTTCAGATAAAAGAGCTGTGCAATCCTGTTACGCAGTCCAAAGACACAAATGGGTGATACTTTTATTAGGAGCCTTGCGGTACAGTGGTTAAACTGTAGTACTGCCGTGAAGACCCGGCTCGACTTGAGTTCAATCCCAGATTCAGGTAGCTGGCTTGAGGTTGATTTAGCCTTCCTTCCCTCTGAGGTTGGTAAACTGAGTAAACAGCTTCAGGGGGAGGGGGGCAATGTGTAATTAAATCGTAAACGATCCAGAAACAGCTTTAAGCACTATGGGGCGGTGTACAAGCAGCACATTTTGCTTCATTAGATCTCTTACCAGCAGTGAGTTGTTGGACTGTATTACTATTACTTGGTCTGTTGTGTTGCATGTTGTGTGGATACTATGAGCTTTAGGCGGGGTTCTGGGATTTAGGGATTGTTATGAGGGTGTGTGTGTGTTTTTGGTCTGGTCTCTGAGTGTTCTTTGTGAATTTTGTTGTATGTGTATACGGTGTATATACGTTCAATGACAAGAAATTGAAATTAACAAACAACAAATAAAAGATAGTTTATGTTTGTGATTTTCTTAGTAGTTTAATAAAGGTGTCAAAGTTTGTTTGGATTCTTTCAAAGTTTGTTTTAAAGACACAAAGCAGGATAAGAGAGTGTAGGGTAAAAACGAGTGGTCTGGATTCAGAGTGAGCCTTCTGTGAATGGAAGGGCTGTTTCTGTTTCCAGAAAGAACTGGGATTTAAGCCGATTTACCGAGAGGAAGGCGGATGGCAGTTTCCACTAGATCTTTGTTTCACTTGCAACCCCATGTCGTTTCCCATATTATAGAGGGGAGGGGAGCAGCCCTGCAGTTCAGTGTTTTAGTATGCTGCAGGGAGAAAAAAGGATTTGCAGAAGGCACTTTTGTTCTTCTTCCTCCAGTGAGAATGTCTAACCCAGGAGTTCTTTTCTTTAATGGCAGATGAAATATATTGGGTTTCTCCTTACAGCTAAAGAAATGTAATAATTCTCATAGAATTGTTGTACAAAAACAGTCAAAAGAAATATCCCTCTTGCACAAAAGAAAATCTTCATTTCTATTATTATGAGAACACCTATATGATGAAGGAAATAAGCAACCTTTTATCATTTCAGAGCATGAATGTAAAATCAAAGCCATTTTTGTAAAGCCAAGACAGTCTTTCCCAGTCATCTGCAACTTGGCACAGAAAATGTGCATAGTCAGGATCATGAGTTGGCCAGATTTTAGAGAAATGGTACAGCTGACAAAAATCATTCCTTTGAAGTGCAATATTTGTTATCTTTTTATCGACCTAGGAGAGACAACCAGACCCATGTTTGGTGCACATAAAACAGTGCTTTCTTTTGGAAGTTTAGATTGTCTCAAACACTGCAAGAAAGTGCAGGGCTCATTGAACGAGGTGTCTGGATGCAGAGCCAGAAGTTGAGAATTCGATTCCCCACTGTGCCTTGCAGGAGAAGATTCAACCTGTACAGTCCCAAGGTGCCCCCAGAAGAAGGGAATGATAAACCAATTCAGACTCCTTGATACCTAGAAAACCCTGAAAATGGTCGCCATAAGTCAGAACTGACTTATTACATTATTATTATTAGACTGTTATACAAACATATTAAACATACTTTGAGTACTCAGTTGTAGACATTTTCTGTTCATAGTTTTAACTAGAGATGGGCATGAAGCCCAAAATGAATCAGGAAATTCATGAAAAATCACCAGTTTGTTCCTTCGGATTGGTTCGGGTTTATCCAAATTGGAGAACCTGAACTTTCCCAAAGCAACAAATTTTGAGCGATTTACAAACCTCCTGGTTTGTCTGGAGCGCCCCCCCCCAGCCTCCTCCACCCGTCCCCACTGCCCGCGTCAACTCCATCCCTTGTCCTAGTCCGCTGATGACATGAGACATGCTGCCGCCCGCTCTGCCACCTCCACAAACAGCAGCCGGCTTCCCTTTGGGCCGCCTAGCCTGCCCTGTCTGCCTATGGCCCACCAATCAACTGATTGGTGGGCTATAGGCAGACAGGGCAGGGCAGGCTAGGCAACCCAAAGGGAAGCCGGCTGCTGTTTGTGGAGGTCTCAGAGCGGGCGGCAGAGGCGCAGGCAGGGGCAGAGCAGCTGGAGGTGGTGGAGCGGGTGGTGGAGGCGGACAAGGTAGAGAGAGGTGACAGGCAGTGGGAAGAGAGCAGGGGCAGGCTGTGGGAGTGGAGGCACTCAGCTTTTTTTTTTTAGATAGCCACAGGCTGCCTAAAAAAAAGCATTGATGAACTGATTCGTGGTTCGTCAATAAAGCATTTGGAAATTCGTGGTTCATATCTTTGATGAACCAAGATGAACTGCCATTTTGACAGTTTGTGCCTATTTCTAGTTTTAACTAAGAAATATAGTTATGTGGGATTCAGTTTAGAGCAGGGGTCTCAAACACGCGGCCCGCGGGCCATTTGCGGCCCGCCGGATGATAGTTTGTGGCCCCCGCCTTGCCTGCCCCCCCTGAAGCGCCCACGCGTCCTCTGCTGTCAAGAGTAAAAAAAAGCCTCGCCTCGCTCGCCAGCTCTCTCCCAAGACAGTGCCTCTTGCACCCTCCATCCGGAACTGCAGCCTGCCAGCCAGCCCGCCTGTGCCGGCTGCAGTTCCGGATGGAGGGTGCAAGAGGCGCTGTCTTGGGGGAGAGCCAGCGAGTGAGGCGCACTGCCGGCCCTTTTCCCCGAGCGCCTGAGCCACCGCCGAGCGATGCCTGAGAGTGGAGCTCGCTCCCAACCCGTCCTCGAAGAGCGCCTCCAAGCCGCCAACAGCAGCTGCCGCCGCCGCCTCTTCCAGGAAAGTGGCTCTCTGGCTCTCTTTCTCTCTTGGCACCCCCAGCACCAGCCCGGCCAGCGGCCGCCTCAGCACCCGGCGGTGCTTCCTCCTCCTCCTCCTCGTCCTGCTTCAGCCGCCTCGGCTCTGGAGGCTGCCTGGGCTCGCCTCGCAAAGTTTGCTCCTCTGTCGTGGTGGGGGTAGCTGCTGCTGCTGAGTGTGCCTTTTTTTGAGGGGGGGCCCTCAGAGGAAGGTTGCCGGACCTCTGTGTGTGTGTGTGTTTGTGTGCGTGCGTGCGCACCTGTGGGGGCCCTTGCCCCGTTCTGTTTAATTTCGCGGGTACCGGTGGGGGCTTTTCTCCTTTGGCAAGGCGAATTCTGTGAGGGTTTTTTTTTTTAATGTCGTGCCCTCCTCCCCCCCCCGGCTAGGCGGTCGCCGGCACTCCCTCCCTTCTCTGCTTCTTCGTCCTGCTGCTGCTGCTGGTGGTGGTAGTGAAGAAGGAGCCAGAGGGGGTCGTGGCAGGTGACAAGGGCTCGCGTGCCCCTCCTCCTCGGAGCCCCAGCCGGGCTAAGGAAACTCCTGGGCAGCTTCCTCGGGCTCTTGCTCCGCTTGGCAGAAAATCTGATGCGGCCCAGCCTCACCCAGACTCTGCCTCCAGCGACCCCCAGGTAAATTGAGTTTGAGACCCCTGGTTTAGAGCAACAATATATGAATAAATAGGCATCAAAGAAAAAGAAATAATCAGGAATAGTAGCAGATATAACAAAGGTTTCCTTGGGTTAATTCATAAAATAATTCAGCAACAAATATATACTTTAATTATTAAAGTGTTGATGTTCACCTGAATAATGTTTTATGTTCCAGTTAGCTAATCACTTATAAATGAGTGTTTTTGAACCTCCCATTTAAATAAATTGTTTTAGTCAACGCACATGGTACCAGGCTGTGTCTTCTGAAGCGGGGCGTCTTCTTAAAAGATAGTAACCACTGGGATGAGGCATGTAGATGCTAAAATACAGATGAAAGTGGGTAACAGCTGTGCCTACAAAAGGGAGGAAAAAGGATATGCTTTGATCTAGAGCAGACCTGGGCAAAGTGCGGCCCGAGGGCCACATACGGCCCGCGAGCCGCTCCTGTCCAGCCCACCGGACATCAAAACCATTTATAGCTTTTTGTCTAAAGTTGATCAGTTGCTTATCTTTAACATACCGCAAAAAACCTCTTTAGTATTTGTGAAGATTAACAAGTTTAAAATAAAAACAATCATAACATCACTGTTTCATTTTATTTTTAAGTTGGTTCGGCCCCCGAACACAGTTCAGATTTTTCATGTGGCCCCCCTATAGAAATTAATTGCCCACCCCTGATCTAGAGGGATGGGGCCTAGATCTTTCAGAGCTGTCTCTGTGCCTAATATTAGTATTGATCTCATTGGCCCTCTTGACATGTATATATTGACATGTTTTAAAGAAAACTTTAGGGAATTATTGTTGTAAGAAAAGGGCATTGTTTGTTGTGGGGGTTAATACTGTACTCTAATATGCAAACATGTTGTGATTTGTCAGAGCTCAGATTTGGAGAATTCTTTTTGTTCAGTGGCAGCCAAAGCATTTCATGACTTAAAATGGGGCTAACTGTGTGTCTGTGGTATCTAGATCTGACTGCCTTAGATCTCCTGATTTAATTATTGTTTAGTCATGTAATTGGTATTGAGGTCTCTGTATACTGCGCATATAAAACCTTCTAGATCTGAATAGCTTTGGTGGTAGCTCTTCCCTTTCTATCTATAGTCCATGCTCCTATACACTGTTCCTCTGTTCTTCTTCCTGGTCTCTGCATAGAACCATTGTAGGAACCTGTTGTAAGTCTATGGCTCTCTGCAGCCTTCCTTAAATGTTTTTTGGAATGTGGAAGAAAGATGCTTCTCAATGATGGGTGCATGAAGTGTTTATTTTGTCTGGAGGAATAGCATAGTATCAGCATTTGCAACTTTTGCTGAAGATTTCAACCCAGAATAGATCTGAACATTTATCTGAAGTCTTACCTGCTAGAACAGGTGATTTCTGCTGTTGGGTCGCTCTTTTTCCAGTTCTGAGTTGTCTCCTTTGGACTTGGATCAGCAATATGTGTCTTTATGACCTCTGCAATGGTGGCAGAACTGTGAAAGGCCAGGATAGTAATTTCCCCACACATCAGTAATTGATTTGTAGCTGCCCATTCCAGCACACTTTCCATGAGCCACATCTGGGCTGTTCTCTTTTCTTTTGCATGAACCCAGATAGTTGGAAGTTGCATCCTGTTAAGGACATGATTTCCATAGGAGCAGGGCTCCACTCTCCTCTGCCCTAGCTCTTTTTCCAGAAACAGAGCTTTGATGATCTTGCCATTTGTATTTTCTGGTAGTTCAGCACTCTGTTTTGCAGCTTCTGAAGTTGATGGAGTAAACTGTAGGAGTAATGTAGTTCATTTACCTTCAGGTGTGACCTGTGCAGTTTGGGTTTCTTCAATATTGCAATCAACATACCCTCTAATTTTCAGCCCCACTGGGTGGGGCTCTGCCTCTCTCATGTGCAACTTCACCCCTGCATGTGTGCACAACTCTGCCCCTCCTGTGCGCAGGGTTCCGTTGCGACCGGAACCAAAGGGGTTGAACGAGATCGCTGCATGGAGGAGGAAGAAAGCTGCATGGAGGGAGGCAGAGTCACATGCGCCCAGCTTAGAGGGAACCTTGATTACAATCATTCTGTCAGTCCCAGATGGGTTCGTCTCGTAGTCCTGACTCTGGTGTTGAACCATTCCTGATAGCTTGAATACTGGCATACCTTTTCTCCACCTCAACCACATCACACAGTGACAACCACTGCTTCCACAGAGGTCATAGCTGAGACCATTACATTCAAGGCTGATGAACACCATCAGAGACTCTTCTCCATGTAACTGTCTTAGAGCTTCTGAAAATATCTATGAGGTGTACAGTATTTACCCTTTTCTTTTCTAAAGGAGCACTGAGGTTGCTACAAAAAGTACCAACACTGCCTTTTGTATCAACAAATGAAGAAACATAATGCAAGACAACATTATGGGAGTTTAGTGTAAGTCAGTGGTATTGACGCCTTTGCAGATTTTTTTTTTTCTGGTGGTGATCCATGTTGTCAGCAAGCAGTGTCCTGACCAATCTCTTCAACAGGATGGATGGAGAAATTCATGATTAAGAATTGAATTCTGTTCTGTGCAAGTATGTGGAGTCTGCTCCAGATAGACACGTTTGCTTTGTATGCAATCAGAAAACTCAACCTCTGTTGCAGTTTTATGGGATGTGGATGTGACTTCCTGGACAATGCGTTCCTGCTATCTTGGTGAATGAAGAAGTTGTACATTTCCACCCTTTCCAGTGTTGCCCAAGATTGATCAAAACATTACACAGAAAGGCTGGACTAATTACCTCTTGGTGGCTAATTCTGCTTAATCTATTCTGGCAGTATCCTGTTTTATGGCAGCCATGCTCAAGGCCTTACTTTGTTTCCTATCCTGCTTAATCTCTTCAAATGCACTTTTATTGGTTACCTCTCTGCCATGATGTCTACTGAGACACTACATTAGTTTTTTATCAGCATGATAGGCATCTCAATTTCACTGCATGGAACAGTTTTGCATCAGATGAAAGAGTACTCAGAACCGTTGAAACTGCATGAAAGTCTTCTACAAGATGATCTTATGATAAATGGAAATGTTTTTTCCCCCCAGAAACAGAACTATTCTGTTTTGGTCTGACCAGCTATATAATATGTCATGTTCTGACTTTTCTACTTTAATTATAAAGGATTGTCTTTCTTTTTCATTCATAATTGCTTGGCTGTGCTTTCATCATTTACAGCTCCAACAGGTGTTTTGACCTCTCCTATTTTCACTGTATCAGAGGTAAAGAGACTTATTTGTGGCATACAACACCAAAATCTACCATTGCCTTCATTGTGAAGATTATTGTTAGATTATTGTTAGTCAGATGATGCCTCCTTTAGCATCTGCTTTTTTTCAGTGGTTTCTCACTCCGTGAGTTGTGTCAGACAGCAACTTGATCATAGCCATCAACTTCCATTAGATAGTGTCACTGGGACACCAGGTCACAATAGAACACTTTGCTTAGTAGAGTAGCATTGTCGGTTTTTTTGCAGTTAAGTGCCTTCCCTCTTACCTTTATTTCAAAGATATACTTGCTAGTTTTTACCCATATGTGAGATGCACAGAAAAAGTGGTGAAGAAAGATATGTACCTTGTTTATAACCATTGTTCTTTGAGTGTTTATCTGTGTCTTGAGCCCTTCTACTCTGTGGCATTTTCATTTGGAATCTGTATTTTTCATTGTGTTGGTCAGTTTCATTGAACTGTGGGATAGCGTACAGGAGCATGTGCTGTAGATAGGAGGGGGCACTGCTACCTTTAACATTTGCCAGATCTAGAAGGTTCCAAAGCGGGGCTCTGTTCAAGCAGTGATCTCTAAATGTGACTGCAGAGGAGATCACTCAGAAAACAGTAGTGACAGGTAAGTTAACTATTTTTACACTTTTCATTTCCCTAAGGGAATTTCTCTTTCAGAAACATTTACATTGTAGAATCACAATATTTAAGAGGAGAGTTAGAATTACTTACAAATTCACTTAGTGTGAAAAAGCATGGAAATTCTACATTAAGATGACCATCTCAATTTCATATGGCTGTGTTTATTTCATCTTCATGCTCTTTTCTTATGTGTTTCAGTTAACAATACCTGTCTCAGACCCATTAGCAAAAATGGAAAACTTCTCTGTCCAGGTAATGTTATGTGGTAATCTTATAAATCAGAGATGAGCACTAGTCCTCCAGATGTTTTTATACTTCAACTCCTATAATTCCACCCTAGTAATGACTTAAGTTATATAGGGATTTTTACTCCATAAACATCTGTAAGGCCATAATTGTCCACTTTTTGTTATAATTTTTTAAAACATTTACATGGTACGTGTTGTGGGAATTGTATGTTCTGATTCCTCTCCCTCTACCCTAAATGTTTGAATGATCAATCATTTATTTATTTTATTTGTATCCCTTGCACCTTACTTTCTGTATCCTTAGGGCTGCATTCCATATTGGTCAGAATCTTCTTGCTTATATATATCTCCCATGCTATTTTAACATATATATGAAATCACTGGCACATGTTATCCAGAGTTTTGGGGTTTGGTGCCATCAATTTATGAATGACATCCAACTCTGTTTCTCCCTTTCCGTCCAGTTTTAAGGAAGCTGTTTCGTTCTAAACCAATGCCTGGTATTAGTAATGGATTGGATGAGGTCAGAACACACTGAAGCTTATTCCAGAAAAGAAAGAGGTGCTACTGGTCAGTTAGAAGGGAGTAAGGATTGCCCCAGTTCACAGGTTGGGTGTGCTCCTGGATTCATCCATGAACCTGAATGTCTAGGTCTTGACACTGAAATAAAATAGAGCCATGTGGTCATTACAAAATACAAATACAAGAATAGGCGATATCTTTATAGACCACTTTAAAAAAATCATCATATAATCTGCTAGCTTTTGTGGATCAGGACTGTTTCATCAGGCATGTACCATTCTGAAGAATTTAAAATCCAAAAGTTCATAGCAAGATGGATTTTGCCAGGAAGGTTACTCTTAGATGTAAAGGCCAGAAGTTCTTGGCAAGATGGATTTCGCCAGGCATGTCTTTCTTAGATGTATGTCAGGAAAGATGCAGGCTGCATTTGGGCTGTTTTTTAAAAGTTACAGCTGAGGCAGTTGTGGATTGGATATCACATGGTGGCTGAGATGCTTTTGTACAATTAAAACTAGTGCACCAGCTGCACCCAGTGATGCATGCCTTAGTTACATCTTGCTTGGATTGCTGCAATGTACTCAGGGCCCCTGGAGCTTGGAATTTGACTGGTGGTTAATGTATGATGAATTTGGTGGTGGATTGTATGAGCTCTTATTTAAGGGTGCAGAGATAAACATACACCATATATAATTCAGGAGTCAGACAATCTCAGTACATAGCTATTCTATAGATGCCAGCTCCAAACAAAATCTTTTCCAGGCATGTGGTGAGTTTATATTTATGTATATGCTTGGCTCATAATTAAAAATAGTTATGTGACATCAAGTAGATTCTAGCTAACAGTGACCCTTGCCATGATTTCCTAGATATAAAGTTCTCAGAAGTGGTTTATCATTCTGGGGGCAGTGTTCTGAGACTATGCAGCTCACCCATGACCACACAGTCTGACTCTTCTCCTGGGAGGCTCAGTGGGGAATCAGACTCCTGATCCCTGGCTCCGTAGCCAGGTACTCAAGTTCACTGAACTATCTACAGTAACTAGTTAGCCCATGAATACATTTCATGTAGTAGCACCTTTTTTGCTTTCTTTCCTCCACTTTCTTTCTTAGGTTAGAATTTTATTTTTTTTAAAAAAAACACATATACATGGCACTACTAGGCATGTAAATTCTAATTAACAGTGGCATGTTTAGTAACCTGATCTTTCTAATCTATATTAGTGCAAATGCATTTTGGGGCTTCTTGTTTAACCTTTTCCACAGCTTTTTAAATAAACAAAATATTTTGCATTCCTTTTCTGGATTCCCTAAGTGCCAGAGGATTATACTGTTAAAGAAACAGAACTGAAAATGGGAAGCTTGCTAGGACTCTGCCCTGGAAGAGCTCCAACATCCACCCAGGTAAAATAAGCAAACTCAGATTTCTTTTTTTTAAATTCTAACTCCTTTTTTGTTGTTGTTTTTCATGTACTGGCATAATAGTAATAATTACGTGCCTTCAAGTCAGTTCTGACTTTTGGTGAACTTTTCCAGGGTTTTCTAGGTATAGAATACTCAGAAGTGGTTTACCAGCCATTCCCTTCTTCTGGGAGCACCCTGGGGCTGTGTAGCTTGCCCAAGGCTACACAGGCTAGCTCTAGTCCTGGGAGAAACAGTGGGGAACTGAACTCTCAATCTGTGGCTGCACAGCCCAGATACCTTACTCACAGAGTTATTCAGACAGCTTTCTAGTCATCAAATGGTTGGAAGTGATATGTCAGGGCCATCTTCTGGTGGTGCTGTAAAACTGTGCTGCTTGTTGAAGCTTGCACAGCTGACATCAGCCACATGTAGTCAGCTGGCTCCTCTCCCAGGGGACACAATGGAGATTCAAACTTCTGTGCCAGGTGCTCCAACCCATTGTGCTGTGCCAGCTCCCAGCTGGCATATTTAAATATAACATAATGTAGTGTACTTTTTAAAGACTTGATAAGTAACTTACTTGTCTGTCTACTACAACAACTTCTGTTAAATCCTTGCCCAAGCCACATTTTCTTAGTACTATATCAAAATCAACAACAATCTCATGATTAACCACGGCTTACTATGGCTGAAACTCTGTTGACATAGCTACAGCTGTGGAGGAGTGGTAACATATCAGTGACAGAAAATCGCTGCTGCTGGATTATTCAGTAATGAAGGATTTCCCACTTATCCTCACAGCTTTTCTGACTTGCAAACAATCCTTTTTTATCACACAAAAGTTGTGGGACAAGAAAAGAAAGTCTTTCATTACTGAAAATCTCCCCCTGCCTGTAACAATCCAGCAGCAGTTATTTTATTTCTGAAAGACCTCCTATTAAACATAGGAAGAAATTAACCTGCCTTATAATGTTAGCATTGTGAATTTTGATGGACATCATGTCCTCATTGTCTACAGAAAAAAATGACTCCCAATCTACTACTGGAGATCCTTTTAACTAAAGATGCTGCATGTAGAGCTTGGAACTTTTTGAATATAAATTCACCACAGAACTAACGGCCTTTCAAACTATACATACTGTACATGAGTACGGACATACATACGTGCTTTCAGTCTTAAGCCTTCATCTTAATTTAATACAGTATTCCATAAATTCAGGTATTCATACTTCAGGCACAGAATTAGATATTTGCATGATCTGGGCTGGGCTGAGTTGCATGATCCCTGGATAGTCAGATGGGGAAGTTTTTACTAACGAGAAGACTGCTGTTCTCCTCTTAGGCTTTTGGCTACTGAGGTGGCATAGATGAGGTCGCTCAGCAGAACATTGGACCAGGGACATGGGCTTGAAATGTTACACAAGTGGGGCAAGCAAGGTTGGCAGGAGAAACAGAACTATTTCTGGCCAGCTGGTTATGGAAACGAGTATGAGGGGAATCCACGTAAATATGCCCATAATCCAGATAAAATACAGCTAATAAGGCAAAGTGACAATTCAGCACTAGAGAGGAAAGTCCATTCTTGGCAGCCAAGCAGGTAGCAGAATTCAGCCAATGGTAGCTGACATGGCTTCTAGAGCAGCGGTCCCCAACCTTTTTGGAACCGTGGACCGGTTGGGGGGGCGGCGGCACCGCCGCTCTTTCACATGGGGCGTTTTGTGCTTGTGGGGGGCGTGTCACGCTCGTGCAGGGGGTGTGACATGCTTGCGGGGGCGTGTCACACATGCAGGGGGGGTGTCGTGCTTGCGGGGGGCGTGTCGTGCTTGCGCAGGGGCGTGTGGCTTTTCACTGCACTGAGATTTTGCAAACACAACACAAACCAAAACACCTTTGTGCCGAATCAGTGAGCCCTCGTGCCATTTGGGAATCAATAGAGATGAGTGCACAAGATTTGCATCCACTTCAGATAGAAAATCAAACTTTCTCCTCTAGCACCACTCACCTTGAGATTTGTGTCCCTGCCTGGAGAACCAGGAAAGCACAGCATTTCCTGTTGGGTATTCTGCAACTTAGTGACCCTATGTACCTAGAACAAACTTAACCAAGGAGCTAGTAGTTTGCATGGCTTCATTTGCAAAGTTTCCATATTGAATTATTAGTACACAAAGTGGTTTGGTGAGTAATCCTGTACAGATCTATTCAGAAGTAAGCCCCATTGAAATTAGTGAGGCTTACTCCTGTTTTAATGCATATAGAATTGCGCTTGATCTGACGTTATCTGTGGCCCCTCACATGCTATTGAATTCCTCTTATTCTCCCAGTCCATTGTTCTTGCTGGTGAGTTTTGGAATTCATGGGATGTCCCAACATTTAGTGTACTGACAGCTAACTCAAGCTCTGTGATGGGTGAAAACAAAAGTTGAAAACCTGATGTACTGTCTTTCTCCCAGATATTTTTGTATTATATTGTGGGTCATGATCTTCAGTCTGGTCTGGAGGAAGAGATAGTAGTGGAGGAGACTGCCACTGTAAGAAAGGTAAATACAAGACCTGTGAAAACATTTGCTGTTTACAAATTTCAGAATTATACAACCATGTTATATTACTGGCTCTTTAGGCAGGCCTTCCCTCCTGTCAATGCCTAATTTATTTATTACCATCTTCAATTGTATTAATGTTGTCGTTTTATTTTATTTTATTTTATTGGATTGTTGTTAGCCGCCCAGAGTAGACTTCGGTCTAGGTGGGCGGGGTATAAATTAAATAAATAAATAAATTAAATTAAATTAAATACTTAGATGCCACATTAAAAGTGAATGTCTCACCTTCGACATTGGTTCAGAGCTTTGCAAGAGCAATCTGCAAATGTGGTTTCACATGGTGTGGCAGTGAAGCCCGCATCTAAGGCATCACCTTTTAATGTCCCAAAGTGGTTTTTTAAAAAATTAAAATTGCATTTTAATTAACATCTGGGTCTTTGTTTAAAAAAGGAAATATACTTTCCAAGAAAGCATCTATACAAGCACCTGCGGTTTTTTTTTAACTTTCAAATTTACTCAGGGTCAAATGAGACATTTTCCTTGATTTTTTCCTCCCAACAGAAGGATTTCAGTATTTTTTCCAGAAATGAGTTCTTGACTTAGTTTTCCAATAGCTGATTACAAAACAAAGCAAACAAAATACATGATATTTATTTATTTATTTGATTTTTATCTTGTTTTTCTCCCGTACTTGGGACTCAAGATGGCATACAATTTTTTTAAAAAATCTACAATTAATTAAAACAAATTAAGATTTAAAACTATAATATATAGATAATTAAAACATTATTTAAAAACTAATTTTTTTAAAAGACATTTGCATCTCAGTTGCCTTCTGACTCCCTAAAAGCCTCTAAAGAGGTACATTTTCAGCTGCCAGAGGAGGGAAAAGAGGGAAGGGGCCAACCACACTTCCTGAGACAGGGAGTTCAATAATCTGAGAGCAACCACAGAAAAAGCCTTCTCTTGGGTCTTGCCAGACATAGTTGTGAGAGCGGTGGGACCAAGAGAGGCAATCCATGAGGGTCTAGATGAGGAAGATCTCATACTTGGAAGAGCAGATGCTTTACATCTCCTAAAAACATGCCACAACTTAGTCTAAGTTGGTCCTCAGTTACCGATTCATTTACCCATGAATCACTTTAAAGGCAGATGGGTAATTGCTATTTTGGAAGCATATACTATTACTTTCTGAATAAAATTGTTGTAGAATATCATCCTAAAATATTTAAAAATTTAAGAAGGCTTGATACATTAGCTTAAATATTTTAAAAATATTTTAAAATTGGTTTTATTCTTGATTTTAATCTTGATATATGTTTAATTATTTTATATGGTGTTTTAAAACTGTTGATTATTGTATAGTTTTAGCTGTTGTGAGCTGCCTTGGGTCCCCATGGAGAAAGTTGGCATATAAATAGCACAAATAAAAAAAAATAATAATAATCATTTATGTGACGGTGCTGGACATCCAGTGTCATTCAGACTTTTGTTGAGGGAATCATCACTGCCAAGGGGAAATGGTAGTTCTTTGGATTTTGATGTATCACCTAGGAATTGTTGCCTTCTAAGAATCTAGAACTATTCATCTTTACCAGTCTTTCTCTTCGCCTTCCTTGCAGTGGCAAAAGCACCACCTATTAGTCTAATGAGCAGTGCGATAAATCTTACATGACCGATCAGATTTTGCTGTTTGCTTGTACTTGTACTAATGTTAAATGGTGTTTTTCTTTTAGTGTCTAAACTTAATGCTGAAGAAATCTGGCTTAACAGGTTAGTATAACTATTGTATAGCTGGATAGATGGAAGGGAAAAAATGGTTTCTAATCACCATCCATGAATTGATCAATTATCTTCACCACTTTTGTTAAAGGAAAATAGGATAAAGTTGAGAGAAATAATAAGACCACACAAGTGTTTTTCAAAGATTTCTTGAGTGTTTACAAGCTTCAGAGAATTTTGAGCATTTACAGTGAGCCTTCTTTGTTTGGATTCAGCAATTTGCAGTTCTTCATAATTTAGTTATATATTGCATGTTACGTATGAGGAGTAATGTGAAAATTTATAAGTAAATAAAAAACCTAGTTTTACTGAGGTTTTTATGATTATGAAATATTTGGTTGTTTTAACAGGCTTAGGCAGGAACCTCAAAGTTGTCTGCTCCACAGTTCCCCACATCTACATTTTCTGTGCAGATTGGCATTACAGAAATTGAATGTTATCAGAAGGAATCCACAAACTTCCTGCTCTATTATTTCAGATATTCTGTATATTGTTTATAATAATAATTTTAAAAATGTGTATCCATCTCTGTGTTTATCTTTGCTACAAAACTATGAAGTCTCACCACCAGAAGCTTCGCATGGATGCTGGGGGGAGGGCAGAGCTGGAAAAGTTACTTTTTTGAACTACAACCCCCAGAATTCCCTAGTTCACATGCCTACTTGGCTGGTCTGGCTGATTCTGGAAATTGTAGTATGAAAGAGACCTGGGAATTATGCATTTTGAGGTTATTTTGTTTTAAACAATGAGTAGTCGATTTTAGTTAATTAAGATCTGTCTGTATGTTACAGTAACCTGATTAGTCAGTGCGTGATAACCAACAGAGAGGGGTAAGGAGTGGGATGTACATTTCATCAGGGCGTCTAGGCATCCCCACAAAATGCTTGTGGAGAGAAAAGGGAAATCAAAAGCGAAAGAACACTTGTGGAGTTCGGTATCTCTGTTAGTACAGTCAACCCTCGACTTACGAACGGCCCTAGTTGTGAACTTTTCGACTTACGAACCGCTCTGATAGAAAAATATAGCCTCGACTTGCAAACTTTATTTCGAGTTACGAACCGAAAAAAAACCCTAAGTCATCTTAGGTTAAAAGGAAAAAAAATAAAAAAATTCTGCCCCTAGTGGTAGGAACGGATTAACCGGCTTTGCATTAGTTCCTATGGGAACTAATGGTTCGACTTACAAACCGCCCCTCGACCTAAGAACCAAAAACAGCCAGAACGGATTAATTGGTTTTCAGTGCATTCCTATGGGAAATGCTGATTCGACTTACGAACTTTTCGACTTAAGAACGTCCTTCCAGAACGGATTAAGTTCGTAAGTCGAGGGTTGACTGTATTCAATAAGCTGCTCAGTGTATAGGAGCATACTTCCAATTTGATTTCAAATGTTCTGTTTTGCTTGCAGAGGACAACTGGCATCTGAGAAAAGTTGATTGGTGCTATGAAGCTGGAGAAGCATTAAATGAGGAAGTAAAGCAAATTTATTACAGAAGTGTTAATTCTGATAGATAATGAACATAGGGATTGATAAACAATGTGTTTTTAGTTACAATAACCTGTAACAGTTTTATAAACTGCTTATTTATGAAGTTCATAAGTGTCCTTTACAAATTGGAAGTTTCAATAGCTCTACTGCTTAGATTCTTGTTTTTCTCTTTTTTAAAGACAAGTTTGCTTGTTTAACCTTTGACATCACATGTACTCTTTTGTGTTACCTTTTTTCCCCTCAGGATGTCACATTGAAAGAACTCAATCTCTCCAGTGGAGAGATGTTGAATGTTGCTGAGGGGAAGCTTACCCCAAAGGTAAAACACTTAACTTCTGTGTTAAATTGTAGCAGTAAGAATATTGGGGAGGTCTGACTTCAGATCCCCATTCAGGCATGCAGTTCACTTGGGGGCAGTCACTATCTCTTATCCTAAGTTACCTCATAGGCTTTGGTAGGATTACAACACACATATACAGTTTCTCTTACTCATCCAAGACACCTGCCGGTGTGAATACCAGCTGCAAGCATAAGATATAACAGGAAAACCTTTTAAGCATGGAGATACTGCATGTGCTCATGCAGCAGGTGCCTTAGATCTAAGGCATTAGAAAGTTATCTAGGCAGCACTGATCACTGAGAAGGATGCTGGGCTGGAGACAGAGGACATGCATGGAGTACATATGCTACCTGAAATTAGATTTTGATGTGAGGAGAGTGAATGGCACACCACTGTGCCCTCTGCCTATGGAAGCTGTCTATCTCTGGCAGTGGCTCAGTAAATGAATTTAATGCAACAAAGCACTTATTTTGTCTTTATGCTGTTATTTAAATTTTTGTTCAGACACATTACTGTCAGTATCTGTTCTAAAGCCACATTTTGATTGCCGATTTATTTGAACACTTATTATTAATTCCTAAAGGGATTCTTGAAAGTGCCCATCTGGTGGTATAAACCTTTCTCTCAGTTGAAGCACAGAAAAAATATTCAGGACCACGTGAACTGCTTGAGCAAAAACATGGGGGTTTGGGGACTATCTGCATCAGAAGGTAAGTTATCAAGGGAAGCAGAAACATAAAGGAAAAAGGCAATTAAGAATTTTTCAGAACTAGGAACAATTATACCGATATTGCCCATCTCAAGAATAGTTTTTATTTAGATATATTTTTGGAAGTCAATGTAAATAATCATTTCTTGGCCTGTTTTGGTAGTTTTTAGGATGCTGGATGAAATCATTTTTCTTTCATACCTAATCAAAAGATTTAGCTTTTGGAAGTAGGTTGCTTCAAGTTAAGAAATCAATGCAGACATTATTAGTTGTCAGCCAGCTCAGTATATAATAGATAATGTCTACAGTGAATCTTAGCTCGTGCAATTCTCCTCCGAAAGTTACACCATCTATGTTACACCAGCGTAACTAGGCAAGAAGATTTTGGATGTTGATTTCATTTGTATTTGGCAGTAAAATCACAGCTTTTTGCAACATACTGCAACAGAAATAAGTTTCAGACTTGTTCTTGATGTCCCACGTCAAACATCTGGATGAATATACCGGTAATTGGGGTGAAAAACAAAAAGAACGTGGTAGTTGGAGTCTATTACCAACTGCCCAATGAAGGAGATGATGAAGATTAAGCCTTTGAAGAACAAATAGCAATAATTTCAAAGACACATGATGGGAGAATTCAGTTCTTCTTCGTGGCCTCTGTGAATCACACCCTGGGTAATCTGCGCATGCGCAGAGCCTTGTTGGAAGATTCTAGAGCTTCTGCGGTAGCAAAAAAAATACATTAGTGCAGACCCCTCCCCCTTAGTATAAGTACCTTGGCGCCAAGACTCTCCCTTCAGTTTCTTTCAACCGCCGCGTTGAGAGCCTCGTATTGATTGCTTCTGTGAGTTTTTCCTAAAGTGAAAGAGTTTATTCTTGATTCCTTTATTACTATTATTTAAAAAGAAGAAGTTTTTTCTTTGTTGCTGTGGTCTTACGGCCAAAGCCCCCCCTCCCCCTTCCTTTTTTCCTCTTATTTTCATGGCCCCCGTGGGCCCGTTTAAACATTGCGTGGCCTGCGACAACAAGATCCCACTTTGTGACGGCCATGCTAAATGTCTTTTTTGTCTCAGTGAGGCCCACCAAACCTCTTCGTGCCCTCACTGTAAGAATTTCAAACGCTGAGTTCTCCGCAGTCGTCTTTCTAGACTGAAGCTTCGGCTTTGGGAACAATCCCTCCAGCCTACAAAGTCTATGGCTCAGCCTGCCTGTAAGTCCACCTCACAGGCTAAGGCCATGGATAAAGCCTTTTCAGAGACGGCGAAACAGCACCCTTCTGCCACGCCATCGCACTCCGATGCCCCTTCGACATCGTCCACTAAGGGGCACAAAACCAAACACTCCATGCCGAAACCATTGACATAAAAAACGACCACCAAACGGAAGCCGTCCACCGACGCGCCTTCGGCTCAAGAACCCTTGCCACCGAAGAAACCTAAATCTTCAAAAGCGAAATTCCAGAGGGTTACTTCCCTGCAGCTCCCAGAATCTGGGGATCTGATATGCATGGGTTCACCCTCGGATGAAGTGCTTCCATCTCATCAGCCTTATCCATCACAGTAACCAGAATGGGAGGAATGGGTGGATCAGCTCACATCCTCCCCGGCTAGCCCTCAACAATCTGGCTCTCCCAGCGAGCCCTCCTTGGTTGCTTCTCCCGATATGCAAGGAGTCGAAGCGCAACCTGATACTGTGCCCTACTCCGTTCCAACAGGCCTACCACCTTGGCCTCCGACGCATTATCAAGGGCACCAGCCATGTGAAACTGGCAACATATCTTCACGTGTGGCATCGACCCACGCTCAGCACTATCATCGGGTAGCCATTTGCCCCGATCAGTGCTCAACCGATAAATCTGCCAAGCACTATCAACTGGTTGCTCTCCCCGGTTCAACGGCAGTGCCACATCAGAGGCCTCACCTACGGCAGCCCTCGATGTCGAAACGATCTTACTTTCATGATCCTCAAGAGATTCATAAGGCTTACCACCAGCCAGCATCTAAAAAGCCCAGAACAGCCAATCAATACTCCTCGGCTCAGGGTGCATTTGCAGCTCCAGTGAACCGTTACTTTCCTGCCTGTCAGGAGGATCGAGATCGATCATCCCGCTCGGCATCACCGGTATATGTCCACTCCACAGCCATCCAGTGTGGCCCATCGACACTTATACCATCTCGGCAGCAACCTCCATTTCGCCACCATCGAGATACTGACTCCGATATTGACCACTGCCCATGGACGCCCCATCAGTGTCGATACCGATGGATGACCCTCAACGTCGACCAATGCCTTCGACATCAACATCCAGGCGTCGGTACCAATACTTTGAGGCGCAGCCCCTCGATATCAAGTTTGATCATCAGTCCACGGATTCTCAACACAAAGTCGAACATTCCGAACAGGGCTCTAGACCGCAAACACCATCTATTTTACTCACGTCACCGGAGTCTGACTTAGCAGATGCCGGCCCTCCATCTCTAGCGTAGGACTTTCAAACTTACGCACAATTAATGGTGTGCATGGCTAAGTCCCTGGATCTCCAGGGAGATAGGGGGCGAGGGGATAGAAGCAGACCCACAACTGAGCCAGCGGATCATCTCTACGATCTGATCTCCAAAGACACCACACAACTCCAGTTCACATTTCTATGTTACTGTCCCTTCTTAGCACTGCCCAACGCTCGTGGACAAAACCAGCTTCATCTCACTCGATGTCGAACTGCATCGACGACCTTTATCGAGTTCATGATCCAGGAACGTTTTTTCTTCAGAAACAACCAGCCTCAAATTTGATCTTTGTCGAGGCTTCCCAATCTCTATCTCGACATCGCCAAATTCTCATACCGTCCAATAAAGACAGCAGGCGAATCGACTCCATGGGCAGATGGCTATATACTTCCGCTGCATTCACCATGAGAGTCGCCAACTATCAAGGAGCCATGGGTGCTTACCAGCGGTTCCTCTGGGACAATATGTCCACCTTCATTGAAGCTCTTCCAGAAGACAAAAAAGTCTTAGCTCAAACCTTCCAGCAAGAAGGGCTTTCAGTCGCCAAACAGCAAATGCTGTCAGCCAGACATACTGTCGATACCACATCTAAATCCATGGCTACCTCCATGGCCCTTCGACGTTTTTCCTGGCTAAGAACTGCTGGTCTCGCTGAAGATGCTAGAGCTCGTATTGAAGACCTCCCATTTGACGGGACAGGTCTTTTCAATGCTGAAACAGACGACATTCTGGAAAACGTTGAAAAGAAAAGAACGGCTGCTAGACGCTGGGGAGTCTACCCTACATACCAGCAACATCCCCAGTGCACTCAACAGCGTTGCCCCTACAACTCCTACCAGAAGTTCCATCAAGAGCCTCAGAGGCAAAGTTCTTACACATCTTACTACAAACAACAACCTTACCGGGCCAAACCATGTCAACAGGCAACAACCAGGCACAATGATCGCAAAACCAAGCATCATATTTGATGTCCAGCCGGCCGAGATCCAAACAACAGCCCCCCCCCCCCACATTACTTCCCCTACCCCCTGGAAACACTTACCTGTACGGGAAACCATCACCATGGATGTTTGGGTCCTCTCCTTTGTCCGAAGTGGGTACTGCATCCAGTTCCATCAGCTCCCTCCGCCATCACATACCGTCACACCTCCGTCGCAAACCCTACAAGATGAAATACAGGCACTACTACTCAAAGATGCCATAGAACCAGTATACCAAACAGACAGAGATTTTTTTCTCTTGTTATTTCACCGTCCCCAAAAAGGACGGAGGCCTCCGCCCCATCCTAGATCTTAGAGAACTCAATCGCTACATCATTACCACCAAATTCCATATGGTTACCCTCGAGTCTGTCCTTCCCCTGCTCTGAAAAAACAACTGGTTTGCTGTGATAGACCGGAGGGACGCCTATTTCCATGTATCTATCCATCCCTCTCACAGGCTCTATCTCCGCTTCCAGCTGGGATCCCAAGTCTACCAGTTCAAAAGACTCCCATTCGGACTCGCAACAGCTCCCAGAGTCTTTACCAAATGCATGGCTCTTGTAGCAGCTTACCTCAGACTTCACAAGATCTACATTTTCCCATACATCGACAACTGGCTCCTCGTAGCGCGCTCCTGTCGCAAAGCAGAATGAGTCATTCATTTTAAACTGTCCCTTCTCCACGATATCAGTCTTGCTGTAAACATACAGAAATCCAGGTTACAGCCCACAAGTGTTATCCAGTATATAGGAGCACTTATAGACTCCACTCACGCCCGAGCATTCCTCCCAACAGACAAAAGACTCAATCTGATATCATTGCTTTGCATCTTCACCCCTCATGCGCTGGTACCCCGCATTAACAGTTCAACGTGTCCTCGGCACTATGGCATCCATGACATCAGTAGTGTAACACGTACGCCTCAAAATGAGGTCACTCCAAGCATGGTTCCTAGCCCTTTTCGACCCGCTAACAGACCCGCCTCACACCCTGTTACGGGTGACCCCGGAACTCGCCACCCAACTTTCTTGGTGGTGCTCTACTCAAAACCTGACAATGGGACGGCCCTTCCAACAACTGCGTCCTCAAATACAGGTCACCACCGATGCCAGTCTTTACAGGCTAGGGTGCAAATCTCTAAAGACTCATGCTCAATGGTCAGAAAGAGAGAAACTGCTCCGTATCAACGAGCTGGAACTGTTAGCAGTGATAAAAGCGTGCAAGGCTTTCAGAGATCATCTTGTCGGCAAAATGTTTATTATTATTATTATTATTATTATTATATGATTCTATGACTTTTGCATTCCTTCCTTCTGATAGAAGTGGAATTCAGAATCTTTATGCTCAGTTGACAATGACTTGAGTTGTGATCTGGCCAAAAGAACTGTGATTAACTGAGTATGATGTCAATCATACAAGCATATAGTTTGCTATTTGGTGCAGTTTTGGTGTGGTTTGTTTCGCCCTATTTTCTAGCAACCACTTTTTTTAAGTCAGAACAATCCGTCTCACCTGCTGGCTTCTGGCACAGTGCCAGGGACGCAGTATATTTGGTACAATTGGGAAGAATTATTCCATTATGCAGTCAGTGTGGTTGCTTAATTCATTCCAAAACAGAGCAGTGGGCAGTGTTCTCTTCTGTAAATACCCTGTGATGTATGTGACAGTAGAAGAATGTTGGAGAAACCCGCTCCATGTTCTTCTTCACGTGACACGGATTACTCCAAATTCCCCCATCTAGTTATACCCTGTGATTACTTTAAATTGATTTTTGAAGTGAATTTGGGGGAAAAACTTTCTTGAAATTATTTTCAGCTCTGTGTACAATCAAAAGATACTGGGAGGGCTGACCAAGATATATGAACTTATTTTAGAAGAAAATTCAGTTATTGACAACTAACTGATGTTTTACTAATTATGTAATTGTGAAGAAATCTATATTTCTTTAAATTGTAACTCTTGATATTTTTTTTAAAGACTTACCAACATTTCTAGAAAGTGAAGTAGACCTAATCTATGTGGGTGACATAGAAATCTCAGAAGACGCTCTGTTAGAAGACCTGAAAATGCAGGTTAGAAATTATCTTTTATTGATGAGTGCTGTTATCTTTTTAAAATAGGTTCCACTGAACACCCACTCACATTTTATGTGTCTCCTATACATTTTGATATACATTTACTTAATACCATTTGGAATGGCAGTTACAAAAAATAATTTTTAAAACTGTAGCTGAGGTGCAATTTATTATTGACTTTCTAGAGTTTGCCATCTTTTGATTTTGGCTGCTCATTTCTTGTTACAGTTTTGATCAAAAATGCTCCTGAAGTAGGACTTCTCATCTCTCTGTATATGAGTACAAAATACAATTGCAAATTAGATTGCCAAAGTTTAGCAAATAAGGAAGACTTTTAAATAAGAAAGAAGCATTTTATTACCAACACAGGAACCTGTGTTATACTGAATCAGGTCACTGGTGCATTTCGCCCTGAACTGTCTTTCTGCTGGGGCTGCTCTCCAAGATGTCAGTTTGTTTTCCTTTGTAGTCTGGCTACCTAAAATCCTTCAAATAAGATGCCAAGATTAAACTTGGACCCTTCTGTGTGCAGACCAGACGCTCCACCATTGAGTTCCCCAAGAATAACAAATGTTAACAAAACTTTCATGGAGCAAATATTGAGGCAAATATTGACTTCAGGAACAACAGACTTTTTTTGGTGAGACCAACAGATATTGGTCACAAGCTACATCTTGCATAACATATGAAAAGAAAATGCTTGTGTTATGATTTATACAACTATGATTTATATGAAAAACATTCAGTCCAAGAGGGATTAAGTGAGAATTTCTTAACTTTAACACAGTCAAAAAGGACTTGATGTGTCTGTGGGCCTTCTGTGACAGTGGTCACAATTTCTGCACATTATGAGATCTGAAGAAGGTTTTGAACCCATGTACCCTCCAGTTTCCCTTTACTCTTCTGAGAATGTAACATGAAAACTAGTTATGTAATGGAAGTTCACATTCAAAAAAGCATGATTCCTTCTGATCATGGTGGTGCACCCATATATATACCTGTTGGTAAAAAGTGGATATGGGCCTGAGTAAGACATGGTCAAAATTTCACTGTATATAGGCCACTATCGTTCTACTATCTCTTTCAAAATGCCTAAGGATGTGACATATTTAGATTTTGGCAGTTAGTACTAAAATTAGTAAGTTTCTGACTTCAGAATGTTGGGAAAATATTGATTTTATTAAAAGCAACATCGTACAATGTAGTGTTTTACACATTTGTATCGTGCAAGGAAATGAATAGGAAAGATAGCAGATTTCAGTGCTTTGATTTTCAACTACTATTTATTCTGTAATTTCTAGCAAAGTTATTTCCCTTTCAGGTGATGACTCTGCCATCCTTTCAAGAGTTTAGTGTTCCATTACCAGAATTTCTCCGAGTTTGGACAATGGAAAATAAGCACCCTTTCAAGCTTTTACGAAACAACAATGAGCAGCTCCAGTAGGTTCCTAACATCAACAATTGCAATCTGATGCCCAATTTCCTGGGATAACTCAGTGGGATTTATCTTTTGAGTTAAACATGTATGAGAGTAAGCTCAAGTGGAATTAAATATTAATATAGTGTATTTTTACCAATAGATTTAAAACTCAACGTTCCCTCAGTTGTTCTATTGCAGGCTTGTTTGATCGTTGTTGGGGTTTTTTAAGGTTAATTGGTAGCCGTCTTAGTTGATGGTGGTTTTTTTACATTTTAAGAATGCAGTTTATTTAGGTTAAAATGATTCTTGAACAATAGCGTATAAAAATTGTCAACTTTACATCACCCAGCTTTGTGACATGCATTTTTTTCATTTACTTTTATTTAATTTTTCATTTTGGTTAGTGTTTCACATTTCCAATTGCAGTACTGAACTTAAATTGTATATTTTTTTTATATCCCACTTTTCCAACATTCAGTACTGAATTTAAATTATCTGTTATATTTTCTCTTCAGCACACTCAAACTAGGAAACAGATTGGAAATTTGTATAGAACCTTTACACACAGAAGAAAATCTTGGGTAAGAAATGTAGCTATTACCCCTCAAAACTTGGAGGTAAGGGGTTAAAGTCATTTCAATCCAAAATTGTTCAGCAATTTTCCTGCAAAATATTTATTTCAAAATAGAACATGTGTGAGGCTACGGTGAAATGTATTGAGGCATCTATTTTGAAAATTATAATTTGGTTTTGTATATTTCTGATCACAGACCAAAGGATTTGCTTCTACGGGTGCTGATGGGCATACCAGGGGAGAGAGATTACTACCATCCTGTGGATTTGATATGGGATATCTCCAAAGAGTGTACAGCATCTGCATTAAGACAGAGAATTGCTTTGTACTATTCCTTGCCAGTGGAGAACATTGAAATTGCTAAATATTCTCCTGGAAAATTTGAATGGATGCCAATATGTAGTTGGGTAAGATAAGAAAGGAGTTTGGAAATGAAATATTACTTTCAACAGTTCTTTCAGTGAAAGAATATTTATTTATTTTTAAGTATTTAGTGTCATTTTTAGGCCCCCTTTCTTCGAATGAGGAGACTCAAGGTGGTTTACAATGTTAAAATTAGTAGAATTAAAAACACAATAAATTATGCATTAAAAAGACATTAAATTATAATAATAATTAAAAATACATTAAGTGATCAATAACATTTAAAACTTTAAAAACAAACCTGCTCAGCTAAAAACCAGCATGCAGAATTCAATTATTAAAAGCCTGTCTAAAAAGTTTGGTCTTCCGCTCTTGGTGGAAGGATAAAGGGGGGGGGGGGGGGCAACCTGATTTGAGGGAATGCATTTCACATGCTGGGAGCTGCCATAGAGAAGACCCTCAAGTGTACCTGCAATGGCAGTGGGACTCCTCTGAGGAACCGAGAAGGCTCTTATATGGGGAGATACAGTCCTTCAGTTTTCAAAACCAGGCAGTTCCACATAGAGCACATCATCATAATCCAAGCAGGATATAACTAAGGCATGTGTCACTGTAGTCAAATCAGACATCTGGCATACCAGTTTTAACTGCAAATGCACTCCTGGGCACACTTAAACCTGGGCATCCAGGCTCAGGGATGAATCCGGGAGTACATCCAAGCCGCAAACCTGAGTTTTCAGGGGGACTGTAACCCCATCCAGCACAGGTTGCATCCCTATTCCCTCATCTGCCTTTTGGCTGACCAGGAGCACCTCTGTCTTGTCTGGAATAAGTTTCCTTTTGTTTGCCCTCATCCAGCCCATTATTGACATCAGGCACTAGTTTAGAACCAAGACAGGTTCCTTGGAATTAGATGGAAAGGAGAGATAGAGTTGGGTGTCTTCTGCATCCTGGTGACACTGAAATTCCAGAGCATACTCTCACAGCTGGAATAGTGAAGCCAACAAGCAAGGATGAACTCTTCCATCTCAGATAGGTGGGGCCAAAATAAGACTTTTAGTTCCAGCCAAGAGGAGGAGCCCCTCTCCTCCACCAAACTTTGGGTGTTTCTTTCCAAGGTCAACAGGTTTCTCTTACTGCTCCTGAATAGACTCGGAAGCAAAAGCCTGTAGGCTATTCAGTTTTTCTAGAAATGTTTGTTTTTATCTTCCTTTTCTCTTTCCTCCTTTGCCAAGGTTAGGCCAGTTAGATCTTATACTTGGAGGTAGGGGCAACTATACCAGACCACTGCTCCCACTTGCTATTCAGCCCTGTCCTTGAACTTGCACCACCTCAAGGAGTCCTGGCACCACCCAGTGCTTCCTTACCCTGCTTGATGAGGCCTCCTTTCTTCAATGCCCAAAGTCCACACTTCATTGCCACACTCCACACACTCTAATCAGGAGACAAGTACCTGCAGTGCTCCTACAGAAGGGAGTGGAATGCTTCTGACTCTGGCATCCCAGCAACTTTCTATAGGATGACATTGAATGGGGAACCAGCTGCAACACACACACACGCACACCAGTCTATCAACTCTACTGGTACCTCTGGAAAGCAGTATAGTGACTGCCAGGAAGGCCCATGCAATCCTTTATCTCCACAACTTGGGAAAGCAGCCCCTCCCCCCCCCTTTTTTTTTTAACAAAAGTGCTGTTATCACTAGTGGCCATGGACCATCTGAGGTTGCCCTCATGAAGACAGCATTGTGTCTGGTCTTACATCAGAGCTCATCAAGGACTGGATGAAATCTCTCATGGATCCAGTGAAGAGATAGCATGAGATGCCATTGTGCTGACACTTGCCTCATCACTAGCCCTTAATTTGTATCAGGTTGTCTTGTAATTAGAGTTCTTCTACTTCTCATACACAATACCCCGATAAAAGGTTTTATCTTTCAGTGCTTTCAGTATCTTGGTAGCCCTGGTTGGTCATTTGAGATGGTCAGGAGTTTGCATTTAGCCCTGTGTGGACGATTTCCTCTTCCATGCATATCCAGGAAGAAGACAAAGACACATACGACCATCAGCACGCCTTACTTGATGTGTTATGGATTCATAGTGAATAAAGCAGAGTTCCCTCTATCTAGTACAGCAGGCACAGCACTTGGTGGTACTGAAAGGCTTGTCCAAGAAGAGGTTCTTCCTTTCTCAAAAGTGACAACTCAAGTTGTTCCACTTGATTCATCTTTTCTGTTGAGAAAGAAAGATACCTCTCATCATCTGGAGCAGTTGTGATTATTGCTGTTCACTGGCCTTGGTCACCTTTGTTTTCCAGGCTACAAGAACTGAGTGTCTCCCCATGTGGAAATTGCCACTTTGCCTGGATTCACTGAATCTGTGATATCCAGGTCTGAAGTGGCTGTGCCTCTTTGCCTGTAAGATGAATGGCAACATCTCCTAAACCATGGTGTGCCAAAAAATGTAGCAAGTGTATTACTGGCCCCCAGGCAGACATCTCTACCAACCAGATATGTTACTGGCTGACCTTCAGGATGTGGAATGGTTAAAAGATTGCCTCTTTTCCTGCAGCGTTCCTAGAATTATTAGCTTTTTCTGCATTCTGGATTCGAACAGGGTCTTGTTCCCAACATCCTCAAACACCAAATAGCAGCATGAGCAGAATTTTAGGACAGGTAGCCTAAAATGGGTGTTGGCACTTCTGCTGGTATAACTGTTCTCTTCTTACCTGAATTTGATGTTGCACACACTCATAACAGTGCTCTTTGAGCCATCCAGACTCAGAACAACCTTAAAATGTTGTTCTGAAGAGTGGTCTTCTTGATGGTGGCCTTCTCAGCCAGGAGAATTTATTATATCATGTCTTTGTTTGACAGGAGCTCTGCCTTTCTCACTTTGACAGTCCTGTGCTTCTTACAGACACTTTTCCATTAAAATTAGGACACAGTCTTGCCAAGCCTCTGTTCTGCTGTACCCCATCCCAGAGATGAATTGTGGCATAAGTTGGTTGTGTGAAGAGTGCTCAGAGTTTATGTCGAACATACTTTTGACTGCAGAAATTCCGCCTTGGGTCCTTTTGAGGAGAATGGCAGGATAAAAATATGTTAAATTAAATAAATAAATAACAGGCTCTGTCTCCTATAAGACAAGGGATTGTGGCCAGAAGATGTCACATGGCACCATCAAGTGATTGGTGATAGACTGCTTTGTTCTAGCTTGTTGTAGAACAACCCTGTTCCTTCAAGCATGTTGTGATTCAGTCGGGTGTAGCGATGTCTTCTGTCCTTTGTTTGATGGTACCTGTGGAAGATGTTTGTCAGGCAGCTATGCGAGCCATCCCTTCAACAATTGTTTGCCAATATAAGATCAAGAAATATAATTATTTGAAAGTGTTGTTCATTTGCAAGGTGCTTAACACAAAGTATCATGTATATGTCCAAAGTCATTCAGTTAGCTTCAAAGTGATTTGAATCTGGCTCTCCCGAGCTACATTCTACCTACACTGACTTCAAATATATTTTGTTATTGTGCTGCAAAATAGATCTATTAGTATGATAACTTCAAAAAGCCAAGTTGAGATTCATGAAGTTCTGCTTACCTATGCGCTGGGTTTTCCATTCCATACTTGCATCTGTTTCCCAAACATTGCAAGCATGTGGATGCAAAACTCCCCTGCTCCATTTTGGTGCTAATTTCTACATATGTATGTGCACACATTTTGCTTGAACATCAAAATATAATAGATTTGAAAGTGTCTGTGTTGCCTGATCTTAAATTGTTATTTTAAGTACTGCAGAATTATTAATTGCTGGATAGAGCCTTATTGGCATTTGAATGAGGCTTTTGTGATTTGCTGCAACTGATTGACAACGTTCCAGGGTATGCCTTGGTCATGTGCCTAATCCTGTGCCCAACTGTGCAACCAAGATGCATCCCAGCACCTCAGCATTTAGCTGTAATTATTAACATGACAAGTTATACAAACCTTACGTGAACATCAACAGGATTCTGATCAAATATTAATAATTACTAATAGATCTATTAGTATGATAAGTTCAAAAAGCCAAGTTGAGATGCATGAAGTTCTGCTTCTATGCACTGGGTTTTCCATTCCATACTTGCATCTGTTTCCATTCCATTCCATAATACTAATAGATCTATAAGTAATTATTAATATTTTATCTCCCATCAGAAATAGATTGAACAAATCATATTGTTATCAGTGTGCATGGAGTAGCCTTCAAAATGTAATTCGACAGGGTTTTTTAAAAATTAAAATCCTAATTATTTTTTTCTTTAAAAGTTGCTTTTTTTACATAGGAGTATAAAATACTCAATGGCTGCTCTCCGCCTGCAAATAACACATAATCTCGACTAGTTTGTGTTGTTTTTCTCATATCTGTTTTTTCTTTATCCAGACACAGCAAGTTTCAAAGAAAAAAAAGAAAAAGAAAAGTGACAGCTTACAGTTAAGTCCCTACAGTCTGAAGGATGGAGATATTATTGGTGTGAAGGTAAATGGTTGGTTTATCTGTTATTACCATTTATTATTAACAAGAGTTTTTTTCCTATTCCCTGGAATAATATTCCAATCATATAATAATAATGTGCCATCAAGCTAATTCTGACTTATAATTACACTTTCCAGGGCTGTCTAGGTAGAGAGTACTCCAAAGTGGTTGATCATTCCTTTCTTCTGGGGGCACCCGGGGATTCTGCAGCTTGCCCAAGGTGACTGACACAGGCTAGCTCTTTTGAGATGCACAGTGAGGAATTGAACTCCCAACCTTTGGCTCCACAGCCAGAAGCCTAACACACTGAGCTATCCAACCAGCTGATACCAATCAAAGTTTGCCATACAGTGGTGCCTCGATTTACGAACTTAATCCGTCCCAGCAGATGTTCGTAAGTGGAAATGCTCGTAATTCGAAGCACCATTTCCCATTGAAATGCATGGGAACGGGATTAATCTGTTCCAGCATTTTAAAAAAAATACCAAAAACAATAAATAAAGCACACAGAAAGCCCCATCGGAAGGCGCTGGGGCTTTAAAAAAAATAACAACCAAAAATGAACAGAGCAAGCCCCGAAGGCTGCAAAAAAACCCCCAAAAATAAACATCGAGCAATCCCCACGCTGGGACTGCAAAAAAAAAATAATAATAATCACCAAAAACAAACAACACAGCACAGAAACATAACCCCCCTCAGCCCAAATCCACCCTGCAAAACCCACCCAGAAGTTTTTAAAAAGCAAAAAGCAGCACCTTACCAGGCAGACCGAAGCCTCCTCCGATGGCACTCACTCCCTGGCGGATGGCGGCCGGCAACAGGCCCCGGCCGGCGGCGTTGGGCAGCGGCGGCGGCAGGGCCGGCCATGGCGGAGGGGGCCCTTACTGATGAGTAGACCCGCACCTTTGGCGGCCCTTACTCATGAGTAGACCGGCGCCAGGGATGGGCAGGGAGCGCACCGGCTTCCTGCGCCCGGCGGCGCTCCAGAGCCACCCCGCTTCTCCTTCCTCCTCCTGCGCCACCGCCGCACGCCCCATCCACGGAGGAGCCCCTCCGACCTGCGCGCCCCAGCCCAGGGCCTTCGGTGGCCTGTACTCATGAGTAGACCCGCGCCAGGGATGGGCAGGGAGCGCACTGGCTTCCCGCGCCTGGCAGCGATCCGGAGCCGCCTCCGCCTCTCCTTCCTCCTCCTGCGCCGCCGCACTCCCCGTCCCCAGAGGAGTCCCTCTGACCCGCATTCCATAGTTTAAAAAGTTCCCTGACCCCCTGCTCTAACTGTTGGGACGAAAGAGCTACAAAGAAGCAGCCTCTTCGCCACCAACGGTTTGAATTTCCCACTTTTCCCCCCTGCCTTTTTCTGTTCTTACGTCGAAGTTACACTCGCAAGTCGAAGCAAAATTTTGCGAGCGGAGCTGTTCGTAAGTTGAAATGTTCGTAGGTAGGGGCGTTCGTAAGTCGAGGCACCACTTATAATGACAGGGCAGGATACAAGTACGAGTAGACATTGTCTAGGGGGGGCGGGGTAGAAATCTAAAAATAAATAAATAAAATAAAATAAATACAAACTTTGGGGAAATGGCTTCCACTGAGCAAGCTAAATAGACGTTGATTAGAAGAAACCGACATCTGTAACTGCAGAGAGTTAGAGAACTTGGTGGAATGAGAATGATAGGGCCAAATGGGAGCAGAAGAGAGTGTCGTTTTGGAGAGAAGTAGTGATTACCTGGATGAATTTCTTAATAGGATTGCTTTGATCCTGTAAGATAGCAGCAGGTGAATAAATTAAATAAAACCACTCAGTACTTACAGACTATGGGTCTTCGAAGGATTATTTAATTATTAGCATATTGTGGTTTGTATTCTCTTCTTAGTGTACAGAATTCTTGAAATGCTTTGTATTAGTAAGCTGTGAGTTACAAAAAGGAAGGTAGATGTTTGCAGTCTTTTTAAGCAGATCTCAAAAATTACTTGCTTTGAAATGTCTCAGGGTAACTGTAAGGTACATTAGATTCAATAATCTGGGGTTGACTTTATGATATGGGTACTTGCTTGTTTTTTGTTGATTTTAACATAAAATTATTCTGTTGGAGATCAGGTTTCCCTTCTATCCCACATGTATTCTGCCATTTTTCATTCATACTTTGTTTCTTCTTACATTGTTAGATGATTTGAGAGCCTTTGGTCTGGGGTCAGAATAGCCTTTTTTAAAAAAAAATAATGTATGATTAAACATTGCTTCACACTCCTTCACAATTCTATATTGACAAGACAGCTTTTCCAACAATTTTGTTACATTATATTCCACACAGCTTAAATTATTATTTTAACAACACAGGCATGGAATACCAAATGTTCCTCCTAATGTCTTGGTCTGTACTGTATAACTTTCATTAGCCTCATCCACCACGGCTGGTAGATAGGCATACGAGTTTTTGCAAGAAACATTTTAAGAGCCAAAGTTTTCTCACTTCTGTTTTAGAATGAAATGTGTTAATGGGAATAACATTAGAGAGTTTAAAAAAACTTTTAGAAAAAAATAAAGAAAAATGAAAACAGTAAATTACTTTAATAACAAGATTCAATATATTTTAATATAGTTAGTAAAATATTACTAATAAGCTTTATCTTTTTAAGTGATATACTGTTAGGAATTGTTTTCATAGCCATGTCAATACTTTTGGTAACAGAATCTCCTAGTTGATGATAGTAAAGACTTCAGTACTGTGAAAGATGACATCGGAAAACAAATGAAGAAGCAGCTTGCTGTTGAAAAGCAAAGGTAAATATATTTTATATATTTATAGAATTCATGCTCTTAGTAAGATAAAACATAACAGTAAAATTCAATAAAATAGATTTTCCTGTGGTTTCACATCTCCTTCTGGAATGCCTACCTTAACATGGGGAGGGGAGTTGAGTATGTCAGGGAGATATTAGAAGGCTTTGACTCCTTTGTGAATCTGAACTCCGTGCACTTTAGCTAGAATGGAAGGGTCAAAACTGAGACACCAGACTAATGGCCTGATCACACCAACCAAATGTACCCCAGTTCTATTTATTCTTTCCATACCTCTGTTGTACTGAATCACAGTCTCGTGATATATATACCAGGGCGAACGCTCCCATTTGTTTTAGCATTACTGATTCATTTCTTCCTATTTGAAATCTTATGGCCGGCTGCACCATGGAACTGATTTATTTTCTCTCGTTTCCTGGAGCAGCACAGCCCCTTACTTTATATATCTTTTAAAAAATACATATTTTACCAGTACATCAGTATGTTGGGAAGGGGTTCCCGTTTGGGAACATATTATCTGTGACATCAGTGGTGTTTGAAGAAATGCATTGCACACAATGGGCCACCCTCTCCATGCCAGACAGTAGCTGGAGTAATGCAACACCTTCCAGTGCCCTGGCATACTTGGCAGAGTTGGGGAACTTCCCAAGCTGTAAAGCTGTTGACACCTATGTATCAATTTACTGACCATGAAAAATAATAATAAATTAATTGCAGGGCAGCCACACGGCAATAATGGTGGCCACCTTCCCTAGGGTCTTGTCACTGGAAAAGAACCAGTAACGACATTCACACATGCAATACCAGTAAGGAATTATCCAATATGTCATTGGAACAAAATAACACAACCCTTCTGGTGAGGGGGAAATAAACCGCAGATACACCGCTGGCTTGGAAAATGATTCGATCATGGCTGTGCGTCATCTGATGAGAAACTTATGCAGTGATATAACTGGAGTATAACTGAGGTACATTTAGCTTGTGTGATCAGGGCCTAAGATGCATCTATCTTCTTCCGGACGTAGCAGAGAAAGATAGTTCCAGTGCAGGATGGGAGCAGCTGGTGGAAAGTGGCACTGGTGGAGGATCTTTCACAGATAATGGCCATGACTTTTCAGACTACTTCTTGTTAATGCTGTGCATAAGAAGTTACTTGCAAAGTACATCCGAATTATTTTATACCTCAAAACCTCTACGATAAGACTATCCAAAATGAAACAAGTAATCATGCTTAACTAGCTTAGGAGGCATTCAGCTTCTGTAGAAAGAGAAAAGGGTAAGTATGAATAGCACTGTTCCTGATAAAGCAGATGGATTGAAGCCAAATGAACATACTGTTACTGGTCTGTATAGATATAAAAGGAAAGTTGAGAGCTACAAGAAGCATGTAATTGCAGCATGCAATGTGAGAAGTATGAACCAAGGTTAGCTCGAAATATAAAACAAGAACTTGAATGTTTAAACATCGTAATACTTCCTTCCTATAAGTGAATTAATGTCTGGATTAGGCCATTTTCAATCAGGTGATGTAGAAATGACAAACTCAGAACAAACAGTATGGCTGTAATTGTGAAGCAAGATGTAACACAAAGAGTTAAATCTGATCAAATAATACCAGTCAGACTTTGTGGAATTGGTTCTCTGCGTATAAATCTCTGGATCCAATCATTTTCAGTTACTAGTTGTAACATTAATGTCTTTCCCATTTTTCACTTAAACAATTCAGAAGCAAGTTCAACCCACGTTTATTTAACTTAAGAGTTTTTTTTGTAACTTCTACATGCCTCATATGTAGAGATGAACATTACAAAAAATGCAGTTGTAGTTTTAAAGTTACAGCTGAAGAAGCTTTTGATCAGATATTAGCTCAATTGCATCCTGCTTCTTTCCTAACTTATATCTAAGGAAAAATGCATGGCAAAATCCATTTACCATGAACTTGTGGGATCAAATGCAGATATGCAGTGGATACGTTTTTCCTGATGAGTCCACCTTCAAGGGAGGGCCATCTAAAATTATGCAGTCCTGTAGAGGTCTGCACAGAAGCAGGCCCCACTCATTTCACTGAGACTTACTCTCAGTTCAGTGAGCATAGGATACAACCTAAAGGACATCAACTGCTCTAACAAGGCATCTTCTGTGTAACAGTATTTCTTAATGCACAGTACAGACATTCTGCTGCTGAGTGCCACTTGCTATAGCATTTACCAAAACAGATTTGTGTCTCAGATTGAAGTCTACCTTGCATAGATTTCTAAAACTTGAGTTTATTAACTTCATAGTGTATCTGTTTTTATTTTCCAGTAGTCAACAAAACGACTGTTTGCAGAAAGATCCTTTCCATGGGAAAAAAGTGGCTAAACAACGTAAACCTGAAACTGCACTCTCCATCAGTGTAGGGGTTTTCAGCTGATTCATTGGGAATGGACAAATCTAACCACTATCTTTCTTACGCATAATGGAGTTACCTCAGTTGAACTAGCCGAGGAATAATCAGACACCAGCACGCTTGATGTGACAACTGTCAGTGGACTGAAGATGCCTGAGGTCTCCTTGTATATTCTGCTGGGAGGAAATGCTTTAGTCCTGTTAACATTTTCAGCATTTACTCTCAGGGTGGGTATCTGATGCACTTTATTAATGAGAACATATATGGTAATTTAATATCTCGAATGCCTGTTTTGTAATAACCACAAGTTTTTCATCTGTTGTATGATGTATCACTGCTGCAAAGGTTGCTGTTCCCCATGGATTTACGTACACTAGAAGAGAATCTGAACACTGCTTCTTGTCTTACCTTTTAAAGGTGAGATGCTGCTTTATTGCCTCCATGTTTGAATGACTCAAAATACTTCTGCAAATCTGATCTAAACAGTTAATATGTGTAGAAATTTCATAGGGAATTTTTTCCCCCACTGTGGTTTCCTTGGGAGAGAACACAGTAATCATTACTTCAAATTAATTTGTATTTTTCTTTCTCTGTATTGATCATATGTCCTTAGGAAAAATACTAAACATAATAGTTCAACACACATATCCATGTGGTAATTTGATATTTAAATATGAAGTATTGGGTTGTTAAACCCAAGTTTCTTTGGGGGGTGATGTGCCAAAATGCACACAAATGATCCAAGAATCAATATAAAATACAAAAAGGGAAATGGCTATAGACTGTGGTTTCTATCCAGAGACAGTACTCTAAGAGTGGACAGGTAGCATGTGTGATGTATGTGTAGATTGCCCTATCTGTGGAACTCTTTCAAAGTGCTGCTGTGGGTGGGCCCTAATCTTTGTAGCCATTCTTTGGGAAGAGAGAGGGTCATAGATGATACACATCAGAGAAACACATGTGTTATTTCATTCTTGGTTGACCTGGTTTAATTTATATCGTCTCAGCTTTTCTTTTGATGCACAATGGGTGCTGTGAGATTATGCCTTTTCATCCCACATATCTGGCCTGCTTGCTCCACAAGACTGTGCAAATGTGAGATAAAATTTTTAGTGTGTATTGTTGTCTGCTGGACTCAGCTGGGATAGATAAGAATTTTACTCTTTCTTCACACTTTAAGGAACGATGTATGAAATCTTCCAAATCCTATGATCTGTTCAGTCCTCTTTACGTAACTGGGTTAGAACTAGTAAAGCTCTTCTGCAAACAGAAGGACTTTCATTTATTCTTCTTTGCCCCTACAGACGTCAGTGCCTATATACAGTCTGGCATGAAGGGTCCCCAAAACTCTCATGACCAGTTTTTCAGAGGCACTGGGATCTCACTGGGAGGAGGAATTCAGAAAAAGTTGCTGCCTCCCATTCTTCCTAAGAACAATCAGGTTTCTGGAGCTCACCTTCATACAACTCTGGATCTAATAAAAACAGTGTGAAAATGAGAAATGGAGGAAAAGAACTGGGAGATGTGGTCACATGTATTTTATTTATATAAATCACAGAAAGCTTTTTTGACAGCAAAAGCTTTGTAATGATGTTTCCACATTACCCTCAAAGAACAAAGTCAGCTTAATATATGGCTGATAACATTGTTCATAGCATGTAGAACATTATGGAGATTTTTTTCTCTCAGAGTTCCCCTAGGGTGACAGTCCAGGATAATATATAGTTTATGTTAAAGCAGTTTTGGAAAAATGACTGTCTTTTAACTGGTGTTTTGTGCCTTTAGCTCCTTCCCTCTGTCTGGCCTATTTCTCCAACATATTTGTTCCAATACACTGTGTATTTAGACTATTCAAGCTCTTTCAGTCTGTCCCTTTAGTGGGTACCTGACTGCCTATTCTGGACAAATGGGTCATGAAAGTAGGGGGCTACTAAGAGTGTAAATGGGAAGAGTAAAGGATATGAGCCAGCTGGCAAGAGGCAGATATTAGTGCAAGTAAAGGTCTATTCCTTCACTTCACTAATTGAGGGAAAGCTGTAACAATTTGCCAGTTATTTCTGTACATTGGTTTGTTTTTGTTCCATTTGTTTTTTGCAATTTTGGTTCTTGTTCACCAAAGCATACAGTTTCAAAGGAATATATCCCAATTCTTGTTTAAGGTTCTCCAGTACTGATCTGTTCTGATTGATTCACAGTATAGTGTGTTCCAAGAAAGAAGCACAAAAACTCAAGTTATGCTATCCTCGAGAATGCACATCTGACATAAAAGAGCTAAATGGTACATTAGTGAGACACTAATGATTCACATAAAGTTTGATTCATCCAAAATATCACAAAAGAAATCTGGAACTACCCTTTATGAGGTAGTGATTTTTTTTTTTCAGATAGAGCTTTATATCTGGATCTTTTTTTCAGATACGGCTTTTTTTTTAAAGAATACTGATGTTGTTTAATGATGATGGGGCTCTATTTTTATATGCAGATAAAAGTATGTGCCTTTTATTAACATGCAATGCAGCAATAGTTACAAGCAAGCCAGTACTAAGTTCTTGGTGTATTTGCCTTGATTATTTTGTTAAAATATTATGGGACATTCCACAATTGAATATTTTGTTTAAAATAATACATTTGGAATGGGATGTTCTAGATCCAACAGTTATGGTTGTATTACATTGCAGATAACTTTTTTATATTTAATTTTGAATGAAACTGGTTTTTCATGTACTTGCAAAAAGAATAAAGAGTAAATGTTTCACTTGTAGTGTGTTAATGGTATATTTTTAACCAAGTCCAGCTGCCATGTCTTCAGCTGCAGTCAAGATGCCTGAGAGCTTGTGAATACAATCTTGTGCGCAGGAGTTTATGAACAGGCTTAGTAAACAGGCATTTTGTGTGCAATGTTGGCTTCAGGTATATTGTTTGTCTGAGCTGTTTGGAGGTTGGTTTGTGTGTTTGTGGTGCTTTATTTGATTAGACCTGTTTACGCTGCTCCAGGCACATGGTGCTAAAGGGAGAGGCTACAACTGAGAAGTCGCCACAGGATTTCCTGAAGAAGATGCTATTAGCTGCTTGATCTAGCTGCACTCAGATCCCTACAAGATTGTGAACAGAGGCATTTTGTGGGTGTTTAAACAGGGATGTTTGAGGGGGAGTTTTGTTTCAGCACTGGCATATGACAAAATGTGTAGATATGGGAGGAGCTTTTAAAGTGACCTGCAGTACGTGTGACATTTCTCATCCTGCCTGAGGATGCAGAATCCTACACCTGCGACAAGCACCGACTGGTGGTCATGCTAGAAGAAA